>OU426991.1:5095000-6295000 GCA_911387755.1 Chrysotoxum bicinctum
AGACGAGGATTTCTTAGTCTAAAGCTAGAATTAAGCTTTGTTTTATGTGAATAAAAAAATGATAACGCTAAATAGCTTATGCTAGAAAATTCTAGCTTCGTAATTTAAGCTGTTCTTTTTTTATTCACATGTTTGGACTAGGTAGCTTTAGATAGAACTGTACATGTATGACCGAAAGGAAGGTTGTTTTGCCACAATTTGTTATCTGTTCTATACGGCAAGTACTGGTTTCGGGTAGGTTAGGTTAGTTTAGGTTAGTGGGCTGACAGTTGATCTTGTTACCGTCACTCTTAGATCACTGTACATCCGTTGTGATACCCTAGGGTCTGTGACCCCTTGTATTGAAACCTATGATAATCCTATGTCGATCAAGCCCGTTAAGGGTATAGATGGGTTACAGCAAGCTTTAGCCTAAAATGTCAGAGGGTATTTCTAAAGTATTGAAATTTCTATCGTCACATAATAGCCTGGCTAGGGGGAGGTATACGCATTCTCGGGGAGTATTCCTTTTCTTTACTTCCACTTGAGCAATCATTCCCCCCACCAGGCCCGTAGGAGCATGTGGCTCCTTGCAACGCCTGGTAGATGAGTTTGTGTTTGGTGTATATGTTCGTTTGTTTGGTCGTTAGTTAAGTCGAAGAATCTGTTTCCATACCAAAGAGGATTTTACCAATCTTAGGTAGATATGGCCCCATCGACCCACTGATGCTCGTGCTCAACGTAGCAGCTGCTCTCACAAGGAACACGTGCGTCGTTGTCGTTTTCGTTCGTACTACACTGTCGTACTGTAGTTGAAGGCGGTTTTCATAGATCAGGAATTCTCAAGCCATTTGGTATCATTAAAGAATTTTAACATGATTTTGCTTGGAATGTCAGAGAGCTCCTCCAAGTCGCTGAAGAAGTGTCTCCCTAGATGTCTGTTTCTTAGATGATATAGCGCAGGGCAGTGACACAGGTAGTGAGGAGTGTCTTCATGTATATCAAAGGGCACGGTAGTGCCCAGCCAAGTTCTGGCACTACACCCTTTTTACAGGAACAAACTCAGGCGACTTTTGACCCCTCCCTATCTTCAGTACCAATGAAGTCAGAAACTTGAAATTCCGAATATTTGCTAAGCTAGTCAAGCACAGGCGCCTCACCAAATTTCAGTTTTCTATTATAAGCGGTTCCTGAGATATAAGGCCTCAAAAATCACAAAAACCGTAACTGACTGACTCACTGACAGATCATCATAATTATGGAGCACTTCCCGACATCCTAGAATCTTGTAATTTTGCACAAAGGTAGGCCTTGTCATGCAAGTAAAGGAAAAAATCGAAAATTTGAAGTTTTCCATTCAGGAGGTGTGGTATCCGCCCACTTTCTCCGAATTGGTGTTGGTTGAATGGAGCACTTCCGACTGCTGTAAAACGATGAAAGTTGGTAAAGTGGTAGGACTTAAATTGCATACAAAGAAAAAAATATAAAATTTGAAGTTTTCCATTCAGGGGCGTGGTATCCGCCCACTTCCTCAGAACTGATGTAAATTATACATGGCGCACTTCCGATTGCAATAGAACAATGAAATTTGGTAGAACTGTAGGGCTCAAATTGCAAAAATAAAAATTGGGGTTTTCCATTCGGGGGGCGTGGTATCCACCCACTTTCTGAGAAAATGTTTAATTTATATGGAGCACTTCTGATTGCCGTAATTAAGGTAGGTATGTTAGTGTTAGGTATCTTTCCAGGACAAGAAGAAATAATTGAAGCGCAAATCAAAACAACCAATAACAAAAAGAAAATATACCAAAAGAAATAGGAAGCTTTAAACTAAGTTGAGTACACCCTTCTATCTTTCCGTATCTTTCGAGATTTTGACATGGCAAAATATTAAAATCTTTGCAAAAAGGAGTGAGATCAGACCAAAAACATAAATGTTAAAAAAAGAGCCAAGTTCTTCTATACAAAAACCTTTGTGTAAAAAGTCAGCCGTGAAAAGTATTGAGATCTAAAAGTACGCCAAGTTCTTACTTCATGAAGGTTCAATACCGAATATTTAAAGTAGAATAATATTGAAACAGCTACAATGTAATAGAGAAATTTTATTATTTATATATATTACATTATTGTAGCTGTTTCAATATTATTCTACTTTAAATATTCGGTATTAAACCTTCATGAAGTAAGAACTTGGCGTACTTTTAGATCTCAGTCTTTTCACGGCTGACTTGTTACACAAAGGTTTTTGTATAGAAGAACTTGGCTCTTTTTTTTAACATTTATGTTTTTGGTCTGATCCTCGTCACCGCATCCTCTGCACAAGTCGTCCATACTGAGTTTCATCTTTTTCTTGTGGTAACCGAGTTGGTTGTTGCTTGTGATAATGCTCACGAAAAGAGAGAGAGACTTTTTATTCAGTTGGTTGATAACTTCGGTCTTTTGTTTACTGAAACTAGGCCATAAATTTCTGGTTGTAAGACGGGAATCGAGAGAGTTTCATCTCTTGTTTGCTAAGGCTAGAATTTTACTCTTGATTACCTGTTTAAGATTACAGGGTGGGATTTGAACTGTTGTGTCTGCTTAATTAGGATCAAGTGTTGATCCTATTCTTGCCAGCTCGTCAGCGCTTTCATTTCCTGGGACACCACTGTGACCAGGAACCCAGCAGAGTCTAATGTGCTGCGTACCAAGAACCCTAAGCTCTTCGCGACAGCAAGTTACAAGCTTGGATTTGATTTCAATGGCAGACATCGCTTTTATTGCCGCTTGGCTATCAATGAAAAAGGTGTAAAAAATGTTTTTATCATATCGTCCGTCAAGCGGCAAATACACACTACACTTGTGTGCACACCGGTGTGCCTACGGTACGGTACGGTTTTTGATAAAAACAAAAAGAAAAAAATGGTTCCATGGCGGGTACTCTCAATAACCATTTTTCGGAAAATGTTTTTAAATCTATTGAACATTTTTTGAGAAGGACAAATAATTATAAAATTTCGAAAAAAATTCGTATTGACCTTAAGAAAAAAAAAAACCTGTGGGGGGAAATTAAAAATGATATCTACAATAGTTTAAAGTAAATCGGCCCAGCCGTTTGAGCTATAATCGAACAAACATAGACAGAATTGCGATTTTTTTCCGAATGCATAACTTATAGAACCTATAAGTCGGTAAGTAAATTTTTCGATGTGCTTTACTGCACAACGATTCGGCAGCAACTGAATAGTGAATAAACTTTTGATTTTACTCACACGGTGTCGGACACCGAAAATCGGTGTGCGCACCAGCCCACAGACGGCACACATTTCCGTACACCGACACCGGTGTGCACACAAGTGTCGTGTGTTTGCCGCTTCAGTCTCTGTGTCTAAACTTTCACTGTCTTATTTTTGAGCTATTCCTTTATATTTAATTAACATGTCGCACAAGTTTTTAGTACCTGCTTCATAGAATACTGAAAATAAGACCTAGTCAAAGCTTTCTAGACAGGTCGAAAAAATCTTGAAATTTTTGTAGCTTTAACTAAAATATTCTAGTTTAAGCTACTTTTATTCACACAAATTGAAGCTTAAGCTCGAAAAACAAGCTTAAACCAAATGAATTTAGCGTTGGCTATTTTAAGCTTACTTAATATGCAGACATTCAAAACTAATGTGCATCGGGATCTCGTTTAAAATCCTATCCTACTTTCCTAATTGCTCGCACTGTGTTTAACATTAAAAGTGTTAACCCTTTGAGTGCACGTATAATATAAAATAAAATGCACGACTGGATCGCACGAACTTGTTCTTATGTAAAAGTACTTGGAGTTTAAAATACATTTGATAAACATAAAACATGGATTTAATGAGATAAAAATGTTCAAATGCATGGAATTGCCGTCTGATTTCCGAAAAGTATGAATTTATGCAAACAAAGTTTAAAAATCATTTTATTGTTAAAGCAATTTTTTATATAACAAATTTCTTTAAATTTTTTCGAGAACAAAATTTGGGTTGCCAACTCTAAGCATTTAGTAGTATAGATTTTAGGAAATAATTTCAAAAAATAATCGTTCACATGTTTTAAAGATATGTATTGATTTTTCAAAAAAAAAAACTGATTGTTTTTTTTTTTCAAAATCTCGAGTTCGATTTTTTTCCGAGTACATAACTTTATTTTCTTTAAAGTTGGTAGATAGCATCGTTAATTTTTTCTCACCACACGTTTGTTTCTTTTTACTTGCGACTTATAGGTACTATAAGGCAAGTTATGCATTCGTAAAAAAAAATCGAACTCGAGATTTTGATCAAAGCCGACATTACGATGATAGCGAAGACTAAAAAAGTGGGTCTCGCAATTCCGTCTGTCTGTCGGCCTGTCTGTCGGTTCGACTACAGCCTAAACGAATCGGCCGATTTTCTTTAAAGTTGGTAGATATCATTTTTAACTTTTTCCCCCACACGTTTTTTCTTTTTTTTTTAAGACCAAAAATAACGGTACCTACCATACGATTTTTTTTTTCGAAATTTTATAGATATTTTTTTTTCTCAAAAACTGTTCGACAGATTTAAAACATGAAGATACAAAAAAAAATTTATTTAGTTAAAACTAGCTAATGGCTTAAAAAAATTTCCGAAAAATGGTTATTGACGGTATCCCTCAAGGAACCTTTTTTTTTGTTTTCGATTTTCTCAAAAACGGTACAACCGATTTTGATCATTTTTTTTTGCTAAGGCTCCCCAAAAACTTGAATGGAATTGTGTATTCAAATTTTTAAACAACTTTTTTGGATTTATAAAATAATTCAAAATTTCTTTTTTCTTCAAATTAATTTTTACGATCTTTAATTTATTAAAAAAAAAAATTAAATTAAGATATTACAGCTTGTACCTACCATAGAACTATTTTTTCAAATTTTGAATTACTAATTATCGACATAACGGATTTTAATCAATTTTTTTATAGAGACGATCTTTAATTTATGAAAAAAAATTTAAATTAAGATATTACAGCTTGTACCTACCATAGAACCATTTTTTCAAATTTTGAATTACTCATTATCGACAAAACGGATTTTAATCAAAGTTTTTATAGAGAAGCTTCTAACAAGTTTAAGAAACATTGCATTTCAAACCTTAAAAAAAAATATTTTATGAATTTTTGAAAAAAAAAATCATTTTTTTTTGGAAAATTTGATACATATTTCAAAAACGCCTCAACATTTTTTTTGGAAAATTAATTTTTATTCGAACCATAATAAAAACTTAAGGTTGGCGTACCAAATTTTTTTCTTAAAAATCTTTTAAAAATTTTGTATATAAAAGCTTATTTAAAAAAAAACACTACAACGACTTATAATTTTTGTTCTAGCACAAATTCATGTTTACATAGTATTCTGTTTTTGTCTCTTACTAATAAAAGAATTTGAAAAATTAATTTTATCCTTATTAACAGTTTTCTCTAATAATTTTAAAATTCCTAGTCTATTACATAGGAGCAAGTTCGTGCGATCCAGTCGTGCATTTTATTTTGTTTTAAGACCGAAAATAACGGTACCTGCCATACGATTTGTTTTCGGAACTTTGTAAATATTTTTTTTCTCAAAAACTTCGACAGATTTAAAAGAAAAAATATACAAAAACATTTCATTTAGGTAAAACTGGATAATAGTTAAAAAAAATTCCGAAAAATTGTTATTAATGGTACTCCCCATGGAACCATTTTTTTGTTTTTGATTTTCTCAATTTGTTTAATGCTAAGGCTCCCCAAAAATTTAAATAGAATTATGTATTCAAATTTAAAAAAAAAATTGTTTGGATTTTAAAAAAAAAGTTTCAATTTTTTTTTTTGAAAACTCAATACATATGTATTTCGAAAACCCCATGCTCGATTTTTTTTAAATTGATAAATAAAAGTTTCTTAAGCTCCAACTAAACTACTAAAGGAGTTGTTTTAGTCTTTTAAAAAATGAATTTTATGGATATGAACAGATTTTCTCTAATACCATTCATTTTTGAAATTCTTTGTTTTTTACATAGAAGCAAGTTTGTGCGACCCAGTAGCTCATTTTATTTAATATATGAGTGTACCTGAAAAATATTTAAATAAAATAAAAATAAAGGTAATTTTACGGTAGCGATTTGAAAAGAATCATATCTTCAAAAGTTGAATGATATGATGTAAAATCGGGAAACCTATTCTGTTTTGAGAAATGATCCCACGAACAAACTTCAAGTTCACAATAATAATTATATAAAAGATTTATTCAAAAAAAAAATCTTAATGAATCAGAAAAGAAATGTATGACAACATACACAGCCAACAGTCAGTCCAAAAATGTATGGCTTAGTCAAGTCAATTCAACTTTAATTGCACTAAATTCCTTTCATTCCAAAATTAAATTTACATTTGAAGTTGAAAACAAGGAATGCTCTCCTATCTTGATGTTAAAGTTATAATAAAACATACATATCTAATTTTTGATTGGTACAAAAAACTAACATCTTCAGGCCGTTTGATAAATTTCAATTCAAAACAACCCAAACAACTCATTAATACAACTAAATTTCATAAATAGAGTTCTAGACAATAGTGATACTATATTTCGACAAAAAATATTGGAATAATAATAAATACATTGTACTCTAATTCATTCCCAAAAGAAATAACTAAATCTTCTATTAACAACTATTTTTATATCGAAATATAAATGAACCACAAATAATATATAGAAGTGCTTTATACGTTCCTAATTTTTCAAACCGTTTGTTGAAAGCACCAATTAGAGATAAAGAAAAAACTAGAATAGCTTTTAAATCAGCAAATACTCTTAAAAATTCAGTTTTCTCAAAATTAAAATATAAATTAGAAAACGAAGAAAAATCAAATATAGTGTACAGGACTAAACGTGTAGGTGATGGATCAACGTCATGCCCATCAATCTATGTAGGAACATCAATGCAAAAACTTCGAAATCGTATAGCAGGTCATAAATCTGATATAAATAATAGTAGTACACAAAAGACTGCACTAGCTCTCCATTGCATAGAGGAAAATCATCGCCCTGATTTAAAAAACGTTACAATTTTACAATCAGAAAAGAATTACAGAAAAGGAATGTTACTAGAAATGTTACATATTAGAAATACCGAAAATAGCATTAATAGACGTTCAGATTATGATAGACTTATTAGTATTTACGGTCAATTTATTAATTATCAAACAATATCTCCATAAACAAAACTCAACGATTGAATATATTATACATATACTAGCCGACCCAGCTCTCGAAATTCGAGTGCCAATTTATTTATTTAATTCATTATCATTCAATAAAAGACAGAGAATTCATGATTTTTTTAAATTGTTGAATGCAATGAGAAGTTCCTACTTAGCACTCAATCCTGGAGTCCAAAGGAAAACAGTTAATGGTAAACAAAATTTCAAACAAAATTTCTGACACATTGCAGATTTTTGACACGTTGCAGATTGGTTGTTGATGTTGTAGGCCGCAAAAACAATTGTTGAGTTGAACCTTTGAGTATATATAATATATAGGGCTCGTTTCTATTCCAAATGCGTGACTATCATAGGGGGCGCTACTCAAATTTGTGTAAGACAAAGTTATTTGACAGCGGCAACCAAAAAAAAGTTTTTGGCAGGATTGATTGCCTTGCGGAAAGATACTAAGTTAGAACAAAAGAATAGCATACAAATTAACAAACAAAAAAACATTTTATTATTCAATATTGTTGTATTATTAAACAACCAACTAAACACTAAAACTTTTTCAAGCTAAATATTTCTACAAATTTATTTTTTAAAATCCAACTAAAACTCATTACACCTTGAGTTCGTCTTAGAATTTGGACTCGTTTTTCGGTTCGAATTGTGCCAGTTTCTCAATCTTTACCTCATTACAAAGGTGACACAAACTACTTGCAGGCAATGGATCTCTGATGTCGGGAAAATCTTTCTGCTGTTCATCTCTCTTAGTCGAGACTAAATTACTGCAGTCCAGCTGTTGATAGATCTCCCGATTATAGTCGCCATCCTTGGTAAATCCATTGTATTGGTCACATTGTGGGAAAGCTATTCGCCTCCAAGTAGGGAACTTTAATATTTTGATTACAAAACCAGCAATTAGCAGTCACTTTAAAGTTTGATCTTACTTGTACGTATAATTTGTAAAGAATTAAAACAGTCACAAAGCTTATTGATATGCGGTTTTTTTTCCGGTTTTTTGCAAACAAGACTGAAAATTTACCGAGTGCTTCATATCACATGCGACCGAGAACGATGTGCGAGGAGAAGGTAAACACAAATTGACAGCATACAGCTGTATCCTTAACTTACAGAAAGTGAGACAGCGACCCCTATCACAACTGCAAGTACTACAATGCATTAGGGATAGGAACGAGCCCTCCATATTATACTGATTATTATATTGAACTGATGTTATTTGATGTATCAGAATCCGGTTGTTTAATGTGGATTTTTGGACGTTTCTTAATCCATCGACATCGTAGACATCCTTTGATGGAATTTGACAGTTTATGGCTTGACGAATAGGGGACGAATCCAGTTATGATGTACAAAGTGTATTTCGTACAAAATGTCAGCCGAAAGCCCTAAAATTGCTCTTTTGCGGACCAAAAAATAAAATACCTTTTTTTGGATATTTATAGACGTTTTTTAATCCATTGAAATCTTAGCCATCCTTTGATGGAATTTGACAGTTTATGACTTGACGAATTCAGTTATGACGTACAAAGAGTATTTCGTACAAAATGTCAGCCGAAAGCCCTAAAATTGCTCTTTTCCGGAGCAAAAAATAAAATACCTTTTTTTTTTTGGGTATTTATAGACGTTTTTTAATCCATCGAAATCTTAGCCATCCTTTGATGAAATTTTACAGTTTATGACTTGACGAATACAGGATGAATTCAGTTATGACGTACAAAGAGTATTTCGTACAAAAAGTTAGCCTAAAGCCCTAAAATTGCTCTTTTCCGAAGCAACAAATAAAATACATTTTTTTTTTTGATATTTATAGACTTTTTTTAATCCATCGAAATCTTAGCCATCCTTTAATGGAATTTGACAGTTTATGTTTTGACGAATATAGGACGAATTCAGTTATGACGTACAAAGTGTATTTCGTACCAAATGTTAGCCGAAAGCCCTAAAATTGCTCTTTTCCAGAGTAGAGTAACTTGGGGTAATGTGGTATAGGCGGGTAATGTGGTATAGGCAGTTTTCTCAAAAACTAAGCATGTTTCTTCAACGGTTTTTACCTTAGCGGACGGTAATATAAATAAAACTAAGTACTCGTGGTCAATCAAGTCAAAAATCTTCGTATATCTCAAGCAAATATTTGAGAAGGGTTATTGCGTGAAGTTGAGTTTTTTTTTTGGGTCAAACAAAAAGTGTTTGTGTGCTCTCAAAAGTTGTGTTTCAAGCTAGTTTATACATTCTTTACAAAACTTAATTAATCATCTACGAAAAACAACTGTTAGTTTTGTTCAAATGTGTTTATTTTATATTTTATTATTTATTTTTGTAAAAATATACAGTTTCGGCTAATGTGGTATACTAGCCGTGGCTACTGTGGTAGTATACCACATTACCCATCATAAAAGTTTACTTGTTTTTTTTTGGCTATTTGTGTTTTTTTTTAAAGATTCATTCGTTAAAATGTCTAAAAGGGTTGAAGTAAGAAAATGAGATTCAAAGGACATGGAATCATACTGTGAGGAATGAAAAAAAAAGGAAATTTGAGATTTCACACACATTTAAAAAATCTACTGGGTAATGTTGTAAAGTATACCACAATAGACAGAATAGTGTACCACATTACCCTTTAACTTTGTGATGATTTAGAGGTTATATCAATATTTTGTCTAAATCTTTGTTAGTTTTTGTTAGAATTCGACAAAAAGAAATTACTTGGTATGTAGCTTATATGTTTTTGGTAAAATCTACCAAATTTAGGAGCATTTGTTTCATAACTTTTTCTGTTAAGTCAAATAAACAAACATGTATACCACAATACCCTAACTTCCTCTAACAAATAAGATACCTTTTTTTTTTTGGATATTTATAGACGTTTTTTAATCCATCGAAATCTTAGCCATCCTTTGATGGAATTTGACAGTTTATGACTTGACAATTAGATAATTCAGCTTTGACGTACAAAGTGTAATTCGTACAAAATGTCAGCCGAAAACTTTTTTGACACTTTTTAATCCATGTACAAAGTAGGCATCATTCGATGTTATTTGGCAATTTATGGCTTAAAATAATAGAATATTTTGTGAGAACTATCAAAGCCATAAGTCAATCTTATCATCGAAATCGAAATTAAAATCGAATAGGAACAGTATTGAATCATTTCAATGAAATGAAAATGATCGAAATGGTTGGTTGAAATGATCGGATCATTTTCGTAATCGATTGTTGAACGATTCAGTCATTTGAAATGAACGATTTACTCAGCTCTAATTCGAATTTGATATTTTGTTTGTTTGTTAACGCATTCTTGTCAAACCAGGGAGATATTTTATTTTCAGGGAAGATTTGAAAACAGTAACGCATACAATAAAGCTAGAACTACATGCTCTCTTTTTCCAACTCATTTCAAATTTCTATCTTCCATCTCGAAAAACACAAAAAAGTAAAAGTTGAAATGGTTCTAAATTTCACTTTTTCACTTTTTGAAAACACTAAGGCTAGGCGCGCACATTCAATTTTTAGTTTCGCAACTGCTTGGTTCGAGCAACTAAGAAGTTTGTGTTTTGACACAAACTAAACGATTGCCCAAAAAGAGTTCGCTATTTTGTGTAACATATAATTATATGCACCTGCACGGACATTCAACCAAATAGTTCATCTGTTTTCTATAAGCAAGGAAACAGTTGTGCAACTAAAATTGAATGTGCGCGCCTAGCCTAACACGGAAATTGCCCGATAGATGTAGTTAATACTCTAAGACTTAACTACATTCAACTTCAAAGAGTGAAAAGTGAACAAAATGTGCTGTATTTTTCCAAACAACAACAAAAGCAATAGTTAAAATGGTTCTAACTTTTACTAAACTTAAACCACAGATAATTATATATATATAATGTATGACAGTAACTGTATGACAGTATAGTGTAAATGTATGCTCTATTCAGCAACAGATGTCGCTAGTCGATAATTATTTGTGCTAAAACTGTATGACAGTATAGTGTAAATGCATGCTCTGTTCAGCAACAGATGTCCGGGCATTTTTTTGCAATTTTTATTTGTTGTTTTAAACAATTTATGTGTAGTATATTTAAAAAATTTTGGCATTGTGCACATCTATGCAAAAAATGCTTTCGTATAATATATGTAATTTATGCCCCTTCGGTTTTTGTGGGCCGCGTAAAGTGTACCACAAAAAACATGTTTTCACTTTTATTATATGATGTAAATCAAAATTTTGAATTTATTCTCAAAATTAATTATTTGAATTTCAAAAATTCGAATAATAAAACTTCATTTTGTTTGAAATAAATTTTCAAAAGAATTTAAAAACGAAAAAGATAAAAAAATATATAATTAAAAAACTTTTGAAACATCTTCTAAATATTTTCTTAAAAACCACGGAAATAAAAAACAAACAAATAAATAAAAAATATTTGTATTTATTAAAGTTGTAAGTATATTCTTTTAAATTTTGATGTATATAATGTATAATGTTTTCAATTAAAATTTCATAATAAATAGGTCTGAAGAAGGGTGTAATACGTAACATCCGAAACGTCACAAATAAAGAAAAAATAACAAAAAATTGACCTTGAGCCCACTTAAGGACAAACATAATTTTATAAAAAGAAAAGGTCACGAAGAAAGGAAACATTTATTCCTATTATGTTTCAGTGAATAACAAAAAAAAAAATGGTGATTTCATAATAATTCTTATTTGACAATTCTTATTTTTAACAAGTAACATTACAAAAGTGATGATTATGATATTTTTCAATTAGGAATATTGAAATAGGTTACCGAGAGTTGATGGTGAATAACATCAACACTTGCTAACCTAATGATATCACAGCTGAATGAATGTTCATGATATTTTCAATCATATATGTAATAATTCGTTTATAAATATGGTAGTTACACAAACTTCGTGATTTCAATGTTGAATGTTCACCGAGAAAATCACTTTGTGAACGGGCATGTTAACCCCATGTTAATTTCATCGATTAATAAAATTCCTCAGATGGAGCGTCCATTCTTTGATGAAGAAGTTGTCGATTCCTGGGTGAATTTTTTCCTACCTGTTCACTGCCCATCTGTTAATAGACGCATGCACACACTTATCATAGAAGTTGTTTTTTATTTACGTGACGATTTCTACCAATTCATTCCTAGCAGCCTAAAAGAGCCTCGTTTCGAAAAAAAACATGTTAACAGTGTGAATTAATAAATTAACAAAACATAAATTTCTTCTTCTTCTGTTTAACTTTTTGTTTGCGCCAACAATTCAAATTTTAAACAATTCGAAAAAAAAAAAACAATTTTAAAATCAAAAATCAACAACAGTCACAACTATCTCTCTCTCTGTCCATTGTGTCTTAACTATGTTGTAGATAATGTCAACAAATAAAAAGAAGTATCCTCAACAAACACAGCAAGAACAACAACAACAGCAGGCGCATCCATCTCAACAGCAACAGCAAAATCAATCGGCAACAACGTTGGCCACTGCCACCCAACAGCAATACCATACAGCTTACAGTACAATGTCAATGTTAAAAACTGTTGCTGTTTCGGCAACAAATCAAAGTGGTGGCGGATTTACGATCAGCAACAGTTGCAAATTAAACCAATTAAATTCGACCAGTGCAGGTACAGCGGCGGCGGTAGCTTTGTTCGGTAGTGTCAACGGATCATTAAATGGTACTTCTACCGCTACCGCCGGTAGTGCTAATGGCAATGTAAATGGTGTTGGTGCCAGTATGGCTGGTGGTGGTTGTGGTGGAAGTGCTGCTGCTGGTCTTTTAAAGAGTTCCGTTGTTGAGAGGAAATATGATATTCAATTCAAAAGTAAACTAATCAATGGAAGTGCATATCAAAAGTCAACAGAGGTAAAACTATTAGGTCTCTCTCTTGCGTTGTGATTACTTTTACTTCTTGTTTCCTTCTTTTTTCTTAACGTCTCTTCGGTTGATTTATTTACTTATTTATTTGTTTTCTTTATTATAAGTACATTCATCATATTGTTGTTTAATAAATTGATACATTGAGTTTTCCCATTTCTTTTAGATTTTTCATGCACATACTTTTTTATTTGTTTTGATTTTGTTTTTTTTTTTTTTTTTTATAGTTTGCGCCTGCAACCGTTAATAACTCAACTGGAAATGTACGCACGAATCAACAGAGTGGCATATTTCGTGGTGGCGCTGCTGCGTCGGCAGCACCACGTGGTAATGGACGACACGTACCAGCTGCCATTCAACAAATGTATCAACAACCAATTCACCAGTCGGTCGTTATGCCTACATACCAACCATATGCGCCTAGACAACCAGCTTACCCACAGGCACCATCATTCTCCTACACGCAGCCACTGCAAACAAGCTACACCACCTACCCATATCAATATTTTACACAAAATTCTATGATTCCGGCGGGCGCTCAGGCCCATCAGCGAGGTCATTCGGGTGTTACAAGTGCTATACCGGTACAAGCCGGTCCCAATGGGCCAATGGGTGGACCAAACGGCACTCAGGGTCAAATTCCACTGACAGCTGGAACTGTCTTAACATCGACTGTGTCCGGTTCCACAGCGGTTCTCGGTGTAACATCGGTTGGTCAACAGTCTGTCCAATCGATTGGCTGCAATAATCAGCGAAAAAAACGTAGGCATGCGTTAGAAATCATTCATCCAGAAACACACAAAAATATTTTAGACGAATTAGATATTCCAAAGGTATATTTCCTCCTTTACCTAGCATTTTAAAAATATTTAAATTCATTTTTGTTGAAGCCTGGACCAAATACCGATTTAAACTATCAAGATCAGCTCACAATGGATGTTCCTGTAGCTGATCTGACAATGGTTGCAGCGGTAACTGGTGTCCCTCAGGACTTGAGCGATACAAGTAAGGGTATACCGGGAATTCCGTATAATATAGGTGAGATCTTCTTTGTTTTATATGAACTAATCCAAATGTAGTAAACATTTTTGCTTCCTACCTCTTTCATTCTCAACCATAGACATGATGCAGCGTCCTATGACAACATGCACAATCAACGATGTTATGGGACAAACACCAATTGTTTCGGCGAGATCGGATGGGCCATCAGTAGAAATTCGTCCAACTCCTCCGCCAAAGCGAAAAAAGTAAGAAAATTGTTTTTTCTTGTCTCTTATTTGATATATTATTATTTATTGTTGTTATTGATTCAACCTCTTTTTTCAGCAAATCAATTCCAATAATTGCTCCGCCTGATCACAAAGACAACCATCCTCAAACTGGTAAGCGCTTTGTTTAGTATTAATATATACCTGCTTATTAATAAAAAAATGTATCACCCTGTGATCGAAAATCTTCCAACAAAAACGGACACATACATGAGAAATACAATTATTCTATTCGCTTGTAAACACTGTTTGA
This sequence comes from Chrysotoxum bicinctum, assembly GCA_911387755.1. NCBI lineage: Eukaryota > Metazoa > Arthropoda > Insecta > Diptera > Syrphidae > Chrysotoxum > Chrysotoxum bicinctum. Next base: position 5,109,616 of record OU426991.1, read on the forward strand.
ATATCTTTCTACCCTACAAGGAACAGCCGACATGAACAAAAACTGACAAAATTGCTAAAAACTCTAGAGAAATGTTTTTCTATGTAGCATTTACTATGTGAAAAAGTTTTGTAGGGACAAAAAAATATCTCATCTATCTAACCTACGTTCATCTGGCTTAACAGATTAAATAGTAGTATGTACCATTAATAGAAATAATATATGCAAATATGTTGCCATTAAATCGATGAAATGGGGCGGACAGAATTCATATTAAAAACGAGTATTTATGGTCGATTAATTTTCATCCTATATTTTTAAGACCTAAATTTTTTTTGAAATAAAAACCTTTTTGTAGGTTCCGTCACATGTTGTCCTTTAGATTTTAGATGGCTGGCAAGTAATTTTAATCCTTTAATGTTCATTTCAATCATAAAAATCTCTTTACCTTTCCTCCAATCCTTGATCGGCCACTATAGCATTAAACTAAATTGATATGAATATACAAAAAAGTAGCGTTCTAAGGCCCATTTGCTGATACGGAACATAAATACTTATGTTCCACATAACCTCTTATGTGACAGTTTACGTAGAGGAAAAAGTAGAACATAAGAGCTTAAGTTGAACATAAATATTTAAGTTTCGTATCAGCAAATGGCCCTAAATCACAATTTTAAAGATAATTAAGGTATATTGCACATGTTTAAAGGAGCAAATGACCATCTTTTTTGTTTCTTCTTATCGTCTCTCTGGCTCCAGTCATGGATTTATAATATAACATGTACTGGCAGGACCATGGTCCTGTACAGCAGCAGTTTTGACGTTATGGTGAGATTTCTGGATTTGAAGAGCTTTGACAGACTATAGTAGGCTCTGTTGGATTTGAGAAGCCGCCCGCGTATTTCTTCTTCTATATTGTTATCGGCTGCTACTATTGACACAAGGTATTTAAAGGATTGCACCACTTCAAATTCGTGCTCCGCAACCTTGATCGTTTGACCAAGTGTTTCTCTCGCATTCGACGCCACCATGTACTTTGTTTTACCTTCACTAATGTGCAGCCCCAGATTTTGTGCCGCCTGCTCGATCTGGATGAAGGAATCGTGTACAGCTTGTTCGGTTGGGCTGGACCTGTTGACGATGGTCCCTCTTGTTGCCGTGCCAGAGTCACGGATTGCTTTCTCCAACGCCAGGTTGAAGAGGAGGCAGGCCAAACCGTCCCCTTGTCGGAGTCCATTAAAGATGTTGATTGGTCTGGATAGCAATCCGGCTATTTTTACTTGGCTTGTTGCGTTGGTCGTGGTCAACCTACATAGTCGTGTCAATTTATTTGGGATGCCGAATTCTCTCATGGCTTTGTAAAGTTCTACCCTGGCTATGCTATCATAGGCGGCCTTAAAGTCTATAAACAGATGGTATGTTGGGATGTTAAATTCTAGACATTTTTCCATCGCCTGCCTAAGGGTAAAGATCTGATCAGTTGTTGATTTGCCTGAAATGAAACCACACTGATATTGTCCGATGACGGTTTTAGCGTATGGGGTTATCCGGTCTTGTAGGATAGAGGAGAGTATCTTATAGGCGGTACTCAACAACGTGATACCTCTATAATTGCTGCACGTTGTGACATCTCCCTTCTTATGTATGGGGCATATTATGCCTTTTCGCCAGTCTTCTGGCATTTCTTCCTACTCCCATACGTGCACTATAATATCATGAATTGCTTGACGTAATGCTGGCCCGCCGTGATGAAATAATTCGGCTGGTATGCCGTCGGCTCCCGGGGATTTGTTCTGTTTAAGCCAGCCTATAGCCTTCTCAACCTCTTCTATGCTTGGTGGCGGCAACATAGGGTATTCTTCTTGAAGTAGTGGAGCCTCCATTTCTGTAGTGAGCTGACCATTTAGCAATTCATTAAAGTACACTTCCCATCGCTCCAGTATGCTTTCAGGATCGGTGATCAGATTTCCCTCTCCGTCCTTGCAGTATGTGCAGCGTGGTGTGTACTGCGTCATGTTTCGGACGGATTGGTAGAACTTCCGCGCCTGGTGCGGACCTCGCTCTCGGCTATTTTCTATTTCACAGATTAGGTTCTTCTCCCAGGCTGATTTTTTTTGTCTGTGTAGCCGTTTTTCTATTCTTCTGAGCTCTTTATATTCCTCTTCGCGTGCCCGCGTTCTATGAGATTGTTGCATTGCTCGGTACGCAACATTCTTACGTTCAGTCGCTAGCTTGCATTCATCATCAAACCAGTCGTTCCGATTTTTACGACTGCTGCCTAAGATGGAGTTGGCAGTACTAATGACAATATTCTTAAGGCGTGTCCACTTCTCATTTACGCCCAGCATACTGGCTCCAGGACTTCCTCTCCCTAAATCAAGTGGTTCTAGGGCGAGTCCTAACGCATTACCAAAGGTGTTACTGGTGTTTTCATTGCGCAGGGCAGCCGTGTTGATTCGAACCTGATCGGCGGATGCAATGCGTCTTCGCAATGCAATCCGCCCTCGGAAAACCATACCAACAAGATAGTGATCCGAGTCGATATTGGCACCTCGGTACGTTCGTACCGTCATCAAGTTCTAGTAGTGGCGACGGTCTATCAACACGTGGTCTATTTGGTTACGAGTGACTCCATCAGGTGATACCCAGGTGGCTTTGTAGATATCTTTACGCGGGATCCTGGTACTCGCAACGACCATGTTTTTCGATGCTGCCAATTCTAAGACTCGAAGTCCGTTGTCATTAGTATTCTCATGCAAACTATGGGTGCCTGCGTAATGCCTGAATACCGGCTCCCGACCTATTTTTGCGTTCAAATCCCCAAGGATGATTTTAACATCATACCTTGGACAGGCATTGAGGGCCCTATCGACTTGTTCGTAGTAAGTCTCTTTTTCTTCGTCTGAGGACTCCTCCGTAGGTCCGTGAACGTTAATGAGGCTGATGTTCGTAAATTTGCCTCGCACGCGAAGGGTGCATAGCCTTTCGCTTATAGCGTTAAAGCCGATGATGGTAGACTTCATTTTTTCGCTGACTAGGAAGCCTACCCCGAGCACATGGTGTTTTGTATGACAGCTGTAGTATATGTCATATTCTTTCTTCTGTAGAACACCATTCCCTGTCCATCTGATTTTTTGAAGAGCTGTTATGTCAGCTTTATATTTTGACAGGGCATCGGCTAGCTGCTGAGCAGCTCGAGCTCTATAGAGCGATCGTACGTTCCATAAGAAAATTCTTAATTCGTTTTTCCTTTTTCTTTGCGTGGGTTGTCGTCGTGTGATCAGTCCGTTTCCGAGGCTTGTTGTCGGTCTCGTAATTCATTAAGTTTTACGGGACAGGGAATTAACCTGTCGCCAACCTGAGGAACCAGCCTGATCATATTAGCCAAACCTTTTTAAAGGCTTGTTTCTAGCGGCCGCCACGGAGAGGCTATGATCAGACTTCCACCAGTCCCGAATAGTTACGGCACGTGCATGTTTTCGTATGCTACATGTTATTACCCCTATTCGTCTGATGGCTGACCGCCCCTCTTACAGTTCACGTGACTTAATTTTTTTTTTAAAGTAGTTATATGCCTGTCTTTTTAAAAAAAAAGTTTGCCAAAAGTAATGTACAATTTATCAGTAGATAATATTAAATTAAATTTGCTTATTTAATATATGTTTAGTTTAGTTCATTTATTTCATCTAACAGATAATACGAGTACATTATAATTATAACAATATACTTCTTTACGACTGCTAGATACAATATATATACTTAATTACCATCCAGGTTACCTTATAATAATTAACATTTTTGCTTTGAATAAGTTTCTATTTGAAGAATTGAAGAAATCTACAAAACTCTACCGAATTTGCTTCTCTTAAACATATTGTAAGAGGCTCATTTAATCCATAATTCAATCTATGTATGAAAGGGTTCACAGAAAATATTTCTTATTCTCAAGTTTCTTGAGGGAGCATAGAACTTAATTAAAGCTAAAAGAAAGGGACAGTTGATGTGATTATATTATATAATAGGTCTCTTACAAATATTATAGAGAAATATTTACGGCGATTAGCCAGGTTTGTTAAATCAATAAGTTGGCATCGCGAATCATATGAGGGCATTCGAATATTCCAATGTAAACGAATAGTGGAGCGTTTTTGAATATTTTCAATTCTTAAAGAACTATTTAAATAGAACCGAGCAATATTCCAACACAGACCGAACGTAAGCAATATAAAGCGATTTGAGAGTATATGGATCCGAAAACTCTTTCGAATTCCGCGATATAAATCCTAGCAGCGAGTTTGCTTTCGCAACAATATAATCTATAATTTCTATCAAATAAAACACCTAGGTCCTTCTTATCAAAAATTCTCGTAAGAGGTGCATGATCAATTCTATAATTGAAAAAGATAGGACTCTGATAACAATAAAAAGACATAATTTGACATTTTGAAACATTTAAAAATAATAAATTTTGTTTACACCATTGATCAAGTCGATTAAGATCTTCTCGAAGAAGTAAGCAATCGGAAATAGATTTAATACGACAAAAGATTTTCAAATCATCAGCAAACAACAGTTTTTCAGAGTTGATAATACGAAGAGGTATATCATTTATCAGTATTAGAAATAAAAGTGCGCCAAGATGGCTTCCTTGGGGAACTCCCGAGGGAACTTGAATTTGATGGGATTTAATATTATTAATATTAACAAATTGAATACGATCACATAGATAGGATTGGAACCATTTTAATAGATTCGAGTGGATACCCAATTCTTCTAAGTTCTTTATTAAAATTTTGTGATTGACTCTGTCGAAGGCTTTTGCAAAGTCAGTGTAGATGACATCACATTGAGAGCCATCTACAAAACATCCGACTGCCTTATTGCAGAAAACCATAAGATTTGTCGAGGTAGATTTACCTGATATAAAACCATGTTGATTAGGGGAACTGACTTGTTTGAGAAGAAAAGAAAGTTTTTTACATACAATTTTTTCAAACATCTTAGGTATTAGAGATAGTTTCCAAATCGGGCGATAATTTGAAACATCCTGTTTAGGTCCAGACTTATGGACAGGGGTAATGAAAAAAAATTTCCAATCTTTCAAAAATTTCTAAGTGAAGTATTAAACAGGAGAGTCAAAGGAACACTAAGGGCGCTTACACACTGTTTCAAAATAAAAGGAGATATTCCATCTGGGCCACATTGTTTTTCTGGCTTCAAACTGTTCAAAACTTCCATAACCTCTGAAGCAAAAAATATGTGTAAGTATGTGTGGGGTGTTTGAAGGATACCAATATATCTTGTTGCTGGCGACACCAAAATTACAAGCTACAAGGTTTAGATACTAAATTGTAAGCTTTCCTAAGTTTTTAAATCATGAATATCTTGGCTCCCATTTGTCGTAATGGACTAATTTTTTTTTAATATGAAGAAAATTAGCAGGACTATAAAACAAAAATCCAAAACTGATAACTATTTACTGTGAAATACAGTTTTTTTCTCAATAACTATGAAAAAAAGGTATAAAAAACAGGAAAAAAAAAAACATTGAAACCAACAGTAACTTTTTATGTTTTTGCTCAAACATATTAAATTAAATGCAAGTTGATAGAAAATATTGTTATTAGCAATACAGTTTTTACTTGCGACTTATAGGTACTATAAGGCAAGTTATGCATTCGTAAAAAAAATCGAACTCGAGATTTTGATCAAAGTTGACATTACGGTGATAGCGAAGACTAAAAAAGTGGGTCTCGCAATTCTGTCTGTCTGTCTGTCTGTCTGTCTGTCTGTCTGTCTGTCTGTTCGACTACAGGCTAAACGACTCAGCCGATTTTCTTTAAACTTGGAAGATATCATTTTTAATTATTTCCCCCACACGTTTTTTTCTTTTTTTTTTTAAGACCAAAAATAACGGTAGATACCCCCTAACGAATTTTTTTTGAAATTTTATAAACATTTTTTTTTTCTCAAAAACTGTTCAACAGATTTTAAAAATAAAGATACAGAAAAATTTCATTTAATTAAATCTAGGTATTGGTTGAAAAAATTTTTCCGAAAAATGGTTATTGAGGGTACCCCCCATGGAACCATTTTTTTTTTTTGCTAAAGCTCCCCAAAAACATAAATAGAATTGTGTACTCAAATTTTCAAAAAATTTTTTTTTGGATTTTTAAAAAAAACTTCCAAATTTTTTTTTCAAAACTCAATATTTCGAAAACCCCATGCTAGATTTTTTTTAAACTTGATAAATAAAAGTTTCTCAATATAATCTACAAAATGTGGAAATTTTTTTTTATTTTACCTAAAAATAAAGGTACCTACCATACAAATGCTAAAAAATTAAAAAAAAAATGGTTTTCAAAAATCGTATTTTTCTCGAAAACGGCACCTAGAATTTTGATAAAATTTTTTTTCTTTGAATTAATTTTTACGATATTTAATTTAATTAAAAAAATTTTGAAATTAAGATATTACAGCTTGTACCTACCATAGAACCATTTTTTCGAATTTTGAATTTCTCATTATCCACATAACGGATCTTAATGAAAATTTTTATAGAGAAGCTTCTAAAAAGTCTAAAATACATTGCATTTCAAAACTTTAAAATAAATATTTTTTGAATTTTTGAAAAAAAAAAATCTATTTTTTTTTTTTTGAAAATTCGATATCTCCGAAACGGGTCAATATTTCTTTTCGTAAATTTAATTTTTATTCGAACAATAATAAAAACTTTAAATTAGCGTACCAAATTTTTTTCTTAATAAGCTTTTAAAAAGTTTGTATATAAAAGCTTCTTTTAAAGAAACCACTACAAGGACTTATAATTTTTGTTCTTGCATAAATTCATATTTGCATAGCATTCTGTTCCTATGCTATAACTAAAAGAATTTAAAAATTAATTTTATCCTTATGTACAGTTTTCTCTAATAACATTCGTTTTTAAAATTCCCAGTCGATTACATAGGAGCAAGTTCGTGCGACCCAGTCGTGCATTTTATTTATTTTCACTTTGCGACATACTGGGGCTGAGATATTAATTAAAACATAAAATCATAAAATGCGTGGGTGCGCTGACTTACCTATGTTCAATAATTTATTACTCGGCTTTCGTTCATTGTAGAGTGCTGATTTTTTTTTTAAATTGTAGGGAATTACAAGAAATTAATAAATAAAATATAAAAATTTCATCGTTAAATGAGCTTTTTTCTTAATAATCACGAAAAAGTGATTTTTAAACAACAAAAATTTATTTTAACTTACTATAACTTTTTTTTTCATTTGTTTAAACAAATGTTTTTTTTTATATAGATAATGTTATTAGGAATAAATCGTCGTCGTTCTATGAAAACTCCCTAAGTCCATTTTTTGTGTTTTGAGATATTTGCATTTAAACTTGGAAATTAATATAAAAAAATCCAAAAATTATCAGAATAGCACGATCTCAGGCTTCAACTGTAGAATGGGTTTGGCGTAGCCATTGTGCAAACAAATTTTTTGCAAATAGTTTATCCGAAATGAATTAAATAAGAATTGAATCACATATTTTTTTAAAATGGACTTAGAGAGTTTTCATAGAACGACGACGAAATACATGTTTAATTTTTGTTTGTAGGAGATAGTGGAGCCGAGATATTCGCAAATGACCAAAAAATGACACAAAACACATTTTTACCAATAACTTTGGTAAAAAAAGTTGTCATGTGGTGCAAATTTGGTTTTAAGCTTTTCTCATAAGCTCCTAACGATCCATGAAAAAAAAAAATAGACCATGCCTCTGCGCGCAAGGTCAGGCCCTTTTTCATGACGCTTTGACTGGACTATAACTGTTTCCTTACAAATTAATATCACAGATAATTATATACAGATGTCGCATGCCCATAGAAAAAACTGACATATGAAAATGAAAATCTTCATTTCAAAGAGCTTTTAAGAAAGCTGTTTCCAATTTATTATTTTAAGATTATGTGAGAAGTGCTTTTTCTCTTTAAAATGTGTGCTCTCTGAATTCACGAATAAAATCTATTTCGTCTGTTGCTCTTGCGTATTCAACTCTGTGTCTGTATTCTTCGTTTTTTTTTGTTTAATACCGCCAGACCCTTTTTTTTAAATAGATTTGTTATGGACACAAGAACACAAGATACCTACATTTTTCATAGAGGGATCTTGGCAAGAAAAAATTGTATTTCGTGTGTTTATCTGGGAATATAGGTAAGGCAATTTTGTTCATAAAAAGGACACTTACTTAGATATTTTGTTGCATTTAGAAGCAAATTAGGAACTTATGTAGGTATGTCAAAGCCTTTGGATGGATTTGTGAAATAATATTATTCTCTATCTTTTTTTAGGTAGGTATACCTATTTGTTCTTTGCAATTCCCTAATTATTCTAATTTCGTTGCTCAATTTTGTCTATCAGAGCCAAAAACAGAAACAGTATTGTTTGTTACTCCTAGTCCTAGTTGCTATTGCTACATACATACATAGATACATATGTACGTATTTTGCAATCAGGTTCATGAGGTTATGATGACACCTGCAGGCAGGAAGGTTGGTTTTATTTGATTTGGTGCGATCTTTTGATGATGGCGAAAATAACGTGGTTGACTTTTTTGGGTTTGATAAAAATAAAAAAAATCTGAAAAAAATAGTTAAATTAAAACTTCAATTTGAAGTAGGGCGACAAAGAAAAAGAAAATAAAGTCCTAAGAAATTGTGGATACAGATTTTTTTACGGGTTAGTTACCTATTTATTTAATACCACCTACTTAATTAAGAGGTTGTATGGTTATGATAGGTTGTAGGTAGGTACCTATGTTTGTATGAAAAAACGCAACCAGAAGAATAACTGTAGGTACGAGAATATACATTGTAGATACATACCTACGTATAGTACATTACAATTTTTCAAAAACGTATGCCTAGGAATTCATTTCGTTTGTGAAAATTTATTAAAAGGTGACAATTTTCTAGTTATCAATTAGATACAAACATACAAATTAGCTGGTTAAAGCTAACGATAAAATTTAAACGAATCGAAAAATGGTTTTTTAATAAAAAAAAATCGTGCGTATAACTTCGAGTTTCGGTTTGGAATAATTTTATTCTTCTTATTCTACTTGTTTTTCATTTTTACAATTTAATATGGCCGGATGGGCGGGAAATTCAAATTTTAGACCAAATTTAAATAAGTAGTTAACAACAGTAAATTTTATAGTTTTAATTAATACATATTGATTTTTAAATTTGTTTGCATCGTCAAAACACCTTTACTGTAGCAAAAGTTAATTTATAAATGTTACGAATTGTCAAATGAAACAATTTATACCTACTACAAATTTCAAAATTATTTCATTTCAGTATAAATAAGAAAACGTAGTATGTATGGTATGTACATACTAAGGTACATAAGAACGGTTTTTCTGTTTTCTATTTTTTTTTGTAAGTGAAAAAATAATGATAGTGTTAATAAAGAAAAAAGGAGCATTTTTTTAGCTTTTCTGCTCTTAGCCTATTCCATATAAAATGTCTGAAGCATTTATACTGTTAATTGCGTATTTGCTTAATTCACCCACCCTTCATCCCATTTTACATTTATTATTTTTACAATCCATTTTTAGTTTTTCATAGATACTGTTTAATTCTTAAATGTTTCAAGCCTTCACTAAGTTCTGTAGCGTCTTATTTGTATATTAAGGTTTTAAGTTTTTCTAACGTTCTTGTCATTTACAAATTTTGAGAGAAAAATAATTACCAAGAAGTTGACTGTATATAAAGTCTGTGCGTACGACATTCATTCTTATTGTCAAACCAATTTGAAAAATATGTTATGTTAGTAAGTTACTAAGAAAAATAGGATTTCGCTAATTTTAAACGATTTTATCATCTTACTATCTCTAAACATTTTACTTAAGTTAAAATAACAAACTGTTTACTTTAACTTTTAGTAATTTACTAAATTAATATGAAATCTGTCGTTTTCCTCAAACAAAATCTCTAGGCAATTTTAGAAGAGTTAAATTGTGTTTTTTTATTTCGATTCGTGAGTAAATTGTTTTTAAAAGTAAATAAAATATTATAAAATGTTTTCGGAAAACGAAGATTTTGATATACATATGTATGTATGTATATGATTGAAGACCCAGCTTTATATAGAATTTTGCTCCAGAAATAGGTTTGACAAGATAGCAGATCGGCTTTTAGTTGAAAAACTTAAAGATCCAAGATCGAATTATAAGCCGTAGGCTTCCGATTGCACCCGAATTTCAAGTACCTACTATGTATTTACATTACACTTTCTTGGAAGAAGACTGGAATGGTCCAATCCAAAGTGGCGAAATAATAAGAAAAAGCATTTCGAGAAAAGTTGTCAAAAATAAACAAATAACAAAATAAATTTAAGGTTGTCCTTTTGACTTTTGAGTTTCCGACATTTCAAACTATTAGGTCCGTTCCCCAGATTTAGTTAAGTTTGGTTTGTTAATTTTAACGAACTGTCATGATTTAAATGTGTTCAAATGCACCGTTTTTGATAAAAGGGAATAAGTCTGTTACTAGTTAGTAAAACGAAAAAAAAGGTTTAAAAATTTCGAAGAGTTAGTAAATTACTAAAATTTTAACAAATTGCTAACTAATAAAATGCTAAGCCCTTAACAAAATGTTGTTTAAAATGTTGCTCCTATGTTTCTACCATTACGTGTGAACGTTTGTTTCCTATTGATAAATCATATAATCAATTTATTTATCTAATAAAATTGTATGTTGCGCTTGCATAGGTATTCATTCAACTTAATGTTGTGAAAATTTGTGTAAAAGCTGAAATAATTCTCTTCTAATAGCAACTGATTCATTTGCATATTTTTTTTTTATTTTTTCATTGTTGAAGATAAATTCGATTACCTTCCAGCTAAAAATTCCATCAGGTGGTTCTTAAAACAAAAACAAACTTTAATCAACGAAGGTACATATATGAAATACTAATAATATGTGCGTTTAGCCCAGGTACGATAGAGGGCTCATCAGTCAGATGCTGTCTGCCGTACCCTTCAACATCTTACTGATGAGCCCACTGTCGTAACTGGGCGAAAGCCCAGTACACCGAAATTAAGGACGAACAAAATATTGTCAAAACTCAAACCTGCATACCATAAAAATTGAAAAAAAATAAATATATTTTTGAAAAACCTGTCTATACTAAATGTTTGTTTAGTAGGCATAGAATACTTACATAGAATCGAGAGTGTTTACATCCCAATATTTGCAGAAATATAGATCTGTTATACCACCTACTTAATTAAGAAACAAATACTTTTGATTACAAGTAGTATTCGATTAATATGTAAAATTCAACCATATGAACAAAATCATAAAAAAATATATATTTATCTAGAGTTTAGTTAAAGGTATCTATAAAACTCGTTTGTGAAAATTGTAACTTCTGAAAAGCACAATCAATCATTATTTTGGTGCTATCATTAATTTTTTTCATTTTATTTGTACAATTATTTCTTCTGTGCCGGCATACCTTCCACATAAAATCAATTATTATATTTCAATAATTATTGGTATGTTATTCTTATTTTCGGATTAGCCGCGTATATAACCGATATTTAGCAAGTGCAATATGCAATACTGTAATCACCTCGAACGTTTCCCCGGTATATAAAAAAATTTAAAAGTTCGTATTTCGCTATAAAATAGTTCATAAAAAAAGATTAATGTTAAACTAATGTTAATGTTGTGAAAACACATAATAATAGATGATGGTATTTAAAAAGTGAATAAAAAAAAATATGTTTAAATTTTCTATGATGAGTTTTAATGAAAACCTACTTAGATTTGTCTGTATGTATGTATAGGTAGATACATATAAAGTCTAAAGTCAAATTATGTATTTTTTTTATCAAGATTTCTGTGTTAGGCAAATGCCGTGATTTTTCTGTTAAATACGAAACATTAAATTTTGATATATTTAAATAAAAGTGTAGGTATAATTAACACTTTATTATAACATTAAAACCTCTCTGTGTTATTTTATTTTAACTTTAGAAAATTCTTTCCTTGCTTAGAAACTTGAATGAAGACAATAATTATTTTTGTTTATTTTTTATTCGTTCTTCTAATAAAAGCTATGAACAGTTCTAATTTAAGCAATGAAACCGGCTCTACTTAACGCAGTCGCTTAGCTTGGAGGCTTTGTCTAACTTTTTCATAATTTTAAACACTTAAGACAACTCTTCTAACTAATGTGGGTTTTACAACAGAACCTCAGCGAGTTTACGTTGAACAACGCTTAATTTGACAGATAATAACTCAAACACAACAACACAAATAAAAAAAATAAAAAGCCAACTTTAAACCAAATAATCGCCGAAAAAAGTACACTTTATATACTACCTCGGTACAGAATTTGATTGTTTATGAATTATTTACATTATTTTAGATGGAAATGAAGTAAACATATATAGCTAATTAACAGCATACAAATCCAATTTTGTTTTTCCTAGGTGCAAATTCTTTTGGCTATACTCGTAACATCGTAACATAGTCGTATGTATGCACACTTGTATGTACAGATTTGCTGATCGTAGAGCACTTTTGCACGTTTGTTTCGAATTTCTTATATTCAGTAATTGAGTCTATTTACAAAGCACATCTTTTAAAAAGCGAATGAAACAACAGTAAACATTTTTACTTCCATTTGTTTTGGTATGAAATAATCATTGTCAAAATGGATAAAGTACACTTCTAAAAGACTAGTTTATCTTTTATCTATTTGCTGCTGTTAAAGTTAGACGAGCTCTTTCACGTTAAAGTATAGTTTATGTCCTTTAAAATTAACAAAAAGTCGGTTCTCGCTTTATATACAGTAATTAGAGCCGACTCCAATTCTAAAATTGATTTAGAGCAGGTTTTAAATACATACATATTTACAATTTTGCGCCTGTCTTTTATTTGTCTCACTCGTGACAGAAAAAAGACCCTGACTATTTTCAAAATACATAAAGGTGGTGTTTTTTTTTTCATTTCAGCAAAAATGAATTAGTAATAATATTATTAGTTCTAAGAAAGTCCATGTAGATTTTATAAGAAAAACTAAAAACTCTTGACTGTGGAATTACACTTTAGGAAATTTCATAAAAATGTTCTGTACAAAAATTGAAATTCATTCACCCGTGCGCGGTGTGGGCTCTGTGTTGTCAAACTTACAGAAAAACACATGCACATTCTTCATAGAATACCGACCTACTCCATGGATATACACACACAAAGAAACAATAACAACATGACGAACAGGTGTAAAGTATTTAAAAAAAAACAAAGATTATAAATTAATATTACACAAATGATGGAGATATTAATAGAATATGTTCTATTTACCTTTTGATATTTGCCTTTTTTCTGAACTAACAAGAAAAAAGATACCCCAATAGGAAATTGCTTTTTTTGGTAGATATCTACATAATATTCCACATGAAAAACAGGTAGCCGCATTGTCTGCCAGTTTTATCTTTCTCGCGCATAATAAAAATAAAATGCACGACTGGATCGCACGAACTTGCTCTTATGTAAAAGTACTTTGGAATTTAAGATACATTTTATAAATATAAAACATGGATTTAATGAGATAATAATGTTCAAATGCATAAAATTGCCGTCTGGTTTCCGGAAAAGTATGAATTTATGCAAATAAACCTTAAAAAATCGTTTTATTATTAAATACATTTTTTATATAAGAAATTTCTCTAAAATTTTTCAAGAAAAAAATGTGGGATGCGAATTTTAAGTATTTAATAATATTGGTTTTAGGAAATAATTTCAAAAAATAATCGTTCATAGGTTTTGAAGATATTGATTTAAAATTTTTTTTTTTTTTAAAAACCCAATAAATATTTTTTCGAATATTTTTATATACAATATTATTTTAAACTTAAGGGGACTCCTGCTAAAAATGTTGGGTTAAAATCCTTAGAGCCCTTAATGAGAAAGTCGAAAATCCAAAAAACGGGTCTATGGCAGGTACCCCTAATAACATTTTGACCCAAAATTTTTTTTGACCAAAATGTAGTCCATGTCCATAATATCACACTTAATTTTTTTTTATCAAAATCGTTAGAGCCGTTTTCGAGATAAATAAGATTTTGCATTACGGGTGTATGGGGGGTACCCTTAGTTTTGGAGCAAAAAAAAAAATTTCAATTTTTCCTCTAGGGAATCACCGAAGACCCTTAACTACCGAGATTGAAAGAAATAGGTCCAGGGGTTTAGGCTGTAGTGAGAGGTACAGACATACAGACACACTGAAACATGTTTTTTGTGTACTAAATTTTTCTTAAAATTTTTATAAAAAAAATTGATATGCAAATTGTTAGTATTTAATAAAATACATTTTAAAACGTAAGTTAAAAATTTAATCGTGTATCGGTTTTCAAGATATTGAATTTTCAAAAAAAAAATTGTATTATTTTTTTAAAAATCCAAAAACTATATTTTCGAAAAAATTTTTAGTTTATATTTTTTTAAATGCAAAGCAGCTCCTGAAAACAAATTTTGGTTAAAATCGTTAGAGCCGTTGGTGAGAAATTCTAAAATCAAAAAAACCGTTCTATGACAGGTACCCCTAATAACATTTCCCCCCAAATTTTTTTTTCACCAAAATATAGTCCATATCCATAATATCACACTTAATTTTTTTTATCAAAATCGTTAGAGCCGTTTTCGAGATAAATAAGATTTTACATTACGGGTGTATGGGGGGTACCCTTAGTTTTGGAGCTAAAAAAAAAATTTCAATTTTTCCTCTAGGGAATCACCGAAGACTCTTAACTACCGAGATTGAAAGAAATAGGTCCAGTGGTTTAGGCTGTAGTTCGAGGTACAGACATACAGACACACTGAAACATGTTTTTTGTGTACTAAATTTTCCTTAAATTTTTTATAAAAAAAATTTATATGCAAATTGTTAGTATTTAATAAAATACATTTTAAAACGTAAGTTAAAAATTTAATCGTGTATCGGTTTTCAAGATATTGAATTTTCAAAAAAAAAATTGTATTATTTTTTTAAAAATCCAAAAACTATTTTTTCGAAAAAATTTTTAGTTTATATTTTTTGAAATGGAAAGCAGCTCCTGCATAAAAATTTTGGTTAAAATCGTTAGAGCCGTTGGTGAGAAATTCGAAAATCAAAAAAACCGTTCTATGACAGGTACTCCTAATAACATTTCCCCCCAAATTTTTTTTTCACCAAAATATAGTCCATATCCATAATATCACACTTAATTTTTTTTATCAAAATCGTTAGAGCCGTTTTCGAGATAAATAAGATTTTGCATTACGGGTGTATGGGGGGTACCCTTAGTTTTCGAGCTAAAAAAAAAATTTCAATTTTTCCTCTAGGGAATCACCGAAGACTCTTAACTACCGAGATTGAAAGAAATAGGTCCAGTGGTTTAGGCTGTAGTTCGAGGTACAGACATACAGACACACTGAAACATGTTTTTTGTGTACTAAATTTTCCTTAAATTTTTTATAAAAAAAATTTATATGCAAATTGTTAGTATTTAATAAAATACATTTTAAAACGTAAGTTAAAAATTTAATCGTGTATCGGTTTTCAAGATATTGAATTTTCAAAAAAAAAATTGTATTATTTTTTTAAAAATCCAAAAACTATTTTTTCGAAAAAATTTTTAGTTTATATTTTTTGAAATGCAAAGCAGCTCCTGCATAAAAATTTTGGTTAAAATCGTTAGAGCCGTTGGTGAGAAATTCGAAAATCAAAAAAACCGTTCTATGACAGGTACCCCTAATAACATTTCCCCCCAAATTTTTTTTTCACTAAAATGTAGTCCATGTCCATAATATCACACTTAATTTTTTTTATCAAAATCGTTAGAGCCGTTTTCGAGATAAATAAGATTTTGCATTACGGGTGTATGGGGGGTACCCTTAGTTTTGGAGCTAAAAAAAAAATTTCAATTTTTCCTCTAGGGAATCACCGAAGACCTTTAGCTACCAAGTTTGAAGAAAATACCTCCGGTAGTTTAGGCTGTAGTTCGAGGTACAGACATACAGACATACAGACATACAGACATACAGACATACAGACAGACAGACGGAATTGTCGGACCCACTTTTTTCGTCTTCGCTATCATCGTAATGTCAACTTTGATCAAAATCTCGAGTTCGATTTTTTTTCCAAATGCAGAACTTGCCCTATAGTACCTATATCGCAAGTAAAAAAGTCCTTAAACAGAAGAGAGAATATTACTCGTATGTCGTATATTGTTCTCTTTTTAATTCAGAAAAGCTTCCTTACGGCGATTATAACATTCTCTTCTTCTTATGAAACCTTCTTAAGAAAGCTTTTGTCTGCCCGAGATTGTCTGCTCGAGAAAATTTTCGATGACAGAATTTTGTATGGAGGTGAGACATCTGTATATAATTATCTGTGTTAATATGGTACTTTATTTTGTTTAATGTTGTATTTGTTATAGTAAAATGCTATTCAAAATAACTCTTTTTTTTCATTTCTTAAAAGTTTTTTTTTTTTACTATCCCGTTTTTGCAATCAATACCAGTTGTTTTATTTTAATCGCGCGATTTTTAGAAAAGTTTAGAAAAGAAAATGTAGTTAACATTAATCTATCTTTGAAAAGATGGAGGAAAACACGTAATTTTCTACATCCTATGTACATATATCATCTTCATCATTAATGTCCTCTTCATATGGATCAATTGGAACAAAGTTTGTACATGACTGAACACAAACTATAGAACAATTTAATCCAGTTTTTCGACAGCCACAATCGCAACGCTTACTTTAATTACAAAATATTGTTGTGAGAAGTTCATCAGATGATTTGAGCGAAGTGGCCATAGACTCCAAAATCATTATTAACAATTTTAATATAATGTTCATGCCCAGCTTTCAGGATTTGTACTATCCCTTTCAACCAAATTTGTAATTGGATAGATCTTTATATAAAGTTGTTGTTGCATCAGTCTATGTTGGAGGAAGGTAAGATTACAGCCTTGTTATATCTTCAAATATGTGAGCTCTATGAGCTCAGAATAAAATCACTGAGCAGTCTGAGTTAAATGTTTAACACAAGAGTTTGACAGGTGGAAATAAAAAAAATGGTGATAGCTAAGTTTTGAAGTATGTTTCAAATACAACTCAGAGTGCTCAGAGCACGCTTGGTTCAGAGGATGTTCAGATAATGCTCGACATGCTCGGACTCTGTTCTCTATTTTGAACCAAAAAAAAAACCCCTGTTGGGGCTGGTCAATCGGACAATTGTGTAATATCTTAAAGCTTCGATAATATCAATCGCAGGTGCTTTGTTAAATGCCAGAAGTGGACGTACCTATATCTTTTTCAAAAACACTTGGCTGTGGCTAATACTTCGGCATTTCTTAAGTTGCCGTCACTCTTTTTCAAATAGCTTGAAGAATTTTTATATGCTTTTCAAGTTGAGATTTTAATCAAACGTCCCATTATCCATTTTTACTTGCGACTTATAGGTACTTTAAGGCAAGTTATGCATTCGTAAAAAAATCGAACTCGAGATTTTGATCAAAGTTGACATTACGATGATAGCGAAGACGAAAAAAGTGAGTCTAGCAAATCTGTCTGTCTGTCTGTCTGTTCGATTACAGCTAAACGGCTCGGTCGATTTTCTTCAAACTTGGTAGATATAGGTTTTGATTTTTTACCCCCGGATGTTTTTTGATTTGATTTTTTATGACCAAAAATAACGGTACCTGCCATACGATTTTTTTCCGAAATTTTATAAATATTTTTTTTTTCTCAAAAACTGTCCCTGCGATTTTCTTAAAAAAAATTCGAAAAATTTAATTTAGTTATACCTAGGTAATGGTCGAAAAAATTTTTCAAAAAAATGAGTAGTTTTGGTACCCCCCTTGGGACCATTTTTTTTGTTTTTGATTTTCTCAAAAACCGTACCACCGATTTTGATCATTTTTTTATGCTAAAGCTTCCCAGCAGTTTGAATATTATTGTGTATTCAAATTTTCCAAAACAATTTTTTGGATTTTTAAAAAAACTTTCAAAATTTTTTTTTGTGAAAACTCAATATTTCGAAAACCCCATGCTCGATTTTTTCAAAACTTGATAAATAAAAGTTTGGAAAAATAATCTACAATATATGAGCAAAATAAATTCATTTTACCTAAAAATAACGGTACTCTCCATACAAATGTTAAAAAATAGTTTTCGAAAATCGTATTTTTCTCGAAAACGGTTCCGAGAATTTTGCTTACATTTTTTTTCTTTCTATTATTTTTTAATATCTGTAATTTAATAAAACAAAATTTGAAAACAAGATATTACTGACTGTACCTACCATAGAACGATTTTTTAAAATTTTGAATTTCTCATTATCAGCATAACGGATTTTAATGAAATTTCGTAGAAAGAAGCTTCTAAAAAGTTTAAGAAACATATTTTATTTTGAAAAAAAAAAAAAAAAATCAATTTTTTGTTTTTTGAAAATTAAATGTCTCGAAAACGGCTCAATACTGCTTTTGTAAATTTAATTTTTATTCATACAATAATAAAAACTTCAAATTGGCGTACCAACATTTTTTCTTAAAAATGTTTTAAAATTTAATAGAACCTTATTTTTTAAGAAACCACTACAAATACTTATAATTTTTGTTCTTGCATAAATCTATATTTGCTTGAATCATATGGCATCCTATTCTTACCTTTAACTACTAAAGAAGTTTTTTTTAGTCATTTAAAAAATGAATTTTATGCTTATGAACAGTTTCTCTAGTAACATTCATTTTTGAAATTCTTAGTCTTTTACATAGGAGCAAGTTCGTGCGACCCAGTCGTGCATTTTATTTAATTATTTGTACGAAGACCTGTAGTCTAAGCAACATACAAATCCTATATGAATAAGGTCACCTTGTCTTCTTTATAAAGCTTCAAAATATATACAAAACAAAAAAAAAAAAACAAATAAAACATGAAGTCTTTCATTCTTCAAGCATGGTCAAAATTGACATTTGCGAAATTCTGGAGATGTGTGTCATTAAGGGTTAAAGGTGATTTCTTACATGGAAAATTTAAATTTTGTTAAGTTCTTAAAATATTTGAAGAAATTGTTACACGTCACACTTATAGCTACAGATAAACTGTCAACATTAGCATGCCCGTGATGCAAACCAATAATGTTTTCTGCTATTTATTCGAGTTGAATCTGTTTTACGTCGGTAAGATTGTGCGGTATTCTCCTATTGACGTGAATGCAATCGTTTCATACAATATCGATCCGCATATAAAAAGTTGCGGATTTGTCATTTGTTGTATTTGTCTGTCTGCTTAATTAATCTTAAAATGTAAATAAAATACAAATGTATTACTAAATTTCGAATATTTGTTTGTAAATAATATATATATAAATATTTTAAGGGACAGAACAGTCCAGAACATCTTTCTCGATTTTTTATATTTCTTCTGTTTAAAAATAGACAAAAAGTAATACTATCCATACCTGTTTCTATTATTTAACTTAAAATAATTAACCAAATCAAATTATCCAAATTTCAAAAGATTTTCTAATGAGCACCGCCATACGTTAAAATCACATTAGTTTGAGATAGTGCAGTTCATTCGATGGATAGCAGAAACGTAGAGTGAAAGGAAATCGAATGTAACAACTGTAACATATATAGGAACAAATTCGAAATGTAGCTTTAACAAATTTGTAACCACTTTGAAAAATGCTATTTATGACCCGCTTTTTCACTGTGCGAAAGGGGGATAAGGTAGGCTGATGTTCATTGTTATCATTTTTAAAGATGACGGCCGGCAACCCGGTGGTCAACCATGTGCTCTTTCTGATGGAAAGACAAATTCTATATTCTTCGTAGATATCAATAACTAATCTTATATAGAGTCTAGCCATTCCATCAACTAAATAAAAAAGTATGCCTGTTTCTGCTCTGGGCTGGTCTGCTCAGCGCAGCACACATAGAATACTCAAGTGTCTTAAGTTGTAGTCAGAATGCTACTTTTTAGAAGGTATCTGTATCTTTACTTTTCTTTCGCATGTGGCATTGATGGTGGTGGTAGTATATGTACCTTAAAATTGATAAAGTGTAGCAATAGTCGCAATCGTATATTTCTGCCTGTTCTTTATATATTTTTTTTTGAATAAATCTTTTTGTCTTTCTTATGTTTGCTCCTCTCCTTCTTCTTTTTTGTCATCATATTTTCTGTCTTCTACCACTCAATTGCAATATGATATTTTCGCTTCGCATTGCGATTGCGTACCATAATTATTCGTGTTACGTTGTGCGCGTGGAGCGGCGGCGGCATGGCCGTTTTACAGTTGTTGATTATTTTCTCCTATTATTGGTGTACCAATACTTCTTTCTTTTTAATTCTTTAACTTTTCTTATTGAATTAATTAATAATTTATCAGGTTTTTTTTTTGTTAATAAAGTGCCAAATGCAAATATTCATATTTTGAAGAAAAAAAGATGTCAGAAAAATAAATGATTTATTTAAAATGTGCATCTGTGTTCGGATACTACTGTGTGTTTAGATGGGATAATAATACCACCGCTGCAATTGTGATATATTGAACTATTTAGCTAGCCGCAGTTTTTATGTAATATTTAAATCTAAATCATATTCGTAGATACAAACACAAAAATTTGAAAAAAAAAAAGGAAAAGATAAATAGAAGAAACAAATTTTGCCAATTGCCATATCTCGAGTGAGTGCGAATCTACCTACCTTACCTACCTACAAACCAACCGACCTACCTATATAGTGCCATTTGTGTATGAGATTACCAACAATTTTATCAACGTAGGTAGGTATAGCTTCTACCTTTTAAGATATATAAATATGTATATATGTAGAAGATATTCTCCTTCCGGGAATATTTTCCCATTGAGATTTGAGAAACAATTTATGTATTTACTAACTTCTTCTCTTCTTAGATAATAGATACGTTTGAATCAATATATTAATATGGTGAAATGTAAGTCGACCGCGTGCGCGCACCTACAGTAAATAATTTGAGAAAAATAGAGAACGATGATAGAAATTTGTGCAATTTTGAATTGAAACAAAAAAAATATCAATTATTTTACTCAGCGACAATATTAATCTGAATTAGACTTAAAAAATTCGAAGTTTCTCCTTAGAACATTGAGTTGTTGCTAGTTGGATTTTTTCTTTAACTCGAGTTCTTGATTAGTCAATGTGGTGTTGGTATGACTGATGGTGACAAACAAAAATACACGTGCGCATAGTCGTCATCGTCGAATGCAATAAAAGAAGATATATTATTTATATCCACACCATTTAGGGAAGTTGCTCCTTCTTCCATATTCTCTCATTTCAAATTTTTAGTTCCAATAATTTTATTTTGTTAAGTAAACCAAGACTCAAGATGATTGTTTCGAAGAATATGATGAGAATTACGTTTTCATTAAAATTGATTTTTTTTTTCAGATCAATGAATTCGATTAATTGTTGGAAAAGAATAGTCAGTATTTGAAGGTCATCTGTATACCAGCAACTCATATTCATAAAATGAACAGAATATCCTGATTAAATAATTTCAGAAAAAAAATATTTTGTTTGCTTCTCAAGTTTAAGCGCATAAAACACTAATCTTCTTCTTGTTGCTTTTATTATCTTGTTGCTTTTATATTATTTGCGATATTTTGTTTGGCATTGAGAATATATTTTGAAATATATTTTTTTTTTTTGGCAACGTGTGTCACGGCCGGTTAAGCTAAGATTATGCACGGTTGTATTTTTCACTTTTGCATATTTGCAATTTTGGTTTTGAAACTAAAACCAAGATTTTTGAATTCAGCTTCCCACTTATTGAACCACCTACCACCACCGCCAAAACGCCCACCTTAACTTGCATCGATTTAGTGATTCACTCTGTTGCTAATGAAAATGTATTACAAAGCAAATTGAGAAAAACTATATGGATCTTGGGTCAAGAGCGTATAAACTGAACCTTAATACGGCAAAACTGAAGTACGAGTATTATTAAAATTGTATATGGGCATTTTCAGTTATTCTTCTATAAAGTTTTGATTGGAATGAATCGCCTTATGCTGGTTTTCCCAAGTATCATAAAATTCATTAGATTTTTCGCAAATTTTTTGATTTTTATTATTGTTGTGTTCATAAGAAAAATAAAATGCACGATTAGATCCGCACGATCTTGCTCTTAAGTAAAAGACTAAAAATCTTAAAAATGAATGTTAGTAGAGAAAAATGTTCATAACCATAAAGTACTAAAACATAATCAACTCTTTTAGCAGTCAGTTGAAGCTTTAAACAGGATATCATGTGATTTCTCACGCAGATATTAGTTTAAAACGTTAAAAAAAAATAAAAATGTTTAAATCATTTTTAAGAAAAAATGGTTGAAACGCCAACTTTAAATTTTTATCACTACGAATAAAAATCTATTTTCCAAAATAATAATGACCCGTTTTTGAGATATCGAATTTTCAAAAAACTAGTTTGATTTTAATTTTTAAGTTTTGAAATACAATGTTTTTCAAATCTTTTAAATCTTTTGGAAGATTCTGTATAAAAAAATCATTAAAATACGTTATGTCGATAATGAAAAAATCCAAATTCAGTTATACCCTTATTTCAATTTTTACTTGCGATATAGGTACTATAGGGCAAGATCTGCATTTGAAAAAAAAATCCAACTCAAGATTTTGATCAAAGTTGACATTCCGATGATAGCGAAGACGAATAAAGTGGGTCCGACAATTCCGTTTGTCTGTCTATATGTCTGTATGTCTGTACCTCGATCTAAAGCCTTAGCCACTGGAGCTATTTTCTTTAAACTCTTTACTTAAGGGTCTTCGGTGATTATGGACATAGACTACATTTTGGTGAAAACAAATTTTGGGGCAAAATGTTGTTAACGGTACCTGTCATAGAACCGTTTTTTTTTATTTTCGAATTTCTCATCAACGGCTCTAACGATTTTAACCAAAATGTGTATGCAAGAGCTCCTTTGCATTTGAAAAAATATAATCTAAATTTTTTTGAAAAAATATTTTTTGGATTTTAAAAAAAAATAATACAATTTTTTTTTTTGAAAATTCAATATCTTGAAAATGGCTATACGATTAAATTTTTAAAATGTATTTTATTAAATACTAACATCTTGCATATCAATTTCTTTTTTATAAAACTTTTAAGGAAAATTTAGTACACATAAAACATGTTTCAATGTGTCTGTATGTCTGTACCTCTCCCTACAGCCTAAACCACTGGAGAAATTTTCTTCAATCTCGGTAGTTAAAGTTCTTCGGTGATTCCCTAGAGGGGATATTAAATTTTGTTTTAGCTCCAAAACTAACGGTACCCCCCAAACACACGGAATGCAAAATTTTATTTATCTCGAAAATGGCTCTAAAAATTGTGATAAAAAAATTAGGTGTGAATCTATAAAACTGTATCTCAAAATGCTGTATTAGCAAAATACTTTATCTCATAATACTGTATCTCAAAATTCTTCGTCGCAAAATGCTGTATAAGCAAAACACAAGATTACATCAACGAAATGCATGAACAAATGGAAGTTTTAACAGATCAATTAGTTTAGTGCAATTGCTTATGCAATTGTTGATTATGATCAAAACAATTCATGTAAAAATGTGACAGAGATACAAACAATTAAGAAGAAGAAAATGAAAAAGAGAAAATAAGAAGAAGATACCATTTATTTTGTTTTAATTTATTCTTTTCATAACTGGCTACTTCGAGTGAACATTGTTTGTGAAAGAAGCGATAAAACAGGGAAATACATGAAATATTCCGACGGTGTTAAGAGATGGGAATGAATCCATGATAGCTCTATTTCCTATCAGTTTTAACGCTCTGTTCTGAATTCTATCCAATAAATGGAGAGAAGATTGTGCTGCACCTGCCCAAAGGTGTGAGTTATACCCGAGTTTTGGACGTATAAACGCCTTATAAATTGTAGCCAGAGCAGAAGGGGTACAAAATTTTTTACATCGATTTAGAAATCTTAAGCATTTAGCAGCATTTTTGTCGGTCTCGAGAATGTGATCATTCCAACGAAGATCGTCGTTAACACACATGCCGAGTACTGAGAGCTTTTCGGTTTCTTCGATGCAAGTGTCATTTAAGGACAATGGCATAGGGGGTATATTTTGCTTTAACGACAAGAGACAGCATTGAGTTTTCGAAGCATTAAACTCCACACGTTTTCTGACACCCCATTTAACAATGCTGTAAAGATCAGAGTTTAATGAACTTATCATACGATACCGTTGCAAATTCACTTCCGAAGGAGATGGACGTAAATTTGGGAACGCGTATGAAAAGCTGAGAGTAGAGTCGTCGGTAAAACAATGAAGTGGATTAGAAGTTTCAGACAAGAGATAATTTATAAAAATGAGGAAAAGAGTCGGAGACAAAACGGAGCCCTGAGGAACACCAGCATTTATGTTGTGAAGATCAGACTTAATACCATCCAATACAAAATGTATTGAACGATCTAGAAGGTAATTTCCAATCCAAAGAATAAGGGTTTCGTTCTTGCCAAACGCACGCATTTTCGATAAGAGAGCCTGGTGTCAAACTCTATCATGCCTTAGAAATATTAAGCGCAATAATCTTACCTTCTCCAAAACAATATAAAGATCTGTTCCACTCTTCGGTGAGATATGTCATCAATGTTCAATGAAAGTATATTAGAATATTTACATTTTATTTTTCAGCCATTTACAGCATTTTGAAATACAAAATTTTGAACAACCAGAATTTTGACTTACAGTATTATGATCATACAGTATTTTGTACATACAGTATTTGAAATACAGAAAAAAAAAAAAAAAAAAAAATTGGCATGGCACATTATTAACATTAATTTCCGTTAACATTATTTTTCCTAAAATACAACCAAGAATAATTTCCCTAATTATCCTTGACGAATTAGGGGGCACTCTGTATAATGAAGTTAAAATCATGTTTCTAAGTTTTTCAGTTTTTGAAATATTAATTTTGTTGGAAGTAAAGTAAATCGCGTTTCTCAAAAACGATTAAAATACAGAAATTAATAATTACTGTATTAGGTATGGTTAACCTTTTGGTAATTTCAATGCATAATTAATTCGGATGGAATTCTTGACACGTGTACAAACATACATTCATAGGTAAATACATAGTTCTTGTCAAGGTTTTTTAAACAGATATTCAATCAAAAAATCGCTTTTATTTAGTTTTCTTTTTCTTCTTTAAAGTCTTCCTTAGATGTAAAATAATATTTTATATAAAATTTTTCAAAAAAACTGTTTATGACTAAAAATGTTAAAATTAAATATTAATGGCCATTGGTGTAAAAAACTTAGTGCTCCAGCAAACAACGGGAATATTTTTATCAAAAAATTCATTCCTTTTAAATTGAAGTCAACTTTGCAGTCGTACCCGGGACGAACTCGTTCCAGGAGATCATACAACTCCACTTTCAATATAGTGTTCTTATTTTTCGTTGGTGTTTTGGAAAGTGGCTTTAATGTTGATCACACGGAATCCACCTATAAAAAATTTACTTTCTTTTATGAACTCGATATTTGTAACTTTATAGTACTTAAAGTTCTCCAAGAGTGGGTTAAATAATATCCAACACCCGTCACATTACTTACGAGTATTTCCATTAAGAATTACATTTTCATGAGCATTGACAGACACTAAGTTTAGCTTAAGTTAGTTTAGCTGGTAAGTTACCCGTTAGTTTTACAAAACAGAGGGAAAATAAATAAAACTAAAGATCTTTTTTATGTATGAAAGCATCGAACTAATTTTTTATTTTATCTGAGCTTAGGCTGCTTAAAAAAAAAAAAAGACTACAGTTGTTTATTTTATTATAGCAGTTTTATAGTATTTTTTTTTTTTTTTTTAAAAAGTGCATTGGATTTGATGTCTGGTAGTAGATTTATTATCTGAGGAAAATGTAGTAGATCTATTGCAATTGCAGCAAAGGGGCTTGTTAACTTGTCGACACAACCCTGGCATGATGATGTAAGATTCTAAGAACATTAAATAGGTATGATGTATGGAAATTCGATTAATCTTTTTTTTTTTTTTTTTTATAATTTCTCGCACTCAAGGGATTATGATTACCCTTTAAATGTTTCAACACAGCGCGGATGTGAAGTTACGGAAGAGAAAGAAGGATAGGAAATATGTGTGGCACGATGTTGAGACTGAAGGTGGTTGTCTCAGATTATCTCCAGGGATGGCGGCTGAACTAAAGCGGAGAACTGCCATGTCTTAATTCTATGTCCCTTATAATCCGCATTATTTTTTTTTATTCGTACTCATCCTTATTGGGCATACTAGTTTAACTCAATCACATGTTGTTAGTGTTATGCCTAAACAAATTAACATTGTTTCAACATCGTTAATTTGTTTGTATTTTAAATACATACAATTGAATATACCTATTAAAAGTCCGTTGGAAATGTATAACATTATCTCAAATGTCATTAATTATATGTACTTTTGTATGTGTCTGATTGTATTGTCCCATTCTCAATTTCATTGAATGATTTTGAAATTGCTTTATACGAGTTATGGTATAAAGATGACACACTTCAGCGCTAATTGGGCCACAGGGCTAGAGTGCTAGTGGTCGCCATTTCTACCTAGTACCTACCTACCTTGTATATAGAATCTATAGTACTATATTTGTACATAACGAGTGATTTTTTAAGAGCAATCGGAAAAAAAACATGAAATTCAGAAAAATGCATGATTTATTTGAATCCGTAGTACGGTCGATATAATTTAATGTTTTGAAAATTATTTCATGCAAATATTGGCCGCGGCTGCGCCTCAAATGGTCCATCCGTTTAGTCCAATTTCGGCATATTCTCTAACATTTCGGCCGGTATCTCACGAATAAATGCTTCAATGTTGGCTTCTAGTGCGTCAATCGAAGCGGACTTGTCGCTATAGACATGAGCCTTACAATAGCCCCACAAAAAATAGTCTAGAGGCGTTAAAACGCACGATCTAGGCGGCCAACTGACCGGCCCCAAACGTGAAATAAACTGTTCACCGAACTCGCCTCTCAATTGGTCCATTGTCACGCGTGCCTGTGTGGCATATGGCACCGTCTTGTTGAAACCACATGTCATGCAAGTCAAGCTCTTCCATTTTGCGCAAAAAAAAGTTTGTTATCATCGCACGGTAGCGCTCACCATTCACAGTAACGTTGCGGTTCGCATCACCTTTGAAGAAATACGGCCCAATGGTTCCGCCAGTCCATTAATCCGCCCCAAGCAGTGACTTTTTTTTGCAGTTTTGCTTGTTCACGTATCTATTCAACCAGAAATGAGCTTCGTCGCTAAACACAATTTTTCGATAAAAAAGTGGATCTTCAAACAACTTTTCAAGAGCCGATTCACCAAAAATTCGGCGTTGTGTGTTAGGTTGTTCGGCTTCAATTCTTGCACCAGCTGTATTTTGAAATTCTTCACACCTAAATCCTTCCGCAAAGTTTTCCACGTAGTGGAGTAACAGAGGCTCAATTGCTGCAAATTGCGCCGAATCGATAATTTACTAACACTGGCTGATACAACTGCGATATTTTCCTCAGTTCGCTCTCTACGTAAGAGTGTTGGTGGTTTAATGTCCAACAATGTAAATTTAGTCACAATAGCCCAAACAGCCGCCTCAGTAGGTCGATTAAACTGACCATAAAATGGAAGAAGCGCGCGATGAACTTTCATGTATGAGCACGCATTTTGATAATAAAATTCAATAATTTGCAAGCGGTGTTCGTTTGTAAGACGATTCATGGTTAAATTATACGCCAAACTGAAGATGTTTGACAGTGAAACAAAACACGAAACGTGCGTAAGCTGTCAAAACCAGTGTTGCCATAAAGAAAATAGCAGAAAAAAATCATCCATTATAACCTATTAGTTCTGTTCAACCAGCTGCACTGAACTACTCTGGGCAGAAAAGTGTAGCTTTTTTGTGTTCAGTGAGAAAATTTCTGCACTG
The DNA here is from genome assembly GCA_911387755.1 of Chrysotoxum bicinctum. Lineage (NCBI taxonomy): Eukaryota > Metazoa > Arthropoda > Insecta > Diptera > Syrphidae > Chrysotoxum > Chrysotoxum bicinctum. The sequence goes on from OU426991.1 coordinate 5,137,675, forward strand.
ACTTACACTGATTAGCGTTCATTGAGCTGAACTAGTGTACACTAGTGCAGAATATCTTGCACTACCTTTTGAGCTAGTGCAGGTTGGTGAAAACTGCCAAAGTCAGCTGATGTCATTATTCGATTATATTTTGTTAACGAATAAAGTTGATTTTTTTCGGCGCTTTGTATTTTTGATTAAAGTTTTTAAATAATGCATAGATTAGAGCTAACTTCGAGTGAAGGGAAATCTCTGGTGATTCAGTGTTCTCCAATTAATCCAATAATATCTTAATTAAATCTATGTATGTATGTATATTTGCATGAAGGATTCCGAACGCAAGTGTTTGAAAGTTTGATGAAAAAAGGTGAAAAGGAGGAAGAGATTTTGTGCCTAAAAAGCCAACAACGTCGTCGCAGGCAGTGGGAATGAATTTCTTCCCTTTACCATCGACTTTAGCGCAGGCATAAGGCATTTTACTTGCACCGAATTTAATTTGTTTTTTTTTAAACATCTGACGTATGACGTTTTTGCTTGAATTTGCACTGACAGTTTTCATGAACTTGCACTGCACTACACTACTCTACACTGGCCTTTTCGTGGTTGAACACAACTATTGACACATGGAGTCACGGCACCTGGCAGTCAGCGCGTGAACCTTCAATTGGAGATAGATTTTTTTCGGTTTGACGTTCAATGTATTTCCCATAAGAAAAAAGCAAAAAAGGGTCGGAAAAACATTGATTTAACTAATCAAATTTATATGAACCAGTATGCATTTTATGATATTAAAACAATAGTAGAATAATAGAAATAAACACATATTATTATTCTGTTAAAGTCATAATATTGATACCCGTTCATATAAAATTAATTAGTAAAATTTATGTTTTTCGAGCAGCTTTTTGCTTTTTTCTTATGGAAAATACATTGAACGACAAATCGTAAAAAATTCTATCTCCATTTGTCAGTACACACACTGACTTCCAGGTAGTGTGGAAAGCAACTTACCAGGTGCCAATAGTATTATCATGGAGCGTGATTTAGTGTTACCAACGTTATTCTGGTGGTGGCGCTGAAATTAGCGCACTATTTTACAGTGGAGAGTAGGATAAGATGCAAAACAAGTAGTAAAAAAGAGAATAACAAGTACTCTTGCTTGCTACGAGTATGCTTAAGATGCCGCCCCAATCGTTCGTCTTCATGAGAGTACTATAAGTTTTATATAAAAAGGTACTATTAAGAAGAGGAACTATTGAGGCGGCACCTACATATATCATACAAACAGTACTAACCCACAATTTATGTTTACTATACTCTGCTCAATTAATATTTGCAGTACAGACCTTATGGGAGAGCTTTTTCAAAAACACTGGTGCCTGCTGCTGTTTGTACGGCACCTTATCTCAAGAAATTGCCATTGAAATAAGAAAGAGAATCACTGAGTTACATTAAAATTGTTTGTGTAATTTTCTTTAAGATCACGTACATCTTAACATGACCTATCTATTCCCCGGGTGAAAAGAGACTGACGCCAATTGGAATCAACCCTTATTGTTATTGGCATTGTGTTTACAAAAAAAAAAAACACTGAATCAGAGTTCCCATTCTCCACTTGATGGAAATTCATATGGCATTTTCTTTGGTTTTTGGGATGTAGCTTTTAGGATTTGAGCTTAGCTTACTTTAGAGAAAAATGTATACGCTTGGTGTTTTTCTGTTTTCATGTTTTATTTGTATATATGGAAAAACATTTAAAAATTAAAATGCAGTTATACAATTGTTGGCTTCTAGAGAGAGTTTTTTTTGTGATTTATTGTTTTTATTACTTGCGACTTATAGGTACTATGAGGCAAGTTATGCATTCGTAAAAAAAATCGAGATTTTGATCAAAGTTGACATTACGATGATAGCGAAGACTAAAAAAGTGGGTCTCGCAATTCTGTCTATCTGTCTATCTGTCTGTTCTTTAAACTTGGTAGATATCAGTTTTAATTTTTTCCCCCCAAACGTTTTTTTTTTTTTTTTTTTTTTTTTTTCAAGACTAAAAATACGATTTTTTTCGAAAGTTGTTCGACAGATTTAAAAAAATACAAATCAAAAAAATTTCATTTAGTTAAAGCTAGGTAATGGTTGAAAAAAAATTTCCGAAAAATGGTTATTAAGGGTACCGTCCAAAGAACCATTTTCTTGTTTTTGATTTTCACAAAAACGGTACCACCGATTTTGATTTTATTTTTCTTAAGCTCTCCAAAAACTAAAATAGAATTGTGTATTAAAATTTTCAAAAAAATTTTTTTTTGGTTTTTAAAAAAACTTTCAAAATTTGTTTTTCAGAACTCAATATTTCGAAAACCCGATGCTTGAAAAAAAAAAATTATTTTACCTGAAACTAAAGGTACCTACCCACCATACAAATTTTAAAAAATGGATTTGAAAAATCGTATTTTTCTCGAAAACGGCGCCTAGAATTTTGATAAAACTTTTTTTCTTTCAATTAATTCTTACGATCTGTAATTTAATAAAAAAAAATTAAATTAAGTCATTACAGCTTGCACCTACCATAGAACCATTTTTTCAAATTTTGAATTACTCATTATCGACATAACGAATTTTGATGAAATTTTGTATAGAGATGCTTCTAAAAAGTTTAAAAGACATTGCATTTCAAAACTTAAAAAAAAATAATATATTTTTTGAATTAAAAAAAATAAAATCCTTTTTTTTTTGTTTTTGGAAAATTCGATATTTAGAAACCGGCTTCATATTTTTTTTGGAAATTTGATTTTCATTCGTACAATAATAAAAACTTTAAGTTTGCGTACCAAATTTTTTTCCCAAAAATGTTTTAAAAATTTTTTATATAAAAGTTTATTTTTTAAGAAATCACTACAAGGACTTATAATTTTTGTTCTTGCATAAATTCATATTTGCATAGCATTCTGTTTTTATCACTTACTACTAAAAGAGTTTAAAAAATAAATTTTATCCTTATGAACAGTTTTCTGTAATAACATTCGTTTTTAAAATTCCTAGTCTATTACATAGGAGGAAGTCGCGCATTTTATTATACATGGCAAAGTAGGTAAGAATTGGGTCTATAGGCAGTTAGACCAACTAACTTGTAGTCTGCACGAAATCGTTTAGTTTGGATTGGATTAAAAATAGAGTAGGCTTTGATGTACATTTTGGATCATCGGATCACTCACTCAAGCGGATCAACACACGCATTAAACTGGGCAGCTTGTTGACTGGTGCGGAAAAGCCCCCCAGTGCAGTCCTCTTGCTCCTCAAGAAATTCGACTCGTCTTAGAGCCATTTCATCGCGTTGAAAAAAGAGATACAAGTTTTTGATATTTATTTTCAACAGTAAGTCAATGTCTTCAAAAAATTCCCCTCAGAATGATAGTGCTCTAAGTTTTTCAAGAACAGGAACCTACGAGTATGAGAATCTCTTTGAGTTATTTGCAACAAAACTAACTACATAATTTAAAAGCACATGCCTTTTATTTGTATTCCTTGTTTTATAAGCTCTAAGATTATTTTTTAGAAGAATTGTTACAAATTAACTTAATCTTCGTTTTCTTCAAATATTCGTGAATATTCTCACAAATTTCTGTCCTCGAGCCTTTCAGGCTCCATGGTGTACAACGGTGTGATTTTTTGGGGTGTGCACTGGTGGGTTAAATACTAACTCTATTTCAGAACTTACTAATAAATGCGTATGTGTAAAATATAAGTTAAGTGTAAATTGCACCTTTGCGATAACGAGATAGTTATTATAGTAAGTAATAGCTAGTTACACATACATATAACAATTGATTACAATTTGAATCATGTTTGCTTTTCAAAAATTAATTTGTGTGTTACTTTGAAGAACAAAAATAGTAATATACGATTATGATGAGGGTTTTATTAATTTTCTGTAAGAAAGACCAATAAATAGTAGGAATATTTTCTTAAACAAAATTATTAAAAACATTTTTGAAACGAAGTTTCTTTTCGCGACATTTGTTCAGTGCATATTTAGATAAAATACATAATTACCTCGGTGCTCCAGTACTCCGTGTTCTCAAAGACGTTGATGGATATTTGAAAATATCGTATCACTGGGACACCTCCTATTGGGATACATTTCAGCGTAGAGTCTTTGCGCTTCACGACTTCGACCATGAGCCATACCGTAGCAGTAATGCATATCCTTTCATTCGGCACGAGAGTAATTTGACATCGTGATATGTTGACGACTTGACATTCAAATTAGAAATAATTTTTACAACTCCGTTAGATTTTTATGCTTGGGGATTCATGAAGAACTATGTGTACGAAGTGGAAATAGAATCTTTGGAACAACTGAAACAACGGATTGAAGTGGCTGGAGTCAAATTACAGGAAAATTTATCAAGCATAAATTTATGTTCAGCAATAAGAAGGCGCTATAATCTTTGCCTTCTACAAAATGAGGATCATATCGAAAATTTTTTGTAATAAGCTTTAGTTAAAAAATAGTTAAAAATTTAAATAAACAGTAATTATGTATTTTATCTAAATATGCATGTATTTCTTATTTTAATTGATTTCAAGATTCAGGAACATTTTTGTTCTTATTTCGCAATTGCATTTTTCTGTCACTAGTTAGGGCGTGTAACATTGCATTATTTAAAAAACATTCGCAGGTCAATATTAATCCAATGCTCTCACGCAGGTGTTATCAATAAAAAAATGTGTTAGTCCAGTACTTTGTCACTTTATTGTATGCTTATAAGACTGATAATAAAAAAATTGTACAAAAAAAGTTAATCCTTTCAATCGTAAATTCACCTAAGAATCCAAAAACGTAAAAACTAAAATAATAGGCTTTTCTTAGAACAAAAGTAGTTTTTGTTATTTTTGATTTTCTCAAAAACTACAAAACATTTTGACATCCGGTTTTTTGTGTTTGATCAAAAATTAATAAGAGCATTGAATATTTAATAAAAAAAATAATACTTAATTACGTAAGATTTTGAAAAAAAATTGTTTAAAAACAAAATTTTCATTTTTTTTTTTTCAAAATTTTGATTTTGAAAATTAATTTTTCAAAAACTCTTCACTCGAACAACTTTATTTAAAAACAAAATTAAAGAATGTATTTCTGGCTTTTCAAAATGTTATAGCACTACTCTGTAGGTATCACCGTTATTTTTTAATAATTTTTTTTCTGTTTTAAGTGATTTTTTTCTTAAATTGCCCCTCCCGCCTAAACCGGGGGAAATAGACCCCCCCTCCCATACGATTTTTTTCTTGTCTAAGTCCAACCTACACGCCCTAGCTTTTTGTCACACCTTATGCAAATCACACTGTATATTTATATATACATATATATTTATATATATATATTTATATATATATATTTATATATATATATTTATATATATATATTTATATATATATATTTATATATATATATTTATATATATATATTTATATATATATATTTATATATATATATTTATATATATATATTTATATATATATATTTATATATATATATTTATATATATATATTTATATATATATATTTATATATATATATTTATATATATATATTTATATATATATATATTTATATATATATATTTATATATATATATTTATATATATATATTTATATATATATATTTATATATATATATTTATATATATATATTTATATATATATATTTATATATATCAGGCACGAGGCGTGACTTTTTCGATAGCGGAAGCACTGAACATAAAACCAAAAATGAAAGACCTTTGAGGTCCAAACTTTTAAATTCCACTTAATGATAATACACATAAAATAATATACATAAATAATTTATTACAGTAAAGTCTAATTAAAAAAAAAGAGAGCTTGATGCCTTGCGCAAAGATTTATCCTTTTTCTTTTAAGGCAAAATTATCTAAGTACGATTTGATGATAAACTAACCTTTCTTGTCCACATTTATTTCTAAAAAAATATTTAATTCTCTTAAAACATGAATATGATCTCTCTACAGATGCTATTATTACAGGATATTAAAAATCTTAAGATTCCTTAAAGTTTTTTTTGATTTAAAATCTCATAATTGAAAATAACCTTTAGTTATATTTCTGCTGAAATGTCAAGAAACCTCAGATATGAATATTAGAAATACTATTTTTGGCTACTTTTTTTTATAATAACAAAAAATAAACAGAAAACAGGTGGATTGTATTTATCGCCACGAAAATAATTAAAAAACTAACACCTTTTAAATTCATATTTGTTTGTTTTCTGATAGTTATGAATTGCACCTACTCGTAAATTTGCACACACATTATATTAAAATAAAACTTTTCTACCCCTTTTGTCCATGAAATTAAACTCATTATCAGTTTGAGACAATAAGCAACTCAATAGATACATCTTTGTTTTTCTATCTATCTCTTGTAGGAAATTCTCGTAATGCATTCACTCAACTCATTCTTCACACATTAGGCAAAAGACAAGAAACGAGACAAAATTATTTTGACTTTGGGTTGAGATCTAAGTTAAGTATGCGAAATAATGGAATGCCCAGCTGTTGTGCATTCTATATATTGTTTGAGAATCATTTTTGTTTGAGCATTTTGTGAATATTGGTGAGTGATGTTGTAGGTATATTTTCAGTTGACTTGGAGTGGAAGGGTATTTTGAAATTGAGTTAAGGAGGCGATAATAAGGAATGCATAGCTGTTAAGCATTTTAGCAAGAACTTTCATGAGATTGAGAATTATCAATAATGGAGTGATGTTGAGCATTCTCAGTTGGTTTGCAGTGTGGCATTTTAAATTGTAATAACAGGAGAGATATTTGATTTCCTTTAGTAATTTTAGTAAAAGATGATAATGTTAATGATGTTGGAATGTCATTTACAGAGTAAATGACGATTCATTAATAGATAAAAATAATATAATAAAATAATTAATACAATTTGGAATTTTGAATTTAATTCCTTGCTAGGTACGATTTTTTCAAATGGTTCAACGGAAGCACTCATTCCACTCAATATATGGACGCTTCGTCCCTGATATATATATATTTATATATATATATTTATGTATATATATTTATATATATATATTTATATATATATATTTATATATATATATTTATATATATATATTTATATATATATATTTATATATATATATTTATATATATATATTTATACATATATATATATATTTATATATATCTATTTATATATTTATACCATAAACCAATAATTTCTATGATACAATACCAATTGCACTTACGTCCCTTTTTTCCAAGGTCATGGTTTTGGACGGGTTCAAGTCTGATATTCACAAAATAAATGCTGGTGCGCCCCAAGGCTCCGTTTTGTCTCCGACTCTCTTCCTCATTTTCATCAATGATCTCTTGTCTGTATCTACTAATCTACTATATTGTTTTGCTGACGTAAGTACCCTCAGCTTTTCATAATCGTTTTCAGATCCTCATCCTTCTTCTGCGAAAGTGGGTCTGCAACAGCAGCGTATGATAAGCTCAATAAATTTCGATCTTGACAGCATTGTAGAATGCGGTGTTGGAAACTGCGTGGAATTTAATGCTTCGAAAACCCAAAGCTGTCATCTGTCCGTCAAGCGTAATATTCCACCCCTGCCATCATCCATGGATGGCACTTGCATCGAGGAAAACGAAAAGCTTTCCGTTTTCGGTATGTCTATTACAGACCATGCATGATCACATATTTGATGTTGCGAAAAATGCGGCGAAATGCTTAGGTTTCCTCAGAAGATGTAAGCAGTTTCTTTCCCCTTCTGATCTGGCTACAATTTATAAGGCATACATTCGGCCTAAGCTTGAGTATAACTCCCATATCTGGGCAGGTGCTCCTAAAACTCACTTGCACTTAGAAAGAATCCAAAACAGAGCCCTGGAGACAGGTCTATTACGGAAACTTTTGTTTCTCTCGAATACCGTCGTAATGTCTCTTGTCTAACTTTGTTTTATCGCTTCTTCTATAAACAGTGCTCAAATAAAATAGCCAGTTGCATTCCTCCCTTGAAACAATTTTGCCGTAACACTCGTCTTGCTAAGAATGCCCATCAGTTTACACTTAAGCCTAATTTCGGGCGTACTGTAAAATACAGAGATTCATTCTTTAGCCGTACTACTAGAATGTGGAACACTATACCCCACTCTATTTCCCCCCCTCATTATGATGTACAAGCATTTAAAACCAATGTGCATCGGCATCTCCTTTTAAATCCCCTCCTCATTTCCTAACTGCTCGCGCTGTGTTATTATAACATTATAAGGGTATTCATAACCCCTTGAGTGTGTGCTAATTATATAAAAAAAAAATTAGTTTCAATAAAATCGTAGTTAAAAAGCCATTCTTTAGCCTTCATGTTAAAAAAGAGTATCTAGAGCCAATAGAAGGAGTATTAGAGGACAAAATATTATATATTTTTATTATTTAGTAGCCGACCCAGCTCTCGAAATTCGAGTGCCAATTTATTTATTATTTATTATTTGGGTGATTCTACAAACAATGGAATAAAATGATACAAATTTCGGCACGACATTTTTGGATTCCAAAAGTCGTAAGAGTTGTTCTAGATGATCATTAGAACGTCCCTTTGCGTTGTTGAAAGCGGCCAGTTAAAAAAATAAAAAATGACGATTTTAAGGACATTTTTTGAAAAAGGATGTTCAGGGTACTGAGTTTTTTTTAAGGGAACTGAATAAATCTTTAGTTTCTTTTCTTATTTTCTCTTTAGTACACATTGAAATATAGACATTAAATTTAATTATTCTTCATAAACATAAAAATTCATGGTAAATAAATATTATTTAGCATTTTATTAAGAAAATATAATATATTATAATTAAATATTTTTTTTTCTATGAATCAATTTAAAATAAATTATATTCTTTTTAAAAATTTTAAAAATATTTCGCAATGAAGTTCGAAGTTCAATATAACTTAAAATTTCTCAGGTTTCTGAATAAAATATCATTTGTTCATTTATTAACCAGGGGACTGAGACCAGGGGACCGAGGTTTTTTATGGTTTTTGCACAAACAAGGTATTAAGGTTTTACTTTAAAAAATAAAAATATATATATAATATTACAGTTTTATTAAACCTATGCTATACATCTAACAAATATGCCTTCTTACATACAAATTTGTTTTGTAAAACCTCACCAGAGGACTGATAATCTAAAGGGACAATCCACGACTTCTTGCACAAATGTCTTTTTCACAATACTAACATAAGAAACAGAATCGATTTGCACCACAATTTTATTGTAAGGAGATTTGGTACTTCAAATTGCCAGTGCTAGAAATTCGACCGATATCCTAGTTATTGATTTTTTCGACTGTTTCAATATGCCAGGGGACTGATACAAAAAGCGGGGGACAAAGTTTAATTAAGTTTTTTTGTGATAAAATAAATTACTAAAAAATATTTATCTATTTCGTAGCAAAGATGTGATATTTTTCGTAACTTTGGTGCAATTCATCTAAGTATGAGACCTGAAATAAGAGAACGGTAATAATTTTTCTTCGCGAAAACGCACTGGGGACACGTCAGGGGACTGAGAATCGGACACTTTGAAGAATTTTTTGAGCAAGATAAAATAAGGTCACCCTAATAATATTGTTAGGTCAGGTAGATATCAACAGGATTTAATTTTATAAAAAAAATCAGATTAAATAATTGAACGGATTTTAAAATATTTCTTGGGCCACCGAAAATTCCATCGTTTGTAGAATCACCCATTTATATTATTGGCTGTGTTTTCAAGCAAATTTATTAAATTAAATTTTATTTTATGTAATATGCAAAGTGTTCGACAGTGCAAAAACAAAAATGACCCACAGTGTGTAAATGCGTGTCTCAAGTATATTCTGCACATCTCCGTAACTGTGGCTTTCCAACCATATAAAATTTATCGAAATCGGTTAAATACTTTTGGAGAAAAGTGTACCACAAAAAACATGTTTGCCGTTTTATTATATGATAATAATTATTTACATTAATAAGTGATAAATAGAAGCCAGTTTGATCACAGTTTCTTCTACGCTTGAAGAAGCTTATCAGTTGTTCTTAGGGACCAACGCGGCTACCATCCTGCTTCCGCATTACTTTAGTGGGTAGACTCACACCAAGTTTTCGCACTCCTTCGTTTTGAGATATTATGATATTATGACTAAATAAATGAAATTATATTGAATACTCAATAGTAAATTGCTTTAATTTTATGGCGTTACTCATATTTTGCAAAAAAAAAAATTATATCGTGTAATTTAGTAAGCCGAAGAGAAGACTAACAGCTAGGTAACGGTTTCTCGAAGAGGAAATTATTGATAGGTTAAGCATGATTTTTGAAGGGAAAGATTAGTACTTCAGATTCCCTAACGTATTTAAAAAAAAATATATACATATATATATTTTGCTATGTAACACCAAAAGTTGTATTTTTCTTTTGCATTTATAGAATAGAATATAAGTTCAGACTCGAAAACACGGCATCAATATCTTTTATAAAAATATACTTGATTGTTCGGCACAAAATGGTGTTGACCAATGTTATTTCAGTGTGAAGCTGTATAAACCACGTTGAAAATTAATTTAGGAATATAGAATTCACCTAGAGTATTTAAATGCCTTGAACTAAAAAAAAACTTATTTTTCTTATTTTGTGTCTTCTTACAGCTAAACCAACTGATGAAACTCTTACTAAAGCAATACAAGTTACTCATGTAGTTGTATCTTCTTCAACTGTCGATCAATTGTCTGTGATTTTGCCGGGAACGAGTTCAACAACAACACCAGGCAACCAAATCCAAACTACAACAACTGCTGCACCAACACTCCAACAAGAAACAATAATTCAAGATAATTCAGCCTCCACAGCAGATTTAGAAAATTCAAGTACTGAAAAAGAATTGATAAGTAGTATTCAACAATATCCTCCTGAATCCTCTTCGGTCGCAACTGAAATAACGTCCTCACTACAGGAGAGTAGTAATAGTTTACCAACAACAGCATCTTCATCGCCAACATCCACTTTATCGACATTGTCTTCATCCTCATCGCCAACATCCATTACATTGTCGTTATTGCAAAAATCATCTTCCAGTGAGATAAATGATAATTTTATAGTTACCGCCCCCGAAACAGCAACTCAAAAGATTACAGTCCCTGATACTGTCAGTGATCTGGCTACAGCTCAAGCTAATAACGATAATACATTAGCAAATCAAAAATCGTCGGGCAACAGCAACATGAAACTAAGCGAAACCGAAGTTAATCCCGCAGCGGTCCATGTAAATACACAAACAATGTCATCCGATGAACTGCAGCAGCAACCGGAAATACCTGAAGTAGCATCATTGGAAGCGACGATGATGACAAATGGCAAGGAAGATGCCACCGAGCAGGAGAAGATACTTCAACAAGAAAACCTTAATATAAATTATAAGATAAATTCACTAAACGATAGTCTAGATACAAATCTAAATAATATTAATAGTAGTAATAGTAGCAGTTCCAATAATATAAATAATAATAAAAACAACAACAACAACAACCTTAGCACAAGTAAAAAGACATCTTCAATAGATGAAACGGATCGCAGTGTAGCGGTGGCGCAAATTGCTGTTAATATTCCCGTGTCAAAATCGTTAAAGGATAAGCCAACGATAGATATTGTCAATAACAATTCTAACTCAAAGATAAAAACCGCCGCCACAGGAAAAATAACAACAGCTGAATCGACTGAAACCACCAACAACAGTAGTAGTCAAGTTATTGAGAGCAATAACAACAATATTAAATCTGTAAAATCACCAGAGCTTCCTGCTGAAGATTCAATGGCAACAGCTAATGCAACCTTAAACAGTGAAGGTGAAATTGGGGATTCAGGTACAGGTAGTATTGAAGACAGTAGTAGCAGTAAAAAAGAAGAAATAGTAGCACCAGTCAAAGCTAAATCAACACCAGAACAATCTGCTTCTATCAAAGCGGCAATTCAATCATTGATCAACTACAACGAAGGACAATGGTCACCACAAAATCCAACCGGAAAGAAACAATACGATCGTGATCAGTTGATGCAACTGCGCGACGCTAAAGCATCCAGACAAACACCCAATGTTAGTACAATAAATGCATCAATTCTTCCAGACTCGCAATCGTCACAGCCCAATTTGATGCCGTCATTTGTTCGTGGCAATAACAACAAACGTGTCCAATCGATGGGTGGAATCGGCTCGATGGGTGATCGGTCTGGAATGGCAATGAGTGGTGGCGGTGGTATGGGGGGTGGTGCTGGATATAATAACAAGCAAACGTCAATGTCAGGTGTGATTCAAAGAAATAGCAACAAAGGAAGCATTAAAGGTGGTGTCTTCCGTATAAATTTGTCACTCAATCAAGATGTGAAACTCAACGAGACTGACAATGCGTGGCGTCCGCGTCAACTTGCTCCTGAAGCAGGTGAAAGTGCGCATGATAGTGAAGAGCTGAAACGGCGCGTCCGGGGAATTCTCAACAAATTGACACCAGAAAAATTCGATACCTTGGTTGAACAGATAATTAAACTTAAAATCGATACCAACGAAAAAGTCAACGACGTTATGGAATTGGTGTTCGAGAAGGCAATTGATGAGCCAAACTTCTCAGTCTCCTATGCACGACTATGCCAAAGACTTGTCGAGGAAGTAAAGGCACGTGACTCAATGGAAAGTGGTGCACCTGCAAATTTGAAACAATTCCGGACATCATTGCTGGACAAGACGGAAAATGAATTCAATGAAAATGTTGCCAATCGTGCAGCAAAAGAAAACAAACTTCAACCGATTTTGGATAAAATTCATGATTGTAAGGATCCAGTTGAGAAACTCGAGTTGCAAGCACAATTGGAAGAAGAGGAAAGGAAGATACGTCGTCGTTCAGGAGGTACTGTGCGTTTTATAGGTGAATTATTTAAGATTTCCATGTTAACGGGAAAGATTATAAATTCATGCATCGATCTCTTGCTCAAAGCCAAGTCTGAAGATCAACTCGAAAGTTTATGCAAATTGCTGACTACAGTTGGTGAAAAATTTGAAAAGACCCCGATTCCAAAGGATCCTCTTGTATTCCATAATTTAGATAATACAATGAAGAAAATGCAGGACATTGTCTTGAAAACGGACAGAGAAGGAGTCGGAGCTAAGGTTAGCAGTCGTGTGCGATTTATGTTGCAAGATGTAATCGATTTGCGTACACGCAAATGGGTTTCCACACGTGGCGATACACCAAAGACTATGGACGAAATTCAAAAACAAACAAAGACCGAACAAATGTCAACGCAGTACATGAACTACAGCAGTATGATGTCTAGCGGTGGTGGTAGCAGTGGAGGAGGTGGAGGCAGCATGAAAAAAGATGACCGCCGATTTCCGGATCGTGGTAATAATTCTTATGGCAATAATCGTGATGGCAGTCGAGGTGGCGGACGTAATGATGATAGTGGTTCAATGCGCCGTTCTCAAAATCAAGGTGGCGGTAATAGTATGGGTGGTAATGGAAATAATTCCAGTAACAGTGATGATACGTGGCATCATGTGCAACCTGGAAAGGGCAACCGATCGATGGGTGCTGTTGATACAAATAAATTGGAACCAATGGTAAATCCCTACACTATTCAATTTCATATTAAGTGGCGTGCAGGAACAGGTTGAATTTAAAAAAAACTTGGTCTTACATTCACTAACATATATACTCAAAATTAAGCGTAAACTATACAAAACAAACACATTTTCCCTTTGGAAAACGTAAGACTTGACTTATAAAGTACACAAATTATCGGTCATAGTAAGGGTACATATCAAATACCTGCCATTGTTTTTTTTTATTAGTCTACACTTAATTTTACATGTAACTGTATAGTACAGTCAAAGCGTCATTTGACCTTGCGCGGAGAGGCATGGTCTATTTTTTTTTCATGGATCGAAAGGTGCTTGTGAGAAAAGCTTAAAACCAAATTTGCACCACATGACAACTTTTTTTTACCAAAGTTATTGGTAAAAATGTGTTTTGTGTCATTGGTCATTTGCGAATATCTCGTACAAACAAAAATTAAACAAATATTTATTCCTAATAACATTATCTATTATGTTATAAAAAAAACATTTGTCTAAACAAATGAAAAAAAAGTTTTAGTAAGTTAAAATAATTTTTTGTTGTTAAAAAATCACTTTTTCGTGATTATTAAGAAAAAAGCTCATTTAACGATGAAATTTTTATTTTTTATTATTTAAGTTCTTGTAATTCCCTATAATTTAAAAAAAAATCAACACTACGATAAACGAAAGCCGAGTAATAAATTATTGAACATAGGTAAGTCAGCGCACCCACGCAACTTTATGTTTTTATGTTTTAATTAATATCTCAGCCCCAGTAAGTCGCAAAATAAAAATAAAAAACTATATTGCTAATAACAATATTTTCTATCAACTTGCATTTATTTTTTAATATGTTTAAGCAAAAACATTAAAAGTTACCCTTGGTTTCAAGGTTTTTTTTTTCTTGTTTTTAATACCTTTTATCAGTTATTGAGAAAAAAACTGTATTTCACGGTAAATATTTTGCAGTTTTGGATTTTTTTTTTGTCCTGCTAATTTTCTTCAAATTAAAAAAAAATAGTCAATTACGACAAACGGGAGCCAAGATATTCATGATTTAAATTATAGGGAATTACAAGAACTTAAATAATAAAAAATAAAAATTTCATCGTTAAATGAGCTTTTTTCTTAATAATCACGAAAAAGTGATTTTTTAACAACAAAAAATTATTTTAACTTACTATAACTTTTTTTTTTCATTTGTTTAGACAAACTTTTTTTTTTTATAACATAACAGATAATGTTATTAGGAATAAATATATGTTTAATTTTTGTTTGTACGAGATAGTGAAGCCGAGATATTCGCAAATTACCAAAAAATGACACAAAACACTTTTTTACCAATAACTTTGGTAAAAAAAAAGTTGTCATGTAGTGCAAATTTTGTTTTAAGCTTTTCTCATAAGCACCTATCGATCCATAAAAAAAAAATAGACCATGCCTCTCCGCGCAAGGTCAGGCCCTTTTACATGACGCTTTGACTGCACTAGTATTATAATATGAAATTATTATAAATTTAAAATATAAAATTATTATAAATTTAAAATATAAAATTATTATAAATTTAAAATATAAAATTATTTTAAATTTAAAAATTTTTATTTACAGCTCAATGATTTAGATATGGGAACTAAGAAAATGGGTGGCCTACAACAGTTCCTCTGGAACAGCAGTGGAGGTCAGTCGCGAACTCCATCAACAGCGTCCAATTCATTCGCTGCCCTATCAACATTGGTGGATTCGAAGAATGATCGTAATGATCGCAATGATAGATCTGACAGAAACGATCGTGGAGGTCCACGAAACAAAAATTCCTATAATAAGGGCTCAATGGAAAGGGATAGATATGACCGAGGTAAGTGCCTTCTATACCGACAATATAATTCAAGGAACTATAGGTTAATCAGCTGTTAAACACAATTCCCAATATAATAATCTTCTTATTTTTGGAGATATCTTTTAATATTTGAAAGGAAGTTTTTCCAAACTGTAGATTCTTTGCAATTTGCAAATTTTATTTCCATTTAGATTGTAGGGTAAAAGATAATAAAACCCGTATTTCAGTTCTCTATTAATGTACTATATGTAAGTACCGTGAAGGCCCTCACAAACATTCGTAGCAACACCGACATTTTCTGCTGTTTAATTGTATCTACTATAAGGCGATATCAGAGTCACCGACTAACTTTCGACTCGATAACATCTTTCCCCTGCTTATCGTGATTTAGTTTTTCGCTTGACTGCACAAACCGGTTTTCCCTTTTTAACCGTATTAGTCCCTCTCGCTCTATTGTTTTCCTTCTCACGGTGTCCACGGGCCTAAATTAAGTGAGTGCAACCTTCAAAGTGCAAATATGGCCTATAGGCCACCCCACGCAGGTAGTCGCTTCGCCATACTTGACCCTGCTCCTGACCCTGAGGCTCTATTTTGTAAAACGATTATCGTTGAAATTACTTCGTTATCGTTGAAATGCGATTATGTTTAACGAGAATCGTTTAATTTTAACGATACTCGTTAATTCTAACGACTGCCATATACCTATCGTTTATTTTATTTATTTTTATTTATTTATTTAATCATCTACAAGCTTAGCTTAACAGACTATTTACAATTATAATAGATAGAATAAATACTATTACTATAAAAAATAAAGAATAAGTTGTAATTATTTATATTAATGAAATTAAATATTATTTTATTCGCAAGAAATTAAATTAAATACTATGTTTTTGAAGCGGTCCCTGGAATAGTGCAAGTCTAGAACAACGCCAAATTTATTGAAAGATCTTATAGACCTGGATATAGTTTCATTCATCCCATAGTTTGTTCGATGCTGTTGCTCAAAAAGAAAATGTCTTTCTCTCAGTGTTCTAACAGGGGCATAAATGGGAATAAGACATAGAAGTGAGGGGCATTTAACATGGCTACATAACACATCTCTAATAAACATTATTTCATGCGCGTTTTTTCTGCTATTAAGAGGCAAAATACCCAGTAACTGGCATCTAGCAGGATAAGAGGGGGAAAAATCCCAACTCATTTTCCTAAATATATATTTGGTAAAACGCCTTTGTACATTTTCGATACGATCAGAATGCACATTATATATAGGGTTCCAAATTATATCGGCATATTCAAGAATAGATCTAACCAATGCTACAAACAGAGATAAGAGAGTGTGAGGATCGGTGAATTCTTTGCTGTTTCTTTTAATAAAACCAACAACTGAATTAGATTTAGCTACGATATAATCGATGTGTGAGTTAAATGTCATTTTTGTATCAATAATAACACCAAGATCCTTAATTCGGTCGACTCTATTTAACTGACATCGATTAAGGTGGTAATCATAGATATAAATTGAAGAACTTCTAGAAAAAGTTAAGACATTGCATTTTTTTATATTTAGTTTTAGGCAATTTTCATCACACCAACTGGAAAGAATGTTTAAATCATGCTGTACCTTTAAGCAATCCTTAAGGTTATTTATTTTAAGAAAGAGTTTAAGATCATCCGCATATATTAAGCATTGACAAAACTTAATTCTCGACACTATGTCGTCAATAAAAATTATGAATAATAACGGTCCTAGATGACTACCCTGAGGCACACCAGATGTGCAATCTATAGATCTCGAATATTTGTTTTCTATGGATACTCGTTGAGTTCTACCAATTAAGAAAGAAGCGATCCAATTAAGCATTGCTGAATGGAAACCAAAATTTTCAAGTTTTTTAACGAGAATGCTGTGACTAACTGAATCAAACGCCTTGGTGAAATCAGTATATATTGAATCTACTTGCAATCCATTTTCTAGAACATTTGCCACATAAGAAGTAAAGAGTGCAAGATTAGAAACAGTTGATCGACCAGAGACAAAACCGTGTTGATTTTCGGATAAATGTTCCTTAATTTGAAATTGTAACTTGGATTTAACGATTGACTCGAGAACCTTGGTTATTGAAGATAGTTTGCAAATACCTCTATAATTTTCAATATTATTTTTAGAACCTGACTTAAAAATAGGAATTAAGAAGGAAGATTTCCATTCATCTAGGAATATTCCCGAACTAAGTGATTTGTTAAAAATAATACATAATGGCCTAGAGATTATCTTAAAACATTGTTTTAGAATTATGGCAGGTATGCCATCAACACCAGGCTTTGAATTTGGTTTCAAATTAAAAAGCGCATTTTCAACATCAAGGATATCAAGATGCATTAACTTTCGTTTTCGTTTAGCTGTCAAAATAAAATTGTGTCTGCCGGTGTTAAGATAGATGGAGCTTCAAGAATGTAAATAAAAATATAAATAATACATTTTTGAGTGAAAATTAACTAATATAAAAAATTAATTAATTTTGTACGCCTTTTTCGTTTTACTTAATCGCTCTTTGTCGTGACTATCGTATTCCTCAGTATAGTTAACTTGCCGCTGGTTTCGTAATACAAAATAGGGCCCCTGATCTTCAACCAAGAAAAAAACAAAAAAACATTTGACCCTTTTCCAAATTCTCCCTTCAATTTCGCATAGTTTGGAAAACCCTCCCTTTATCGTAGTTTCACCAAAAACAAATGAAAAATCAATCTTCTCGTTAAGCCCATTCGTTCTTAAAAAAGCTATCGAATCTATCAGCAAAGACTATGAAAAAATAACCCAACTTTGCGATGGTAGTCTCTTAATTTTCGTCAGATCACAGAAAACCGCCAACACTTTCCTCAAAGCCAAAGATCTCGCAGGAGTCTGTCCAATTGAAATAAAACTTCACGCCTTAACCAATCAAAAGGTATAGCTTACGCTCCATCTAATCTAAGTATCCGAGGCAGAAATTGTAAGTGAAATCAAATCACAAGGTGTCACCAAAATTTACAAATTCAATAAGAACGGCGATGATGGAAAACTTAAAGCCACAGTATTAATGCTTTTCACATTTGACCTCTACCAAATACCAAAATCAACTGATATTGGTTTTTGTACTGCTAAAGTCATGGAATATATTCCGAACCCACTGAGATGCCGAAACTGCCAACTACTCAGACACATAATTAAACATTTCCCACCCTCCTTCCTCAAAGCTATGCCGATCATACAAACAAGCCAAAGAGATTATCACAATCGAAACCCTGAATAAATGCACAATTACAGAAGCAAAACAAATTTACAGTCAACACAACGCAATACCATCACCCCCACTAACTAACTCCTTCGCCGATATAGCAAAAAATTCAACAAACCAATCATCCAAACTTCAAACCAATATTCTTAGCACATCCGAACCTATTTGCAATTCCTCACTTAACTTACAACAAAACAATCAAATCCGTTTTATCAAATCCAAACACAAGTCTAAAACACAACACAAACATTCAAAAAACTACTCCACACTCAAATAAACTAGAACACACACCATCACTCTCTGAAACAAACACACCACACTCCAATACTAATACTAACACTTATACATTCAACACAACATCAACAACAACCGTATTCTCAATCCATTCATTCAAAGACACAATCACCCATTAAAAACAGCACCAACACAAAAAATCTACCATCTACAACCACAAATTCAATACCTTCTAATACTAAATCCCCCCTCTTCCACCACGCCCACACTCCCCCCTATCAACTGTCACCCAAAGATTATTAGAAAACAATGATTATTACGTTGAAGATTTACTTTAAAAATGGACGGTTACTTTTACAATGCGCCAATTAACGACACTGGCAAACAAGGCGTATCAATTTTAATTAAAAAAAGCATTTGCCATAAAATAGTTCCTATAAATTCAAACCTTCAAGTCCTTGCTGTTGAAATACAACATAAAATCAATTTTACATACCTCAACATATATCTACCACCTAAACAAATAGTAAACAGAATCGAAAAAAAAAAAAATGTTATGAGTCAAATCGATTTTCCTATAATTTTTGGAGGCGACATAAATGCTTGGAATACACTTTGGGGCCCCGTAACCACAAACAAGAAGGGTAAAATGTTGAACATTTCTTTTTAGACAGTAATTTAATTATATTGAACGATGTTTCTTCAACTCAACTCACAACTCTCTTACACATGTCGATTTTACCTGTTGCTCACCAGAGTTACTTACCAAAACGACATGGAAGACATTAGATGATCTGCACGACAGTGAATACTTTCCCATAATCACGGCATTAAATATTGCTCCTTCTAACACTAAACCATTCGAACCCAAGTTTAAATCAGATTTATCGAACTGGACCTTATTTAATCAAAAATATTATTGAATACTTATACGTTAAGCACATTCGCCAAATAATAACAAAGAAGCTTCCGTTTTACAGAAAGCTGTTAGACATTCAGCAAACATTTCCATCCCACAAAAAAAACCAATTACGCCTAAAAGGTGTGTAACATGGTGGAAAAATGAACTAACAGTGTTACGTAAAGACAAGATGATATCACTCAATAGTTTTCAAACCAATCCCACAACAGAGTATTTAATAAGCTACAAAAAAATCAAATGCCAAATTTCCGAAAGCTACTCAAATCAAGCAAAGCGAAAAGTTTCGCCGACGTAACCTCATACTTGACTCCAAACTCATGCGCCTCAAAACTTTGGCAATAAGTTCGTCAATAATCAATCCGAGTTCTTTAATATAGCCCTACCGCAGCACGCTACTAAACCCAGAGCGAAAGGAAGTGAAGAACCAATTAGTTTTACTGAATTTGAAGCTAAACTTAGTAAAACAAACGACAAAACTCCAAATAGAAACAAAATATCTTACCCGATGATAAAAAATTTCCCCGAAACAACAAAAAAAAAGAATTGTTAATCTATACAATAATATTTTTAATTACTCGGTCATTCCTCAAAGCTGGAAATCGGCTACTATAATTCCAATACCAAAACCAAAAGAGATACAATTACAATTGAAGGTTATTGCCCAATATCACTTATCCCTTGTATCTCAAAAATATTGGAAAAGACCATTGGTAAACGCTTACTATGGTTTGCCGAAACAAACAAATTAATCAGTCCGAGTCAAGTAGCATTTAAGTCCAATAGAGGATGCGCCGAAGCCCTCCTGCATCTGGACTATTACATTTCAAAAGCTATCTGCGAAAAACCACATCTCCATCCTCCATCTATCCCTTGATTTCGAAAAAGCTTTCGACCGAAGAGGACTTCACATTGTCTTAAAAAACCGTTTGCAATGGGGAATCGGAAAGAAAATATATGGATATATAAAATCATTTTTAACAAATAGAACTATTTGTGTTAAAACCAATAATGTATACTCTTCCAATTTTCCATTGCATAATGGTATTCCACAGGGATCACCCCTCTCAGTGATTTTATTTATAATACCATTTAATGGCATAAACAATATATTGACTAATTTCAAGTCGCTTGATCACTGGTATATGCTAATGATATTTATTTATTATGTAAAATTAAAGATATCGATAAAACTAAATTTTTATTTCAAGTTTAAGGAAATTATAAATTGGTCAAGCACATCAGGTGCTAAATTATTAATTCCAAAATGTAAATTCCTTCATATTTGTTTAAAACGTAACTGTTCAAAACCCAATATCATTGTAAATAATGTAACAATCAATCATGTAAATTATTTAAGTATCTTAATACTTAAAACATACACTTGAAACACTCACTGTTTAGAACTTAAAAAATCCGTACCGAATATGAGGATATTGCTGCAAACTCAGCCAAAAACTCATCCGTTTAGAATTTTAACGTCTTCACCAGATTAGACCTACTTAAAACCATCCAAAAAACATCAAAGCTAAATACAATCCACTACTCGAACCTGTACCACCATCACTATAAAAAAGTTAATCCCGAAAAAAACGCAGCCATAATACCATATACAAATGTATCTAAAGAAGACTTCGTACGCCTTCGTCTCGGACATAACACTACAACACACCAACATCTCAACAAAACCTCGCATCCACTATGTACTATATGTAATACAAGATTTGACATAAATCATATTTTAGAACAATGTCCATTATTACAACCCATAATAAAAAACTATATTTAATAATAAAAATATTTACGAAATTCCAAAAAAAACCCTACACGTAGCAATATAGAAAATGTATCTAAATTTATAAAAAAATGCGAACTATTAATATAATTTATTTAAATAGAGCCAATAGTTCCAGCAGCTAGGCTCATTTTTTTTTCTCTCTACATGTAATTTTAATTACCTGTTAATAAATAATAATGATAATAATAATAAGGCGATATATGTACATATATACATAAGTCGAAGTGACGACAGCTTGCATACAATCTATGAAAATTATTCACGTCTAGTGAGAGCGGCATGTAATGGAAATGTCTGTGAAGATTCTGTGATAGTTTTTTTTTTTAAAGACTAGTAACAAAATTTCGATAACTATGAAATTCGTGATAGGAGGTTTGAATTTTGTGAACTTGTGCAATTGAAAGCCGCTAATCCGGGGTAATAGATCCGCGATAGTTTGTTTACATTTTAGTAAGTCCTTGATAATAAAACTCAAACTTCGGAAACTTCCTACGAATATCAAACAAATTATTATCCAATTCATTCGTATTTATAATTGCGAATGCGGTTGACTTGACTCATGGTCAGGATCTTTTAAACCAGTAAGACTTGGGCTGCACCTTTATCAAACGTTACCTTTATGTATTCTCAGGAACCTTTTCTCCAGTTTATGCAAGAAATTCAATTCAATCCAATCCAAAATCTATCGCTTTGGAGTGGGTGGGCTCGATAATTTTATTCTTTTCTTTCCACGCGAATTTTTCGCGCTTAGGGGTAACTTCCGTTAAAAATCTCTTAAATTCTACTAAGTTTTGTATCGGTTTTACAAAAGTTAATATTATAAATTCCATATTAAAAATAAGGAAAAATGCATTTTAATCAATTTAGGAGCCCACATTTTTCGATACTCTGGCCCCAACGTTTCTTTTAAAATGTAAAGGAACTTACGTTGTCCTAGTTTCGGTAGAAAGAAGAAATCTGAGCTTGATACAGAAATCAAACTTTTTTTCACTGATGCAAAGTTACCCCGTTGCTGTGAAGAAATGTCTGATTGGCAAAAGTAGAGTTCCCATAATTTTCTTATATTGATAAAATATATATGTATATATTGTATATAAAATTAATTAATTACAAAAAAAATAGGTGTTCATTCCCATGGGGGCTCAGCACATGGATCTCGAGAAAGTTCTTCGTCTCGTAATAACCCAGGTCGTGGTATGATGAATGCTTCGAATATGCAAAAGTCAACTAGTCATAATAAGAATCAATATCAATCGATGGTTCCTAGAATGCAAACCAAGGTAAGATTGTGAGCTGTTAATCACATGCATAAATTATATATAATTCTTTTTTACACTATTAAGATGGGACTGCCATTATCGTCATTGTCACACCAACAGCAGATATCGTCAAATGTCAATTCAAGCACTACATTATCATCATCAAATTCAGCATCAGCAGCCGCAGTTCCTGAATATGAATCACCAGCAATCGCCCCGCCAGCTGTATTCGATGAACCTACCAAAGAAGAAGAAACGGCAATGAAATCAGCAATCTCAGATATGGTTGAGGCTGCTGCTAGTGCAAAAACCCTCAATACAGTCATACCGTGTTTGACGAAATTCAAAGAAAATTTGCGTTCATATCTTTTGTTTATGATTATGTCCGAATATTTGCATTTGGTTAATGTCGGTCAAGTACAACGACGTTATGCTGCCAATATTGTGGCATTTTTCTTTAAGCGAAATTACATGAACATTAAACACTTCAGATTAGCTTACAAGCAACTATGTGAATTTGTGTGCGAGCTTATACTGGATGTACCCGAATTTTGGACGTACATTTTTCAATTTGCAGGTAATTAATAAATTGATGAATTAAAACATAAAATCGATTTAATAAATAAAATGTCTCTCTCTTTTTTACTAGGTCCTCTAATGACTAACAAAGTAATAACCATAAATGATTTATGGAACAACGATTTAGCCGAGCAAAATCAGGGAACGATTTTTCTTAAGAGTTTCCTCACATATTGTAGTCGTGAAATAGGACCAGACTTCACTCGTTCCACGTGGAAGAGTTCAAAACTAAATTGGACAGATTTTATGCCCGAGTCTGATGTTGCCAATTTCATTGAAACAAATGTAAAAGTTCTAGTACAGCTAGGTGAATGTTTGCAATTATATTATTGAATTCTTCATTTTTTTTTTAGAAACTTGAATT
Source organism: Chrysotoxum bicinctum (assembly GCA_911387755.1). Classification (NCBI taxonomy): domain Eukaryota; kingdom Metazoa; phylum Arthropoda; class Insecta; order Diptera; family Syrphidae; genus Chrysotoxum; species Chrysotoxum bicinctum. The sequence continues at coordinate 5,161,604 of OU426991.1, forward strand.
TTTGGAAGATGAATCTGCGAAACCACACATTGTAGTCACTGAAGATAGAGCTAAGTTAAATGAGAAAATTATAGAGCGTGTAGATCACTTACTTAAAGACAAAGCTCAAGTTGAATCTATTATTGATTATATTAATGTGAGTTGATTTAATCCTGTTTCTTTTAATATCTTCACTGATAAAATATTTCCTTTGTTCTTCTTATTTAAGGGCAATGTTACTGAAATCGATAAAACACTTACACGATCACTAATAACTTCCATTTGTAATTATGCAATTGCCTTCAAAGATGGTACATTTAAGTTAGAATTAACAATATTTCAAAAGACATGCATACCTATAATGACACGTCTTTTGGACTCAAAAGAACATCTAGAGCTTGAGGCTCTGTTTGCAATGCAATTACTATGTAATCGCTTGGAACATCCCAGAGGTACAATATATCCATTTGCTTTCCGTTGTATGCATTTCCAATCGTTTATTTTTGCAGGCCTTTTAAGTGAACTGTTTGGTGAGTTGTATGAAGCTGAAGTTATACAACAAGAAGCTTATATAAAATGGCGAGATTCAAAAGAAGAGGCCTTGGCTGGCAAAGGTGAGAGATAATATTTTAATCTTTTAAACGTATAGATAAAACCAAATACAACTGATTGAAAATATTATGACATGAAAGACAAAGGATATAATACAAAAAAGGGCTAAAAATGAATGGTGATAGAACTGAATTAATTATTACGTATAAAGATTGAAATATTAAAAAAGAATAATGTAATTAATAAAACTACAGTCAAAATCGGTTACAACGACATCGGTTATAACGACGTATCGGTTATAACGATCAAATTCTTAGGTCCCGGCTGAGTTCCATTATAATCCCATTGAATAATAAATCGTTTATTACGACATCGCTTACAACGACATATCGGTTACAACGACCGGATTTTCCCCTTTTTTTAATTAAAATATTGGTTATAACGACTAAAAGCGACGCAGCTGTTGTTTTCTAAACGGTAATCTGTTTATCTGTAAATGCGTTGTATGAAGAATTTCGGATACATACATATTTGTTTTACGTTTATTATTTGTTTTGAGTTTGTTCAAATAGGTGGTAAAATTACTTAAGGCAAATTTGTCTGCGTGAATGGTCGTAGAAGTTTTATTTTATTCGGTTCGCATAAAGTATCTAGTGTTGGAAAATGAGGCAGAAACGAACCTCAACATGCCTCAACAATAAATAAGAATTATAAAAAAGGGTCTCTACTTGAAAACAAATTAATTTCCTTGATATCGGTTACAGCGACCTATCGTTCATAACGACTAAATTCGTCAGTCCCTTGAAGGTCGTTATAACTGGTTTTGACTGTATTTGAATACAAGCTAGAGGTTGCAATAAAAATAGTTAATATTTAAGAATATTTGAAAAAGATGACAGTTATCGGGAACATAAATATTTAACAATTTAAAAGATTTGAAATATAAATATTAACTTAAGATTAAGCGATAAACGTGAGATCTTTCGGAATTTTAACGATTTACATAAACATTTGAAATGATTTGGGACATACAAGTTCGAATTACATTTGTTGGAAAAAAAAAATGCTTATTTCGCCGTATAGGCAGGACCAACCTCGAACGCTATTCAACATTCCATATAGAATTTTAAAGGACAGAAAACTTTCTTGGAGATTACCTTCAAGATTATCGTCTTCTACATAAGTTGCAAGTTTGCTGAACATCGATTTATGAGGAATGTAGTTCAGATTAAGAGTTTCTACTCTGGCTTTGAAAATGATGCTTATAGCCTAAATAGTCGCATTCCACCAATAAACAATTCAAAAGAAATAATCTATTTTCTAGGGATGCTCATCAGCTTACTTTTGAATTTCTTTAGCCGAAAAGACGAATGTAGAATATTTTAAATCCTTCCCTATTTTAAGTGTAGTAAAAAAACACTTTAAGTACGCTCACATTATAAAATTAAGTGCCCGATTGCGTTGTACGAACTTGATCCTATGTTAAGGAGACTTAGAATTTAAAAAAATGTTCTTTATACAAACATAGATTTTACTAGAGAAAACTGTTCAGAAAATGAAATTTATTATTTAAATGGCTATAACAAATCTTCTAGTAGTTTGAAATAAGAATATGTAAAAATAAAGTTGGTGGTGCAACGGCTCGAAGAGAACCAGGACCTAATGGCTGAACTCCCAACCATTCCTGTGTGCGTTTTACCAGGAATGGAGGGAACCTACAATTTTCTGCCGATTCCGAACGGCTAATGAGCAGCACTTTTCATGACAAGAGATACTCTTAGAGGATCCGTCAATTCCTCGTAAGAGTACGCAACTGAAAAACTTTTTTGGCAGAGGCTGAGAATCGTATCCAAGACCTTCTGCATCACAGTCCAACGCACAGTTGGACAGTCAAATGCACTGTTGGACAGTCCAATGACAAGGGGTACTTCTTAAGTACTTCTTTCTAGGAAAAAATAATTTGGCTCAGAGAAGGCGAATTGATCTTCCATTCGACAATTACCAATTTTGGGTGTCAAAATTAATTCGAACTTAAAATTTTTACGTATACAACGAATTTGAAATTCAAAGTTTCCCTAGGGATATATAAATTTTTAGTCACGGTCTGAAACTCTAGCCGTAAACTTGTTCTCAGCTTTGCCCGGTCTGTTTTCTTAAACTCCTCCGTTATGTATTCAGCATTTGTTACAAACTATTGCCTTATTTTTGTCATATCTTGTGATTCGGCAGCAATTAAAACACTTTAATTTAGATTTTCTTCTTCTTTAACTTTTTATTACATTTTGATTTTATAATTTAGTTTGATTAATTGAAAAAAATGTATGGCCGACCTCGGCGACTGGTTTGACAAGAATGAATAATGAAAAATGTGCAAAAGCACAAAATGTCCTCCACGGTTGAAGGCACCAATAACCGGTATTTGTAAATACTGGGAAAATGGGATGCGTTCAACCGTGGAGGTATTTATAAAAGGCGCCAGAAGTGTTCATGAATACTGAGATTGTCGGCCCTCAGTATTCAGACCAAAATGCGGACTTCGCACGTAGGACTGAATGCGGAGTGCCGACAAAATATGCATGAACACCTTGTCTTCACAAAAATACATATATATTGTGTGATCAAGTGCGTAATCAGTCATGTTCCTTGGGCTTACTCTGCCCTCAGGCAACAAGTTTGAGCTGATTGATAAAGCGCCGCCTGAGCCTAATGTGAAAAGAGAAAACGAAATAACCCCACTTACTTTGACCTCGACAAATCATTGCAAAAAGACACAACCTATCCCGACCCAAAGTTTATAACTAGTGATTCAAGTGATGATTAAACGCGTCTATCATCTCTTAGCGTATTCTTACTTTAAAAAGTTATTGACGGTATAAGCACCGCGTACAACAGAATTACGGAATTATAATTATAATCAATAAAATGCGAATCGATGTCTATAAATTCAAAATAACCAAACCTGTCAACAACCGTGACACCGCATTAGTTCTATATACTTTTGATCGTTTCAGACCCCAGTGTAAATATAGACTGGTATAATGTTAAAATAGAGGAATGCTGTCCTAATCCAATGCGCTGAGACAAGTGCCAACCGCCAACAGATGCACTTCAAAATCTTGCGAAACTTATAACGTATCCCTCTATAACCGAATAACTGTACACGCACTTCATGCGCAAACTGCTCCCAAAAACATGCATCATCTTCCGAAAATTGCAAAGAATAAAGGGCAAAGAAAGCCGCTAGCAAACTCCAACTTCCAACGCCTTATCAACATCTTTAACATCTACCCCACTTCACCAAACACTTCTTTCTCCTCAAAAAAGAACACTTCTGAAACAATTCATCAAAGCCCACATTATTCAGAAGAGTTGTGACATAGTTATAAAGTTATTATTTTTTGTATTCCTTATACAATAAATAATATTTAAAATTATCTGTCCATGATTCTAGGCTTTAAAAAAAAATTATTACATGGTAGTGTAACTTTTTTATAAGATATGTTTTAAGAATTTATATAAAATGTTACTTTCTATCAACGCACAAATAATTTTACTTTATTCTTCTTTTAGGTGTAGCCGTTAAAGGGTTGAATCCTTTCTTTAATCAATTGCTTAGTGGTGAAACGAGTGACGAAACTAATTAAAATAATATTCAAATGGGCTTAAGTGTCTCGTATCTCTAAGAATTAAAACTAAAATAAAACTACTTAAAGTAAAACAAAAACACGGAATGTAAAACAAAAACATGAAGCATTAATCGATATTTGAAAGCGAAATATATATATAAAAATATTCACATCCTTTTCACACACAAACGTAACGGTAAACCAACACATTACCATCCTCTTATATTTATAAATAAATAACTAATTGAATATGTTGATAAAAATAAAACAATGAATTTTATCGCGATTTATTATTTATATATAACAAATAAAAAAAATTGTACCTCTATGTATGAAAATGAATAGAACTGTGGGGAAAACAAGAACATAAATCTAATTAATTATATACAAAAAATAACATAGATTGGGAGGAGCTCATCGTTTTTTTTCAATTTTTTGTTTTATTTTCTAATACATTTATTTGTTATATTTTTGTTTTGTTATAAATAATTTTAAGTTACAAAGAAGAAAAACTATTTTTTCAATTTTAATCGAATCGAGTGAATAAACAGATGATCAGTTTTTATTATTATTATTGCTCTAGTTAGGGAAATGTATTAAATATAATAATTTAAAACAATTTTTATCACAGACACAGAATATGAAAATTTTGTGGGCTTTACACTACATAAAATTGTAAATAATACGAAAAAAAAAATTAAAAAAAAAATGATCTGCTAAGAAAAAAAAAAAATAATTATTATTTCTACTACTTTGAGAAATGGAGGAGATAATGATAACAGATTTATATGTCGCGGTCAACGTTATGTTTTTTATTGTATTATATTTTCGTTCAGTTTTTCCTCACTAGAAACAAAAAAAATAAAAAAAAAACATTAAAACATGTTATAAGCTGCAGAATCAAAAAAAAAAAAAATATATATATATATATATATATACATATATAAATTTGTTTATTTATGTTTATGAGTAGTTTACTATCAAAGTGGTGGTATAAGTTACCCTATCCACTTTTTCAAAGAAATCTTAATCCCTAACTTGACATTTTTGAAAAAGTAAGAAAGGTGACAACCACGAGACAACTCAAATAAACGCATAATAATATAAACAATAAACTTGTTAAATATGAGCCTGGTGCAAATTTTTACTAATTAAGTTTACTGCATTTTTGATTTTGGTTATCGGGTATTTCGTTTAAAAAAATAATTATATTTATTTTTATTGTATTAAAAAAGTAATAGCGTAGATTTTTTTCAAATAAATTAAAATAAACTGAATGAAGATAAGACTATGTCTTTTTATGTAAATAGCTTTGTAAAATAAAACATTGTGTTAAAAAACTAAAATGATAAAAAACCGAAAAGTAAACAAAAAATATTACAGCGAGGTTGGCAAAGAAAACAATAGTTCATTCTATATTTTATTATTTTATGATTTCTACAATGTTTGAGAAACAATAAAATAGTATTATATTCATATTTTTGTATAATATTTTAAATTTCTGAGTAAATAAGAAAACAATGCACACCCGTAAATACTAAATTAACGTCTGAAAAGTTTTGAACTAAAGTATAATGTCAGTAGACAAAATAAATTTAATAAATTAGCTCATTTTTTTATTTTAAAAATATATGAAAAACTGTGCATTCATGAACAATATAATTATGGACACGTTTTTGAAACGAATTATTTTTCGTTTTAAATTTTTAATTACGAGAACATAATGCAAATTTGTTTTCCTTTATCATACTTTATATTTGAAATTACCAAAATGATATAAATAAACGGTGGGTCATAAAACAACAACTTTTTTTAGTTCTCAAAGTGAAATGTCGGTTGCTTTGCAAATCTCAAGAAAAATGAGGAATAATATTCGCCCTTAATATTAGCATTAAGATACCCATCACATTATTTATTTTCCAAATGAGCGGATTTTTTCTGTCATGCCCCAATAATTATTCAAGAAATTGTAATATAATGATAATGTACATACACACTATAAATACGATTTTTTTCTTGAGCGACGTGAAATCTAATATTTCAACAATAAATTTAAGAATTTACTTTCAAAGCTATTCACATATTTTACACTAAATATAATTTATATTTTGTGTTTTACAATTTGTGAGAAGAATTGTGAAATCAGTTAAGGTGTTCGACTTAATTCTTTTTTATATACACTTCATGAATAATAAATCTATCTATAGTCGCTAACGGCAAGCTGCGATTCTCTTTGACTACTCGAAATTCGCTGAGTGAACTGAACTGTGGTTATTCGATTTGACGTTAAAAATGAATTAAACGTGAAAATCTTGTGTACTATTCGTTTTGTAAATTGTTTTGGGTGATTATTTAAATCAAAGTGCATTTAATAAAGTGAACATTTCCATCTGACCTGGGGTGGAATAGGCTAAGGTGATAGTTGATTATCAATTTTTTGATTGTCATTTTCACTATATCTGTCTCTATCATATCAATAAAAAAATATAGAAAGAGCGATTGTCAAAACGACAATCAATTAATTTAGTGATCACTTTACTCTTACGCGATACGGGCCCTGGGTTAAATTTTTTTGGCATCATCAAAGCGGTGGATTGATTTCTTTTTTTGAAATTCATTATTTAGTAACACACCCAAATTTGTTGAAAAATTGGATATAACTTCTATTTTACATTGCAGCTTTTTTTCTATCAAAAAAGATAGATGCGCATCGTCATCCTGGAAATCAAATAAAACGCGTGTGAATTACTTTCAAAATAATAAAACTTCAAAAACAAATAGAATGCTTATATTTTGGGTGTATCTTATATTGGGAATCAATAATAAAACAGTTAACCCTATCCCACGCTTTCTACTTCGGAACAATCATTTTGAGAAACCCACAGTGGCCTCTTTCTCTTTTTTGACGCACTTTAGTTCATTCCATCATGCAATTCTTTTCAAATTCTTCCTTTATCCGAGTCGGACTAGAGCATTTTGCAAATTGAAATTGAAATATTGAAAGTGATTCCCCAATTTTGGTCGTCTTCGCGTAGGGTTATTCCCATCTAGTCTTCCCAAACAGATATTTCTAGGTTATTCCCATTTTGACATTCAGTCTATTCTCATTGTCAGCTGTATCCAAAAGTTTAATATTTTTTTTCCGGGTAACATTTGATTTTCGGGAAAAAAATTTCTTAAATTGGCGATATGGCCGCATTCTGTCAGTGTTTTAAGTTCCAACCGTTGGGTTGATTAGAAAATAAAAAACGAATATATTAACAGATATTTTTTAGGTATGCATGACAACCAATTTTACTCGAGAATTAAAAATATATTCTTAATTTTATCTAACCCACTTATTACTTTTATTTGATAATTATTAAATAATTATATATATTATAATTATATATATTATAATTATATATATTATAATTATATATATTATAATTATATATATTATAATTATATATATTATAATTATATATATTATAATTATATATATTATAATTATATATATTATAATTATATATATTATAATTATATATATTATAATTATATATATTATAATTATATATATTATAATTATATATATTATAATTATATATATTATAATTATATATATTATAATTATATATATTATAATTATATATATTATAATTATATATATTATAATTATATATATTATAATTATATATATTATAATTATATATATTATAATTATATATATTATAATTATATATATTATAATTATATATATTATAATTATATATATTATAATTATATATATTATAATTATATATATTATAATTATATATATTATAATTATATATATTATAATTATATATATTATAATTATATATATTATAATTATATACATATATTATAATTATATATATTATAATTATATACATATATTATAATTATATATATATATATTTATATATAATTATATACATATATATGTAAATACACATATATATATATAATTATAGATATATAATTATATTATATATATATATATAATTATATTTTATATATATAATTATATTATATATATATAATTATATTTTATATATATAATTATATTATATATATATAATTATATTATATATATATAATATATTATATATATATAATTATATTATATATATATATAATTATATTTTATATATATAATTATATTATATATATATAATTATATTATATATATATAATTATATTATATATATATAATTATATTATATATATATAATTATATTTTATATATATATAATTATACTATATATATATATAATTATTATATAATATATATAAAGAGTTATTGTAAATGCATTGTATATATATTAAAAAAATTAAAAAAATTAACTTGTATAGGCGACCACTTTTTTACACTGCAAATAAAGGAAATGAAAATACACATTTATATAAAGTATATATATAAAATATCAGGAAAAAATACTATATATATATATACATACATAATATATAAAGTGTTGCTACTTCTCCTAGATTCGTTTTATATAATAGACAAAAGAAAAAGAATTTTTTTCCACTTGTAGGAAAAATTTTAAGGTATAAATAATATGGAAAAACGATTTATTATAATTAAAAAATAATAATAATATACATTAATTAATATTTTTGGTAAGAATTTATAGATATTGACGTGCACACCAAGCACACGTATGTTTATATATGTAATACGTGCCTATTTTCATAGGTAACACATATATAAAAATCTTTATGTATAAAAACTAAACAAAAATAAACAAACAAAAAACTAAGGAAATCATTTTGTTTATCTTTATTTTTCAAGGAATAGAATTCGAAAAGATAATTACATTCAATTGAGGTATAGTTCAAGAATCTGATAATCAGCCCTCTTCGACGGCCCTATCGAGGTAACCGTCTGAGCGGAATTCTCTCCGATTTCCTCCGAATCGGAGACATTTTGCTTCATGGTATTTCTCCGATCAGCTGATCGGAAATTCTGTCCGACGAAATTCAACGCATGCCATTTGTGTGCGATGAAGCACTTCTAATGGTCTTATTTTTGACACATACAAACAAAATTTTCTCCGAAATCGTCCGACAAGTTCTTGTTGCGGAAAGTGTTTTCTTTTTAAAGAAATAGTTAATTAAAATGTAAGTAACAAAGAATTTAACTTTATTTGCGTTAACTTGTGTTACTTATTTATAATAGACTTTTTGTTCTTAGGCAGAACGAAAAAAAAAACTTCGCAACAATGAGCGGGCTACACCAAAAAGACACCGGAAATTCTAGCTGTGTTTGGTAAGATCTGGCCCAATCAGTTAAATTAATTGGGACCAAGACACGGATGTTTGGATGGAAAAAAAGTATGTTTGTGATCTTTTATTTTGTGCATTGATCCATTTATATTGTTATTAAAGTACCTATTTGTCAAATAAATATAAAATATTGTGTTTCAAGTTTTTTTTTCAATTTATTCTTTTTTTGACACTTCAAATGGAAACAAAAAACATGTATGGAAATAGGAAGGGGACTTTCTTCGATAGTTTTGATTCAAGAATCGGTGCATCTAATTACATTTCTTAAAAACGCTAGCGCTTTATAATTGAAAAAAATACTATTAATAAACAATAAACTACACTCTCTCACCGGTTTTTCATGGTTTAAAACGCTTATGGTGTTTATTTTATAAAAAATTATCGAAAATATATCGCATTTTCGATATATCGGTTAATTAGCACATCTCTGTCTGAAATTTATATCCATCCATTGACTTATTGTCAATGTATCCATCGCAATGCGTTGTTGGATTTCTGTAAAATTTCTTCCGATGAAAGCTACTTCGAACCGAAATTGAACCTCCGACGGAGGATGCGTTGCGGAGAAAGTTCCGCTCCGACGGTTACCTTGGTAGTGCCGCGAATCTCGAATAAACTATCACCAAATCCGTTCATAATTGTAATTTTTTGAGATTTTCCACTACGATGGATTTGTGATATTTTTTCTGGATTCGTAAAGATTGGGGGCTATCGTGAATAAAACTTCCTGGGAAGAATTCCCATTTTCGAAAAATCGCGATCGTGAATGTGTTCGAATAATTCCCGCGTACTTTATGGCTATCATGATTTTCTTCAATTTCTGAGGGATTTGAATCATGCTTATTTTGACATTCTCATGAATAGTCTATTCGTTAGAATGATTCTATTCCTTCGAATGAACTTTCTTAATTTTGAGATTCGAACGAATAACATTCATTTGCGAAAGAAAGCCAGCCTTATTTTGACATTCGATTTCATTAGAAAGTCAGCCTTATTTTGACATTCGATTTCATTAGAAAGTCAGCCTTATTTTGACATTCGATTTCATTAGAAAGTATGTCGAATTCGAATAATTTGTATTTTGAGATTCGAACGATTCGAACGATTCGAAAGTTCAGCTTATCAATGGAAAGTTCATTTATCTTTCGAAAACTAAGCAAATTTTCACTTTCGAATCGTTCGAAAGAAATGTCATTTCATTCTCGTTCAATTTTTTCTGGCGAATAGATTTATCAAACATGTAAGTTTAGTATTTTTGTTGAAAGATACATAAAATAAATTACTTTTTGAATTATTTGTTGGTGTTTTTGATGAAGGTCGCAATCACATTTCAATTGGACAAACCTGCAGCAGAAAGAAATTCTGATCAGATTCATGGAAGAAAATCCTGATAAAGCCAAGGGATTTTCAACAAACCGGGTTGACACCGATCGTTTTTGGAGAGATGTTGCGGAGAAGCTGAATAGCTATGGACCTCCTTCTAAAGACGGTGCTACTTGGAAAAAGGTGTATAAATAAAATGTTTACAACAAAATTTTAAAATAACAATGTTTGGGTTAAAGGTTTGGGCCGATTTTAAATCCAATACGAAAAAGAAACTGGTGGAAAATGAAGTCAAAAGAAAACAGTCGGGCTTCAACGACAACAATTTAGTTGCACTAACCGAATTGGAGCAAGCAATCGTTAGAGTCACTTCGCTTAACCAGTCCGTTGCAGGTATAAGTGCTAGGGTATTTGGGATAACCCAGGAGGAGGAGTCTGCGACGTCGGCGGTCACAACATCTAAGGATGTGTCCATGACTTCATACCATGAAGAATACTTGGACACAGATGCTGTAAATGAAAGCACAGAGGAGCAGTCTGCACTATCTCGCAACAGACCAAAAAAAGACACACCAGTGCAAATACTGCAAAAACAAAATGATGTGCAGGAAGTTTTTTTTGCAAAATTATCCTCAACTCTTGATGATATAAAATATGAACATTTTATAGATGTTGAATAAAGAATCAAGAAACAAAATAAATAATCAGCCTTATTTTGAGATTCGAACGAATAGCTAATTCGATAGAATAGATACTTTCATTCGAATGAACTATCCATATTTTGACATTCGAACGAAAAATGTTCATTGTCGAATGATTGCATAAAATGAACCTCAATTAAATTCATTTTCGAAATCAGCTGTTTGAAATTTACTGACATTTCTATCTGATTTAGTATGACCAAGCTGTTTTTTTTGATAATTTTTATTTCAAAAAAAAAAATATGGTCTAAAAATAAAACTTTATTATTTAAGAAAAATAAAGTAAAGATAAGTGATGCTAACGGCCCGGTAAAGTTTGAATTTGAATACATCAATAAAAACTGACATTTTCAAATTTTGGAGCATTTAGAAAATAGTATGGTAAGTTTATTGATATCAAAAAGATGTTAAATAAGGGTAAAACTTCCCTGAATAATAAAATACTTGATTTATGTTTTAATTTTCATGTAAACTAATTTTGTTTTCCAAATTGATAAACAAAAAAAGAAGGCAACTTCAAAGCCACTTAATTTACACAAATCTGGTCACACTTGAATTTTGAACTACCATTTGTAAAATGTTTTATGAAAATAATTGATAAATTGAAGCCAGACGTTAAAAAATCAAAATGGCATTTGTTTTATGTATGAAAAGAGAAAACGGTGAGGAGCAGTTGTATAGGAGAAGGATAATGGATGCATCGCATCCATTTTATGCATCCAATACTACTAACATTATATTAAACTTACATGTTTTATGAATCTATTCGCCAGAAAAAATTGAACGAGAATGAAATGACATTTCTTTCGAACGATTCGAAAGTGAAAATTTGCTTTGTTTTCGAAAGATAAATGAACTTTCCATTGATAAGGTGAACTTTCGAATCGTTCGAATCTCAAAATACAAATTATTCGAATTCGACATACTTTCTAATGAAATCGAATGTCAAAATAAGGCTGAATATACTTTTTTGTTATAAAGTAAAGTTTAACCATAAAGAACTTCATATTCATTACATTTTTTGTGTCAACTCAGCTGTTTTGAAACTATTCTTAAAAAAAAGTTGTTTATGACGCGTTCTAAATTTTTATTTTTTTTCGTATACACTTGGTCACACTAAAATATCAAAAACAAAAGAGAAGTGTTTGTGAAATGTCAAAACTCAAAAGCAAAAAGTAAAATCTTTGTTCAGTTGTAGTTGTCTTGTTTATTGTTTAATAATTTAAATTTCTTTGATAAAAACATAAAATAATAAAGAAAAAATAAAAATATGGCATTTGTGTTGTTTATAAATGAAGATGGTGTTGAAGAAGTGCAGAGGAGAAGGATAGTGGATGCTTTCCGTATCAACGCGGGTGGTAAAAAAGCCCTTTGCTACCTCCGGGTTTTCTTCCATTATTTTAATTAACTTTTCCTTTTGTTCGCGGTTTGTCCAGTTGGAATGCGACCTTTTAACATACATAAAACAACAAAAAAAATAATAAAAGTAATTTATTTTCCATGAAATAATTAAAAACTTACATGTTTTGTTGTTTACTCGACAGAAAAATTCAAACGACACAAAAATGACATTTAATTCTATTCTTTCGAATGTCAAAATTGAATTAGCTTTCGCAAATGAATGAACTTTCTTTGGATTGGGTGAACTTTCGATTTGTTCGATTAACATTCTAATCGCCGAGTCTCAAAATTAAGTTTCAACGAATTCGACTCACTTTCTAACGAAAGAGAATGTCAAAATAAGCACCTAAGTTTCAACGAATTCGACTCACTTTCGAACGAAAGAGAATGTCAAAATAAGCACCAATGTTATTGGAAGCCTTAAAACTACACATATACCTAATTCAAAGGTGTTTTTCGACAACAGATGTATGGTACTTCTTTTTATCGGAGGGGAAAAGTTTTGAGGGAGATTCACGATTGACGAAAAAAATTACGTGGGAACAAAAAATTCTGTGGGAAACAAAATTTCCAGGGCGATTCCCGATAGGGGGGTTCACATTCTCAAATATGTTTGACAAATGCGGTTTGATTGACTCGAATTTGAAAATGAGAACACTTCATCAAACGGATTGTCAAACAAGCTTGATGATATCAAAATATTGAGAGTAGGATAGAGTGTCCGAGAGTGCAGACGTGCCTCTGCGTCTGCACTCCAAAAAATAAAATATAACCAAAAGTAAAAACGTGTTACGGTTTAAATTAAAATTTTTCCGTTTTTAATATGTCTTTTGACGAAATATTATTCGCTAACATCAAAAGCGAACGCCGGATGGTCCAGTGATTACGCCGAAAAAATAGGATTACTTTAACCTAAAGTGCCCATAAGTTCTCCCCAGCGAGACAATAAAAAGTAGAACCTCCAAATGAGGTATAAATCTGACAAGGGGAGGAAAACCCGGAAAAAGGAAGCTTGATGCAGCCCACCAATGCCTTGCATTAAGCAACAGTGTTTTATAGAACACAGAAATCGACGACGCCGACACATGGCTCACTCCCAGCAGGAAGCGAACCTGCTCAAAAAAAAAAAAATCCACAACTACAGTTGCGGGCAATAGTCCGCCGAACAGCAACCAGCAACCAATTCTCAATCCTGGGTCTGGGACTGAAGATACTCGGCCTTATCGAGGTAACCGTCGGAGCGGAATTCTCTCCGATTTCCTCCGAATCGGAGACATTCACCCCTATCGCAGAGTCCCTCGTAACAAATCCCCGAAAATTTTGTTACGCTACGAATACGAATAAATTTACATCATAGGCCCCGAACGGAATCAAAAAACATTTTCCGAATTTCGGAGTTTCAAAATCAGTTGATTTGTGTCAAAATGTGAAAAAAGTAAATAAATTTTCGTTGTTCATCTTTTGATTTGATTTTAATTTTGTTGGTCGTTAAAAATAAATACTATTGCCGTTGCAATCTTTGTAATAAATGTAGAAAATACGCCAAGAAGACAAACACTAAAAATGAGATTCATTACGGAAAGATACCAACATTTACTTTATTTGCCCTTCAAAAAATAAAAATATAAACAAATTCACATGAAAACAATAATAAAAAATTGTTTTTATATATTTTATTTACATGTCCTTTATCTTCGTTCGCTTAAATTAAATTACTCATGTCAATGGTTTTTGAGAAATTCGCATTTAAAGTCCAAATTTTGATAAAAAAACGTGAAAAAAAAAGTTTAGACCGATTGTTTTCAAAATTGTGAAATGAAATTGTAAATTAGCTTATATGTGTTCCATGTATCTATCAGTTCAGGTATGATATTAATTGCATTTTTATGCTGTTCTTCCTTGGGATTTTGTCTTCAACTGAACTCCTCCAAAAGCTTCAACTGGACATTCAAATGTTAGATCATTTTCTTGATTTGTTTGTGTCGCCAGTCATGTGATCAGAAGGCCATAGCTTTTTGGCAAGCTTCTTAACACCATAGCCACACACCACACTAAATTGTTCAGATAACTTTTCCTTAGACAACTCGCCGCCGCCTGAGTACTTAAATGCCCCATATCCAAAAAAAATGTTCCCCAGAAAACGAATTTTAAGGTTTAAAAAATAATTTCTTTACTTTCTTCTTGAGAAATATAATGTTTGAATTTTTATATAAATTTTTTGAAAATATCTCTGTTGGAATGAAGACAAGAAGTCAAAAACTGTAATGGTTATTTTTTTAAAAATAAAAGTATGAAAAAAGTCAGAAATGGATATAGGACCCTCTTCCATACGAATGCGAAATCGATGAAAACCAAATTGAAAATTTCCTATGGATATAAGACTTTTGTGCACTGAAAGGAGGTAATTTAGTGTAAGCAAGAAGAACCAAAAAATTCACAAACACTGGCATTATTTATTTTTTATAATTTTATTTTTATTGATAAGAACATAAAACAAAAAATATTATAAATTTAGTGGGTATACCTTACTAAATCTCATATTGGACTGTTTCTAAGTCAACAAAATAAGTAAGAATATGCTTAAGTATTTTAATACTAAAGTGTGAAAAATACTTAAAACTAACTATGGTCCTTAAAATTTTCCAGAAAAAGACGTCTTTTTTAATTCGGAATAGTTTATAAAAATTCGTCAACATTTCATTGTATTAAGTATTATTTATTTTCAAAAGTTTTTTTAAATTAAAATTTTTTTTTAGCTTTTTTGATTTTATCCACTTTAGTATTAAAAACATCGTTAAAAATATCTACAAGACTGCATTTAATGCACCCATCTCTATTTACCGCATGGTTAATTGTTTTTCAACTTTAATGATGTCTTTTTTTTTACCATCGTCAAAGCGAAAACTTACTTTTGCGTTATTGAAATAACCTCCGATAGAAACCTGGACCACATGTTGTTCTTGCATGTTAAAAGATATATAGCATATAGCGATTTAGAGGATATAGAGCACATAAGCACTGAAAATTTAACTTAGTTGCGATAAATATGAGAGCTTAAATGCTCTATATCCCATTTTCTGTGGATATGGGACACTTATGCATTAAATGTATGTTTTAAGAACTCTTCTACAAAGATTGCCCCACTTAGTACAAATTTTGAATATGCGGCAAATAAGCACTAAAAGGACCCACAAATTAGTGGTCTATAGAGCAAACTGGCTTTATGTAACTTCGTTAATAATGAAGATAGAGCAACGGGGATAGCGCCAAACGATAGAGAATATTCGAATTAGTATAACTGCATCTTTAACTCAGTTTCCCGAAAAAGTGGTCTGTGGGGCATTTAAGTACTCAGGCGGCGAACTGTCAGTACCAATTTTTTCTATAGAAAATATATTCTCTGACATTTTGGTTATGTTTCTATATTCTTGTACCTCGAATTAAATAACCTTTTATTTATGGTTTCCAACCTGGGCCCATAACCATAACAAGGTTTTATCTTTAGCGTCATATAAAATATAACACGAGTTTAATAAAATATACTATAGATTTGAATTAAAAGTGAAGAAGAAAGAAACAGAAAGACAGAATAAGATAGATAAAGAAGATACAAACATATATCTGCATGTAGATAAGATGTGTTGGTTTATAATAAAAAACACGCTTGTTTCTTCAACAACTTGGCACAAGCTTTTGTTCAATAGTTTTGAATAGTGCCCAAGCACCCCTGCCTTTTAGTGATTTTTTTTAAATGAAATACTCTCCACTTTAAATAGAAAAATAAGTTCTTAAATATCAACAAATTTTTTTGTGCAATACTATAACAAAATATAAAAAAAAAGAAAAAATATAACAAAAACAAGAAACACTTTAACTTTTAAGCAATATTCCTGTTATTGCTGCTTACTGGCGAAGAAGGCAAAATCGGTTTGTTGGTCTTCTTTCCCGAAATATTGTTGTTGTTGTTGCTATTTTTAATGTTGAAACTGCCAATATTTGCTGAACCAGTTACAGTATCACGTCTTGGAGGCATTCGTTCATTAATGGCATCCAGTCCCTTCGCTTCAGCAAAAGATGTAATTTTATGATTGGGAGCAAATCCTTCCAATGCTAAAAAGTTGAGAAGGCAAAAAAAAATATATATTACACAAAGGAAAATAATACATTTTGGTCTACAATAAAGTATAGGTATGTAAGGAAGGAAATTTAAAAACCCATTTACGGTTAATTTACATTATTAGGGGGGTTCACATGGGAGAACATGGTTGCACAACATTGTTCCATGGGAAAATAACTGTACACACTACTTTGCGTTCACATAGGATACTGATGTTGTCGAACATCATTATTTTTATATCTTAGAAGTGAACGGAAGCAGTATGGCGATACAAATTTTGGCAGCCGTAATTATGAACGATATTCTTGAAGAGGAAGAAAACACGAAACTTGCATTTTCTTCCACTTCTTTATATTTTGTTAGGAGTTTTATTCTTATAAAATTTTTTTC
This sequence comes from Chrysotoxum bicinctum, assembly GCA_911387755.1. Lineage (NCBI taxonomy): Eukaryota > Metazoa > Arthropoda > Insecta > Diptera > Syrphidae > Chrysotoxum > Chrysotoxum bicinctum. The sequence continues at coordinate 5,178,985 of OU426991.1, forward strand.
TTTATAAATTTCACTTTTTATTTTCCACAATTCTGGTAAATTTCTTATTATAAAGTTCAAAAAATCTTTTTAAAACTCATTATTTGGTATAGATGCCATTTTTCCGTTGAATGTTTTATGGCCGAGACAATTTACAGAATGAAAAAAAATATCAAAGTTGTCAACATTATGTTCACACAGGTTGGTTGGTTGCACGAACCACCCAGGTTTTCAAAATATTTTGAAAACCATGCAACATTGTTCGGTTTTGCGTTCATATGATAGAACATTGATGGTTATCGAACCATGTTGTACAAGATGTTCTTCCATGTGAACACCCCTATTGACTGTGTAGGCTGCAGCTGAATTATATTGCAACCCTCAAAATGAATTTACAACTAAAGCATTACCCATTTCTCTTGTTTAGGGTGCATTGCTTTCAGCTCGACACACAGTACAACAAAATATATTTTGTTCACAATTAAAACAAAAATCATAAATTCGTAAAACTTCGTATTCTATATCTGTCATCGTTGGGTTGCTGTTGCTATTCCCACCTTTTTACTTGCAATTTAGGTCCTATAGGGCAAGTTCTGCATTTGGAAACAAAATCTAACGCAAGATTTTGAAAAGTTGACATTACGATGATAGGGAACATGAAAAAAAGTGGGTCCGGAAATTCCGTCTGTCTGTCTGAACCTGGACCTACAGCTACTCGAGGTATTTGCTTTAAACTCGGTACTTTAGGGTCTTCGGTGATTCTCTAGAGGAAAAATTGTAGTTTTTTAGCTCCAAAATTAACGCTTACCCCCATACAGCCGTAATGCAAAGTTTTATTCATCTCGAAAATAGCTCTAGCGGTTTTTAAAAAAAAATCTGACTGCGAAATTGCAGCGCCAAATAATGGTAAGCGCGAACGAAGTGTATAGTTCGTACCGAGACGTCAGAGTGATAAAACAGAGTTTGTTTACTATCCTGCTAATCTGTGTTAAAACGCACCAAATGAACGGTCACCACCGGGACCACGCTCAATAAGATTTGTAACGTTCGGGGTGAGTACTGTATTGCACTCGCTAAATATTTTTGTATATACAATTATACATATAACGCGGCTAATCCGAAATATTAAAAATGTCAAAGATATAGATTTTTTGTTATATCTCGACAATTTTGTATCCATGCAATTCAATTGCGGATTGTACGTATGTAGATACTTCCCAGTAATATCAAGCATTTAAGCAACAAGAACGCCTTCGAGGAAAAATCTTTTCAATATTTCTCTTAAAATTTTTGATAAATTTCGTTTTGTTTTAGTTTTAACTGTGTATATATTTTATTGGTTGTTAATTTATTAATTATTACCTTAAAATTATACTTTTTTTTTTATTAATTAAGTTGATTCCATTGTATGTATTTCAACGCTAAGGCGGCCCAAGAGATGCTGTGGGCTACAACAATTAAAATCGGCTGGACAAACTGCCAAATCAGGCGAAGAACAAAAGTTCCACGTTACTGGCAATGCTTCGGATATGGACACAAACAACCGTTCTGTACCAGTGTGGATAGAAAGGGCCAAGGACTATGCATCAACTGTAGCCAATGTGGGATGCACACTAGGGTGCGTCAAAGTGCTCAACTATAGTATTTTCAAATGTAATAGCTTTTAAAAGTTGCATTGCTTATCAAAACTAAATCCTGCGTTTACAATTTTCATTTTAATTAATATCTTTGGCTCGCTCAAAAATAGGATGAAATCCAAAAAAAAAATTATTTTTCGAGATTTTTGAAACATGTGTTGTTTTAAATTGCGCCGTGTGGATACAAAAAAATTATATAAAATAAGTGGAAGATAATTCCAAGAAAACACTTTTAAGCTTATATTCGTTTAAATTGAATGCTATGAAATAATAAAAGAAGGAAGAAAAATAAAAAAAAAATTCTTTAAAACTAACGGAACCACCTATAATATCATGGTATATCTTTTTGTTTACGTAAGAAATAAAAAAAAATTAATTGAAAATTAAGTTTTTTTTCAACTTCAACCGATTTGAGCGAGCTGTGCCTGACTAGCTTAGCATATATTCGGAATTTTAAGTTTCTGACTTCATTGGTACTGAAGATAGGGGGGGGGGGGGTCAAAAATCGCCTGAGTTTGTTTCTGTAAAAAGGGTGTATTGCCAGAACTTGGCTGGGCACTACCATGCCCTTTGATATGTTATGAACTTAAAATTAGGTGGAATCTAAGTTATGAATCATTTATTGTACGGAACTTAAAAAATAAAATGTAACATGTATGGTCAGTTATATAGAGTCCATTAAATAATGGTTAAATTAGCGCAAATATTAAAGTCGTCTCTAAATTTGTTTAATGGTAAGGCCCAATGTGTCATAACACTAAATCATTCAAAGCATTTTTAAACTTTACTCTACTTAATTGTAAGTTCATTACATCACATACAGAGTTAAATAAAGAACAAGATCGAGATATGGGATCACTTTTTCCATAATTAGTGTAATGGCGCGGAACAAAAAAAGATATTTCTTTCTCTAAGAGGTCTTGGAGGAGCATAAATTGGGTAAATTGCGGGAAGCATGGATCAATCAACATGGTTACATAAAACATCTCTGGCTAGTAAAACTAGACTATGTTTTTTTCGTAATTCGAGTGTTTTTATGCCTAGAAGTAAGCATCTCTGCATATTCCAACGAAAATCTCACTAATGAGTAATATAAAACTTTCAAAGTATGTGGATCAGTAAATTCCTTTGAATTTATTATTAAAAATCCGAGCATTTTATTGGCCTTAGAAAACATATGATCATAGTGATCATTAAAAATCAATTTTGTATCGAAAAATTCACCTTAATCTTTAAAAACTAACACTTTCTCAAGAACTGTATTATTTAGCTTATATTCAAATTGTATAGGATTTCGGGACCTAGTTTAAGACATTTGCTTACACTTCGAGATACCACCCTTTAGCGCAGAAGAACTTGAGAAGGCTTCAGGAAAAGAAAGCTCCTGGCCCAGACGGAATACCAGCAGAAATTCTAAAACTGACTGCCCGAATGTGCCCCAACTGCTGCTGACAATGTTTTATCATTGCCTGGAAGAATTTAAAGCTCTTACAGGATTGCCGTATTGAGCATTAAAAATTGCCGAAAATCTCAGAATAAAACTTGCTACCAAAAGCTCGAAAAAACTTAAATCCTGAGAGTTACATAGCACAAACCATAGAAAATGCCATATGAATTTCTGTCAAGTTGGCAATGGTAACTCTGATTCAGTGTTTTTTTTTGTTCTTGTGGTAGAGTGGTTTGTGGTTTCCTAAGAAGCTTGAACTCTCTGTCTCATTCTATATGAGTTAAATCCATTTTTGGGAGTTTTTTTGGAGGTTTTTGCGTGTTGTTATTGCCCAACACTGCGGAGACGTATGGTCTCCAAGTTTCCTTAGATGCAAGAAGTGTTAGATAGACTTTGCTCTTTCGCAAAGGTGTGAACATGCATTAACATGTTCGCAAAATTGGGGAGAGTACGATAACGTAGGCGCCAAAAATTGATAATGGAATTTTGTAGAAGGGTCAAATACAAGCGTTTCTTACTATGAGAGGGGGGGGGGGCGTCTATCTCACCCCGTTTAGGAGGTAGGGGCGATTTTAGAAAAAATGACTTAAATTGAAAAAAAAATATTAAAAAACAACGGCAACACTTACAATAAAGTACTATACCGGTTTTGAAAGCTAGAAGTCTGTTCTATAATCTTAAATTTACATTAAATTATTTATGTCAATAGTTTTTGAAAATTTTTCATGCAAACTCAAAATTTTGTTAAAAAAATGGAAAAACAAAAGTTTAGACCAATTTTTTTTCAAAATTGTGAAATGAAATGCTTAATTGGCTTTTTGTGGTCAATGCTACTATTAATTCTGAATCGAACACAAAAAACCGAATGGTTTTGTCCCTTCTAGTTTTTGAGAAAATTACTAAAACTACTTTTAATGAAATTTTTGATTTTTGGTATTTAACTGCGGTGATTTCATTTTGAGGATTAATGTTAATGTGGTTCATTTGTAAGTAAAGTACAGCAAATCATTAAGGTTTACCAAGAATGCACCAGGAATGCATGGCATTTCGCGTCTCAGTTAGTCAGTTTGTGAGTAAGTCAGGTGTTACTTAAAAATAGTCAAGTCAATTTTTCAATGTTCAATGTATTAAAATCGTGTTAACAGGCATTTTGATCACAAAAGAGATACAATTATAGCAAGCACCTCCCGAATCTCTAGCCAATATTGAGGCCCATGGAAAAATGTGCCGATAGATGGGTTAATTGTATCCTTACAATAGTTGTCACCTTTTTTTAGAGCTTTTTTCGGAGCACCGCCACATCCAACCGAACTTGAAATTTTTATATTTTTCTACCTTTATCGGTAAGTTGTAACACAGTTGGGGGAGTTGACGTTTTAGTTGGAATTAGACCCATTTCTTCTAAGAACGCGATGCTTTTGAAATATTGAAAAGTTATTTATTATTTTATTATTAAGGATGAAGTAGTGGAGGCTTAGTCACCATTCTTTATTCAAAGAAAAAAGTACTTCACTCCTACAAAGGTTGAATAACGAATGACCTTGGTAAACAATAACCTATACCACATTAGCATTAAAAATGCTAAACATACATATTAATTAAGGAATCATATAAATCTGCTGCATTCGTACAATAGTACGAGTACCTAGGTAATGTGAATTTTTCAAATTTATTAAATTTTCATGTCATCTAGTTTTCAGTTTTTAAATAAGAATAAATTAGAGTAACGAATTTTAGGGAAATATAATAATAGATATATAACTTTGCAGTTTTGAAAAATTAAACTTCAAACTTTTTTTTTCCCCAAAATTTTAGTTTAAAACTCGTTTTTTTCAAAAACTGTGCAAAGATTCCACTTGATTTAAAAATTATCTAATAGATCAGAGTATTGGCTTTAAAAAAAGGTATAATACTTAATTGTAAGTATTACCGCTATTTTTTAATATTTTTGTTTCCATTTTAGTAATTTTTTTATAAAATTGCCCCTCCCGCCCAAACGGGGGGAAATAGACTCCCCCTCCCGTAGTAAATAAAATGCACGACTGGATCGCACGAACTTGCTCTTATGTAAAAGTACTTTGGAATTTAAGATACATTTTATAAATATAAAACATGGATTTAATGAGATAATAATGTTCAAGTGCATAAAATTGCTAAAAAAATTTCAATTTTCCCTCCAGGGAATCACCGAAGATCCTTAACTACCGAGATTGAAAGAAATAGGTTCAGTGGTTTAGGCTGTAGTGAGAGGAGGTACAGACATACAGAGACACTGAAACACGTTTTTTGTGTACTAAATTTTACTTAAAATTTTTATAAAAAAAAATTAATATGCAAATTGTTAGTATTTAATAACATAAATTTTAAAACGTAATTTAAAAATTTAATCCTGTATTGGTTTTCAAGATATTGAATTTTCAAAAAAAAAATTGTATAATTTTTTTTAAAAATCCAAAAACTATTTTTTCTAAAAAAATTTTAGTTTATATTTTTTAAAATGCAAAGCAGCTCCTGCATAAAAATTTTGGTTAAAATCGTTAGAGTCGTTGGTGAGAAATTCGAAAATCAAAAAAACGGTTCTATGACAGGTACCCCTAATAACATTTCCCCCCAAATTTTGTTCCGACCAAAATGTTGTCCCTGCCCATAATATCACACCTAAGTTTTTTTATCAAAATCGTTAGAGCCGTTTTCGAGATAAATAAGATTATGCATTACGGGTGTATGGGGGGTACCGTTTGTTTTAGAGCTAAAAAAAAATTTCAATTTCTCCTCTAGGGAATCACCGAAGACCCTTAAGTATCGAGTTTGAAGAAAATACCTCAAGTAGTTTAGGCTCTAATTCGAGGTACAGACATACAGACAGACAGACAGACAGACGGAATTGCCGGACCCACTTTTTTCGTCTTCGCTATCATCGTAATGTCAACTTTGATCAAAATCTCGAGTTCGATTTTTTTTCCAAATGCAGAACTTGCCCTAGAGTACCTATATCGCAAGTAAAAATGCTTGTATTGAACTGTTCTACAAAAAACCGTTATAATTTCTTGGCGCCTAAGTTATCGTACTCTTGCCGCAAAATTGATATTGGGATATTAATTCAGTTCTGAAACTATCTATAGCCGTGTTTTTTTCGAAGTCCATATAGAATTGTAGAAAAAAACGACATCGGGACTTAGGAGCTTTTTTCCAAATAGCTGCAAGCACTGTACGCTATGGCATTTGTCAGCTGTATTGACGACTAGCATCAACCAGCATCCAAAAACGTCACTTTTGACTTCTCTGAACAAATTATCGATAACATATAGATAATATTATTTTGGCATCACCGTTTTTATCGTGTCTAAGATTAAGGCTGGTATTCACCGAGCGCTCTTAAACGGCTCTTAACTTTACGAGGCTTTTAACTTGAAATTTCTTTGGGGTATTCACCAATCACTGACAAGTGTTTTTCGAAGTTCGAAAATGAGAGGCACTCTCTCTTGTTAAGGCATACCCAAACTGTGAAATGTTGTGGAATGTTGGTCTTGACAGCAAATGGATACTTTTCTACTCACATGGATTCGAGTCAAATGCATGCGTGGCACGTCTAAGCGAACAGTTTTTCGAAGAGAGCGCTCGTAAGTTTAGGAGTGGTCGGGACCATTTTCTCTATCTCTTTTAATTGAACAAAATAAGTTGATCACAATTATAATTGGAACTACGTCCTTTTTCATTTCGACCAGAAAATAGAATGTAATCTCAAAAACTTTAATTTTGCAGCGGAAATGTTAAGCTATACAGTCCACTTTATCTACCGCACATATATTGGCAGTTAGTTTTACTAACTCACAACTCAAAGATTTTAAGTATATAAACTTCGCCATTACCATTGCGTAGGAAATTCTTTTCTCGGACAATGCTCCAACTGGCAGTGCACCATTTGGTTTTAGTCTCTTTAACTCTATTCACTCAATCAAAAATTTTAAATACATATATAAATTAACTTAGCCATTACCATTTCTTAGAGAAGTCTTTCCTCCGGACAATGCCCCGACTGGAAGTGCACCAGTTGGTGTCAGCCCTTTTAACTCTAGAACAGATTCTGATTCCTCTCTAAAACCAATTAAATTGTCATTAGTTTGTTCTTTCATTGGAAATTGAAGATTCAAACCTTACCTCAGTATTGAAAACACTCTAGACATCTTCCCAATGGCACGAATTTTGTTTCGAATTACTTCTTTCCTTAGTTGGGAAACATTTCCAGCTGTAAAAAGAAAAATAAGTAAAATAAGATAAAAAAAAAGATCATAATCAATTAAAACCACAAAAATAATAAATAATTAATTTTAATTTAAGAAAATCTCAAAAACTCTTTAAAGCATTTTAGTAAGTTTTGCTAACAATTGCACTCATTTTATATATTATATATTGTAACGAAAGACAAACGCAAACTTAAAATGCTTACCGGGCCTAACTGGGACAAGTGTTATATTATTCCTGAGCTCTAATATTTTCACATATATACATATTTATTAAGGTACAGTAAGAAGACAAAAAAAACGTACATTTGAAAAAAATAATCAATAATCTTTTTGCACGACATACTAACCTGCTTCCAGTTTATCATCTACTTCCGACACTAATTCATCATCTGAACAAATGCTTAAGATGTTTACTAGCATTTCAGTTACCTGAATAAATAAAATAATGTTCTGCATAATATCTAAATAAATTTGACAGATCCATTTTGGTAACCGACTGGACCATTGCCCCGCCGGCGATTGACTGCTATTACACGGTGACCCTTATGTTCTTATAGACTGGTATTTTTTTTTGACAGTTCTACATCTATAACCATATACTGTACAACTATATACGTCAATAAGATTGCTTTTAAAGATGCAATATCTCGTTACGATTTTTAATTCTTCCATTAAAAATTGCTGTGTTTAAAATCTTTCATGCAATGGAAAGGAAACCAAAAGATAAAAAAATATTTAAAATCGTCTTCGAGTAAAAGCTGCCTGTTAATAGAAGAAGACTCCAAAAATATTACTAGAAACATTCCATGGGACGTTTTTGTATTGATATGAGTGAAAAAGTAATGCAGACAGATTACTTAGAAGATCCAAATGAAAATTACATTAAGGAATAAACTTCAAGATAAAATGTTCAATGCATAAAGCTTAAGACATCGAATATCATATTAGCCGTATTATATTATCTACAAATCTAGATCAAGAACAATTTTTAACACGTAATATAAAACCAAAATCAAAAATCGTTCTTACTCTGACGAATAGATGGATTACATAGTAAGGTATTGTAAACTGCAGTGTAAAAAAAACATGAAATATGTTATTGCTATTTTCAAGGGATGATCTATTCTTCTTATTAATATTTAAATCTTTATTCACCAATATATAAAGATTTGAAATATATAATATGTATATAATAAGCATATCTTTTTTTAAACAAAAAATTAAGTTAAAAGTTTTAGTTGTTATATTTTAAGTATATCAAGTCCATCTGGCTGTACTTGTACCAGTTACTGTTGAACTGTCTAAGACCGTCCATACATCTTTTCTTTGGTCGTCCTCTAGTTCTTATTTCGCCTGGTGGAGCCATTTTGTTTCTATTTTTGCCAATCTGTTGTCTTCTATTTTTGAGATTTGACCTGCCCAGCCCCATTACAATTATTGTGTTACTCTTTCGATGCTGTTTGTAATTCTTTGAATAGGCCTTTTGTTAAGTTATTTTCGTTCTATTTTGACTTGACTTATTATGAGTTTTTCAAGAGAACTTGATGAAAGTCACCATTATTTGTAATCTTTATGTTATTACTGGAAATGAAGTCTAACAACGTTTTCGCTTGGTCGTCCGGAAGCATTCCAAATACTTCTGAAATTGTTCGTTTGGAATGAGATAACAGTTCTTCTTCTAAAAAGAAGAGAAAATCGATTCTGGATTTGAAAAAAAAAATTCAAACCAGAAGAACGCACACAAGTGCACACTTTCAACCATAGAGTATATATACTACCTAGAGTCCCGACCGGTACGGTACCCCTCTTGCCTGAAACACCCACAGTTTTGTTTTAGGTGAGTAAGAGAAAACTCTCTTAAATTCCCTATCCATGAATACGTGTGAATGGTGGATTAAAATACAAAATAACGTGAGTAGCTCAAAATTTGACTTTTTTTTTAAATATCAAAATGACAGTTCTCATAATTGTATCAAAACAAATATTTTAGACTTGTAAGTAGACATTGATTGCAAATATTCGTAATAAACATTAATAATTTTTATACTTTGGCTTATGTATAGAACACAAAATTCTGTCGTCGGCCTGAAGGAATAAAATCGGCAAGAGCTGTCTTCAATAAAAACCCGCGAGGACGTTCACAGTCGTTATCATTTTCTTGTGACTGCTGCCCTTATGTCCTGCTCATGAAAATAATTAGGTCTTAAGCGCTTAGGCGGAAGTCCGTAATATGTGATGTGCTACATTAACTATTTGTCAAATTTAAATAAAGATAATAACACAAGAGTACTGTTTGAAAGAGTTCTTTCATCTGGAGGGTTAACTCCTAGTTCATCTGTTGAAGTTTGGAATTGTTTTCTTGAATTTGAATCTAATTTTCGAGACCTTTCCATTATTGTTAAAATAGAACGAAGAATTGCAGTTTTAGAAATCATGAGTAATTAAAAACGATATTAACATAAATCTAAATGGAATTTCTTATTTTAGTTGCAAGAATACGAAGGCAAAGAAACAGCTCAACTTGTGGATATAAGATTTTACATGTTCTAGTTGAGCAAAAGTCGACGAACTGGTCGTTAATTTACCTCGTCTAGATTTTTCAGAAATGATTCCATACAAAGCTCAAATCCAACAGATATCCTGGGGCCTGGTTCTCAAATCATACCCATCATACATTGTATAATATTGACAGTTCTGCTGTATGATTTCTGTTTCTCAACTTTGTTGTATGATCTGCTTTCATACAACAATGTATCACCGAAGATTACACTGGAAAAATTGGAATGTTGTATGATTCTGTTTCTCAGAAATGTATCATTTACATCGTACAGCAAATTAACCTACAATTTTTCATACATTTCATACATCACAAAACTTTGTTGTAATTGGCTGCTGCACATGAAACAACATGAGAAGGAAATATTCAAAAGTAAGTATTTTTTGAGTTAATAGAATTATAACAATTTTGAAAATTCTAGTGCTGCAGTCGGTTGTATTAAAACAAGAAATTTTATTTGCGAAAAGTTTACTGGCTTGACACTCACAAATCCAAATTATCTTGTGGTTTTTCAAGAGAGTTTTATGTTTGAAGTGAAATGCACCTAGAAGACTCAAAATAAATAGGACCTCCAGCCTTAAGCCATGAAGCTATTGCTGTTAGTTTTTAAGATTAATTTGTACATTTATGCTCTTATTAATAAATAATTAAAATAATAAATAGAACCTTAAAAACATTTTTCTGATTCTTCCAAAACGGACCAATTAATTTTTGATCAAATGTCTTATGAAAAAGGTTGGAGCGTCGATATTCCATTAAAAAGCTATTTAAAATTTTAATTTTGTAATCAACTATTATAATCAATTACATTTATCAATCAAACAAAATGGCTTATACTATTGTATAGTAATTCCATAGTTTTCTTCATAAATTACACAGGTATAGGTACACACATTTTGGTGCCGATACTTTTTGAACTGTTCTTTAGTAAATTTGACCTCCTGAAAACGAATCTGCAATCGGTTTTTGCCTAGCAGCTCCCGTTTTCATGTTATGGGGTAGGGTGTTGCAAACCTGACACCACTTAGAAATACCCAAAATAATTGGGAAAAGAAGAAAGTAAAACATTTTTTCTTTGAAAATCCAAGCTCATTTAGTGATAATTTACATATAAATATAAAAAAATAATAAAATAATAATTTTATTAACAAGATACTAGCGAGTACATTTCATATACAATATATTTTTCACTGCTGATTTGATGTACTGGAACCCAAGAAGCTTCGTTTTTTGCTTGATCTGCAATGTGGTTTTTTCGGACAATCTCTTAGCAGATTCCAGCAGTAATCTGCCATCATATGCGTATTCCACTTGCCCTGGTATCGTTCTTCCATTGTCCTTATATCCTGGTGAAATCGTTCACCTTGCTCTTCACTCAAGTCTCTCAAGTTTTCAGGAAACCGGTGCAAATGGTTTTGCAAGTAATGCACCTTGATGCTCATGTTGCATCCAAGCTCACGAAAAGCAGTCAGCATGTTCTGAACTAAATCCTTATAATTTAAAGCCTTCTTGTTGCCTAGAAAGTTTTCGACAACTGACACAAATGATGTCCACGCTTTTCGCTCTTTTTAATTCATAGATTCAACAAAATTGGTGTCATTTATTAACCGTCTGATTTGAGGTCCATCGAATATGCCAGCTTTTATTTTTTCAATGCTTAATCCTTGCATCTTTGTAGATATGAATTTAAAACATGATGAATCCTTATCTATTTTATTCCGATCAACCAAAGGCTCATTAATAACATTTTTTCCTCCAACAACCATGTTCTCTCTTTCAGGCCAGTCTTTTTTTACCCAGTGATCTTGTTTAGCTCTGCTATCCCAAAGGCACAAGAAGCAGGGATATTTTGTGTATCCACCTTGCTGTCCAAAGAGAAAGTTAACCATTTTCAAGTCAACACAAATGACCCACCCATGTTCGTGATACTTAATCTTTTCCAAGACTATAGCTGTATTCTTTTTTCACAAATTCAGTATTGGATTTTCTGTTTTGATTTGCCGTGTATTCACCACATACATAACAAAATTGCTCGGGATGATTTACACAGATTCTGCGGCTAGATGACATTTTTGAAAATTAGCTCTTAATCACTTAAAGTATTGTAATGTTTTACCAAGGGTTCGTAATAAATAAAACTTATTCACTTTGTTTAAAACTTCCACTTATTTATTTCGTAAATAAAACACTTCACTTTTTTACAACCAAACAATTTATTGTTCAACATTCAAATATACCGAAACTAATTTTCGAAAACAATTAACTTATCTCTTTACAACCAACTTTACCCTTTCACTATTAAAAACAAACTGTGTCCAGGTCGGCAACGCAGTTGTCTTATATAGCAAAATTTAGGTTCTATTATTTTAATTATATAATTATCTTTCTATGGCAGGTAGAGGGGGTAATAATTACCCTTCTATGACAGGTAGAGGGGCTAATAATTCCCCTTCGAACATTCTTTCATATGAATTTCTTGCATATGAATTTTTTAAATTAGCGTAAATTGAATATTTCTGTAACTCAAAAACTAGAGCTGCTAGGGAAAAATGGTTTTCAGTTTTGAAATCAGCGTTAGAAGTATAAATAAAATCAGCTGCAAAACTCAAGGCACCAAAAATTTTTTTTTTTGTAGACCTGTGTTATCACCTGTAATAACCCGTCGTTTACCTTACGATACGCTAGTATAGTACAAAATAAAACTTAATATTTTAATGTACAAAAGAACACTTTATTTACTTATCCGCACGTGTTGTCACCTCCGTGGTACAGACTCGACTGACTCCCCATATATGTAGTGTGTGTGTGTGTTTACATGTCAAACCAACTAAACTCGCTCAGTCACTCCCTCAGATCTCCACACAGGGTTACCCCTGGGATTTTTAAAAAAGTCGCAGAAAAAAGTCGCTTTTACAAAAAAAAGTCGCAAATTCGAATTCTTTGAAAAAGTCGCATTTTTGAACAAAAAGTCGCAATTGAAAGAAAAAGTCGCATACCTAAATATTATTTTTTTTTACTATAGGAAAAACAATTTAGATATTTGTTTGAATTTCTTTATTTAAACACTTAGATAGGTATACATTGAAAAATAACAATAACAAAAAAAACCTAATTTAAAGACTTCATTTTACATAAATTAATATGTATGTATAGGTTTAAAGTTAAAATAAATAACTAAAAAGATATGTAAATCACATTAATGTTTCATTTTTTTAATAAAGTTTCTTTATACTTTTTAATTAGGTTGTTATCAGGAACCCACTCACTTATATCACAGTCAATCAGATTTGTGGAAGCTAACATATTTTCGCAGGTTTCCCTTTGTAAACGGTTTGTTAATTTATTTTTCATAAGCGTACGCTTTGAAAACACTCGCTCAACGCAAGCGCTGCTGTGTGGTAACTGATTTAAAATAGCTGTGGTAACGTTAAAATTTTACAAACAAATTCGTAAAGGTCAAAGTATAAGTTATCACCTAAACTATTTTTTAAAGTACCAACCTTGTACCAAAGCTCTTCTATATTTTTAATTTCAAAAATTTTGCAATAGTTTTTGTCAAACACTTGAAACTCCAGGTGTTTGTATTGCTCTACCACTTTTTCTGGCTCATTTGTAAAGCTATTAAAATTTGAAACCAACCGAAAATAGTTAAAATCCTGATTTGACCTAATTATTTTTGGATCTATATGTTATAAAATAGAAAGCTTCTCATCTTTAACATTAAATCTCGAAAAAAATTTTTCCCAAAGCGTCAAATAATATTGAAGTACATTTTTTTGTATGCAAATAATTTCAAAATTAGTGAGTTTTTTATCCTTTAAGCAATTTTCGGCTTCCATGTCGATATATATTTCTTCAATTTTTTTAAAATAATTTTCGTTTCGATAATCAATCTCAGAAATAGATTTTCCAAAAACACATTTTTTCAATAAATGTAAAATAGTAAATGTTTAAGCAAAGAAAAAGTCGCAATTTTAAACAATTTTAAAAAGGTCGTCGCATAGTCGCACAGCAAAAAAAAGGTCGCAAAAATGCGACTAAAGTCGCATAAGGGTAACGCTATCTCCACATCCCTCACGTGTGTGTTTTTAAGCTTCAGCTTCAGCTGTGGGGGACCCATTGTGCACTGCGACAAATTCTGGGCCCGTATTACGAATTACGATTATCGTTTAAAATCCCTCGTTATCGTTAAGTTGCGATTACGTTTTACGATACTCGTTTTTTTAAAACGATAATCGTTTTCTATTACGACTGCTTTTGGCACCAGGGTTGCCGCCAAAAAAAAATTTTCGTGCCACACTCTTTGAAAAAACGTGCCATTTGTGACATTTTCGTGCCATATGAAAAAAAAACTCAAGTTATTCTTTAAAAATAAATTTTAATTAAATACTATTGCAAACAAATAACAAACAAAAAATCACTTCCTCTATTCATGTATAGGTATTTTCCAGAAACAGGAGTTTTTGGCAAGTTCATAATAATAATAATAATAAGTTAAATAAATAAATTAGCTGGAGGTTTGAAATTTTGACAATTATTAGGCTTAATTCATTATATGTCATTATAGAATTAATTGTTTTGTATGAAAGTTTGTTTTTGTTGTTTGTTTTAATATTATTTAGCCTTGAAAACACTCGCTCTGCTGATGCACTTCCGTGAGGCGAACTAAGAAGAATCAACATAAATTTTGAAATATTAATGAACATTCCTTCGTCAATATTGTTTCTTAATTTGTACAACTTAACCTATAACGTTTTTGAATCTTCAAGAAAATACTTTCGGCTAGTCCAATCTCAAAAATTTTTCTTATTTCGCCAAAAAGAACATCTTTCTCGCACTGTAATAGATGAGAAAATTCTTATACCAAAATATTGAAGTGTGGCAAAATACTTTGTATGTTTGGATTAATTTTTAAAAAGGTTGAGTCAATTATCTTAAAAGCATTGATGTAAAATAATGAAAAAAGCGTGCCATATTGAAACTTTTCGTGCCACCGTGCCACGAGAAAATTTCCGTGTCAAAATGGCACGATTGTGCCACTTTGGCAACGCTGTTTGGCACTCGTATATCATTGTTTTGACACATGTACTATTTTTGACAGAAATATTGAAAGAAGTTGGATGCGCTTAAAAAAATAGATTTTTTTTATTTTATCAGGCAATATTTTTATGCATCCATTATCGTAAACCATAATCGGTCCATGTATTGACTATCGTTTTCTAGGGTAACGTTTTTTTGCCTTTCGTTTCGTAATCTGTAATACGTGCCCTGAAATTGTGAGGACTCCGTATCCAGCTCGTTGATAACGGGTGCGCGAACTGTATTCTCATCTGACTAGACGAAATATGATTAGAACCGGACGTTGAACTCGAACCTGACTCAGGAAAGTTCGGTATTCGTTTGAGATGACAGATTTTCCTTCGGAACTCCTTACCATCCCCGTCTCTACGAACTACCACTTCATTTCCTTTCGAACTCTTTTGAGGGCTGAAGGTCGTTGTTAATTTGTATGGAAAGATGACATTTCAGAGGAGAACCTTATCTCCCACTTCTATATCCGAAATCTTCGCATTTTTTTTATTATCTGCTCTCTCTTTCCTATTTTGCTTATTTATGAGGTCCAAATCTCGTGCCTCGGAGTCCAAAACATTGTCGCTTATATCTCGGATTGAAGGTACTTTGTCTCTGATAACACGATTTAACAGTAGTTCTGAAGGAGCTTTTCCAGTTTTCCCATGCGGAGTCACGTTGTACATTAATATACATTTTTGAATCTCTTGTTTGTAATCGCTACCTTTTGAATTTACTATTTGTGGCCGTTTTACTATAGAGCCATTCATGTTCTCTACTTCTCCATTGGCTTGCGGCCAATATGGTAGTGACGTAAATAAATTAACATTGTTGTTTGTACAGTACTGCTTGAATTCCTCGCTTATGAACTGAAATCCATTGTCGGCTGTTCCCAATCTTGCAAACATTTCTTCCAGATATCCTATGATCACCGTTGACGTTATTCTTTTCGGGAATTTTACTTCATGATATCTCGAATAGTAGTCGATAACTACAAAAATATACTCATGATTTGGCAGAGGCCCCATCAAATCTAATGCCACATCTAGCCATGGTCCATCAGAAAATACGCGTCTGGTCTTTGGTGCTGGTGGGGCTGGTCTGGATACAAGCAAGCGATCGCTGCAGGTTTTCACGAACTTTTCCACGTCCCTGTCAATTTACGGCCACCATACTTTCGATCGAACTCTGCGTTTCATTACTGTCTCTCCTGGGTGTCCCTCATGTACATATGTACAAGCTCTAAGACCCTAGACTTTAAAGCACTGAGTATAACTTTTTTAGTCCCCGTAGTAGAATGTATCCTAAAGTGCACAACTCTAGGCGAAATGGGAAGAATCGACTGGTGCTCTTCGTATCCCATGAATCATTTTTGACATTACATACAGCTTCCCTCAGTTCCGGGTCCTGGCTAGAGTTTCCTATTATTTCCTCTATAGAAAGTGCTTTTGGTACAGCCTTTTCGATTATTGCAAAAATGTTCTGTTCACACTGCATATCAAAGGTCTCTGGATGTGCCACACTATATAACCTTAAACTTGAAAGATTGCAATCTAAGGACCCAACGTTCAATGCGGGCTGGAGGCCTCGATGTTTGCTTGAAAATTGCCTCCAATGTCTTGTGATCTGTGACCAACTCGAAGTCTATGCCCGCTAAGTAATAGTAAAAGCGTTCAACTGACCAGACCAATGCCAAACTCTCTTTTTCGTTTGTGAATACCTCCTTTCGACTTCGGACAAACTTTTACTCGCAAATGATATCACTTCGGGTTTGTCACCTTCAAATTGCAGAAAAACGGCTCCTAGCGCTACTGGACTCGCGTCAGCTATAAGGCGAATTCGTTCCTTTGGATTAAAGGACGTAAGAGTATGTATTTTCCCCAGTTGTCCCTTTAATTTCTGAAAAGCATTGTCCTGATTTTGACCCCATACAAATTTCACATCCTTACTAGATGGTGGTCTGAATTCCAGAACAGTTTTGACCTTCTCCGGTCCGGTTTTATTCCGTCTGTCGACAAAATATGTCCCAAGAAGTTCACGCTCTTGACCTTACAGACGCACTTTTTTTCGTTTAGCACCACATTGTAATCCTTAAAGACTTTTAAAACTGCCTTCAGATTTGCATCATGCTCTTCCCCAGTCAGCCCAAAAACTAGTATATCGTCTATGAAATTCAAAACATTTTTACAGCCAGCCAAAATACTTTCCATCTTCCTCTGGAAAATTTCTGGAGCTGAGTCCACTCCAAACAGTAGCCTCTTGTATCTGAATAAATGTGATAAACGTGGTTATTTCACGACTTTCTTCGTCCAATTCAAGCTGGTGGTAAGCACTCTTTAGGTCTAACCTCGAAAATCATTCTGCACCTTTCAACCTTGGCATGAATGAGTCAAACGTTGGCAATAGGTGATTTTCTCTTACTATGGCGAGGTTGGCTCTCCTCATGTTAATGCATAACCGAATTTCCCCAGTATCCTTAAAGACTACTACAATTGGAGATATCCAGGAGCTCGGTCCATTTACCCGTTCTATAATGTCTTGAGCAACTGCCTCATTTAGTTTTGTTTCTACCTTTTTTTCCAATGCGGATGGAACTCTTTGTAGTGGCTGTTGAACGTTGAAGCGGCTTTACTGACTTGTTGATTGACAGAGCAACACTAATGCCCATAATTTTAGGAAATGGCAGAAGCTTATCGACTCGATTAACATCGAGCCCTAACCTTAAAACGTTAAGTTTAATGGCCGTATCGCGCTCCAAAATCTATTGTCTTTCATTCTCAATGACAAAGAATGAAGAAATCATATCCATTTTCACTTTTAACAAGTCCTTATCGGCATAAGCACGAAATTGGAGCTCTGACTCTGTCCGAATGTTCAACATGGCAGCATGTTTCCTGCAAAGCATTTCCTCATCTTGCTCAGTTAAAAGATTATGACAAGTCCCTGAATCTATAAGCATTGGAACCAGACAGATATAGCAGTCAACTATCTCCCCCGCAGTTATGTTCTTCAAATTTTTCGAACTTATTCCCAATGGTATCATGATCGCTTTATTCACTTACAAAATGTACCTTTGAAGATTGTAATCTTCTCCGTTTGACATCACCGCCAGATGAATCATTTTATGTCCGTTTGTTGACATTTGTTCTACATTTCACAGCAAAATGTCCAGTAAAACCGCACTTGTTACATTTAGCGTTCTTGGCAGGGCATATGTCGCTACTCCCTAAGTGCCTACGGGAGCCGAACCTGCTACGGTTGGTACCCATGGATGGAGTGGGCAGTACCATGGCCCCCGACTCGCTGTCGATTTGTTCGTATACCTGGCACATATCAACGACCTCTCATAGCGTATGTTCTTTCTCGAGTAATCTCTTCTTTAGCTCTCTCGGTGCCCATGAATCTATAATTTTGTCTTTCAGATTGATTCTAATAATTCGAGGTTTCAGCGAAATGTGGAGTTTCTCGTGGGAGAAAAATAGTCATCAAGCTTACCGATAAGAACTCTAAACACATCTGTTTTTTCGTAATTTAATACCAGAAACGACTTTTGTCCTTGCTTTCTTTCTCGCAATTTAATTCGTGACAATTTAATGTCTATGTAACACCCGCAATCAAATAATTAACCGCAATTCAATGCAATTTATCGAAATTGTCAATTAAATGACGACTGCACGTCTTCTGCCATACATAAAAAAACAAAACAAGTTGTTGTTATTGGGCCTTACTAATAAAATCAAACGCTAATGTTGACTACTATGTCGATTTACTTTACTCATGAAAAATCAATTTCTGTGTGAAGATTTCGATCTCTCGACAGATTTTACGTTCCTTCACACCAAAAAAATCGATTTTTTTTTGACAGAGATCAAATCCCTCGAATCTGTATTTGAAGAGGGATTTACATGTAAACGAAATACTCACACCAAAAGAAAAAAATTGACAAATGACAAGGGATCGAAATCCCTAGTGTGTAAGGGAAATCGATATTAGTTAACTGGAAGGTTAAAACAAAATTCTCAGCTTTAACAAAATGCTACCAATAAACAATTTAGGCCTTTCACTAACTAGTCTCAAATGAGAAAAAAATGTAATGAACTGTCAAAGTTCAGGAGCTGTCATAATTTGCTCTATAATTTCAAAGTTAAGTATTGCCGTACTCTTTTTTAACAGAAAGCATTGAAGTACCTTAATTGATTTGAAGTGTCGGAGCAAATTTTTAATTCTTTTTTAATTTACAACACCATTTTAAATAAAATTAAATTCTCATACACAACAACCGTGAAGTCTAATATCATTTAAAAACAAAAAAAGAACATAGTAGTTAAACGCCTTAATGACTTCACTTTTATTATGCGTTTATTTTTCGCTCTTTACAATAAATTACAAAGAAGTGCTGAAGATGGCATGTAAAATTCCGAAATGCATCCTAAATTGACGTTTATTTTTTGTTTATTCGAATGCCAATTTATTTATTTTATTCATTATCATTCAATAAAACACAGAGAATTCATGATTTTTTTAAATTGTTGAATGCAATGAAAAGTACCTACTAGGCACTCAATCCTGGAGTTCAAAGGAAAACAGTTAATGGTAAACAAACTTTCAAACCTGTACACATTTTTGACAAATTAAAAATTTTTGTTTCTATTCTTTCATGTCATTGTCCTTCAGCTGTTGTTATGGCCATAATATTGGAATCGAACCCACGTCGCCAGAGTGACCTGTCAACCTGTGAATTTTGTGTTACATCTGAAAACTTTCACTCTCATCATTTTTTCATACCGCGGCAATAAAAAAAATAATTATCATTCTATTGGGACTCGAACTCACGTCGTTGAAGTGACGTCAACCTGTGAATTTTGTGTTACATACATGTAAATTTTTTTTTAAATTTCACTCTCATCATTTTTTCATAACGCGCCTAAAGAAATATAGTTAACTTCAAAAACATAAATTCAATTTACTTTTGTAAAACTTTTTTTGTTTGCACATCGATCGACCAGCTGTTTATTGCCAACAAAAAATTACATAAATGGAAGTGATCAGAAAATGAGGTAGGTTTGAGCCCATGGAACGCATTCAGTCATGGAGATAAATTTGTATCGTAAGTCATGTTCGTCCGCATTTTTGACGACGCGACGTCTCACGTCTGCATTTTCTATCTTCTCTCTTTCCCTGACAAATGCATTTCGAGTATTTTTTATTCTCTTTTTTCGCAAATACTTAAAATTCAAATGCCGATAAATGTAAATAAGTTTTGAAAATAATTGACTTATACAAATACGCAGAGCTTACACTTTTGCATGAATACCCCTATTATTGTAAAGCCATAACTGCAATGAACTTGAAAAGTGAAAATGTTAACAAAAAATCTAGTCTCCTTTTCCAACTCAATTTAAAATTTTATCTCCCATCTCAAAAAACCAAAAAGTAAATGTTTCACTTTTTGAAAACACTAAATGGTGAAATTGTATGGTGTAAATTATGCGCTCTTTTCAGCAACAGATGTGGCTAGTGTATGTGTGTATTCTTTTTCACTTTTCGCAGAAAGTTGCGATTGTAGTTAACGCTTAATGTTTCAAAATATTATTGTAAGAGCTTAACTAGTAAAAAAACACATACCTAATATGTATTTATATTGATAATATTTCTTCACTTTGGGGGGGTTCACATTCAATAACATGTTCATCAACTTTTATCGTGTTGGCGGATTTGTGTAATGTGAATCCACCTTAATGTTTCGGGTTGTGGCTTTGGGTTTTCGCTGAATGCTTTCATTTTTCATATTCTGGATTTGACATTTTACATATGTGTCAGTCGATTTGGCCAACAGTACTGGGGGTGGTCCGCTTATATTTCACTTTTTTACCATAAAAAAGTGTTTCTCCTCCATAATTTGATGTTTTTTATCAACAGCAAACACTTTTTTATCGATTCGTTAAAAAAAAAGTTCGTTTTGGTGGGGGGAATTCCGAATAAGGTCCAAATCTTTAACTTAAAATATTTTTAAACTATAAATAAGTGAACTGGCATATTTTGTGTGAGAATATTGTTTTTTTTTAGGTTTTCTATTGATAAACAGTAGGGTCCAGTTTTTTCACAGTGTGTCATCTTATGTAAATCCATAATTATTTCAACTCGTAACAAAAAATTCAAAGTTTATGTTTAGTTTTTAATCATGGATTAAGCTAATCAGCCGTGTTCCTGATTAATATCATTCAATTTTGCTTTGACTTAATAATTTACTTGAATTCTTCTCTTCATACACGATTTATTTCTTTACTGTACTTTAAATGGCAAATCTTATGTAATTGTCTTAATGGTATAACATAATAATCTCTAACGGCACTGAACTAGCCGAATTCTGATTTTTTTCTCGTTGTTCTCGTTCATTTTGGAAAGAGATCAGCAGAGAGGTAACACCTATAGTTTTGGTATTTTGTCATTTCGGATTATTATCGAATAAATTAAAATTATATTCGTGCACATTTTAAGTGTTGACTTTTGTTTGGCTATTTTCTCGAACATTAATTGGTCCTTCGATTCGGATGTTTTAAAATTAGTTTTGGTACAAACCTGTAACAAAAAACAATCGTTCGTTAAAAATATCTAAAAAAAACCTTTCCTTTTTTATGTACGAATTTAATCGCAATTTTGTTTGATTAAAATTAAAAAGAAGCTATCTGTCTTAAAAAGGTCGTTGTCTATGAGGGCTGCGTTTGCGGAAAAATATTTCGGATTCGGTCGACGTGGAATTGATTGAGCTTCGATTAAAATCCCTCGAGACCACGTGGGAACTAATTTAAACTCTTGTTAACGACCTGATAGAATTTGCAGATGATCCGAAATTTGAGGATACTGATATCGACATATCTGAGTATGAAGAAAAGTACTTAGTTGCCAACGCTACCTTAACTAAAACTATGCGCGCGCGAATGCCACCAACGCAAACCATATCCAATGATTCCGTTGTAGAAGACCTTGCACGGCAGCAGTCGTCTTTTTTAAAGACATTTGGTAAAGATTCGACAAAATTAAAATCGGTTAACTTGCCCACGTTTCAAATTCTGCCATTTACTGGGGACTACAAGGAATGCCCTTGTTTTGTTTTTGTTGGTGATGTCTCAACAACATAACAGCATCATATCAACAGATCTTTGCCGTGAAAACATCAATTGGCACTTCATTCCACCTTCTGCTCCCCATTTTGGTGGGTTGAGGGAGGCTGGGGTGAAATCGATGAAATTTCATCTCCGTCGAGTTGTGGGCTCAACTGTTTTAACATTTGACTTTTGTTTGGCTATTTTCTCGAACAAGCCGATTTTAGTTAATTGATTAACACCATTTAACCAGCACCTCCGTGTATCATATCAAAAAATTATCCTAATATGAAAAAACGTAAGCGTTGTAAAAGTCATAAACTGGGTAAATCTATCAAAATTATAATCCGTTTCAAAAATAAACAAGCAAATTGTAACGTTATTAACAAGAAAAAACTTTTGTTTTTGAAACCAGCACGTGATCTTTTATATGCTTTTAAGCCTATAGGGTAGAGTCGGCACCCTCCGATAGTGGGGCACCTCCGACAGTCATTATTATCTCTATGTAAACCTTTAAAAAATTTGTGATAAATTGTGAACTTGCCCTTAGACATACCAAGCATATGTCAAAAAGTTCAGCAGTCTTTGCAGATGCAAATCCCGCCAAAGTACGATGTAAAATTTATTTGGAGTGCGCTTGATATAATTTTCAGGGTATGTTTTTAAGATTTTTATATTCTTATTTTTAATGTTTTCTTGAAAAGAAGTTGTTTTTGAAATACAATATTACGTATTTATTTATATTTTAATACTTATTTTCAAATATTCTGCTTTGCTAAAAAATTAAAAAAAGAAAAGTAAAAAAACATCCAGTGGGGCACCTCCGACAGTTTAAGCCGGGGCACCTTCGACAGACTGTCGGAGCTACCCCTTCTTTGTTTATTCATCTAAAAAATTGCTAAAAGCGCAAAATATTTTTCGATAACTATAGATAATGGTTCGCGTTCATGAAAAAAAAGCAAAAAGACCTCTTGTGGACGAAGAAGCTATGAAAAAGACCCTTACAGATGTCATAAACAAGGTGGAATCACACAGTTCAGCAGCGGCAAAATATGGCGTGAAAAGGACTACCCTTATAAATCGTCTTAGGAAGGGAAAGGGAAGGCTCCCACATCCGCCTGATGATTCCGACCAAGAACAAAGTGATACCGAAATCTTTCCCTATCAGTGTAAATATACCTCTCGCCAAGTGCTTACAGCAAAACATAGAGGTCCCAAAGGAAGAGTATCTTCAACATCGATATGAGAAACTTAAATGTTCGTTAGAGACTGATTTAATCAATGTGATGCCATGTTTTTTTTATGAATTTATTTTTTGTTATTTTATTAGGTAGGTGCCTACCTACCTACTTATTTATTTTTCGTTAACATTTTTTTTTTTAATACAAATAATAAAAAGAAATGAATTGGATTCTTATAACATAATATACTCGTATTATGACTTTTATTAAAAAAAAAACCAACATATAGTACATCAATTTCCAATCATGTGCCTTACTGTCGAAGGTGCCCCACCCATTGTCGTAGGTGCCCAGTGCTGGGGCACATTAGACACTTTTCTACTTTTTTTTCTTGAATAAAAAAAAAATAGTAAAAAAATTTTTAAAAATCTAAAGCTGCGCCAAAATGTTGTTAAAATCATAAATTTGAAAAATAATTGGTAATTTTTTGAAAAAATAAGAAAAACCCGTAAGCTTTTGCATTTTTTCTGTTAAGGTGTCGGAGGGTGCCGACTCTACCCTACACTTAAGAAAGAAAATAGAGTCCTGTAAAATATTCGATTTAAAAAAAAAAAAGAAGAAAACATGCGAGACCGACTTTTAACTCGATTCGAAATCATGACAGACCCAAAAAAAAAACAAAGAAGCCGAATTTACACGTGTTCTTCTTCTTCACAAAGTTTTCCACCAACGACTTCCCCCACCTTTAGGACCGATGTCTACAGACCCACCGGCCCGTCCAGGCAGGAGTCGCTAGTGGTGTCCCATAGCGTTGGTAACCAAAAGCCTGCTGGCCGCCATGCTTAGCTCGTCGATGGGGGAATCACTAAGGGACTAGGTTACATTATTCAAGCCTTAATCTTAGTTGACGATTGATTGAAAATATCTCCATCTTTAAAAGACGAGGGACCCGAATCTTAGCTACCGATATTCTTTTTAAAACCTTTTATTTCTTGACTTTATTTTGGAGGAGGACATAGATGTTAGTGTCCTTGTAGTTTTTCATAAACCACCCTTTTATGTAATATTCCAAAATGCAATTTTAATTTGGTTGTTAGGTTTGAAAATTGTATTCGACGCATATATTTCTGTATTTTTATAATGTTTTTTTTTGTACTAAAGAAATATCATCTCGCTATAAATTTGTAAGATAAGTTTTTCAAGCTCATCTTACTCTACTGAATATGATTCAAGTGTTATTTTTGTTTTAGTTTTAAAAATAAATACACTTGGGTACACACAATTTTACCAATACAACAACAGACAAAAATAATGTTAAATCGATTCCCTCTCAACACAAAAATTACTTTTTTAGATATAATAGTGGTGGACACAAATTTAGCACACTGATATGGGTACTATCATAGTTTTAATTTTCTCTCTTGTTTTGTTCCAAGCAACGGTACATTTTGAACTAATATACATATATGAAATATGACAACAAATCAGAGAAAACAAAACTGTACATTTTCAAATGCAATCCAATTACATAGTGAAAAAATCGTTGATAGTTTGTCATTTGCATTGTTTTTGGTTGGACATCAATTTAGCACGTGTACAAATTTTGGTTATATTTTTTTAATTTGTGGGTTCTTAAGAGAACAAAATTATTTTCGAGAGATAAATGATTTGATGGTGCTGTCGCCCGCGGGTTTTAATGACAACAGTTCAGCTAGTTTTCCTGATTTTGTATGATGAAAGAGCAAGGCAGTCTGCAACAACGAGCTTCCTTTCCAAAACTTCCTGTGATAGAAGCACACTGGTTGACGCTTAGGTGTACGTGAGCGAGGTCGGCGTTTGAGGCTTTGAGGAATTGTTGGAGAACCTTGCTCCCACTTCTTTCATGAAATCGGACAACATCTTCTCAAGCTTCTCGATTTTTTGTTCCAACTGGGAAGTCGTTTGATGGGATGGATTTGGATTTGTTGCCATAACATATCCATTCGAAGTATTTTCCATGATTCTGTCTGCAACTTCTGACAGTGTTGAGTTCAGACTTACCAGAAATAGATAACAGACCACGCTTATGGGCATTCTGTTTATCCAAAGTTTGATGTCTGTGACTGCACTTAAGACATTACACTTCACCTGTTCTTCATCGTTAGACCCATCATTTTTCTTGGGACTTGTAATTTTGTTTTTAGGTGTCGGCGAGTGGGTTCGGGTTAAGCTTATATTAGGTCTTTAGTGTTTATTGCTCGTAATTGATAGTTTTTGTGTGATTTTTGTCTGACGATCACGTCGGTGTCACCAAATTGCAGTACAATAAATTAAAATGCCAAACACAATTTCTAGTTAAAACGATTTATTGCAGAGATTCTTTTATTGGCTGCTAACAACTCAAGCGACTGTTTTAAGGTCTAACTTTAGAATAACGGACTAAAAGAGAAGGAACAATAAAAAATGTAAAAAGTAAAGATACAAAAAGGGTAAAATGAATAGATAGTTAAATGGAGAGATACACTGTATAAAATACATTGTGATACAGCTATTCGAAAAATAGAGGCGCTATTGTCGAAACAATGTCGCCACAACACTACACCATTAAGGCCATCTACTCTTCAGATTAAGATACATTTTTGGATATGTGAAATATATCCAGATAGAGAGCAAGATCCCATATTGTTATTAAACTATGTGTTCAAAAATAATCCCGGTACAGATAGATCATCGTTCAAAAGTAAAACGATACATAGCGAAAGCAATCCTATTTGCACATCTCTTTTTTTCTTATGTTTGTTATTTTTCAATTATTTTAACTACCTTACCTTAACAGCCATCTACCTGCCGCAGTAAAAGCAATGTTTTGGATCTGTTAAATACTTAGATCAAGATAGAGAGCAGGATCCCAAATAACTTTTGTAATACGTGTCAAAAATAAATCCAGATCAAGATCCATATTAGCCGTGTTTTATTATCGCCAATGATTCATATAAATTAATCCACGAAAATGAAACGATACGGATCATAGTGAAAGTTGTGTTGTATGCTCATCTCTCTTTTGCTTATGTTGGTTGATTTTCAAATGTTTCTTGTATTTTTTCTTTACACTGTAGTTTACACTACCTTACCATAAAAAGCCATCTACCTGCCAGAGTAAGAACTAATTTTTGGATCTTCTGTAATTCTATATCTGTTCTCTAACAGGGTCCCAAATTGTTTTTGTAATACATGTTAAAAATTAATCCAGATCCGGATCCACATAGATCCTTAGATAATAAAACGCACCTATTGATCCGTAGATAAGAAAACACACCTATTATGTTTTGAAAAGAGTCAAGTCTCAAAAATCATCCTGTAAAGTAGCAGCCTAACACTTCTTAATCCACATATCGTTTTTTTTCACATAGCCACTTTTCGATTGCGAAACAGAATACAAAAAAAAATAAGCTCCTCGATGAGCTATTGGTAAAAGAGGCATCGTATAATAGCAGACTTAGCAGAACAAAGCTTAAAGTAAATTAACTAAAATCGAACACGCACCTTTTCACCTACAAATGGTATGGACCATGTAAATACATCCATAAAATTGGGAAGCCAATATGGATGCGGAGAGCAATTGAACTGTCTTATGTTCATGACGTTATTCTCATATTTAAGCACAGCAGCCTTAAACAAATAAAAAAAACAACAAAATTAAACGATATTACAGAATGTTTTTATCAATACCTATTCTTAATTATTACTTATAAAAAAAGTAAATTTAAAAATCTTTGTTGAAATTAATTTTAACACTTTGTATGCAGGTGAATGTGGTGAAATGTATTGCTGTATGTGTATTGTAATTATTATAATAATAATAATTATAATAATAATAATAATAATAATAATAATAATAATAATAATAATAATAATAATAATAATAATAATAATAATAATAATAATAATAATAATAATAATAATAATAATAATAATAATAATAATAATAATAATAATAATAATAATAATAATAATAATAATAATAATAATAATAATAATAATAATAATAATAATAATAATAATATGATTATACCAATAATCATAAGTACTGAAGGCGTGATCGACAAAAATCTACAAGGAAATATCAACATGCTCGGATTGCGACAAACCACCATAGATACAATGCAGAAGTCTGTGATCATCGTTACCTGTCACATTACAAGAAAATTCATGAACATTAATTAACAAAAACCCCACGTAATACATTTTGTAATGGGCCAAGGCCTCCAAAATGTATTGTAACGACCCAATAAGGAGACGAAAAGAAGAAAATAATAATAATAATAATAATAATAATTATAATAATAATAATAATAATAATAATAATAATAATAATAATAATAATAATAATAATAATAATAATAATAATAATAATAATAATAATAATAATAATAATAATAATAATAATAATAATAATAATAATAATAATAATAATAATAATAATAATAATAATAATAATAATAATAATAATAATAATAATAATAAAATAATAATAATAATAATAATAATAATAATAATAATAATAATAATAATAATAATAATAATAGTAATAATATCTAATAATAATAAAAATACAATCTTGACAGACACAAACGTAGCGTTTAACAGGCCCGATAATGTAATATACAACAAATCTAGAAAAGATATAATACTCGTAGATTTTGCTGTTGTTAACAATAATAATATGGACTCCACATATACTACTAAGATCCAAAAGTATACAAACCTATGTTTTGAACTTAAGGAGTTCTGGAGAGCGAAAACTGCCATAGCTGTACCAGTTATAATATCAACAACTGGGTTGGTCCCAAAATCAACAACATCACAACATCAGCTTTGGAAAAACTTGGAGTTCCGAAAAAAATTGTCTACGAAATGCAAAAATCTGTTATCCTTGACAGCTGCCGTATAGTAAGGAAATTTCTCGCTCTTTAGTAATAATTAGTTTTTTCTACAGCGTCGTGCTTGGTCATTATGACCCGCATGTTCATCCGAGCCTAGCCTTTAGCAGGTGAATTTTATCCTACATATTGTAGAGATAGTGAGAACGCTAAAAATCGACAATAATAATGATAATAATAATAAATAATAATAAAGCATAAGTTTCACAGGACCTAAAAACACTATTCCTAAGCCGGGAAGTAGTGCAGGAAGAGCTACCAACAACAAACGAGACAGTTGGTAATGACCTGCCATCCTCAACTTTTTTGGATATTAACACCAATGTATCCCCTGAAATGGAAAATGAAACAAGGGTATCTATAATTCCAAATACTGAAAGTGAAACTAGAAACAGTAAAATTCAAAGCCTTGTATATAATTTCCGATCAGCACAAGATGATATTGATTTAAACAAAATCAACAATTTAATCTACATTTCTGCTGTGTCAGTAATAAGAACAATCAGCTTAGAGACACTCCCTCAAGAAAGAGCAACACTGCGACCACAAAGAATTCCTCCGTGGGAAAAGCGGCTTATGAAAAAAATAGAACGCTTAAGAAAAGAAATGGGGCAACTCACAAACTACGCCAATGGAGTGACATCTACTCGTCTGATTAATATAGTCAACAAAATAATAAGACCACTTTCATGTCGAGAATTAACTGGAAATAAAGGACAAGAAAAGACAACAGCTGGCTGCTTTTTCAAAAGCAATAGAAAGCAAGATAAATTATCATATAAAACAGATCAAAGATAAAAAACAAACGCCACTACAAGAATCTGTAATAATCGAACAAACTACAAGATATTGGTCGAGTATTTGGTCAGAACCAAGGAAATTCAATGATACTGCAAAGTGGATTGCTGAAGAGCAAACCGCATTTAGTAACGTTTAGCTAATGAACCAAGATGAAGTTACAATGGAGGAAATAAGTGAAACAATATATCAAATGGACAATTGGAAATCCCCTGGTCCAGATAGAGTACATAACTTCTGGATAAAAAGTCTCCTGTTCTACATTCCCACATAGCGAGGTGTTTTTCAAACATATTTCTCCAACCGGAAAGCCTACCGAGCTCCCTCACAATAGGAAATTTATTTCTGCTATCAAAAGGAGGAGATGGAAAGGACCCATCCCAATACCGCCCATTACTTGCTTGAGCACTATATATAAGCTTTTAACAAAAGTCATAGCTAATAGAGTGTATACTTATTGCAGCAGAAATAACATTATAACGCCTGAGCAGAAAGGATGTAGCCGAAACACAGAAGGCTGCAAAGACCAATTAATTATAGACCCGGTTATAGTTCAACAAGCGCTTTAAAGGAAAAGAAACTTGAGTATGTGTTTCATAGATTATAAAAAAGCGTTTGACTCTCTACCCCATGATTACCTTATAAAAATATTACAACTGTATGGTGTGAGTGAGAACATCATAGCCAAATTGAAACCCTGATATCTTCATAGACCTTGAAGTTGCACCTAGGAGGACAAAATAAAAATGTTATAATACAGGAAGATGCTTTCAGTCCATTGTGGTTCTGCTTGGCATTGAACCCATTGAGTAGACTTATCAATAGAACAAACATCGAATACGAGTTAAAAGGAACCAGCCAATATAAGATAATAAGTCACCTGCTGTTTGTCGACGATCTAAAAATCTATGCTCAAAACAAAGAAAAAATGCATCGGCTGGAATTTGGTATTGAAAAATGCAAACTTGCTCACTGTCCCGAGGAAAAATTAGGACACATATGATGGATATGCCATAAACGAAGACCAGGTAATTGAAGAACTAGCTGATAGAGCTAGCTACAAGTATCTAGGTATTTTGGAGCTTAAGGGTCTATGCTCTACAAAAATCAAAGAAAGCCTGAAGCAACAGTTTAACAATAGGGTGAAACGCATTTTGAAGACTGAGCTAAATGCCCTGTCCTAATATACACCTTTGGGGTACTAAAATGGTCGGACACAGACGTGGACCAGATCGCCATGTCAATCAGAACAGAATTCACCAGAGCTCAATCACATCATCCTAAAAGCCCTGTTGAAAGGATGATATTGCCCCGAAACCAAAGCGGTTGAGGTTTAATTGATATAACTAATTGCCTTACAACATCAGCAAAAGGCCAACCTCAAAATCTATTTTCTGTCATCGACCGAGGAACTAGTATGGGTTGGTATACAGGCTGACAATAATTTTACGCCTTTGAACCTGAGCGCTAACAACCTTCCTGTACCAGACAATGTCAAAAGTTTGGCCGAACATACAGAAACCTGGAAATTGAAGGCCTTGCATGAAATACACCCAAAGGACCTTGCTGACAGTCATATCGATGCTGAGAGCTCAAATCTGTGGCTTGAAAAAGGAAAACTATGTTCAGAGACCGAAGGATTTGCTAATGCCATCCAAGACAAGGTAATCCCAACAAAAAATTATAAAAAACATGTTCTAACAGAAGATATTCTGTGTGATGAGTGTAGACGATGCGGTACTGTAAGGGAAACTGTTGAGCATATCATCACTGGTTGTACCACCTTAACCAGCTATGACTACACAAATAGGCATAACAACGTTGCAAAAATACTATACCAAGACCTGGCGCTTCAAACTGATTACAAAGAAAACGGCATACTATAAATATGACCCCCCTCCTGTACTAGAGAACACAGCAGCTGTGCTTTACTGGGACCGACAAAAAGTCACCCCGGAAATGAGAGTTGAAGGCTTTACCAAAGAAGAACTGGATGCAGGTGTAAGGAAGGCCATACAAAATACAAGTTTTCTGCCTGAAATACCTTACAGCGAGCCATGAACCGTTGACCAAAATATTTTGGGACGCCCTTAGTAACTCGAGCGTAATACCTGGACATCTGGCGAGAGAAACAACGTTTCTAATATTCAAAAAAGGAGACCATAACAAACCGGAGAACTACAGGTCAATAACTTGCCTGTCGGTTCTATACAAACTTTTAACCGGAGAACTACAGCCCAATAACTTGCCTGTCGGTTCTGTACAAACTTTTAACTGCCAGCAACAAAATCTACGAGCATTGCTTTGACAATAACATCCTAAAAGAAAAACAAAAAGGCTGCATCAGAAATGCACTTGGTTGTAAATACCAATTGACCGTAGATGCCATTATTCTTAAACAAGCGCAAAGAAAGGAAAGAAACTTACATATGGGATATATAGATTATAAAAAGGCTTTCGATTCCATGCCTCATGAGTGGCTTTTACAAATATCAAGTATTTTTTTTTTTATAATTTACTCGCGCTCAAGGGATTATGATCACCCTTTAAATGTTTCAACACAGGGCGGGCGTGAAGTTACGGAAGAGAAAGAAGGATAGGAAAGATGTGTGGCACGATGTTGAGACTGAAGGTGGTTGTCTCAGATTTTTTAACTCCAGGGATGGCGGCTGAACTAAAGCGGAGAGCTGCCGTGTCTTATTTCCATGTCCCTTATAATTCGCATTATTTTTTATTCTTATTCATCCTTGTTGGGCATACTAGTTTAACTCAATCACATGTTGTTAGTGTTATGCCTAGCAACATGTAATGAGTAAACCAGCAACCCATTGATGACAATCTTAGAAGGTTTTAATGGAATTAAAGAAGACATAGACGACGGCAGGGATCGAACCTGTGATAATGAGGTTGACAGGCAAGCACACAACCATCGCGCCACGGCTACCCCCAAAGCCACTCCCAAAGTACAAAGTATGCTGAAAATTTTGAATGTTTTAAGCTCACTTATGGAAAACTGGAATTTAGGAAAGAATGAGATTGCTACTGTCTCTGTACTTAGGGGAATATTCCAAGTCGATTCTTTACCGCCGCTGTGGTTTTGTTTTGCACTCAATCCATTATCCACTATGCTGAAATGTTCAAACCTTGGATACAAACTTAGCCCATCTGAAGAACATCGAATCTCTCATCTTCTGTTTATGGATAATCTTAAACTATATGCAGAAAGCCGCTATAAATTACAGACCCTCATCGATATTACCAAAATATTCAGCAAAGATATAAAAATGGAATTTGGATATGAGAAATGTGCTTTACTTAAAGTCATTAAACGTAATACTGCTGCACCCGAAGGGCCTTACCAAGGAGCAGTAGAGATGGAAAAAGAAGGCCTGTATAAATACCTTAGTATAACGAAAAACGCACGAATCGAACACACGAGGCTAAAGACTGAGTTCACTGAAAAGTACAAAAAAAACTTACTTAATAACTCCTGGGCCCTTAGTTACTCATTTGGTATCCTTTAATGGTCAGATAGTGACCTAAATGAACTAGAAAGATTAACAAGGAGACTACTAACAAAATTCTGATGCCTCCATCCGAATTCATCAATTCATCGCTTATATCTTCCAAGAAAAAAAGTGAAAGAGAACTTCTTAATGTCTTTAAAATATGCAGGATGTTAGAAAAAAAATTAAAAATAAAATTCTTCGCTCACCAGAAGAAATAATTTCAAAAGCTCGTGTTCTAGATGACAACTACACGCCCCTGAACCTGAAAAACACGATTGAAGAAGATCCAGTGGAAATAGTTTTGATGAACGAAGAAAGATACCTGAATAGGAGCCTTCATAGAAAATTCCCAGTTCCTTAGAATGGCTTAGAAATGGATACCTATTTCACTGAAAAGTTTTTGTACATTCTTTTTATGAATGGCGATCATTTAGCCAAAATCATTAATTTTTAAAGAATATTGATATGAATAAAACAAGAATTCATAAAAATTAATTTTTGTTTCATGACCAAGTCATGATTTTCATGAAAAACCATTCATAAAATCCTAAGCAATAGAATTGTTGTTGGAAAATCAGATTATGATATTTTACATTTGAAATATGAACAGTTAATACAAATTTTATTGTAAAGTTTTATGAAAAATTTCTTAAAATGCTTGAAACTGTTCTTCTATTGTAGGAACAAAATGAATGATTATATCAAACCACATTCATCAACATGAGCAAGTGACATTTTATGAAAAATTACTTTAAATTCTTGAAACTATACATTTTTTACATGCAAAATGTCATTAAATGCATGAAAATGAAACCACATTCATAAACATTTTTTGTTGCAAATTCCAAGTAGGAAACTTTACATTTAAAATATGAACAATTCATAAAACGCTTGTTTACAGTTTCTTTTTTTTTAATGAACTCGATTCTTGGCCCGTTTTTAATAAAGTTTTTCTTTAAAAACATGCAGTTTTTCCTTGGAATCATGTACCTTTTTGGTTCAGTGATTCCAGAGACCCATGAATTTATAATCGCCATTCAAGACAAAGTTGTAAAAACTGGGAATTATGAAAAACACTGCCTAAGCGCGGATGTGGTCGACAGGTGTAGGAAATGTGGTAAACCAGTTGAACTTTTTGAACTCATAACAGCAGGATGCCTAGTGCTATCAAATTCGGCATATTTAGGTAGACACAATTAATTAGCTAAAATTGTACACCAGGATTTTGCCAAAAAGTATGGGTTGATAGAAAACTTGGTACCTTTCTACAAATATCAACCATCGGAAGTGCTAGAGACGAGAAATCACGTTTTGTACTGGGATCGACCAATTCTATCAGATCATACAGTTGACTATAATCGCCCAGATATTGTACTTATAGATACAAGACTCAAAACAGGAATTATCATAGAGATCGCAGTCCAATTAATTGATAACATCCCAAGAACTGAAGCAGAAAAAACAACAAAATATTAAAACCTGGCTATCGAAATAAAATCAGTATGGCAGTTGGAAAAAGTTAACATCCGCCCTATTGTCATATCCGCAGAAAGATTTATGTCGAAAAATGTGAAGAAAAACCTGGAACTAATAGGAATTAATGCAAACATCGCAAAAACGCAGACGTGCAATATAGTTAGAAAATTCCTTAACTAAGATACAAAAAAAAAAATTGTATGTACATAAATGGATATGGGATCAGTTTGGTGAGATTGAGTGAACTAACTCTCTTATTATCAACGTCCGAGCCGAATCAAAAACGATCGGTGAATTTTTTTTCCAGCTGAAGCAGCTGAAAAAGTGCAAGAACTCAATAATAATAAATATAATAATTTCTGTTATTATTACTATCATTATTATTAACGCAATACTTGGTTTAAATGATGATTTTGCAAATTGAGTTATTCATCATACTTTCTCCAACATTTTATTAAAGTTAAAATCATTTTATTTTTTCTTATTATCATACTAACTTAGGACTTTTTGAAATTTACAAACTTCGAAAAAGTTCTGTTAACTTAGTTTTTTGCATGAACAGTCATTGTCCTAGGTGTGCTCAGAAGCAATTTATTAAGAAA
The DNA here is from genome assembly GCA_911387755.1 of Chrysotoxum bicinctum. Taxonomy (NCBI): domain Eukaryota; kingdom Metazoa; phylum Arthropoda; class Insecta; order Diptera; family Syrphidae; genus Chrysotoxum; species Chrysotoxum bicinctum. Next base: position 5,213,507 of record OU426991.1, read on the forward strand.
TTTGCTTTAGTACGATACTAGTTAGAAAAGGTTTAAAATTAAGAAATAGTTACTAATCCACTTTAAAGTTAGCAAATTGAGAAGTAGAATCATACCTTAATACTAGGCTATTTAAAATTTTGCGCCATTATTATTATTATTATTATTATTACTACTATTATAATTATTATCATAATTATTTTCCTTATTATTATTATAAATATTATTATAAATATTATATAATATTATTATTACTATCATTATTTTTCATAGCCGACAAAAAATATCTAAGCAGCAGTTCCTCCCTAAGAATCGTTTTTTACAGAACTCCGTAAAGATAAGACTTCAAGAAGAGATAGGAACTGAAATTCGGTTGTGGTATGGTGTTATTAGTGAACGGGCTGGTTGGACGAATGCATTGTTGGAAAACGAGCTGAGGAGGGACGACGGAGATGACAGGAATGTCCTAAAACGTTTAAAAAGTTTTCTAAGTATTTTATAAAACAAATTCTTTATTGAATTACCTAATTATTTGAAACCCTTTTTAAACTTTAAGAAAATAGTTTTTCTTAAGAAGCTCACATTAAAAAAATCAGTTAGAAATTACAAACAACCACCAGTCCGACCTCAACCAAGCTTTAATAAGAACTGAATATTATTTGATTTCTTTTTACGATTTAACGATTTTTATTGAACAGTGAAATGGCTGCTTCGTTGTTGTCCGTTGTCCTGAGATACCTCAGCGCGGTATGTCGTTATTCGGTGGCCATCCTTCTCATTAGCTGATTGGGGTGATTGACAGTGTTCTGCACTAGCTTCTTTGCCGAATTCGGTAGGTATTTGTCCAGTGGTATTATCCTTGCTTTTCTGTAGAGATCCTCGTTCTTGTGATGTTTTCCTTGCTGTCGGTCAAAGTGGAGTCCGGTGAAGAATTTTAGCATCTTCCTCTCGAAGATTTGGAGTTCCTTCATGGCTGATTTTGAGATCATGAACAATGACTGGAAAGCAATAGCTTATAACTAATAACTGTTCTTCTCCTCATCAACGGGTGTAGTCAGTGCAATACCCAGTTCGTTTTTCTGAGTACATTTTTTTGAGTGCAGATTGATCCTTAGCAACTCATTGTAGTTGATCCCCAGTTATTTTACGTTCTTTTTGGCTGCAATGGTAGATCCATCTGGAAGCCTCGCTGCTGAGCGGCTTTCACCGTAGTGGTGTCTCCCGAAGCAGATAATCTCCAAATTTGATGTTTTGATTTTGGTGCCCCATTTCTAGTAAAAATTGAACATTCTATTGATTTGGATCTACTACTATTATCTCCTGAATATTTTTTCAAAACCACTCCCACATTCTTAAATACTTTTTAATGCTCGACCTATTTGAGTATTCGTTCTCCGTGATTCTCAAAATTTATGCTCAAGAAAACAAACTGACTATCTGAAAACAGTGTGGTTCACGAGCGACGCGCTTAGTCATGTCAGTATGTCAGGAATGTAAGCTACAAAAAGTTATTTTAACAAATAAAAAATATTGTAAAATGAGATATGTATGTTTTTATTCAAGTATGGGTTTCTGGTAATATTTCTGCATTGTCTTAACTCGGTAGCATTTTGTTAATTTTTTAAGCTTTCACCTTTTCGTAAGGGTGAACTAAAATACTCAAAACACTTCACAAGCTTTTAAAAAAATTTAAATACTTTGAATCCGTCAACAGACCGCTAAGGTGTTTAAGAAAACTGTTGATAAAGGCGCCTACCTGGCTACTGAACATACCCTAAGCTGAGCAACTGAGTACCGGTATAGAGCCCCCAAAAAGTGACCTTAAATCCTGAGAAGCGAAGGAACAAAAATAAAAAAAAAAAACAACAAAATGCATTGGCAATGCAAAGGCATTTCCAAAAAAAATTGCTTTAGATTACAAGAATTACAAAAACGCTTAAAATGCTAATTTTAAAGCAATTTTATATTAATTGAATTAAAAAAATGTATATCACCTGTTAATGATAAAAATGAATTTACCATTCCAATTTAAGTAATATGTTGTTCAAAAATAAGCTGATAACTTTTTATTTTAATGATTTCCCCTAGAGAAACGTTGCCCTAGCACACCATCGACCAACCACCCGTCCTCGAACTATCCTTCTTCTTCTGAAATATAATAAGAATTCAAGATTATTGCGAAATCACAAACGTGTCGTTGTAACTAATTTGGCCTTCGTCCTTCGTGATTCTCAAAGTTTAATGTGTGATAAACAAAAAGTATTGTAATTGCGAAAACAGTGCGGTCTTCTATTTTCAAATAACTTTCGCCCTCCGTAATGCTCGTTTGTTAGTTTCACATATGAAGATTGGTGCAGCTATGTGCTTCTTACATAACGACTTTGCAAGTAAGAGCAAGTACCTAGCTGTTTTCTAAATGTTCTTTCTCTTAGTTATGTGCTTATCCCTGTCTTTTATTGAGGTTATCCAATCGTTATAGGTTTCGATTGGCTTTATACAATTTAATTTACTTAATCTAACTAAAAACTAAGAAACCAATAGCTTTGAATGAATTAGAAGCATGGTTCACGAAGTATAATTTGGTCGAATTGGTGTAAAGTAAAACGACAAAAAAAAAACCGAAAATAAAATTGAACTCACCTTGTTATTGTAAACATCCAAATAATTTGGTGCTGAAAATATTGTTATAAGTGAAGGAAATCCTGTTACTTGATTCTTTCTATACATTCGGTATCTGTAGTTAAATAAAAAAAAAATAAAATACAGTTAATAAATGTACGTATCATTCTAAACTATTAATTTATCGCGGATTACACCTTTCAGCAATTAACGGAGTAAACGATTACATAAGTTAAGCTGCGAATACATATATCAGCGATCAGATCGATTTATCATTAACATTACGATTTGAATCAAAAATTACAGTTTCACAGAATCTGAGATACATTTTAAACAAATCAATATGAATTTTTCTCTTTTGACTGCTTTGTATATCAAGTGTTTTCTCTCAAAAGGCTGAATCTAACTCAATTTATTACCGAAAAATATATTTATTTTTTAACTTAAAATCCTCTGTATCTCTGTCCAGATATTATATTAAATTTGCTTACCCAGCGTCTTGAGCTTCATGCGCCCTCACTATGGATAGAAGATTGTTTTTTTGTAAAAAGTCACAGCAAGCAGCATAGCTATTAAGAAAGATTTAGTTTAGTCTTCTTATAATAATTTCAAACAAAAACACGTACCTAAAAAAGTAAGAACACCCACGAACTGAATTGTGGGAATAGAAGTCTGCATTTTTTTCATTTCCAAAATCTTCCAAAGGATCGGACCAGAGAATATCACACATAGGTCCATAAGCCGGTGGTTCTCTAAATCTGTCCAACTTTAATAAATTTTTAATTTTTTTTTTATATTTAGTAGATTTTTATATCTGATTTATTTTTTTTTAAAGAAATAAATGCGTCCATTTACTTTTCGTATATCATCCAATGTGTAGACTTCAGGTGATAATCCTCCATGAACGCAAAGGAACTGTTGATTTAACAGAGCAGCTAATGGAAGACAATCGAATGCTTCCATACAAGCATCATATATCCTCTCCGAATACTTAACCTTGCCTTGTGTTTGAGGATATGAATAAAATAATAACAAAAGTTCAAGAGAAGTATAGACCATTATAATTTTGTGCTTCTACTCTTATGAAATTTTGAAGATTAATTATTTAGTAATCAAAACTCTGTCAATTCATAATTTTGTATGTTTAAAAATTCTTTATATTCTGAAATCTAGTACAAATTCAAACAAATTCGTTTTCAATTTTAGTTTAACGGGTTTTTTTCCCTTAAAGACCATTTGGCAGAGCTTTTTTCTCTACAAAACTATACTTTGTACTGATAAAATTTCATAATTGGAATTGGTAGATGGATTGTTCCTGGTGTTTATTTTGACGTTGCTTTGCTACTTCACACAAGATTTCAAAACCAAAATAAATACCTCAGACGAGTGTTCTAACCAGGGATCGAATTTATATGACAGACAGAATGAGGAGTCTTCAGGAAAGGTATCTGGAAGCGCCTTTAAAATTTTCGAACCAAGACATTTGCTTGCAATGAAGCCAGGTCGTATTGTGTAAGATCTGAGATCTGATCTGAGGCACCATTTTGTTGAAACTACATGATTTTTATATCCTATATCTTCTATTTCAGAACGAATTTGACCACAAAAAGTTTATGATTTCGGTAAAGGCTAATTTTACTCAAGCGAATCCGCGATTAAAGGTTTATTTCAGTTCAAAGCGATTTCATCAATCAATTTAATATTTAGCTTCCGCGAAGTAGTATATACTACACAACGCAGTCGAGTTTTAAAAATGAACTGTTACGAGTATCAAGAGATATTACTACCACCTGAGTGAAGTGTTAGTTTGGACAAAAATACGATTTATGTAGCCATTGATACCTCATGATGAAATCAGATTTTTAGTCATGTTTCCAAAACATCGTCATAGCGAATACTCTTGTAGCATCAAAGAATGTTAAATACTGAATATGAAACCGTTCTAAAGTTCAGAAAAGGAGTAATAGTCGGGAAATATGTCCAGGATAACTATAAAAATGCAGAAATTGACACACGAAATTTTGTAAACACTAAAGGATGGAACTTTATGAATTAAAAGGAATAACTTCTTATTCTCATAAAAAAGTGTTATTGCTTTTTCATTTTCATCTAAACAGCAAGTTTTAAATTTTTAAACCATCCAATCTTATTTAACATCGGTTAAGAGTTCCTGGAAGACTTCTTAATGAGTACACCGACATGTTGTGTAAATTCATCAACGTCAAATATTTGTACATGACTGCTTTTGACTTTGGAGGCCTTACCACATCTGGAGTTACCAGCGGCGTTGTGTGCATGGTACCACGAAAGTGTAACAAAATCAGACAAATTATAGCAAATAAAAAAACGCGTTCAGCGCCTTTCACATAATAGAAGTGAAACCTTTTTAAAAATAAAGAATATGAGAGTTTAGTGTCAGAGACACCGAGATAGGGACCATCTCAAAGGAAATACATAATTTGCAAAAAAAACTCAATATTTCGAAAAGCACAATGTAATGAAGCATTACACTTCAAACCCGCCAACCGCGTATTAACGAAAGTCATCACAATGATCACAGTTGTATAAATATTCGAAACTTGGTTCAGAATTGAATCAAAATAAATATTTTATGGAAGAGAGTGTATCAAAAAAGTTACATAATTAAACAAAAAATTTTACACCTGCATCATTGTTGCAACTCTGGTTACCAGGAGGAATGAAACAGGGACGATGAATGGATCATTTGCTTCATGTACAAAACAGGTGATCCTATGTAATTGCAAGAAATTAATATCGAGGTGTATTCCTGAAAAATGTCGCATAAATGATCCTATCCATTGGGTTGTGTTTGCGCCTTAAACCATTCTGCAATACTTTGGTTGGCAAGTACCAGTGTGGCTTCCGTCCAACAGATTGGAAAAGACTGGAAAAGACTGCCAAATTTTGTTAGAAACATTTTAAAAGTTTCTTTATACAAAATTTTTCAAAGATTCGGTATGCCAATACCCAATAATAAGAAAGTCAAAAATCGAAAAAATGGTTCTATGGTAAGTACATATAACTAGTAATGTCTTAATTTAAATTTTTTTATTAAATTACGGATCGTGAACATTGAACGAAAGAAAATAAAATGCACGACTGGGTCGCACGAACTTGCTCCTATGTAATAGACTAGGAATTTTAAAAACGAACGTTATTAGAGAAAACTGTTTATAAGGATAAAATGAATTTTTTAAATTCTTTAAGTAATAAGAGATAAAAACAGAATGATATGCAAATATGAATTTATGCAGGAACAAAAATTATAAGTCGTTGTAGTGGTTCCTTAAAAAAATAAGCTTTTATGTACAAAATTTTTAAAACATTTTCAAGAAAAAAATTTGGTACGCCAACCTTAAGTTTTTATTATTGTACGAATAAAAGTCTGATTTCCAAAAAAAATACTAAGCCGTTCTTGAGATATCGAATTTAAAAAAAAAAAAAAAAAATTATTTTTTTTTCTAAAAATTGAAAAAATATTTTTTCTTAAGTTCTTAAATGCAATGTTTTTTAAACTTTTTAGGAGCTTTTTTATAAAAAATTTCATTAAAATCCGTTACGTCGATAATGAGAAACTCAAAATTCGAAAAAATCGTTCTATGGTAGGTACAGTCAGTAATGTCTAGATTTAAAATTTTTTTTATTAAATTATAAATCGTAAAGATTAATCAAAAGAAAAAAAATTTTAGCAAAATTCTCGGAACCGTTTTCGAGAAAAATGCGATTTTCGAAAACCATTTTTTAAAATTTGTATGGAAGGTACCGTTAGTTTTAGATAAAACTAAATTTTTTTTCTCAAATCTTGTAGATTATATTAAGAAACTTTTATTTGCCAAGTTTGAAAAAAATCGAGCATGGGGTTTTCGAAATATTGAGTTTCCAAAAAAAAAATTTGATTTTTTTTCAAAAATCCAAAAACTTAAAAATTGAAAATTTGAATATGTAATAATATTCAAACTTTGGAGGAGCTTTGGCATAAAAAAATAATTAAAATCGGCTGTACCGTTTTCGAGAAAATCAAAAACAAAAAAAATGGACCCAGGGGGGCTACCAAAAATAACAATTTTTTGTAAATTTTTTTTCAACCATTAGCTAGTTTTAACCAAATGAAATTTTTTGATTTTTTTTTTAAATTCTGTGGGACAGTTTTTGAAAAAAAAATATTAATAAAATTTCGAAAAAAATCGTATGGCAGGTACCGTTATTTTTGGTCTTAAAAAAAAATAGAAAAAAACGTCCGGGGGTAAAAAATTAAAACCCATATCTACCAAGTTTGAGGAAAATCGGCCGAGCCGTTTAGGCTGTAGTCGAACCGACAGATAGACAGACAGACAGACAGAATTGCGAGACCCACTTTTTTGGTCTTCGCTATCATCGTAATGTCAACTTTGATCAAAATCTCGAGTTCAATTTTTTTTACGAATGCATAACTTGCCTTATAGTACCTATAAGTCGCAAGTAAAAATTGCTTCAAAGTGTTAGGTGACGTTTTCGAGAAAAATGCGATTTTTGAAAACCATTTTTTAACATTTGTATGGAGGGTACGTTTATTTTTAGGTAAAATAAAATTTTTGTATTACATCTTGTAGATTACATTGAAAACCTTTCATTTATATTGTTTTAAAAAGAATCGAGTACGGGGTCTTCGAAATATTGAGTTTTGAAAAAAAAAAATTGAATTATTTTTTAAAATTCCAAAAAAAAATTGTTTGAAAATTAGAATACACAATAATATTCAAACTTTTAGGGAGCTTTAGCATAAAAAATGATCAATGATGGCAGCTTCCGTTATTTTTGGTCTTAAAAAGAAAAGAAAAAAACGTGTGGGAGGGAAACTAATGATATCTATCAAGTTTTACGAAAATCGGCTGAGCCGTTTAGGCTGTAGTCCAACTGACAGGCTGACAGACAGACAGGCAGGCAGAATTGTGAGACCCACTTTTTTCGTCTTCGCTATCATCGTAATGTGAACTTTGATCAAAATCTCGAGTTAGATTTCTTTACGAATGCATAACTTGCCTTATTATACCTATAAGTCGCAAGTAAAAATCCAAAAATAAATTTGTCTATGAAAATGAAATGGGGCCGCAAATACCCCTTTTTTGGAACTCCGTACCACTCACGGAACTCCATTACTCCGCTTAAGAAATGTTCAATCGCCATGCAAGTGCCAATATCAAGTTTACTCAGGCAACAGTACCGAGGAAGGCACCACCCTAGGAACTATTGTCTTTTTGTTGTTGTCTTCTGTTGACGAAGGCGCCTGCCTTAACAGACCTTTAGCGGAGAAAGGGAGTTACGCGAATGTTAGAGAAAACCCAAACAGGGAATAAAAGTCTTTGTTTAGATAACTTTATTTTAAAAATTAAACTAGATACGCTCTTATAAAAAAATCTACTTTCGGGTCCATTTTTAATTTATATTTTGATGTCATGTTTTATTTGGGTTAAATTTCGTGTTCGCCATTTTTCATAATGAAATATCAGCCCAAACTTGAAAACTTGAAAGGCCTCAAAATATGAAAAATCATCCCAAACCGTCAAAATAGAAAAAAATGCTTTTTTGTGTATACATTTCTTTCTTAGTTTGATTTTTTTTCCGATTTTTCCAAATTTGGGTAATTTTTCATTTTTATTAAGTATCCAATTTTAAATATTTTTAAGATTATAAATATTAGAAAATTTTTCATAATTAAATTTTGGTCTTTAGTAAAGTAATCGAAGAGATTAATAAAAGAAATCACTTATTCTGCTAACCTTGATAAATATTAAAATATTGAATACGATTAGAGCTTTAGGGAATTATAATCAGTAAAAAATTACAAATTTAGTGACTAAATAATAACGAAGTTTAAATTTACGACATTTGCTCAATAAAATTAAAAAAATGAATTGATCTCGGCCTAATATGAGTTAGAATTTTTGTCTTAGAACCCAAAGGATACTTTTGTATAATTTCTTACATTCTTGTTTAAAGGTGAAGTACTCAGTCAAATGACGGCATTCGTGGTTACCGCGGAGTAAAAACAAAGTATTTGGATAACATATTTTAAGAGACCATAAGTAGAGTACGCACTGGAATAAAAAAAAACTAAATTATTCAAAACTTTTTTGTCCCAAAGATGTTATTTTTTCTATAGTAATTACTTCAATACTAAAATATCCTCTATCAACGTAGTCACCGAGAAAGAGGTATCTTGTTGTTGCAGGTGGACCGCCGACTTCAAATAACTTGATCAGATCGTAAAACTGTCCGTGTATATCGCCACAAACTTCATAGTTTATAAATTAAAGATTTTCAAAATATAATTTCTTTAGCAATATACAACCTACCTGTAACCGGAGCTTCAATATTAATCATATTCTTTTCAGCTTTCAGTAAGGCAGCGCCTTCTTGTATTATTCGTAAAGCTGGTTCTTCTTCGATCCTTCCTTCAATTATGAAGTGTTTTTTGAGTAATTCAAAGTTCGGTTCGCCATTTTTGCTATCGAAAATTTCGCTGGCTGTAAGCTTATGGCTTGGAGGGTATGGTACTTCTGCAAAACCAATAAAAATTTGTACTTAGTAATACAAAAAATATAACCTCTATTTACGATCGGAGATAGCAATTAAGTTTCAGTTTGTTTTTAATCAGTTTTGGTTATTTATTTAGAATTGGACTATTTTTTATTATTTAATATGTATATTTAAATTTTGTATACTTCTATGAATTTACCCTTGAAATGAATTATGTATTGGGGGTGTTGTTATTGTGCCCCCACTTAAAAAAGAATGAGCTCGCTCATCTTACAACTCTTCCTCCAAATCTATTGCTCTTAGGAATCTTAGAATTCGGGTCACCTTCAGAGAGGTGGATTGATTCCAAAAATCGTTTAGTCGCAACCTCCATATACCCCCAATACGGGGAAATGACAACTGAACGTTTTTGTATTGGTTTGGGCTACATTTAGGGCAGCTATTGTAGAATGTACAAAATCTGAAATTTTATAACTGAAGTGCTTAAACGCCTGGCAGCACTTCACGTCTCACGATTACGTGTCTGCATTGCACAGTTAAGATATTCTTCAGTTGATTTGTGTTAATCAATATCCAGATCAATAATAGCCATTTTTTATTTTCAGAGTTCCAACTCTATCGGGATTATGTTTTATGATCCAAAAACTACTACATAACTTGACAACAAAAAGAAAATGCACCGCAAAAATGTAAACAAATGAAAAATAGTAATAAAATTATACATAAATTTAGAAAAAGAACATTTAAGCGTATTTGAAAAAAGCATAAAGTCTCTATATCTAGGGGAACAAAATTCAACGTTTATTTTAAAGAAATTTTTTCTCTCACCGATGAAATAATGCTTCAATTCGTCTTGAATCTTTATCGCGTGGCCTAATGGCTCTCGGCTAGTTCCAGTTCATGCATCGAGGCGGTTGGTGACTCAGCACGCTAGTCTGCCGATCTTTTGTATCCGCAGCATTACAATACACCGCAGTATCGTATTGATTGAATTCTGAATTCTGATTATGGTTTTTACGTTGGATTGCTCGTCGTTATCAACAAATTATTAAGCACCGCATATCCCAAAATCACTTGCTTTGTGGAAGGACGCAAGGCGCACCGAAATGATGCAAACACGTTTTCGATGGTGCGACGTGCACGAGATAAATGATAATTAAACACACAGGTGGTTGTTAAACCTTGGTTTGTAGAAGGCTTCATTACGTTTGGTTGCGGTATCTTCCACAAAGAGGATGACCGATCGAGCATTTCTCTGCAAGTCCATGGTTTCGGTGCAGGCAAATGCAGCTCATTTCTGTTCAACGTTTGACTAAATTTGCAAAAGATGAACACAACACCATTAGAAAAGTGCCCATTCCAACATATATTAATCCCATCAATACAGTGCCTATGGGGCAATCAAAAATGATAATGGGCCTTACCAACAATCAAATTAAGAGACGACTTTAATATTTAAGCGAAATGAAGCATTATTTAATGAACTCTATCTATAGAGCTGACCATATATGCTACATTTTATTTTTTAGATTCCGTACAATAAATGGTTCATAATTTAGAGTCCACATAAATATTAAGTTCATAACATGTATGGCTAACTAAATATATAGAGCCCATTACATAATGATTCATTTCACTCAAATATTAAATTCGTCTCTTAATTTGATTGTTGGTACGGCCCAATAAGTATTTTGAATCCCTCTTTTCATACAATTTCCACTTGTTCTGGAACTGCTTTTGCCACCGCCTCCCACTTCATCGGAAGTGGTTTCTATTCACAAAGCAAAGAAAGTTATTATCCATCAATGTGTGTTGCCTGTTAAATCATTATTGGAACAATCCTTAAAAAAAAAAAACACAAAAATCATGTAAATGGCTCGAGGAATTCGCTATTCGAAAAAGTAATCGCAGCGAATTAAATTTTGTTCTCTACGCCTCAAACATATAATATTTTAAAACACTGTGAGGTCGACATTCTGCGATGCCGTCTAAATCATCGCCCTCCACTACACACGTAGCCAAATAAGCTGTTGTGGTAATTTCCTATATCTCCACAAATTATTTTTCCGACAGTCTCTTCTTATGAATACGGAAAATACTTGGGGATGAAAAAAGTGTTGCGGGTTTTTCTCTTAAGCGGGTTTTACTGTACAAAAAACAGTTTTTAAAGTCAATCAGGCAGACGGTAACACCATAGCCTATTATTTTATTTTTTATTCTTTTATTTTATATATTAAAAACCAAAATTGAAACTAATTTGAAGAAAAATAAAAATCTAATCTAATCTACTAATACAAAAAACAAAAAAGTTCATCTCGAAGAAACCTCTCACCTCAGAGTCGCTCTTCGTTTAAAAATAACGTTCCTTCGCGTTCCTCTCTCACTCCATCATCAACTAAAATGTTATCAACTTCTACGTTATCCAATTCCAATAAAATCAAATTGGCACCTAACCAGACAAATTAATGTTACTACGAAAATAATCGATGTTGATGCTAGCAACAATGACACCAGTGATAATAACAGTTCAATTGTAACAGATGTCGTTGTTGTCGATGCTGTCGGTGACGTTGATGATATTCCGGATGTTAATGTTGATTGAGAAAAACTTGTTGCTGTTGATGATCGTGCTGCTGTCGATGCTCGCGGCGATACAGTAAAATTTGTTGCTGTTGATGATCGTGGTGAAGGTGCGTACGAAAGTTAAAAACTTGTTGCTGTTGATAATCGTGTTGCTGAAGCTGTTGTAAGCAATAATGTTACAGGTACTAGTAAGTGTAAGAAACAAAAACATATAATAGGCAGCGATGTTCTCGCCGTTTCCGTTCTTCCTTCTGTACCTAAAATACGCTTTATATGTGTTTCTCGGCTTAAAAATACTGTCAATGAAAACGACATTATGAAATTTGTTGCGCAAAAGCTAAATCTGCCAGCAGAAAATCTTGTTTGCTCTAAACAGATATTTCTCAACTGCATTTTAAAAATTTTAAACTTGGTGTACCTTCGGGATCTTTCGATACTGTTCTCCAATCATCTTTATGGCCAACTGGTGTACAAGTTAAGCAGTTTTTGAACCATCCAAAAAATTGACTGATCCAAAAACAAAATCCAACATCAACATAGTGAATGATGTTCCGATTTTTAGCTACGACAGCTGTTTTTCCATCTATTATCATAATGCGAGCGGTATGAGAACCAAATCGCATGATTTCTTTATTGCTGCCCTGGACTGTACGTACGACATTATAGCTTTAACTGAAACTTGGTTAAATGATAACTTTTTGAATGGGGAATATTTCCCTTCCGATTACAACGTCTTTCGCAAAGATCGTCAAACTGGTCAAACTATAGGAGGAGGAGTTTTGTTGGCTGTTCATTCAAATTTTACAAGTAGAGATATTAAACTACCTTATCATTCTTTCGAAATTGATCAGATTGGTGTCTGTGTAGATCTATTTATTCAATCTTTTAAAATGATTAATTTATATATTTTTGTATCATATATCCCACCTTTATCTCAAAATTCTTTGTATGAGTCTCACATTAAAAATATTTTAGATATTGCTAATGATAAAGATGAAAATTGTTAGTTTTTTTAGTTGTTGGTGATTTTAACTTGCCTAATATTAATTGAAAATTCTCAAATGATGAAAAGCAAATGTTTCCTTATAATGTTGTCAAAGATTTTATGAATATAATGTTATTGATAGTTTATCAGCCTTAAATGTGTATCAAATCAACAATATTTCTAATTCTATTGGTCGTATTTTAGTTTTAATTTTTATTGATAATTGCCTTGAAGCTCAATGTAATGAACCATCTTATAAAATGTTAGAAAATAGCATTCATCACAATGCAGTTGAAATAGTTTTTAATTTTTCCATTTTGAATGAATCTAATTCGAAATATAATTCACAATTGTATGATTTTAAAAAAGCTGATAATGATTCCATAAAAACTTATTTGAACACAATAGATTGGCAACATATCTTAAGCGGTGAAGATACTAAACAAGCTTTTACCCTGGTTCGGAACATTTTAGATTCAGTGGTTTCTTCTTACGTTCCTAAAAAAACTTTATTTAAAAGTTCAAATAAACCTATTTGGTTCAACAAAAGTTTATCAAGACTGAAAAATGTCATGAATAAACTTAATAAAATTAAAAAATCTTCAATTCATTTAAATGAACAGTTCAAACAAATTAGAAGGGAGTATGCGTTTTTGAAAAAAAATTTATATAAGAAATACATCTCGTCTCTTGAATCGAATATTAAGAACACGAAAAGAAACTCAATTGGGATTCCATCTAGCATCACTTACAATAATGTGCTGTCCGATGATATTAATATAATTTGCAATAGCTTTGCGTCGTTTTTTCAATCTAATTTTATTGATCTCAAATTAGACTATGCCAACACAATAAATTCAGATCCTGTGGTTGATCTTGGTAGTTTGCAGTTATCTGTAGACAATGTCTTACAAGTACTTTTATCTCTTGAAAAAAATTTTTCTATTTCACCAGACAATATTCCACCAATTCTTTTAAAAACTTGTGCTAATATACTTGGTACTCCACTTTGTATAATATTTAACATTTCTTTAAGTAATGGTGAGTTCTTAGATGAATGGAAATACTCTATAATAACTCCCCTTCATAAATCAGGTACAAAAATTTCGGTTGAAAATTACAGACCAATTGCAAAACTGCAGTTAATTCCTAAGGTTTTCGAAGCTGTTGTAAAAAACAAATTGTATAATCTTATTCATAATAATATTTCAGTTTACCAACATGGTTTCTTAAAAGGTAGATCCACCACTACAAATTTATCAATATTTTCAAATTTTTGTCTATCTCAGATGGAAATACGTTCTTAAGTCGACACTATTTACACTGATTTTTCAAAGGCTTTCGACCGCGTTCAACATAGTGTTCTCTTAAGAAAATTAGAGATGTTTGGATTCCACTCTCAGCTCCTAATGTGGATAAAGAGTTATTTAGTAGGTAGAAAACGGGTGGTGAAAATTGATAATGCCTTGTCTAAGGAAATTATAAATTTTTCGGGTTTTCCTCAAGGTAGTCACCTTTTACCACTTCTTTTAATCATTTTTATTAACGAATTAACATTACATGTTACTTTTTCTAAATACCTTCTATTTGCTGACGATTTGAAAATATTCAGCTTCATTGAACGATGCAAAAAACGTTCAAATTGATTTAAATAATTTAATTAAATGGTGTAATATCAATGGACTATATTTTAAGAATAAAAAATGTAGCGTTGTGACATTTTTTTGAAATCATAGTCCGTAATCTTCGATTCTAAGATGAATATTGTAGATACTGTTATATAGAGCCCCTTTACCGCGTCTAGCATTTGTCGTATAGAAAAAGTTCAAAAAAGGTTCACAAAGTTTGCCTTACGAAAAATATTTTGTTATTCTAATGTTCCATCTTATGAGACGAGGTGTATTTCAATTGATCTAAAACCTCTTGCTCAGAGAAGAAAATTAAACTCAATACTTTTTGCTTTTGATGTCTTGAATTGTAATATTGACTGTCCGGTTTTGTTATCTATGTTTCTTAATTATGCGCCTTCTCCAAACTTGCGCACGCGTAACTGTGATTTTGCAATTGATTTTAATATTAAAAGAAACATTTTGAAACATAAATTATTAAATTTGTTATTAAATTATTAAATTTGTTATAATGCTATATCTAAATTATGTATTTTATTTTTATTCTCAAATTATGTTTAATCATGTTATGTATCATAATTATTAGTCTAAATAGTCTGTAGCTTTTAAGACGAATAAATAAATAAATAAATAAATAAATAAATAGAGATGTTGTCTGATACGAAATAGGCTGCTTTTACACAAAAGGGATTTTTTATCTCTGTTTCTCTTTTGGCTTCCTATGCGTTTAAACACAGCGATTTTTAATAAAAGATAACTTTGTTCAAGCGAAAAGAAGTTATCATCGTACTCCTTACTCTACTCAGTTAAGCGAACGCCAGATAAATAAAATTCACGACTGGATCGCACAAACTTGCTCTTATGAATAATTACTTTGGAATTTGAAATACATTTTATAAATTAATAACATGAATTTAATGAGATAAAAATGTTCATAAATGCATGGAATTGCCTGATTTTCGAAAAAGTATGAATTTACGCAAGTAATTTTTTTTTTCAAATTTTTCTAGAACAAAATTTGGGATGCCTATTTTAAGTAATATATGTAGATTGTAGGAAATAATTTCAAAAAATAATAATAATGGTTTTTAAAAAATAAATTGGATTGTTAATGAGAAAGTCGAAAATGAAAAAAAAACGGTTCTATGACAGGTACAATTAATAACATTTTGCCCCAAAATTTTTTTTTTACAAAAATGAAGTCCATGTCCATAACATCACACATAATTTTTTTATCAAAATCGTTAGAGCCATTTCCGACATAAATAAGATTTGGCAATACGGGTGTATGAGGGTACCGTTAGTCTTAGAGCTAAAAAAAAATTCAATTTTCCCTCTAGGGAATCACCGAAGACCTTTAAGTACCGACTTTGAAGAAAATAGGTCCAGTGGTTCAGGCTCTAGATCGAGGTACAGACATACAGACAGACAGACGGAATTGCCGGACCGGGGAGAGAACTATAACTTAGGCGCCAAAAATTGATAACGGATTTTTGTGGAAGGGTCAAATACAAGCGTTTTTTACTATGCGAGGGGGGGGGCTATCTCGCCCCGTTTAGGAGGTAGGGGCAGTTTTAGAAAAAAAAATACTTAAATAAAAAAAATATTAAAAAACAACGGCAATACCTACAATAAAGTACTATACCGGTTTTGAAAGCCAGAAGTCTGTTCTATAATCCTAAATTTAAATTAGATTACTTATGTCAATAGTTTTTAAAAAATTCGCATGCAAGCTCAAAATTTTGTTAAAAAAAATGAAAAAAAAAGTTTAGACCAATTTTTTTTCAAAATTGTGAAATGAAATGCTTAATTGGCTTTTTGTGGTCAATACTACTATTAATTCTGAATCGAACACACAAAAAAACCGAATGGTTTTATGCCTTCTAGTTTTTGAGAAAATTGAAAATTACTAAAACTACTGTTTATGAAATTTTTGATTTTTGGTATTTACCTACGGTGATTTCTGTTAATGAGGATTTATGTTAATGTGGTTAATTTGTAAGTAAAGTACAGTAAATCATTTAGCGTTACCAAGAATGCACTACGAGGAGGTAGAATTGCATGGTATTCTGCGTCTCAGTCAGTCAGTTTGTGAGTAAATCAGGTGTTAATTAAAAATAATCAAGTCAATTTTTCAATGTTCAATGTATTAAAACCGTGTTTACAGGCATTTTGATCATAAAAGAGATAAAATTATAGCAATCACCTCCTGAATCTCTATAGTCAATGTTGAGGCCCATGGAAAAATGTGCCGATAGATGGGTTTATTGTATTCTTAAAATTTTTGTCACCTTTTTTTAGAGCTTTTGTCGGAGCACCGCCACATCCAACCGAACTTGAAATTTTTATATTTTTCTACCTTTATCGGTAAGTTGCAACAAAGTGGGGGAGTTGACGTTTTAGTTGGAATTAGACCAATTTCTTCTAAGAACGTGATGCTATTGAAATATTGAAAAGTTATTTAATTTAGGATGAAGTAGTGGATGCTTAGTCGACATTCTTTATTCAAAGAAAAAAAAACTTCAATCTTACAAAGGTTGAATAACGAATGACCTTGGTAAACAATAACCTGTACCATATTAGCATTAAAAATGTTAGACACAAACAATAAACATACATATTGTTGCCGATTTCTATGGCGAACAAAACTTTACGGCTTTCCTCCAAGAGTAAAAGAGTATCCAACAAATTTTATGTTGCGAAACTTTAAAAAACTTTATTCAAAATAAAAAGAATGAAGTTCAGAAATATGATTTATAATTATTTTTTAAAATACTTACTCTTGGTCTGCCGTGGCTGCTGCTTGTGATTTTCTTTGAAATTGAACTGTAAATCGAATGAACAAACGGTTTATTAATTTTCGTCTACATTCTAGAATAATGAATGCATTCGAAACCAATCAAAATGCGCAGCATCCACGGAGACCAAGAGCAAGTTAACACGTAATCTGAGAATACGTTTACACGATGGCTGAGTAATATTTTATGACGGCGTTGGTAACATTTTCCCCCCCGTATGACGATCAGAGTGAGTAAATACTGACTTGGTTAAACCAGCGCCTTCGTCTACTCTACGCACGTCCAAAACTGCAATCTTTGCGGCGGGACGATGATATTCCCCACTTGCTGTTCGCACAATAGCACTGCGCACCTGTCCATCTTTAGAGCGGATAGATTTAACTACTACTCCCTTCGGCCAGCAGTATCTGGGAAGGCCGGGATCGATGATTATTACAACATCGCCTTCATCGATAGGTTTGGCTTTCTCGAACCAGTTGGTGCGTCGTGTCAATGTCGGTAGTATTTCCAAAACCCATCTCTTCCAAAACATGTCTGCTAGCAACTGTGAATGACGCCATGATGATCTGACATACTGATCGGAGGTATCAAACACTCCTGGAGGTTTGCTTCCGTTTGATGAGCCGAGGATGAAGTGGTTGGGTGTGAGGGCTTCTTGTTCGGCGGTCTCGAGCGATAAATACGTTAGTGGTCGGCTGTTAACAATGCTTTCCACTTCTATCAACAAGTTGTTTAACTTCTCGTCCGTCAGCTTCGTATTGGGTGTAACGATGTTGTACAAAACTGTCTTAATCGAACGGACCATTCTTTCCCAAGCACCACCCATATGGGGACATGCTGGCGGTATGAACTCCCATTTGGTATGCTGTGTTGTAAACTAAGACTGGATTCCATTAAAGTTGATTCGGTCATGAGCTTCACGCAATTCCTTTTCCGCTGCCTTCAAGTTGGTCCCGTTGTCACTATAGAATTGCAGGGGACAACCTCTCCGCGCTATGAAATTCCTGATGACCATGACACAAGAATTCATTGTTAAACTGTGGGCCACCTCGACATGGACTGCGCGACAAGTAAGGCAAGTGAATACCGCTCCGTATCGTTTCTCGGTGCGTCTGCCACATGTTACCAAAAATGGTCCAAAGAAATCAACACCAACGTATGAAAATGGTCTAGTGTATGGAGAGAGCCGCGCTGCTGGTAGAGATCCCATTTCTGGCGGCTTTGGGATTGCTCTTTGTATTTTGCATACCTGACACTTACTTCGTACAGTTCGGTAAAGAGTACGCAGTCCTGATATATGGAAAGTCTGAAAGATTTCATTTATGACTGTTTCATGGTTACCATGTTTCAACTTTCTATGATACCAGTCAACTAATAACATAGTAACATAGTGGGATTTCGGCATTATTATTGGATTCTTACTGGTATCGCTAATATTCATTTTTTCTAATCGTCCTCGCATTCTGAATATCTTGTTCTCATCTAAAAAAGGGGACATTCGACGAAGGAGGCTTGTCTTAGGCAAGGTGCAGTTAGGGTTATCTAATAAAAGGCGATTTTCTAAACTAAAGGTTTGGGTCTGAGCTAGGCGATAGAGGACTTGGTGTCCCCAGAGCAGTTCGACTTTGGTCAGGTAAGGAATGTTGTCATAGTTTGTGTTTATCTCATTATGTTTCACAGATATTCCTTTTAGTTTCCTTTGTGTTACGAGGTTAATAAATCTTTTGACATATGCCATGCAGGAAGCAAGACGTTCCCACTTCGAAAATCGATTGACATCGACGATTGGATTGTAGAGATGGACGGCTAGATGTTGTTGAATCTCAGGATTTTGTTTAAATTCATTAGTTGGTACCTTGGCGTTTTGAAATTCCTTTATTGGCCAGTGGTCTTGTGGTTGACTTAAAAATGTTGGTCCAATAAACCAGGAACTATTTGGATGGAATTCTGGTTCTTGATTCCACTTCGTGGCTAGATCTGCGACATTTTGTTTGGAGGGAACATAATTCCAGTTTGCGATATTTGTTGATTCTTGAATTTCACCCACTCGAAACATAACAAACTGTTTGTACGACCTTGGATCGCCACGAAGCCATAGTAGAACCGTTTTGGAATCGGACCAATAGTTTATTGTTTCAAGTTTTAAATCATGAGCTTTTGCTATAGTATTTCCAAGTCGGGATCCAAGAACAGCTGCAAGAAGCTCCATACGAGGTATCGAAATTGGACGGAGAGGGGCCACCTTAGTCTTAGAGCAGACCAGCACTACTTCTATTCCAGCTTTTGATTCTATCCTAAAGTATGCCACTGCAGCGTAGGCCTTCTCGCTCGCGTCAACGAAAATGTGTAGCTCTACTTTGCTTGAGTTACTGCAAGCGAAAGTGAAATAACATCTAGGCACCTGAACTCTTTCAACTTGTTGAATTCTGAGCAACCATCTGTTCCAGGCTTCTGAAAATTCTTGAGGAATTGTTTCATCCCATCCAATGCCGGTTCTCCAGATGTCTTGCAGCAACGTTTTCATATAAACTGTAAAAAAGTTCAAAAATCCCAGTGGGTCAAAGATTGACATTAGAAGCCTTAACAGTTGCCTCTTCGTAGGCGTTTTTTCTCCTCTAAGAACCTCTCCGCTTGCCTTTGTATACTTTAGGTTGAATGTAAAGAAATCGCTGCTTGTGTGCCACCACATCCCGAGAACCTTTTCCGCTTCCACAACTTGTTCCACTGTTTTCCCGGCTTGGCAAAAGTTATCTGCAGTTCCACCTTCTCCTAAAGCGTCAATGACTTCTTTTGAATTCGAAACCCAATTCCGAATGTTAAAATTGGCATGTTTATGGATTTCTCGAACATCTTTTGCGAGTTTGATGGCTTCTTCGACGGAGTTAACACTGTCGAGCATATCGTCAACGTAATGCCTTTGAATAATTGACTTCACTGCTCTTGGATACTGTTGGATGTACTCCTTCGCGTTTGCGTTCTTTACATACTGAGCAATTGATGGTGAACAACTAGCTCCAAAGCTCATAACTCTTAGGATGTAAACATCTGGCTGACGATTTATTTCTCCATTCCGCCAAAAAAATCGTTGAGATTGTTGGTCTTCTTCATCAACGGCTATTCTGTGAAACATTTCACGTATGTCACCACAAACTCCCACTCTTCCTATTCTAAAATTAAATAGAACATCTGTCAACGAAGTCATGAGATCAGGACCCTTATCAAGACAACCGTTAAGGGAAACACCATTGCATTCCGCTGCAGCGTCCCATACCACTCTTATCTTCTTTGGTTTATTCGGGTTCTTGACGGCAAATATCGGTAGGTTCCACTTACGCTGATAGTCCATAGCTAATTCATCATTTCGAAGTCTACGGATGTAACCCTTTGCTTCCATGTTTACAATATGGCTATTTACTTGTTTGGCTAGATCTGGATCCTTCTGAAGCTTCCTTTCAAAGCAACACAGCCTTCGGTATGCCATAGCTTCGTTCTTCGGCAGCATTATATTTTCGTTTTTCCAAAGGAGTTTTGCTATAAAACGATCACCATCTCTTTTGATATTATTTTGCAGCTGTAGGTTTGTAGCCGTACTCATTGTATTCCGTTGCGTCTGTTCCATACCCTCGCTTTCGATTTTCATATATTCCACCATCAGATTTTCTAAAGCGACCTCATTATTACACTCGCATAAATGTAAGTTGACACTCTGAAATGTAGAATTTGTATTCGCACTCTGGCCAAGCTCTCCATATATCGTCCACCCAAGTCGTGTCTTTGTTGCAGCCGGTTCGTTTGCCTTTCCCTCACGAAAGCTTAAAGGCATTGCCAAACTCCTATTGTTAAGACCGATGATGACTCTTGGAACAATGTTTCGGTAAGACTCCACAGGAAGTCCCTTCAGATGCTTGTATTCCTCGGTGATCTCTTTCATGCTCAATGTTTGGGGCGGTAAATCGAGTTTATTCACAGATCGTACATTTCGTAGTGAGTAACGCTTAGTGTTGTTTGCCTTAGGAGCAACCTGCAGATTCAAATGTTGAGAATCTTTCTCGACTCGAATAGTTCCATCTGTCCACCTGAGACACAACTCCGATTTGGCGCCTTGAACTCCGATCGTTTGAAGAATTTCTGTTTCAATTAGAGTTGGACCTGATCCATCATCTAGGAACGCATAAACGTCTATAGAAGAGTCTTTCCCGAAAATTGTTATTGGCACTATTCGATATAGTACTTTAGATGTTTCTGTATTGTGCACGGCTACGATTGCAGCATCAGAACGTTCCATGTTTGGTTTGTGAAGCATTGTATGATGTTTAGCGTGGCAACCATCGATCTGGCATTCCTTTCGTTCACGGCAAAATCTTGCATCGTGACGCCTTAGGCAGGAGCGACAAAGTTTCTTTTCCTTGATCAAATTCCACCTCTCGTTATAGTGCATTCTCTTAAATAAGTCACACTTGGCAATAGTATGCATTCCATCGCATACTGAACACTTTACATGCGGTGTTAAACTAGAACTTGAGGTGGCACTTTCATCACATTCATGAAAACCTACACGGTGTACCCTACGTTTTTCCAAATCAGCATTGCTCGTATTCGAAACCGGAACAGATAAAACTCTACTTGCTGCTTGAGCAATTTTGAAAAGCCAATCGCTTAAAGTTTTTAAATTCACATCAATAATATTTTCCGAGTAAAGAGCCCATTCAATTCGCTTTTGTACTGGAAGTTTTTCGATTAAATCTTGAAGAAGTGAAGGGTTCATATGTGAACCCAAACCAGAAGCCTCTATCGTTGCAACTATACCCTTGACCTCGAGTGAAAAATGTATTAGCGTTTCTATTTTATTTGGATTTACCGGTGGCGCAGCACGTACCTTAGTCACGAGAATGTTTAAAATAAGCTCTGGACGCCCAAATACCATCTTGAGAGTCGAAATAATTTCAGGCACTAACGCAGGTAATGTTAGACTGTGACTTACATAATCCAATGCTTTTCCCTTCAAGGATCGCTGTAGCCGAAGAAGATTCTCTTCATTTGTAAGTCCACATAACCTGGTTGACGTTTCGAAGCTACTAAAAAAGAGAGGCCATTATTCTGTCCGGCCATTGAAAGGTGGAAGTTCCCTTGAAACTACTTGACGAGCATAGACTTTCTCGTGAGTAGGCACGAACGTAGAAACGGGTGTAGCTAAGTCGACACTTTGCTGCAGCATAGTTTGCTCGACGCTTTGTTGTTTCCTTAACTCAGTCCCATTATCTACTCTACCACCTATACCTAAACCCGCACCTAAGCCATCTTCTGCCTGCCCTTCACTGCCCTGCACTAACTTTTTAGCCTCGGACCCACTTTCTAGCGAGAGTATTTTAAACTTTTTTTCTATATAATTAAGCTGAACCTCTCTCTCTTCCTCGAGAAGCATCAACTTCAATTTCAGGGAATGTTGTGCCCTGGAAGTCCCAGTTTTAAGAATATTATTTTCTGTACATACCTCATGGGTTGCAGTTGTCGCTTCTGGGTTTTCTTTATCGCCATTCACATTATTTTCCTTTTGCTTTGCGACGCAGCCCTCACACATCCAATCCCTGTTGCTCACGGTTTCATCGACTCCCACGCAGTTGAAGTGGTACCAGTAGTCACATCCATCGCACTGCACCATGGTGTCGTTGTCCTTCTCGTTGCACAGCGAACAGCTGCTACCAGAACGAGATTTATTTTGCTCAGCGTATTGGGCACCTTTATCCATCGTATATGCCAGAGTCCAAGCGTTTTAGCTACTTCTTTCGATTAAATATACCAAATTGTTGGTATCCACGTGTAGAGCCACAAGACATATTAATTAATAAATTATATAAATTTGCTGCATTTGTACAATAGTACCTAGGTAATGTGAATTTTTCATAATGTATTAAATTTTCATGTCTGAACATTTTAAATGTGCAACTTTGGGCTACGTACATATATTTACAGCCCGATTCTCCCCAAAGTCAGTGATGCCTCACAAGTCACAAGAAGAGGTGAAATTGATTTTGTGACTTTTTCGAATTCTGCCGCTCAGTCACAACTTGTGAGAGTCACAAAAACAATCGAAACTGTGACCTCCTTCAGAACAGGTCACAACTCATAAATGTTTAATATTTCTTGGATTGTCATTCAGCATATTTTGTAAGAAAATTTTCTAGATTTTTGAACAATTATGAGTACACAAAAATGGAAGTGCTCTAGTGAATATTATTGCTGATCTTTCCCACGAAAATGAAAAGTAACATTTTTAAATAAACAAATTTTTTTTAAGAAACTAATCGTATCAAGAAGTTTGCAGCACCGACGCGACGGCTTTTGAAAACTTTGAGAGATACAAATGAACCATTCATTCTCCAAAACAATACATACATTTATAAAGTTTCGTCGCTTTCGGAAAACTTTATGCTGGGATATCAGAGCTTGAAGCCTCACGATAGTCAGTTTATTTAATAATAATAAAATATAATAATGTTAACTTGCGTTTTGTATTTTCTTCCTTTTGAATAATCAGCTGTTCAAATAATGACACTTAAAAATCTCACCATGCGGTGGTGAGTTTCGTTGTGAGTTTTCTTGTGACGATTAGGGGGAGAATACCAAAATGTTATCGAATCACAACAATCCTCACAAGGAATAGTCACAAGAGCTTGTGACTTGTGACTCCTCACAAGGGGGAGAATCGAGCTGTTAGTTGACATTGGATAGGGTAAATTAAAAGTTTCTTTAAATCCAGATTCTGTAAATGCAAAAGAAACCTTGCATGCACCCAACCTCGCAGCTACCCCAAATCCTCTAGTGTGTCCAAGCAGGGGGGTTGCATACATACCTCACTGTTTATACGCCGTAATGCGTAAGCAAGCAAATAAACCATAACAAAGTAGTTTTAGTTATTTTCAATTTTCTCAAAAACTAGACGACATAAAATCATCTATGGTAGTTTTCAATTTTTGAATAAGAATAAATTAGAAAAACGAATTTTAGGAAAAAAATAATAATATTTCACTTTGTAGTTTTGAAAAATCAAACTTTAAACTTTTTTTTATGTTTTTTTCCCAAAATTTGAGTTTGAAACTCGTTTTTCTTTCAAAAACTGTGCATAGATTTCACTTGATTTAAAAACTATCTAATAGAACAGAGTATTGGCTTTAAAAAAAAGGTATAATACTTAATTTTAAGTATTACCGTTGTTTTTTTAATATTTTTGTTTCCATTTTAGTACCTTTTTTATAAAATTGCCCCTCCCGCCCAAACGGGGAGAGATAGACCCCCCTCCAATAGTAAAAAATGCTTGTATTAAACTGTTCTACAAAAAACCGTTATAATTTCTTGGCGCCTAAGTTATCGTACTCTTGCCGCCGGACTCACTTTATTCGTCTTCGCTATCATCGTAATGTCAACTTTGATCAAAATCTGGAGCTGGTATGGTACCCTTAGTTTTGGAGCTAAAAAAAAAATTTCAATTTCTCCTCTAGGGAATCACCGAAGACCCGTAACTACCAAGTTTGAAGAAAATACCTCCGGTAGTTTAGGCTGTAGTTTGAGGTACAGACATACAGACATACATCAGACAGACAGACGGAATTGTCGGACCCACTTTTTTCGTCTTCGCTATCATCGTAATGTCATCTTTGATCAAAATCTCGAGTTCGATTTTTTTTTCAAATGCAGAACTTGCCCTTTAGTAGCTATATCGGAAGTAAAAAACACAAAGAACCCTACATTGCTGCCGCTTCAAGCGAAAGTTTACAATAATTTTTTAGTTCAACGAATTTTCAAGGACCTGGAAAGAAGAATGTAATTAATGAACACACCTGGGCTTACCACACAATATAACATAACTACTCATTCAGGTTTAATTATTTCACATCGAAACTTATGTGAATCTTTTGTGCAATGGTGTGCCACCTATGTATTCCAACGAATAAATTAAAACTTCTCTATGCAAAGTAAGTTTTGTGACCGTTTTTTTCTGATTGTTCCAATCATGGCTGTACAAAACTGTGTCCGCTCTTAGTTCATTATTTTACACCACAACAAGGTATCGTTGTAAAGATTTTGGATTTTGGAAATCTTCCAGGGGAACCATCTGACATCATTTCAAAAAATATGGCAACAGAAACTGTAATTTTGGCGGGCCAGCAAGAAAAGGCAAGGGCAACATTTTTAACTTCCCATAGGGAGTTATTGTAATCGGTCCGATTTGTCAAATTGGAATTTTTGACATTTTTCGACGTTTCAAGGTCCCTAGAGGCTATATCAATCATTTTTAGAAAGATGTCTGTGTGTGCGTTCGTACGTTCGTACGTGCGTACGTTCGTACGTCTGGTACCATTTTTCGTCGTCGATATTTCAAGAACGAGTAAAGATATCGACTTCAAATTTTGTTCAATAGATAATAACTTCGAAAGAGGCTGAAAGGGCGTTTATTAAAATTCCGTGAGTAGTTTTTTCACTATAACGGTTTAAAAAAAAAGTAAACATTTTGGTTAGTTTCAAATATCTCACGAAAAAATAATGCTATTGATTTCAAATAAAATTTAATGTACTCATTATAAGGTCATACAAATTTGGTATGAATTTGAAAAAAAATTAACATACCGTTATTTTTTTAAATAAAAAAAACTGAAAAAAAAATTTTCATAACCCAGATATTCTAAGAACGGAAAACAATTTGAAACTCAAAATAATTTTATTTTACGAAAAATAATGTGTTTGACAACTAGTGAAAATTTCACAAAAAATCAGTATACAGTTTTCTTACAAAAAATAAAAAACCATATAAAATTCTATTGAAAATTGGTAAAAATTGTTTTTCGACTCAAATTTCTCGAGAACTAGTAGTGATATTGACTTCTAATTTAGTTTATTTTTAACATAGTATAATTTTGTACAATTGGTAAAATGTTGACAAATATTAAATTAATAGTTTTTTTTTAAATAAAAAGACTATTAAAAATTCTAGTGAAAACTAGTTAATATTGTATTTCAAGTCGAATTTCTTGGGAATGAACACTGATAGTGCCTACTAAAGTATGTTGTTTTATACATCGATACCTTCCCGTAAGAATGTATACTAAGGGACATTTCTAAAATTGTTCAGGAAACGAAAAAAAACGAAGAAAGTTCTAGTTGAATCATAGTGTGCTAAGAGACAATTTTGGTTAAACTAAGTGACATCTAACAAAATTTTTTGTTGCTCACGACAATGGGATCTTTATTAATGTCGCTTAGCATAATTTTTTTGGCGGATAATACAAATTTCAGGGGAAAACATTATTTTAATGAGAAAACATGGCAGTTGATAAATTTTTGTATTTGTACTCTAGTTTCCTTTTCATGCATAATACTCGTAGGTTGGCGAAACCCAGGCCAAAACTGGCCCTTAACATATAGTATATTTCCTCATCAAAAAGTCAAGTGTCGCTCAGTACATTCTTACGGGAAGGTATCGACATAATACAATTATTAACATATGGTTAAATTTTGACAAGTATCGAATTGACACTTTTAACAAAAATATAAAAAAATCTACTAAAGAGTGGTAATATTTGTTTTTCGACTAGAATATCTTGAGAACGAGCAATGATATTGACTTTGCCAATATTTAATTTTATACATAATACAATTTCTAATAAATGGTTTATATTTGACATATATCTAGTTTTCGAGCGGATATATTTTGTAAATACCTTTCCATCAATAACCAAACCATATCTTTTATATTTGAATATTTCGTTTTTAAATTTTTTTCAATTAAAATGTTTGGAACCGAAATAATAAAGTATATATATAATATAATACATAATTTTATAATTTAATTATCAACTTAGTTTTTAGAAGAATGTATGTACTGTACATACGTATATGAATAAGGTTGTTCAGTTGTACCCAAGTCCCACATATTCAAATTCCATTAATACTCGTAGCTATGGTAAAATTAAAGAAAACGTCACAATATGTTTTTATTTTTTTACCACAAATGGGAAGTTATCAGTGTGGGTCGCACCCAGCCTCTTTTTTATAAACTTCAAGTCGTAACCGGTATTGATCTCATTCGAGTTAATTGTGTTTCTCACGTTTTAAATAACTGTAAACAAACTGGAGTTGAATGTCTTCCAATGGAATGTCTTCGTGTGGAAAAATTTGCTAAAAAAAAGACTGAATACCTTACTTTCAATAGCTAAGCTAGTGAAATAATAATAAAAAAAAAACTTTATAATCCGATAAGAGAATTTGCATTTTACGATTTGCAAGAAATTTGCATTTCTAAAGTTACGCTAGTCATCAAAGACCTTAAATTAAAAATAAAAATTTGATAAGAAGAAAAATATTAAATTGATCAATGAAAAAGTCGAACAAAAATTAATTACCCAAAACGAATGTAAAACGAATATTCAACAATTTTACATAACGTGTTAAGAATACTTAATCCAGTGGGGTGTATCTTTCAAAAAACTTGAAGTTTTTAGTTGGGTAATTTTTCAAAAAATTACTAACTGGCCAGAAATAGAATCTTGGTGTCAACCAAAAGCTAATAGGGATACAACTATCAATGATTCCAATTTGTTTGACGAATTTGTTTGTCTAAAATCATAACAAAATGGACAGAAAACAAGACTACTGTGGCCCAAAAAATGGAGAAAATTTTTAGACCAATTTCGTAAACAAAATATAAACTTCAAAAATCTTTTATTTATTGTCGAGTTCGACTTGTGTCATCCAGGTTCAAATTGTCCAACCGAAAGAGAAAAAAACAATTCTAATAATAAAAATAAATTAAAACTAAAATAAAAATTTACAATATAACTTTTGCATTTTTATCGAATAAAAACTAAACATACTCCATATTTAACGCGTCAAAAATAAGAAGACATCATGAACAAAATATAAGGATCACAGTAAAAAATAATGGTTTGGGATGTATTTCTGCATATTTAATCGGGAATCTTGTTTTTATTAAAAGTACATTGAATAAGCAAGACTATCTTAACGTCCTAAGCAATAACCTTCAATCAAGATTAAGCAAGTCAAGCATGCTTAACAGTTGGATATCTTAGCAAGACAATGATCCTGAGCAAACCTCGCGGTTACTTAAAGAATGAATGAATTATATGGCTTCAAATCACCTCCACCACCCTACCTAATCACCGGATCTAAGCCCCATACAACATTTATGGCATGATTTGGACCGGAAAATTTCGCAAAAGGACTATCAAGAAAAAATAAAATGCACGACTGGATCGCACGAACTTGCTTTTATATAAAAGTACTTTGGAGTTTAAAACACATTTTATAAATATAAAACATGGATTTAATAAGATAAAAATGTTCAAATGCATGGAATTGCAGTCTGATTTCCGGAAAAGTATGAATTTGCGCAAATAAAGTTCAAAAACCGTTTTATTAAAGTAATTTTTTATATAACAAATTTCTTTAAAATTTTTCTAGAACAAAGTTTGGGATGCCAATTGTAAGTGCTTAGTATTATCGATTTTAGGAAATAATTTCAAAAAATAATCGTTCACACGTTTTCAAGATATTTTCAAAAGATAAAAAAAAAATTCCAATATTTTTATACACAATATTATTTTAAACTTAAGAGGCTCCGGGTAAAAATTTTGGGTTAAAATCGTTAGAGCCGTTAATGAGAAAGTCGAAAATGAAAAAAACTGTTCTATGACAGGTACCATTAATAACATTTTGCCCCAAATTTTTTTTATCAAAAATGTAGTTCATGTCTATAATATCACACTTAATTTTTTTTTATCAAAATCGTTAGAGGCGTTTTCGAGATAAATAAGCTTATGCATTACGGGTGTATGGGGGGTACCGTTAGTTTTAGAGCTAAAAAAAAATTCAATTTCCCCTCTAGGGAATCACCGAAGACTCTTAAGTACCGAGTTTGAAGAAAGTACCTCCAGTAGTTTAGGCCGTAGTTCGAAGTACAGACATACAGAAATACAGACAGACGGGCGGAATTGCCGGACCCACTTTTTTTGTCTTGGCTATCATCGTAATGTTCGATTTTTTTTTCAAATGCAGAACTTGCCCTATATGGCAAGTAAAAATTACCTAAAAAGGCTTTAGTTGAAGAACTGTCCCAAATATCTTCCGATGCTAGAAATAACATTGTTGCTTCCATGTCACTCCGACTAAGAGATGTTATAAAGTCTAAAGGTGGTCAAAAGAAATACTGAGTTTTTTACCTAGGGTACTATATTTAAAAATAATTTTAAGATACGAGTATATCAGATGTTAACTTACTTTTGACGCCTTAAATGTAGAGTATTTTTAGTTTTTATTAGGAAAAAATGCATTAGTTAATTTTTTGAATTTTTATTTTGGCTTAGATGTATTGCTATTAAATAAAGCTTTTATTTTGTATTATTGGAATTTAAGTTTTGTCTATTTTTTGGTTTCAACTCCATGTAACTCAAGATATTATTTAAGTGTTTACTCACCTTAGACGCTCGTATCGTACGATGTGCACAGCTCGAGAAGTTCATGGAAAATGAAATTTGCTTTGGACTTGACAAAAATGAGTTCACATTCTCAAGTATGCTTGTCATACAGCCAAAATATCAAAACATTACGCCATCGGCAATACGGTCACCCGGTTAAACAATCCCAGACTTTTTTCTTAGGGGTTACTTGAAGCCGCGGGCTTATGCCACCAAGCTTCAGACAATCGCAGACCTTAAAGAATATTCGACATTAATGCGAATAGCTATCACCAGATATCTTGTAGAACATTATGGAAAGTGCGGTAAAACGGGCACACATCTTTTCCACAATTTTTATTTTTATTTTAATTTTTATCTTTATTTTTATTTTAATTTTTATCTTTATCTCAACATTTTAATAAATGTTTGCAAGAAATATTATTCGCAATCAGGCCCCCGAGCAAACAACACTTATTTGGGTTTGAAAATTAAGGGATATTCGTGAACGCAATCTATAGCAACACTGAAGCAAATGTCAAAACTTAACATTTATTTCCATTTCTAAATAATTGAAAACAAAATTCATAAATGCATAACTGCTGACAGTACGAAGTGGCAAACAAGCTGTATGGGCGTAGCAAAAATGCACGTTAGATTTTAGTCAGTACATTTTGTTATCGAAGTTTAACAAGCTGCATCCACTGGATATAATTTATTTCATGTCGACGAGTTTTAACATAAGGATGTCTATTTCATGTTAAAAGATAGCCACAGGCTAGTGATAGAGATTTAAGTTTGTATTGTAATTTATTACAATATAAATAAACTTATAATAAAAACAATAATAATAATAATCATATAAAAAGCTAATGTTAGGAATTTATTTCTTTGATTTTGTCTGAACATTTTACTTGATTTTTTGTTTGTTTTCATGACTGCGGTCATCTCATCTATCGAGGTCGAGATTTTATTTATTTGTATTAAGAGTATTGAAGTTTAGTGATCTAAGTAAGTTAAACAAATCAGAAAAAAAGTGAAAGACCACGACTACATATTTTCAATTTTCTTTAAGTATAGTATTAATTTTTTATTGAAAAATTGTTATTAATCTATTTCTTAAGCAAACCAACAGCGGCAACAACAAATCATTTATATGAATAATGAAGAGAAGTGTTCCCAATACCTCTCAATGGGGTACTCCCTGACCCACCTCCAAAACCTCAAAAACCCATTCGCTACTTTTGTTCGTTGGGTTCTTTGCAACAATTTTCTCAATTTTAGTTTAAGCTATAAGTATAACTTAAAAACTAACTTAAATCTAAACTTATAACAAAGAGTGGGGTTAGGACAAAAGGATTTTAAGGTCGTAGGTGTTGATATTGATATTGAAATGAATTTGGATTCAAATTGACCAACCGGAGCATACGGGTCATAGGTTCATTAAGGCCATAGGAGGTGTGGTGTGATAGTAAATAGAAAAGGCAATGGTTTCTCAGGTTACGGGTGTTATTTTTGAAAGAAATCGAGTTGTAGAAAGAGGAGTAGTCAACTGAACCAGAGAAGCCGATTTATGAGAAGTATGTCAGCAATTTCTCTACGTTCCTGTAATGGGTTGAGGTTTATCAGTTTAAGGCGGTCACGATAAAGGGGTAAGATCAAAGGATTATCCCACGGAAGGCATTGAAGTGCTAAACGAAGGAATCGTCGTTGGATGCTTTCTATTCTTGATACATGTATATCTTGGTATGGAGACCAAACTTGAGACGCATACTCAATTAAAGGTCGGACAAACGTTATGTTAAGCGATCGGGTCACGTAAGGGTTGGCAAATTCTTTAGACCATCTTTTTACAAAACCTAATGCTGAGTTGGCCTTATGGATTATTTCATCAATATGAAATAGAAATTTAAGTTCACGGTCACATAAAAGGCCAAGATCCCTTATCTTTTCTACTATTTGTATGGGTTGATTATAAAGATAGTATAGACAGAAAGTTGTTTTAATGCGTTTATGTGAAAATGTCATTGTCTGGCAGTTGCTAATGTTAAGCTCCAAGCGTAAACAATTGTTGGTACATCAGATTGAGAAACTCTCGAACTCTGTTTGGAATAGAGATACATCTTCAGGTACTGCGATGATTTTGAAAAATTTCTTATCGTCAGCGTAAAGAGTTATTTGACAATGTTTGCTGACTATATCAAAGAGGGCAGGGCCTAAAAACCTACCTTGGGGGATACCGGAAGAATCTAGAATAGGATTGGAAAGCGCGGATCTCAACCGGACACAATATACACGATTTTTTATTTAAGAAGTAATCCATTGCAGGAAAAGGGGTTCAAAACCTAAAGAGGATAGCTTTAAGAATATGAGGCTCTGAGGAATTTTGTCGAAAGCTTTGCTAAAGTCAGTGGAGACCATATCAAATTCGTTTCCGTTTTCTAAGACTCTTATAATGAATGAAACGAATTCTACAACGTTTGTGGAGGTGGATCTGCTTTTTAAGAAACCATGCTGTGCTGAGGTAATTAAGGACCTGTAACGGAAACTAAGGAGTTCATATAAAATACTCGTACTTTAAAAAATTTTTGGGATATGTGAAAGTTTAGCAATTGGTCGATAGTTTTTCAACTCACCTTTCGGGCCTTTCTTGTGAATTGGTGTTATAAAAAAATGTTTTCCATATCTTGGGAAATGTTCCCTGAGATAAGGATACGTAAAAATTTTTTGATAGAGGATTTGAAAGATAGAAAGAACATTTTTTCAGGAAAATGGCAGGAAGACCATCAGGGCCCGGAGTGAACTCATCATAAAGTTGAGAAACTTTTTTTCAATGACCGATGGAACAATGCAATCAGGTAAGAATGGACCCAGAAAAATTCCTTAAATACTCAAAATAGGTCAAATCTGGCTTAAAAGAATCCTTAAAAAATGACGCAAAGTTATATATAGTTAGATTATCATTAAAGGTTTTATTATTGAAGGACAAAGAGGATGAATACCCATCTGACTTTCTTTTGTTATTAACGAACTGAAGAAGGATTTGGGATCGTTGATAAGGTAAGATTGGGTTTTATGTAAATATTGTTGGTAGAAAAAACTGCACAATTCGTTGAATTGAAGATAAGCACCAAGGTATTTTGAGTAGTCAGTTGGGCATTGAGAGCGTAGGAAAATTTCCCAAAGCTTGTTCCTTTGGTTACACAGCGAACGTAGCCTACGATTATACCAAAGTGGTGATGAAGGGGAAACTCTACGTCGCAGTCGGTACGTAGGGACAAATAACGAAATTGCATACACTGAAAAAATTTTTGTACATTCTTTTTATGAATGGCGATCATTCAGCCAAAATCACTAGTTTTTAAGATATATTCATATGAATAATGCACGAATTTATAAAAATTAATTTTTGTTTTATGACCAAGTCATGATTTTCATGAAAAACCATTCATAAAATCCAAAGCAATAGAATTGTTGTTGGAAAATCAGATTTTGATATTTTACATTTGAAGTATGAACAGTTCATACAAATTTTATTGTAAAGTTTTATGAAAAATTTCTTAAAATGCTTGAAACTGTTCTTTTATTGTAGGAACAAAGTGACTGATTATATGAAACCACATTCATCAAGTGACATTTTATGAAAAATTACTTTAAATTCTTGAAACTATACATTTTTTACATGCAAAATATCATTAAATGCATGAAACCACATTCATAAACATTTTTTTGTTGCGAATTCCAAGTAGGAAACTTTACATTTGAAATATGAATAATTCATAAAACGCATGTTTAATGTTTCTTTCTTTTAATGAACTCGATTCTCGGCCCGTTTTTAATGAAGTTTTTCTTTAAAATCATGCAGGTTTTCCTTGGAATCATGTACCTTTTTGGTTCAGTGTAGTGGTAAGTTAAAATTGTCATGATATTTTATGAAAATTTTCATGAGCTTAGAAAATTCTGAAGGGAGATCTTCCTGTTGGATGGATACCAAAACGTTGTTCTTGTTTTCCCTTCGTAACAAACAGATCTGACTTATCGTGCAGAAAGGCCAGGAAAATGTGAACATTTTCATATTTGGTTTAATAAACGTCTAGTTAATTTAAAATGTGAAATGAAACGGATGTATAGAAAAACTTTATATGATTCATCCTTCCATTTAACTTTTTGTAGATTGAGAAAGAAATATGAATTCTTAAAACGGTTTCTATATCGTCAGCATATTTTATCCGTGGAATCTAATATTAAAAGCAACCCTAAGGCTTTTTGGACCTTTCTAAACACGAAAAGAAAATCAATCGGTATTCCACTTTCTATGAAGTACAAAAATGTTTTAAGCAGTGATTTAAAGTGTATTTGTAACATGCTTGCTAATTTCTTTCAATTTAACCATGTCGATGAACCAGAAACACAACCAGAACCAGAGTCAACTCTTGATGTTTCTTTTATTAACGTAGGTAGTCTTTATATCTCTGAGGAGGACGTCTTTAATGAACTGTCATCTCTTGATGGCTCTCATACTCTTCCCCCTGACAATATTCCAGCTGTATTTGTTAAAAATTGTAGACATCATTTTTTAATCCCGTTTCATATAATGTTTAATCTCTCGTTGTCTAAAGGTTTATTTTTGGATTGCTGGAAGTATTCTTTTATCACACCAATTCACAAATCTGGTGCTAAGCTAGACATTCAAAACTATAGGCCTATTGCGAAATTACAACTGGTCCTTAAGTTATTTGAAGCGATTGTCAAGACTTTACGCTGTCACTCGGTTTTTTATATCTGAAGATCAACATGGATTTGTTAGTGGACGATCTACGTCCACAAATTTAGCAATTTTTACTAACTTTGGCCTTTTAACAATATGAAACAGCACTTACAAGTTGATGCTATCTACACGGATTTTGCTAAAGCTTTTGATCGTGTTCAGTTTCATATTTTACAGCGTAAGTTGGTAAGTTTTGGGTTTCACTCTGCTTTACTTGGCTGAATAATGAGTTATTTAAGAAACCGTAAACAGTATGTTAAATTGGAATCGCATCTTTCAAAAGCTATCTTAAATCACTCGGGGGTTCCACAAGGTAGCCATTTAGGTCCTCTTTTTTCCTTATGTTTATCAATGATTTACCAAATTGCATTTTAGATTCTAGTGGATTACTTTTTGCTGATGATTTTAAGTTGTTTAGGCAAATTAAATCTGTATCGGATTGTACAAAACTTCAACAAGATATTTATAGGCTTTCGAGTTGGTGTGATGTCAATTTTTTGCATTTAAATATGCGTAAATGTTCTATTTTGACATTTACTCGATCTAAGAATCTAATTTTATTCGATTATAAAATGATCTTACACGAGTCTCGATGCATAAGGATTTGGGAGTTATTTTCGATTCTCAATTGAGCTTTGTGCTACATGTAGACTTTTTAATTTCGAAGGCAAATGCCATGCTTGGTTTCTTTTTAGAAACTCTAAGGAATTTAGTGACCCGTACACTTTGAAAAGTCTGTTTGTCTCTTTGGTTCGTTTTAATCTGGAATATTGCTCCATCATATGGTCACCCTACTATAAAAGCCGATCTTTACGGGTTGAACGTATTCAGAAAAGGTTCACGAAGTTTGCTTTGCGTAAAACTTACTTGTTTTCAGATATGCCTGCTTATGATATCAGATGCCAACTAATTCAGTTAAAACCTCTGCACTGCAGACGAATGTAATATTTCGTAATGTTTGCTAGAGACATTAGCCGTGTTTTTTTTGGAAAAGTTATCCGTAGTGCAGTAAGATTTTATATGAATAACAAATACAACATCCGCAGTAGGATCACTGCCGATACTCGAATAAACGTCAAATCTCTATCTGCAGCAGGATTTCACTTCTCCATTTATCGGCAGTGATCCTACTGCGGATGTTGTATTTGTTATTCATATAAAATCCTACTGTACTACGGATAACTTTTCCAAAAAAACACGGCTATTATTTGTAGCCATATAGATAGTCCAAAGTTGCTGTCGTTATTAAATATTTATGCTCCTGCGCGTTCCTTACGTCCTTACCAAAAAAAAAAAAAAAAAAAAAAAAGAGAAAATGATTTCTTTAATATCCGTAGACATAATACTAATTACGTTTCAAACAATTCTATATGTAACGCGGCTTCTTGTTTCAATCAATTTGAAGATTTATTAGAATTCCATTTGAGTCGAAATGAATGTAAAATTTTGCTATTAAATAATGTTTGATTGTGTATTCGATTTTAAGTTTAGTCTGTAAGTTATTCTATGAAAGTCAATTGTACTTGTTAGAGTTAAATAAATAAATAAATAAATAAATATATCTTTTTGTCTCTGAACCTAGATAGAGCATAGCGACATTCAGTGGAATCTGCAGTTTGCTGGGTAGGTTTGACTACTGGTGGTAAAAGAGGTTCAAAAAAGTTTTCGGAATTTTGTTGTGTAGAAGGGACTTTGCGTGTACATATTAGATGGATTAGTTGACTGAGTGGGGTTCAAAATATGTGAGCTTATAAAGTTAGGATGTTAAGCTCCTGTTCTTAGGTCGAAGTTGGGGAGAGTCGGAGAGGGAGATCGAGACGAAGGTGGTGATGGGGTTTTAGTGAGTTTAAAAGAGACTCTTTTTGTTTCTTTATATGGGGCGGAAGCACTATGAGAGGTTGAAGGTGCACTTAGGGAGGTTGTGGGAGCTTTAAATTCTGGGGCATTTGCATTAAGATTTAAAAAAAATATGATTTGAAAAATCGGGAAATACACCCATTTTGAAACTCCAGTTCTGGTTAGATTTTGGAGTGTAACTGGCGCTTGTTGTTGTAGGTCTTCTGGACGTTTTAGTCTTCCGTGTTGAGCGTGATGTATCATGGGCTGGATTTTTTGATATCTTCATATTCTCTATTAAAAGCTTTTTTCCAGGCCGGTGGAAAAGCCACTCATAGTTGATAGGTATCGACACCTTGAATTTTTTGGGAGAATTCGATGACATTCCACATCCGGAATAGAATAAAATTCTTCATAAAGAATGATTGAACCCCCGCAGAACTGGCATTTCTAGGAGTGTTGATTAGGAAGAATGACGATTTATTGGATTTTTTAGTCTATCAAGTCTTTGGTTCCATTCTGAAGTAAACCACAAGGTACCAAATTTAGAAATGCGACAAGGGTGATGCTAGGTGGTGGTTCATTTGAATGAATAGAAGCGATTGGGTTCGCGACGGCGGCGGCGGCGGAGTCAATAGTGTCAGCAGACAGAATTTCGTTCGAAGAATTAGCAGGGATTGGGTTCGCGGTGGCAGAGTGAATAGTGGCGGGGGTCACGTCGGCAGACAGAATTTCATCCAGGATTGATAGATTGTTTTTGTTTGAAATAGGACTGTTCGAAACATCAACCACTTCATTAAGAAGAGATTCTATTTTTCACGAGTGTTCAATTAATGATTCAACAGACAGACAGACGGAATTGTCGGACCCATTTTATTCGTCTTCGCTATCATCGTAATGTCAACTTTGGTCAAAATCTCGAGTTTGATTTTTTTCCAAATGCAGAACTTGCCCTTTAGTACTTATATCGCAAGTAAAAATAAAAAAAATGTAGGTCGGCGAAAGAGAAGAAACCACAGTAGCTTTATTCAGTGTTGAAGTTGAAGTAAATGCGTTACTGAAAATACTGCACAAATAGTCAATATACAATTTTAATGGGGTCGCGGATATAAATATTTATGAATTCGAACTTGCGAGTGGGTACACAAACGGTAAGGACGAAATAAAAATTAACAGACAAGGGAGCAACTTTAAAACACGTCCGATCGGCTCGGCGTTCGAATAATAACATGTTGTTTGGTTCCAAAATCCAGTCATGCTAATTTAAGAAAACTTTTTTTTTTAATTAAATGATAATTTTTGGTTGTGTTTTGATAGAAAAGAAATGTTGTTATTCGATGACCTTTAATCAATACCGACATAATTAATATTTTTTTTTAAATTTTGAAAAGACTGAAAAATAAATACGCAACAGATTTAATTATTTACAGCATCCTCTACTTTTACAACTTATTTTCATTCTAGTTAATAACTCCCAGAACTTCAAAGCATTACATGTTTATAAGCAATTGACCTTGCTCTCTACATGGTGGTCAAGAAACTTCAAAATTTAATTCTCCATTTATTTCATCTACGAAAACAATAATAAATAGAAAAATGCATGTCTGAAAATAAAAGAAAACCCATGCATAAGACTACTACATTCCATATTTCCTGCAATCATTTATTTTACGTGGAAGCTCAACAAAAAACGCCGATAAAAAGTTCTTTTACAGCTCAAATAACGCTACAAATTTTAAATTTGCCTTAAGACAATTTTCGTTGCAGTATTCGGGTAGTATTTTTCGATTTAATTATAATTTTTGCTCGAGGTGTGACCTTAACTAAATACAAGGTATCCGGTAATTCGTGTACCATACTTTGGGATGTGATTTTCAGTCATATTCTAAGAAAAAAATTATTCTACAGTAAAGTCTGATTTTCAAGTTTTTGACGATTTAAAAAAAGGCTTACTTTGATGTACCCTGACCCATGTAAAGGTCAATTTCTCTGTCAGTACTAATGGTAGGGACCTCATTTTAGACTTTTTTTTTAGTTCTTAGGGTTTCCAGATATTTCCCTGAGGTGTAATGGGTTTGAATAAAACAATAATTTGTGTAGTTTTTTATTTTTTATTTTATGTACACACAAATACAGTCCTAATAAGTGCTCAAAGTGCCCAGCTGCGTTTTGAATGCATGATAGAGCCCGTTTTTGGATTTTATTTTAAACGTTTATTCTCGATAACTCTTGCTTTACTTTTAGTGATCCTTCGGAAATACGTTGTTCTAATCCAGTTTAAGTTTTTTTTCAGATAAGTAAACAATTTTTTTCATTCGCCCCCATACAAAAAATCCAGTACAGAGAGATCGAGAGATCTTGCAAGCCAATTGGTCCACTTCTGCCTATCCATAGATCACCGTATTCTTCATTCAGCCAATCCTTAACTTTACGACCATAGTGGGCTGGAGCACCATCTTGTTATAAATATGATGAAGCTAGTTGAAGCAGTGGAACATCCTCCATAGGTCTGGTAGATTATTTTGCAAAAAAATCAGATAGTTAGTAGAATGAAGTCGTGGTGGTAATTTGAAAGGCCTGAATAATTTATTTTCAAATACACCTGCCCACATTGATACTGTTTATAAACTGGTTGTCATCCAAACTTCTCTCTAGCAACAAGTTACAAAATTCAAGTCTCTTTTGAAAATCATCGGGAAGCAGTTCTTGCATATGGATACATATTTTCTCCATGGAGTATACTGGAAATTCTGTATTTGGAAACATTAAACTGTAGAGCCAAGCGTCTTATGCTGATGGAAGGATCGATTTCAACACCTGCAAGTATTCTTTCATAGACCGAAACTCTTCTTGTGCTTGCAGCTCCCGCGTTGGGTGTTGCAGTTCAAACCCATCCAGTTTCTCGAAGCCTTCGAAAGATATTTCCAAAAACATTTCCAGAAGGAAGTCGTCTGTTAGGATAAAGTTCTTGGTATCATCGTTGTGCTCTTCTTGAATTTCCATTGCACAACCTATAAACGAATAAAATGTGTGCGTATTCTTCTCTCGTAAATGAAGGCATTTCAAAAAGCGCTCTTATACAACAGTAATCGTGACTTAACTTGATAATCTGATGAATGAATTTGTTTTTCTATTCTTTTATACCACTTATTAAGTTAATTTACCACTAAACGTTCATACCTCAAATTTAACTTTTATTCAGAAGAGGTAAGGTAATTAGGGTTTTGACAGCAAGTCAAGTAGGCATAAGTACACTTTTAACCCTTTTCATGAGTGCATAGTCTTAAAAATTACCTAAAAACTATCAATTCTTGGAAAACCACTCCAATTGCCAAGTGCTGCAATAAAAGTAGATAAAAAACCCAAAATTCGATTTTTTACCTGTTTTAGATTTTCCCAAGTATAAGAAAAATTATTGATTTTTGGATGCATTTATTAATGAGTTTTTTTTTTTAATTGTTTTGTTCATCAGGCAGAAATAAGAAAACTTTATGTTTATTAAGCATTTTTTGAAAAACATTGACCTCAAAGTCAAAATTTTGCTCAGACAAGAAAAATTTAACCCCATTTAAAATTGAATATCTGGCAACCTTATAAACATATCAGCTCAATTTAAACGTAGTTTTAAAGGTTAGTATTTCTAAAAAAAAAATCTAAAATGAGGTCCCTGCCATTAGTATTGACAGTTGACCTTAACATGGGTCAGGGTATACAAAGTCACCTTTTTTTAAATCGTCAAAAAGTGATGTCAAAGTTGAAAATCAGACTTTACTGTAGAACAATTTTTTCTTAGAATATGACCAAGAATCGCATCCTAAAGTATAGCACACGAATTACCGGACACCCAGTATACCAAACGAAAATTATTCCTAATTTCTTGCATGTCCTAAAAAAAAATTTAAAAAAAAATAAAAAGAAACATTTTTTAGGGCTGCATTTAAATATCGCGACAACGTAAAGCGCTTGTTTTTTCTTATGCTTTAAATTCAGCACATTCGATTTTTTGGAAAAATATAACTTCGGATTCAGGATAAGAGAAAGGTTCAATGTTGTAAGCTTCAAAAGTTCAACACATATCCCCGAATCGTCAAACTGTACGACAAGTTTTGATTAACTTTCACATATTCTTTTATAAAACAAGTTCCGAAAAATCATACAAAAGTTAGGGAAAGAATACTTAAAAATTTCGTAAATAAAATATACGAAATATTAACAATATCCTTTTTATATTTTGTTTTATCAAAAAACTTATTTCAAGACCAAATCTGTGGTCTTTTTCAATTCTTTTCGCATCCTCTTTACTCGTAGTTCAATTTTAAGCGAGATTCTTTTTTTGTCGGTACTAATGTGTATCCGTTTCGGTAAACATACTATGTACATAAGTATACCTATTTCTTATTTTCATGACCGCTCGCATTGTTTATCATTTTTAAAGGGTAGCCATAACCCCTTGAGTGCTGGTATATTTCAACAAAAAAAAATTATAAGGACTTTTATTGGAAAATATAAAATTAAATACAATTCTTTTCTCATTTTGTTCTCTTTTTTTCATATTTTGTATATGAAACAAAAATAAAAGAACCCAGATATACTTTCTCTAATTTTAATATTTCGAATGATCTTTAGATTGCCAACGTTGTGTTCTTGGATTTTGAACAAGGCCAAGGCCAATTTGTATACAGAAAAAACTAATGATAAGGATACAACTAAACCTAAAATCCTAATTTGTTTGTATTCTACTTCATTTTTTATGAGTAGAAATTAATTTAATTCTGATAAGATAAAATAATTAAAATTTAATGGCTTACCATCAACTATTCGCTCTTTTGTTTGAGAATATTTTTCTTGTTGCTGTTTTTGTTTAGTTTCAATTGTTGCTGTTGTTTTTGATTTTGTTGTTGTGGTTGTTGATGTTGTATTTGTATTGTCTTCCTCTTGCTGTCGATTAAGACTTTTAGTTGAACTTTTTGGAGACGAAGACATTTTGCACTTTCGTCGCAATTTCAATGAAAATTTTACCACGAATATTAAAAAAATTGTCACTTTTTTTGTCTAAACTATTGATTTTGAGATATTTTTCTAAAACTGGGTAGTTAATTTTATCAACTAAGGTTATTTTGATGTGTGGTGACTAACGCACAGTTTTTGTTTTTAATTTTAGATTAGAACAATAAAAAATACTAAAAATAACCTACGAGTGAGGCCTGCTGCTGGCTAACCTAACGCGCGAATTATTTTGGCTTAGTCAAAATACAAAGTCATATTTACATTTTTATCAATAAATTCGCATATTTTGTTTAAGTTATTGGATGGGTGTACAGTAATATTTTTTATATATATTTAAAAAATAATTAAACAAATGATTTTTAACCAAAAATAATATTTACGAATCTATGAATTTATTTGCATCGTTATTTTTTGTATTTCCTTTTGTTCAACACGTTGCAGAAAAACGGACTTAGTTTCTATTTTTTTAAACTATATATTAAATTAACATTATATTAGAAATCAAGCAACGCGAGTTGCAAATGTGTGTTTATTTTTTCGTAATAGTTTTTATTATATTTTTCGCGCGATGCTCACAACCTTAACAGAATAAATCTCAGAAGACTGCCACCAAAAGTCATATATAAAGTATACAGAATATATCAGCACAATTTTTTTCTCAGAAATATCTAGCGTTTTGGGGGATATTCATTGTCAGCGTCTCATCAAACAACCACGAGTATTTTTGATAGACCAAAAATCGATACACATCGCCAGAAATAAAAAGCTCTTTGATTTATTTTTGTTTTTGTTTTTTTTTTTTTTTTTAAATAATAAAAACCGTCGTTTTTGCCTTGGATAATAATACTTATTACTTAAACGACTATTTTTACACACTTCGGTTGAGAGTGAAACAATCGTTATACGCCCGTCTGTCCGGTCTGTCCTTTTTTCTCGCCGGCGGCGGCGGCGGTCTTTTTTGCCCGTTCAATCATCTTGTCCTATACTCATGTTTAGTGTATCTTTTTATCTAATCAACAATGAGAGCAAGATTTTGCGGGTAGCTATATCTTTTATTTTGGCGAGCAAAACTTATTACCCTCCAAAACAATGTGATTGATAAGTTTGGGTTCTTATATCCCGCGCTATATTATGGATTTGTAAAAAAATAGTTTGAATAAAATGAAATGGACCACTGGGTTGAGACCCTAGTTCTTCATAACTGTAATTTATAAGGGAAATTAATTTTTAAGAACAATTTAAATCTTAGAAGTAATTTATGTTTGTTCTAATGCTAGCGTTGATGGATAAGTTTCAGGGAGTTCTGGTACTCGAAATACTTCCATTCGAATTTATTGTTATGATTTTTGAACCCATTGCTTTAAAAAGTCTTTAGATGCAGATATTTCCTGAAGCAAAC
The DNA here is from genome assembly GCA_911387755.1 of Chrysotoxum bicinctum. NCBI lineage: Eukaryota > Metazoa > Arthropoda > Insecta > Diptera > Syrphidae > Chrysotoxum > Chrysotoxum bicinctum. Next base: position 5,256,110 of record OU426991.1, read on the forward strand.
CTTTTAAGTAATGGTCAGTGAAGAATAGTGTATACAAAATTTTAAAATATTTTCGCAACAAAACATTTTTTTTAAATAATTTTTAAGTAAATTCAACGAAATATGCATACATAAAACGTACATACGTACAATTTGAACTAAGGCATAATCGAAATGTCAAAATCAAAATAATAATGTATGTTAAGATTCTTTTACAGCGGAGAAAGAAGTATGTCTGTGAAGACTAAAGATATTGAGCTTGAAATTTTGAAGGGATTGAACAGAGAAGTTACCATTTTTCAGGTCCATTCAGATAATCTTAACTTTAAGCCTGCAAGATCTAAGTTTTTTTTATAATTTTTAATTGTACGGCTCTAATATAAAGCAATAAAAGGATAAACAAGAATTTCCGTTGGCACTATAAAATTATAGAATTATAGAATAACGGGCACCCCGTTGAAACTGGGGGTGTATAGAAAAGAATTCTGTCTAGATCAAAGATCGAGCTCACACTTTAAATGCGCCATTTCCACCCGATCTTTGAGTTAAAACATAATAATAAAATTTTTGTGAACTTTACTTAGATAAGCTCAGGTTGAAGTGACTGCCTGCTAAGAACCGACACACTTAGATCAAATGTGGGTCTGTCGTGATACCACCCACATGGTAGGAAAGTTTTTCCCTACTCATTTAACTATTTTGAATCCTAATGAGGTTTAAAAGACTCCGTTTTTGAGATCACTCGGGTCGGTAGTAGAAGTCTCCCAAATAGAGTATTACGTCTTTGATATAGAGCACGACATGTACTGTACATACATAGAAGATAAGGAAATTGTCTCCTTTCTCTCTTCATACATGCAGCTTCCAGGTAGCGCAGCATGTCTACCTTTTCAGCCAGCCTTTTAAAATATGTCCTTTTACACCTATAACGGAATTATCAGATTCTTAGAGCCCGTGATATCTAGTGTTGGCTAGATCTGTTTTATCACTGGTAGTGGTAATGTTGTTCCACCTAAAGTTTTCAATCTTCATAACATCTTGCTTAAGCATAAGCTTATATGTAGCGATAAGTATACAAACATCTGTCTTTTCTGTTAAAATAGGTAATGTTCCGTTTTAGCAAGCTCTTCAGCCTTAAAATTACCTGGAATGTCTCTTAGTATACGCTTTCAACCTTCATCGATTTTTTATCCATCAGTATAGAAATAAACCAAATCATCATTCAAGAATGATTCATTTTTCCAAGCAGATCTGGATGGGATTGTTGCTTAGAAGTTTTTGTTCAAATGGAATCGACGGGTGGATTAGAAATAGAGCGAAATGCGAAGTTGATTGCGATTTATCACTTTATTTACAACGGCCCATCCTCCACCAGTATTATTACAGAAGTATATAGTCAGTTAGTAATGATATTTTTGAAGGAGAAGAGAGCCACGCTGACCTTTAATCGTATGTTAGGTTTCCATTTATATTTTCTAGAGAAGAGGACAACATCTGTTTTGTGAGCATTTACACTATGCCTAAGCCGATCTGCCCAACGTGTTAAAACCTTTTTAGAGCATTTTGCAAGAGCTCTTTCAACTCAATTTCGTACAGGAACATGGTCCAGATAGGCAATCACTCTATAGTTCTCCTTTTTCAGATCAATAAGTAGTTCGTTATCTATCAAGTTCCGAAATAGTGTACCTCTATCGACAGATCTTCTTTCAGAGAAGCCGATTAGTTTTGAAATGCTGTTAGTATTCGATTAATCAGTTCACCAAAGTGACCTCTCTACACTCAGAAATGAGATATGTCAACATCATTTACTCTTTGTGATGGAGGGAATATTCGATAGTGCTTACTAATGTGTATAGAGCAGTTTCCACCAATTAACCTTTTTTCATAAGCATAATATGCATTAGATGAAAGACTCATATCAATACTTGATCGGAAATGGATATCAATCAGACATTCTAAGGATCTTAGAGGGTATGATGATTGAATGATAGTTCTAAGATCTTCCGTATCCACATGGATGGATTTACCAGCTTCGGGTATAAACACAACTTTGATTTATCTCCATAGGCGTAGAATATTTGCGAGATTTATGCAGCCTTTGAAAATAGCCTCCAAAATAGGCAGAATCATACATTTATTCATTTGGAGTTCAGCTGTAATGTATGGAATGTATGGACTTGTATGGTCTGAAATTGTAATTTATCCCTTGTAATTCAACCTTGTAGATAAGTTAACTGTTTAACTCACTAAGATTTGTAATAATACAAATAATGAGTTTCTGCGATCCCTAGCACGCTGTTACCAGTCTTAGCCAAACGCTCTGGCCACCACGTTGACTCGGTATTTTAAATCGGAGGTTCGCTCTTCCTCGTCAACTCGAACCTGGGACTGGGATTTGGAAACTAGTAACATATTCCCTCGAAATGTCCTAGCCAGTATTGAAGATGTATTTTGGCTTTTTGACCACCATCCACATCTTGATATAGTTCAAACAGTTAAACTCTCCCTGTCAACGGCCTTGGATTGGATAAAAGCATCGCTTCCCATCGATCAGCGAAATCAAGCATCATTGCGCAATGCGCATGGTTAGTACTTGGATGGAGGACCGTTCAAATATTAACCCTGTGCTACTTACATGTGTTTCTTATGTTGTTCTTTCTCTCTGTCTGTCTCTCTCTGTCTAAGCCGATGGCCTCAGTTTCCAGTGCCTTAAGTATATCTACTTCTTCAGATTTATCTACGGAGTATAGTAATATGTAATGTAAACTCTCCCTTTCTGCTTATAGTCCACAAGTCAAAACTATAGAGAGTTTCATAGAGCATGAACTTAGTCTTTCGCTTGAGGAATTTTGAGTCCATTTGTACCTTAAAACTCAAGTAGCAGCCGTTTCCTATCGTAATTCTTTGTCTGATCTTCACTCAGGTATCGTTCATGGAATAAATTTAAAGTCAAAGGTAGATAAAATCCCTACCTACTTAAAATTTTTTGACATCAATATTGACTTTGTCCTAGTCAGTGTATGTTTGTTGTGCTTGATGTTCAATCGCCGTATAGGACTTTATTATAGACCGTTGAGAACGGACGTTGATGTGGATATCATTCGCATATTCCAATAGTTGGAGTTCCTGCCCTTGCTGTTAATGCCTGCCAGGTGCAAAATCTGTTTAATAATGAGATTTAAGAAGTAATAGCGCATCTCTTTACCAAACATGGTTACACACTACACTGCAATCAGTTTTGCCACTTATAATTGGTTGATTATTTGATGGATACTCCTTATCAAAGTAGCACCGCTGTATTTGAAGAGTCTGTGACCTAGTTGTTCCTAACTTTTTCAAACTGGGTAATGGAACTGGTTCTTCATTTAAGAACAATATGATGCAGCGTTTTTGGCAACATCGACTATGTGATCATGCCTTAATTTCCTTAATTGTTGGTTCGTCAAATAAATATTACCATAACAGGTGATTCTGCCTTGTTTAACACATTCCGGTTTTCTTCAGTAGGGTCGGAAACTTACTTCTCGAATCAAATCAGATCTGTACCAGTTTAAAAAGAAAGCTCTCATCTATACAAGAACGACTCATTGATATAGATAAAGGGAACAATGAAAGAATGCGGAATTTGGTCTTTGAAGCATTTAATTTTATTCGGTTGTTTATTCTCCACTGAACTTATCAATTTCAATTCAATTCAATTCAATTCAATTATTTTTATTATTACTTACAAGCTTTGAGATACAATGTTTTACACTAATAACAAATAAAAAAAAACATTCTAAAGTTGAGAAACTAGTATCGAATGTCACTACAGTCATAAGGACTAATTTAAGAATGCAAGTTTTAAAAATTTAGTTTATAATAAGATTTGAATAATAAGTTTTGAATAAGTTTTGATAATAGGTTTTGATTGGGGTAAAGAAATAGTAGTTAAGATTTAATTAATTAAACATTTATATTATACATTATCATTAAAAGAAAAGACAAACAGTTAAGAATTTGTTATGATTATTAAAATTTTAAATTTAAGTAATAGCTCGCATTAATAATTTAATTTCATTGTGATCAAAATTAAACAGCCATTTTTTTAATTCAAAGTTAAAAGAAAAGGATTTATTTATACTTCGAATGCTAAGTGGAAGCTTATTAAAAAGCCTGGGTGCAACAATTGTGCAAAAATTTGAAAATTTTTGAGTGCTGTGGCGCGGTACTGTGACTAGGTAACTTTCATTGCTGCGCAATGAAAAATCTGTAGAATAAAGATTCGTAAGATAACCACTTCGGTTGAAGAAAATTTTAAAAACTTTATAGAAATACAATTTTCCATACAATTCTCAATATATGCTTTAGGGAAACAATTCAAGGGTTCAATTTATTATCAAAAGTACCTAGTACTAGCCTGTTGGAGGGCTAGTCCATATTGCAATTTGGATTGAACTAAGGCATAGTAAACGGTTTCCAACAGATTTCGAGAGCAAAGAGGTCGTAACCCATAGATGATGATGACAGCTCTAGTTCATATTGTTATCAATAGGGTTAGGATTTCCATGCAAATGCATATTTTTTTGAGAGACTTTAGAAACAGTGGAATAAAATACAAACACGAATAAATCAATTTGCTTTAAAATGGTATTTAATCGTTCGTGCATATTTTTGCATATATTATTATAAATGCACATTTAACTTTCAATTGCATATTTTCAATAATAAATGCATATTTTTGCATATTTTCGAAAAACAAAACAATCCTGAAGTAAAAAATGCACACGTATACCTTTAAATATTTACTTTAATCAATTTCTGTGAACAACTTGGAAGCTGTTGCTCACAACGACAGTTAGAAAACAGGATCCCAAATTATTTTTGTAATACATGTTAAAACTTATTCCAGAACGATTTTGATAAAAAAAAAAATAAGTGTGATATTATGGACATGGACTATATTTTGGTCAAAAAAAAATTTGAGGGGAAATGTTATTAAGAGTACCTGTCACATAGAACGGTTTTTTTGATTTTCGAATTTCTCACCAACAGCTCTAACGATTTTAACCAAAATTTTTATGCAGGAGCTGCTTTGCATTTGAAAAAATATAAACTAATTTTTTTTCGAAAAAATAGTTTTTGGATTTTTAAAAAAATAATACAATTTTTTTTTTTGAAAATTCAATATCTTGAAAACCGATACACGATTAAATTTTTAAATTACGTTTTAAAATGTATTTTATTAAATACTAACAACTTGCATATCAATTTTTTTTATAAAAATTTTAAGGAAAATTTAGTACACAAAAAACATGTTTAAGTGTGTCTGTATGTCTGTACCTCTCACTACAGCTTAAACCACTGGACCTATTTCTTTCAATCTCGGTAGTTAAGGGTCTTTGGTGATTCCCTAGAGGAAAAATTGAAATTTTTTGTTTAGCTCCAAAACTAACGGTACCCTCCATACACACGTAATGTAAAATCTTATTTATCTCGAAAACGGCTCTAACGATTTTGGTAAAAAAAATTAGGTGTGATATTATGAACATAGGCTACATTTTGGTCAAAAAAAATTTTGGGGCAAAATGTTATTAGGGGTACCTGCCGTAGACCCGTTTTTTTTTATTTTCGACTTTCTCATTAACGGCTCTAAGGATTTTAACCCAAAATTTTCGAAAAAATATTTGTTGGATTTTTTTGAACAATTTTTTTTTTTTTAAATCAATATCTTCAAAACCTATGAACGATTATTTTTTGAAATTATTTCCCAAGATCAATATTATTTAATACTTAAAATTCGCATCCCACATTTTTTTGTTGAAAAATGTATCTTAAGTTCCAAAGTACTTTTACATAAGAGCAAGTTCGTGCGATCCAGTCGTGCATTTTATTTTAATTTACCTCAATGTCACAGATAATCGTTCCTCAGATGATATTGAATTTCTACATTTTGTATTCTTATGCGTGCCGGTCGTTAACTATACTTCATCCAACAAAAATATGCAGTACACGTCTTATGGGAGAGCTTTTTCAAAATCAGTAGCGTGCTATATTTTTGCACCATACTAAATTAAAAGAACTCCTCCATAAAAAAGTGTTTGTGCGCCCGTAAATTTTCGATTGCATCTGACACAGATCCGACGTCCTATCGACCGCACATCTGAGTGTGCACTGAATTGCTGTGGCCTATGGTTGTTGGTGATATTCAATTTCAACCCCCATTAAATATTGATGTGCATTCAGAGTAACCCTTGTTCATTTGCTAACTTGTTCAGTTTTTTTTCCTTGGGTTTCTGTTGAGGTGCTTTTGATTTTAGAGCTTTAAAAAAAGGGTCAATTTAAAATTAACACTACGACAACTCTGTGAGAGCTTTAATAAAGGACAGATTTATGCAATCCACTGTAGTCAGAATGCGAGGCAAACGTCCTATCTTGACCACACTGCATATTTTTGTTGGACAGAGTATAGGCGATCAACGCACAAATTTCGAATTCAACGCATTCAACTCTAATGTACGGTGCCTTCAATTTGTTCAACCAACGGGTTGGATCTAGTTGTTGGCCGTTGCGCAACAAGTGTACTGGTAGTGTACGAGCTGGTGTTGCTCCTTGAAAATGTTCGATCAACACGTTGAGCAACATTTTTAAGATAATGTGTTGCACAATATTTGTTTAACGCGTTGATCAACATTTTAATTTTCTTTGGGATTTCTTGATGTAATATTGTGTTGCGTTGGTTGCAGTGAAATGTGTCTACGTGGTTGAACTATTGCGTTGAACTTGCAGTTGTTGCAGCTTGCAAATTGTAGTTTATTTTGGTTTTTCGTCATGGAAGGTGATAAAAAAACAGAGTGGACCACGGAATTAATTTTGCAGTTGATTTCAACAACTGAGGAAAAGCCCAATATATGGGACATTAAGAGCCCCTCTTATAAAAATCGAGATGCCAGGGAAGATGCTTGGTCTCAAATTTCCTCAAAAATGCAATTGCCTTATGTACCGAACTGAAGTCAAAATTATGTCAGGTTTGACGTTTGAGTTTTTTGTTTATCGTGGTGCGTTCAACGCGTTCCCCAACGAGTGATCCTTGGTTAAGTGTACGAAGGTATCAACTCGTTCATCAACTGGTTGAGCAACCATATCGAAAACGCAGTTGATCAACTCGAAAAACTTTTTTTCTGTCAAAATCGAACAAGTTTATCAACTAGCGTACGAGGTTATTCAATTTTTGAGTAAGTTGGTCAACTAGGTGTATGGAGCTATTCAACACTGGAATAAGTTTTAAGAGTTGATCAGTTAGGTGTGCGAGGTTAATCAACATATGGGAAAGTTGGTCAATTATGTGTACGGGGCTATAAACGCATTTTGTTCAACTTTAGTTGCTCAACGTGAGTTACGTAAGTTGCTACACTAGTGTAAGAGTTTGTAAATTCGTTTATCCAACGAAAGAGTTGAATAAAAAGTTGAATGTAGTTGGTTGAACTTATCGCGCACATAGTGGACGGGCTTAGTACACAATTCTGGGTGCAACTAGTTGCAGTAGTTCCTTGAAGCATTTAATACTCATTCTATAGTATTGTTCAAATTCCTGTTGTGTTCTCTTAAAATATCGTGGATCTTATAAAACTGACCGTTAAGTAACCTGTCACTTACGAGTACAACCGGATGCACCCAATTCTTGTTTTTACGTTTTTGAGTAGACTTTAAACGTAACAAAAGAGCCACTGCAAAGCACTTCCTAATGAAACCCATTTTAATACTGAAAAAAATTGTATTAAAAAGTCGCAAGTGCGTGCAGAATTACTTAAATCCATTGTAAATATTTAGTTTTCGACAAAAAAAAACACTTGAAAAAATAGAACTTGTTTCATTTTTATAACCGCTACGATTTTCAATTCGCATGAGCGTGCATTCACATTTAACGCCATGTGTCTTATTTCATGCGGCTTAGAATTAGTGCGATTGAAAATCACAAATGCGCGCATGCCAATTTCTCATTGCGACTACGATTTTTAAGTCATAGTAATTTAAATCGCAAGCATATCCATTTGAGTGCATTTGTTTCATTTTAACTTACGAAAATCACATCGCCAGAAAAATGAAAGAAATTGAGACCTATAAATCGTCACAATTTGTTGGTATCAAGTGCGATTGGAATCGCAAGTGCGTTCCTAGCCTAACACATTTGATTTAATTATTATTTCTAAAAAATAAAACTATATTACTTTATCCAAAAAATATCGAGATTTTTGTGCATATTGTTTTCATCCCGCTTTCTGTGTAGTTATAGTTCCCAAGAATCTCCGAATATTTCACAAAAAAAAAAACAATATTTTTAAACAGAAATCCGTCTTTATTAACTATCAAGTTTTTATTTCGCGAAAAGTTTAAAGGCTGAATTAAATATTTGACATGGATTTTAATATTTTAGTTACTTTACTAACAACAATATAACAACCAAATATATACATAGTAATAACATAATATGTCTGTGTTTTGATCACTTATAGCCTTATAAATAGGAATTTATTTTAACTAAACAATCGCAACTTTTTTTCAAGAAACAATTAACAGAGTATCGAGTACATTGTATTACCGTTAAGTAATATGATAATATTTGTTTTTTTTTTTAATCATAAAATTATTTTCCAAGATGTAGCAACGTAATATATTATTTATTTTAAAGTTCTCTCTAATTTCACACCCATTAAGTTCATAATTTTTGTATAGATTTATAATAATGTATACATGTTAATATATTTAAACATCATTTTTCTTAAAACCATACACTGACAAAATATACATAAATATTCAATTACGATAGTATAAGAAAACGTAAAAAAAACATTTCAAGTCCTCGAAACCAATTTAACTTTACCTAGATAATTTATTTTAGTTTTTGTTTACTTTTTTTTTGTTTATGAAAGTTTTTAACAGTTGAATTTTATTTAATTTTTTTTTTTTTTTGTAATTTTTAACTACATCAATTTCTATTTAGGTATTAGGTATTAAATAAATAAATAATAGTACTAATAAATAGAAAATCTCATTGTTGTTTTAATTTTTCCTCTCATTCGACATCGAAAATCATATGTCACTAATATACGAAAGAAAAGATTCAGTAGCGATCACTTCCTTCGTTTGCGGAATGGGTACGTTGCATGAACATAATGGATTTCAAGGTATGGCAAGTTTAATCCACTGATTGGCTAGCTGTCTTCAAATGAAGATTTTTCTTCTAATTTTCAAGTAGAGACAGGAACATGGCTAATATTGAAGCCCTTTGAGTTCATTACACATACAAAAGAGAATACTTCTTTTATTGTAGAAGATATAACTTTAATATCTACATCGATTTATTAAACATGGTTATATCTTAATTTCCTCCGGTATTATAATTATTTAGATGATTTTAACTATTGGCTTAGATAATACATTAATCGAATTAAAATAAATATGTATGTAGGTAACCAATGATTTCAACAGTCTTAGGTAACGCTTAAAGTTTTTAATGCCGTTTAAAATTTACCATTTCACATTTTTATTGTTGATTTAAAAAATTGTTGATGAATCAATTAGCTTTTGTTTAAGATTCTACACTTTTTTGAACTGATGTATTCCTTAGAGCCATCTGGTATGCAACTTCAAAGGATTCAGCTAACGTCAAAATGATCTCCATTGCCAAATGCTATAAATTAAAAATGCGTGTTGCACGTTAATTAGTTGTATCATAATATTTCTATATTCAAAAAAGCCCTATCATAGTTGCCGTTCGTAGGTGTAAGTTATTATAACATTTCAACCGGCCGCAAAACCGGGATTAACTAAAATCTGCCAAATTCATCTTTAAATCTCAAGAGTTACTACATTGAAAATAAACTCTATGGTACTCTCATGGAACATGGTGGAGCTGTAGTAAACACTAATTGACTCTTTCGGTTAAACGTACACATGTATGTACATATATGTATATAGTTTATACACATATAATAAAATGACTTATCGCCGCCTGAGTACTTAAATGCCCCACAGACCACTTTTTCGGGAAACTGAGTTAAAGATGCAGTTATACTAATTCGAATATTCTCTATCGCTTGGCGCTATCACCGTTGCTCTATCTTTATTATTAACGAAGTTACATAAAGCCAGTTTGCTTCATAGACCACTAATTTGTGGGTCCTTTTAGTGCTTATTTGCCGCATATTCAAAATTTGTACTAAGTGGGGCAATCTTTGTAGAAGAGTTCTTAAAACATACATTTAATGCATAAGTGTCCCATATCCACAGAAAATGGGATATAGAGCATTTAAGCTCTCATATTTATCGCAACTAAGTTAAATTTTCAGTGCTTATGTGCTCTATATCCTCTAAATCGGTATATGCTATATATCTCTTAACATGCAAGAACAACATGTGGTCCAGGTTTCTATCGGAGGTTATTTCAATAACGCAAAAGTAAGTTTTCGCTTTGACGATGGTAAAGAAAAGAGACATCATTAAAGTTGAAAAACAATTAACCATGGGGTAAATAGAGATGGGTGCATTAAATGCAGTCTTGTGGATTTTGTTAACGATTTAATTTAAGCATTTTTTTTGTTTTTTATACTAAAGTGGATAAAATCAAAAAAGCTAAAAAAAAACTTTAAATTTAAAAAAACTTTTGAAAGTAAATAATACTTAATACAATGAAATGTTGACGAATTTTTATAAACTATTCCGAATTAAAAAAGACGTCTTTTTCTGGAAAATTTTAAGGACCAAAGTTAGTTTTAAGTATTTTTCACACTTTAGTATAAAAATACTTAAGCATATTCTTACTAATTTTGTTGACTTAGAAACAGTCCAATATGAGATTTAGTAAGGTATACCCACTAAATTTATAATATTTTTTGTTTTATATTCTTATCAATAAAAATAAAATTATAAAAAATAAATAATGCCAGTGGTTGTGAATTTTTTGGTTCTTCTTGACATTGAATTACCTCCTTTCAGTGCACAAAAGACCTATATCCATAGGAAATTTTCAATTTGGTTTTCATCGATTTTGCATTCGTATGGAAGAGGGTCCTATATCCATTTCTGACTTCTTTCATACTTTTATTTTTAAAAAAATAACCATTACAGTTTTTGACTTCTTGTCTTCAAATTCCAACAGAGATATTTTCAAAAAATGTATATAAAAATTCAAACATTATATTTCGCAAGAAGAAAGTAAAGAAATTATTTTTTAAACCTTAAAATTCGTTTTCTGGGGAACATTTTTTTTGGATATGGGGCATTTAAGTACTCAGGCGGCGTTATATCATATTGAAGGAAAAAATATTTTTGCTCCTGTAAAGCAACGTATATTCAGTAAATTTGCAAGTTATATGCATTCGTTATAAAATCAAAAACATTTTCTTAAATAAATAAATGATCTGAGCATAAGAGATTTATGGTCAAATAAAATGTATCTAAGGCACTTCTAAATTCTTCTGTTTCACCAATGAACAAGAGGGAAAATTTTGTGAAAATTAGGTTTAAACAGAGTTTGCCTCACATCATTATTTCAAAAATAGTTTAGTTCGCTCATGCGAGAGCAAAGTATAAGAAATGGGAAAAGACATTGGGGCAAAATTGTAATTAGTATGATGTTAAAACTGTTTTAGTATGATACTTGCCTTGGTTAAAACGACGATTTTGCAAATTAATATGAATTGATTTTAGCACCATGCTTTCTCTAACATTTTATTAAAGTAAAAATCATCTAAAAGCTATTTTATTTTTTTAGTATCGTCAAAAAAGGTCTATTTACTTTGTTTTTTGGACGAATTGACATTGTCTTAGATGTGTACAAAAGCAATTTATTTAAAAGATAGCGTTAGCATGATACTAGTTACAAAATATTTAAAATTAAGAAAGAGCTAGTAAACTGCTTAAAAGTTGGCAAATTGTTTAGTACATAGTATATAAAATTGTGCGCTATTGTTTGTAAATACTGTCAAGAAATGTAGATAAGTATTTTTAAAGAATATGTTGGGTATGCATATTTATTTTTCGGAATTAGAAAGATATAGTTTTATGAATATCATCCTCTGGATCCAAAATAATCGTTTCTTCGAATTTTCAATCTTCAAATTATTAAAAATAAAATACATCACATAATAGCACGAACTTGCTATTATGTAAAAGATTAACAATTTCAAAAATGAATGTTATACTAGAGAAAAACTGTTCATAAGCATAAAATTCATTTTTTTAATGACTTAAACAACTCTTTTAGTAGTTGGAGCTAAAAACAGGATGTCATGTGATTCAAGCAAATATAAGATTATGCAAAAACAAAAATTATAAGTGCTTTCTTAAAAAAGTAAGCTTTTATACACAAATTTTTTAAGAATAAATTTTGGTACGCCAAGGAACTTTTATTTATCAATTTTAATAAAAATGGAGCATGGTGTTTTCGAAATATGGAATTTAAAAAAAAAATTGAAATTTTTTTCAAAAATACAAAAAAAAATGTTTTGAAAATTGAATACACAAAATGTTGGGGAGCTTTAAAATACAAAAAATTATCAAAAATCGGTTGTACCGTTTTTGAGGAAATCTAAAACAAAAAAACCATTACCTAGCTTCAACTTAATGAAATGTTTTTAGGCTGTAGCCGGACAGACAGATAGACAGAATTTAGAGACCCATTTATTTCATCTTCGCTATCATCCTTATGTCAACTTTAATCGAAATCTCGAGTTCGATTTTTTTACGAATGCATTTTAAATCGTTGAAAAAGGAAACAATTCATTCCGCACTTATCGTCTCTAGGTACGGAATTCTACTTTTCTACATTATCTTTTAGTGCTTTTCGGAAACGGAAACATAAACAATAATTCAGTTCAAATTGAAAGATGTCAAAATCACTTCCTAATACATTTTTTTGAAATATTTCAATAAAATGATTTGCAAAATAAGTGGCGAAGTTTAAATTGGAACTATTTACTATTTATTTACTCTTTATTTAGAGAACTAAACAACATGTACATACAAAGATTACACAAAGTATCTTAAAAGATGGAACTCAAAACTTCTTCAATTATACAAATGATGCAATTAGCTTTGGAATGACAGCTTGGTTTATCTGGAACTTTCTTGAATTTATTGAGAAAATCAAGAAAGTCATATGTAACTTGTTTGTTACTAAGGTTGAGCAAAATGGATGGCGCTCTTTATGACTCACAGATGACGCTTTTTTAACGTACATGATAACTAAGCTGGGTGCACATCATAGATCGTGAAAGGACACTGACGTCTTCTTCTTCTTCCTTTGTTCGGCGCTGTTATGATCTCGATGTCGAGGGGATCATAACTCTCCCACGTATCTGCTTCACACTAGTGATCCGCCTGTGGGGTTCGCCGGGTTGACCTCAGAAATCGGCGGCAAGCCTCCCGGTTTTGTATTGTTCCATTTCTGAGGCCAACTGAATGCTGGTGTTTTTGCATTTGTTTGTACCAGGAGTGTTTAGGCCTACCTTTCTTTTTATTCCGAATTGGAATGTTGTATGATATTGCCTTTTTGATGGGGTTCTCAGGATCTCTCCTTTGAACATGGCAATACCAACTGAGTCGGTCGTGTTCAATTTTTTGGGAAATGGTATTCTTAACATGAAGGCTTCCTCGGATCTTCGTACTTCTAATTCGATCAAGCTTTGTAACTCCTGCTGTCATACGAAGCATCTTCATCTCAGCTGCCGTTAGCTTACTCTCATACTTTTTGTACATTGTCCAACATTGTGAACCGTATGTGAGTGCTGGACGCACAACTGAAGTGTAGAGCTTTCCTTTCAGCTTAGGGGGCATTTTTCGGTCACAGAAGATAGCAGAATTTTCCCACCACTTCATCCACCCTACGCTTACGCGATGATTGATATCGTCATCACAAGTAGCTTCGTTATTTATCATAGACCCCAGATATTTAAACTTTTCACACTTGGGAAGCACTACTCCATTCAAATAAATGTCTGGAATAGGCCTGTGTGGATCAGAAAATGGGCAGCATAGGTATTCTGTCTTTTTCGCGCTTATGCGGTACCCACTTCCTTCTAGAACATCCACCCATACGTCAAGTGCTCGTTGTAGGGATGTCGGGTCTTCACTTATGATGGCTCCATCGTCAGCAAAGAATAACTGATGTACTTTTGGATCCGTCACTTTGCCTTCAAGCAGGTAATCAAGAACTGTAATAAAGAGCAGGGGACTCAAGACACTTCCCTGGTGTACACCTACTGTGATTTCGAATTCTTCGGTGACTCCAGCTGCGCATCTTACTTTAGTAACTGCTCCATCATATATGTCCATAATTATCCGCACATAGGTTTCTGGAACTCCTCGTTGCCTGAGGGCCACCCATATTAGATCTCGTGGTTGCCGATCGAATGCTTTTTCAAAATCAACCAATACGACATGCAAATCCTCCAAAGAATCCCGATGTTTTTCCATAATTATTCTTATACTCTGGATTGCATCCGTGGTTGACTTACCCCCGACAAACCCGCACTGGTCATCAGATAGGCTAATTATTTTTCGCAGTCGGCTACCCAAGACTCGCTCAACGATCTTCATGGTGTGTGACATCAGCTTAATCGAACGGTAATTATCACAGCTTCGAGTATCACCCTTTCCTTTATAAATTGGAAGAAGGTAACTTTCCCTCCATTGATTAGGCATGCGATCACCTCGTATAAGTTTGGAGACAAGAATCATGAGCCATCTAAACCCGATGTCTCCCATCTTTTTCCAAAACTCTGAGGGTATTTCGACGAGAGCGAGTTATGATTCACTTTCAACCTTTCTTTTGTAGTTTTAAAATCGTCCCGCAATTCCCAATGCCACGAAATTTTGCACGACGAGATTTAAATAAATCAGATGTTTTTTTCTCATTGGCACTCATTTAATTTCGAAATAGCTTCAAAAAATCGTGAGTCAAAAATCATCGCAAGCGATTTTGTTAGATGTCGACATTAAAATCCAAATGAAAACGACACACAAAAGTTTTTATAACTATGCCCGATTCATAATGCGATGAGAACACGATCCTTTTTGTTGTTATAAAATCGTTCCGCAATTCCTTAGGCCTGGAGCGTAAATTCAGTTTTTATTTTACCATTATGAAACATAATGGTAAATATATAGTAAAATGAAACATAAGCTCATATGTTGCATTTCAGCAACCAAACAGATGTGAAACTAAAAATTGAATGTGTGCGACTGTCCTTACTTCATTTATTAATTTCATTTAACGTGATGATGAAGAGAAATGCTTTATTACGTATATCCTCGTCTGCTTTTATAGTTTGAAACTGATTTAACAACAACGACGATGTTTCATCACGCTCACATCTCTTTTTACTTGCGATATACATAGGTACGAGTACTATAGGGCAAGTTCTGCATTTGGAAAAAAAATCGAACTCGAGATTTTGATCAAAGTTGACATTACGATGATAGCGAAGACGAATAAAGTGGGTCCGGCAATTCCGTCTGTCTGTCTGTAAGTCTGTCTGTCTGTATGTCTTTATGTCTGTACCTCGATCTAGAGCCTAAGCCACTGGACCTATTTTCTTCAAACTCGGTAGTTAAGGGTTTTCGGTGATTCCCTAGAGGGGAAATTGAAATTTTTTTTTAGCTCTAAAACTAGCGGTACCCCCCCTACACCCGTAATGCAAAATCTTATTTATCTCGAAAACGGCTCTAACGATTTTGATAAAAAAAATTAGGTGTGAATGGACATGGACTACGTTCTGGTAAAAAAAATTTGGGGCAAAATGTTATTATTAGAAAATTTTTACAAAGGCTTAGTTTTCATTATGTTAAAATTGAATTAAATAACAATAACTTTTTAAATTACTTGTCAGGTTAAAGTGTCTGTAATAAATTCATTAAAACTTAGCGAATGATTTATATTTTAAGAATATTAGCTTAGCTTTATAATTCAATGTTTCCAGACATAACATTTCTAATGTGTGCATAGGGAAAATTTGTATTCATGCCACCATACACTTATGCAAGAACTGCTTCCCGATGATTTGGAAACGAGATTTGAGTTGTCTAGGTGGTTACTGGAGCCGAGCTTGGGCGATTTTATTCGCTGAATTCTTTAACGAATGAATCTCAATTAACAAGAGGTGGGATCACAAATTTCTTCATAATTTGGCTGCCGATAATTCAGACGGAAGAAGAATGTCATCGTTTTAACAGAAATTCAAGGTCAATATGAGGAAAGGTGTAACTGAAAACAATATAAATCGATCCCTTCGAACTACGACTGAGGTTAATTCTTAAGGTGACCCCAAAGCCAAAAATTAACGTTGGTAAGAAAAAACTAACAGACTTAGAATTTAAAATCGGATGATTCTAACAATATACTTATTTTATTTAAACGTTGTTGTAAGGGCTTCCACAAAAAGTCCCAAACGAAGTTTCATAAGAAGTAACAAAAGAAAACCGTTAGCATGGTCAGAGTAGACCAAAGTAAGCCTTTTCTTAAATTCCCGATAAATGATATCAGCAATGTACATACATAAGCCGTGTTTTATTGGTTAGTGAATATACTACATCGCAAAATTTAACATGGAAAACAACAACAAACGATTAGTGAATAAAAATAAGCTAGTAATTGAAATGGATAATTTAGTGAAGATGGAGTTTCGGATGTTGAAATGTAGGAGGTGTTTAGGTGGTGTCCGAAAAAATATATGTGGCATACTTGAGGGTGTGTTCGTTGGTATTTATTTTGTTATACTTTGCCTTTGATAATCCAAAGTGTGATCGCTCCGAAATTTATAGAACAAATATTTTTTCAAACTTTAATTCATACCATAATTCCGGCTTTACACTACTGCCACTAATTTTGTCAGAAAATATTGAATTCGATTGATATGTTTTATTAGTTCACTGGCATTTGTTCAAAAATGTCGTATAACTGCGGCATTATGCTGAATTTATATAACAACTGAAAAAATTAAAGCTAAACTCTCAGAACACCTATTTTATTTATTTTTTATTTTATTTTTTTAGTATCGTTATAACTTCATATGACTCTTTAACATTAAAAAACGTCAAAATAGGTCTGTTTACTTTAGTCTTTGTACGAACTACTATTGTTTTAAGGTTGCTCAGAATCAATTTATTAAAAGAAATTGCCTTAGGCTAGGCTGTTTTGCAATTGTTTGGTTTAAGAAACTAAAAAGTATCAGGCGAATCTATAAACAAATCTTAAAGGTTACTTAACTTTAAAATACCTCTAAATAGCTCTTAAGTATGAAATCGGTATCTATAATCAATTTTCACATTTAAGTAACGTTACTTAAAGGCCTCTTAACTTAAACGCCATCAACCGCGTTTAAGGATCACTTAGAGGCATTTTAAAATGTATTTTGACATATCAATTGTCATCTTTGAAATTTTGAAGTTTCAAATTGTGAGTTTGTATTGTTTGTTGTGATATTTTAGAATTAGAAAATGCAAATAATTAAAAAACCGAAAATTTGTATTGATTAAAGAACGTGTACGCGCAAAGAAATTTCGTCAACGCTTTCCGCTTAGCCTTTGAAGTGTTTTTATCGACACTTTCTTCCTTGTTGTTGGAAGAGAATCTGTGCATAAAATAATTCTGTTTTGTAGTGTATTATTGCAAATTCTAAAATAAAAAAGTTTCCTTGTAGGAGGCATCCCAATTTTCAGATCTTTTTCTTTTATTTGTGGCTGCGGGTGTGGGTGTGTGTTCGATAGCCATTTTTTCTTTGATTTCACAAATAAAATAAATGTGTCTTCCAATTATTTACTGAAAGAAGGTGTCACAAAACAGCTGTGTTGTATAAAATGAAGCAGCATTTGTTTTTTTTATGTACTAGATTTTTGCATTCTTTTACGTTACGTGACACAACCATTGTTTAGTTAAGTACCAATGAAAAATCGATTATAGATACGAATTGAAGTTTCGTCATTTAAAGCCAAATTAAATATTTAAGTATGCTTAACTAAGTAACCTCTAAGATACAGTTTAAGAAAATCTTATAGATACGGCTGTATGGGTTTTGCCACAAACTAAACGATTACCTAAAATGAGTTCGCTATTTTGTGTAACATATAATTATATGCACCTGCGCGGACATTCAACCAAATAGTTCATCTGTTTTCTATAAGTATAAAAACAGTGTTGTGCAACTTAAAATTGAATGTGCGCTCCCAGCCTTAAGACGATATTAGTTAAAAAATGTTCAAAATTAGAAAACTACTTTAAAGTTAGGAAATATATAAGAAGTATAATACTACTAACTTAAGGCTCGGTCAAACAGAACGCGTTTTCAACGCCGCGTTAAGATTTTTTAACGCGACGGTAAGATTATTTTGACGCGACGTTGCAACCGCCGCGTCAGAGGACGTCAAACAGAGAGCTTTCAAGCAATGAACAAACAAAACAATCATTCCTTAAACAAAATAATATCAAGCAGCTCAGATTCAGAAGAGGGATTATTTCTTCTATTTGCTATTTTACGAAATTCCCGTAAAAGAAAAAAGAATTTGGGTACATGCCAATTAACAAAAAAAGAAAAGAAATCGGTGAATATCACCAGCTGTGCCGAGAGCTAGAGTCGCACATCTCGAAGGCCAACAAACAGAAGACCTAGCAATGCGGCATTTATAAGAGACAAATTTGTCTCATATTTAAATAATAATAATTGAATATGTATGTAAGACAATGTTCTTATACGATTTATCACCCATATCGTATAGACATGGGTTATTTCTCACCAATTCAATTAATTTTTCCATCTTGAAAAAATTTAAAATTCCTTTGACTGCCGCAGCGTTAGAAATAATCTGTAATTTCACACAACGTCGCGTTTCACCGCCGCGTTGCAACGCTATGGTGAATTCAACGCGGCGTCAAAAACGCGTTCAGTGTGACATGGGGCATGTATTGCAATGTAATACAACGCTGCGTTTGAACGCGGCGGTGAAACGCGGCGTAAAAACGCGTTCTGTTTGACCGAGCCTTTAATAAGAGGCTGTTTAAAATTTTGCGTCAATGTCATTTTATTGAGTAGATACTATGTTTTTTTTCTCCAATACTCAGTATATATATGCGATATATTTTCGCACTTTTGTAAGTTTTAAATCAAATTTAACAGTGAGAAGAACTCTAAATCAACTCGATTTGCATTTTCATGAATATTTCAACTCAATCTGCATTTTCATGAATATTTCAACTCCAGCTTAAAAGCTAGATACAGATCTTTCGAACACATCCGAGTCCGAGTAAGTTAATTCTTAATTCCACAAGTAGGAGGAACAAGGAAGAGTGAGTTAAAGAGTGAATAAAGCGTTTTTTTGGTACTTGTATTACTGCGCTAGATATAGATTACGGCAAGAGTACGATAACTTAGGCGCCAAGAAATTATAACGGTTTTTTGTAGAACAGTTCAATACAAGCATTTTTTACTATGGAAGGGGGGGGTCTATCTCCCCCCGTTTGGGCGGGAGGGGCAATTTTATAAAAAAGGTACTAAAATGGAAACAAAAATATTAAAAAATAACGGTAATACTTACAATTAAGTATTATATCTTTTTTTAAAGCCAATACTCTGGTCTATTAGATAATTTTTAAATCAAGTAGAATCTATGCACAGTTTTTGAAAAAACGAGTTTTAAACTCAAATTTTGGTGAAAAAAGACCTAAAAAAAAATTTTAAAGTTTAATTTTTCAAAACTGCAAAGTTATATATTATTATTTTTCCTAAAATTCGTTGCTCTAATTTATTCTTATTCAAAAACTGAAAACTAGATGATTTTATGTCGTCTAGTTTTTGAGAAAATTGAAAATAACTAAAACTACTTTTTTATGGGATATTTGCTTTTTTTGCTTACTTACGCATTACAGCGTATAAACAGTGAGATATGTATGGGGGGGCATGCTGCCCCCCTGCAACCCCCCTGCCTGGGCACACTATAGGATTTGGGGTAGGTGCGAGGTTGGGTGTATGCAAGGTTTCTTTTGCATTTACAGAATCTGGATTTAAAGAAACTTTGAATTTACCATATGGTCTATATCCAATGTCTACTAAATATATGTATTTACGTAGCCCAAAGTTGCTCATTTAAAATGTTCAGACATGAAAATTTAATACATTATGAAAAATTCACATTACCTAGGTACTACTGTACGAATGCAGCAAATTTATATAATTCCTTAATTAATATGTATATGTTTATTGTTTGTGTCTAACATTTTTAATGCTAATATGGTACAGGTTATTGTTTACCAAGGTCATTCGTTATTCAACCTTTGTAAGAGTGAAGTATTTTTTCTTTGAATAAAGAATGGCGACTAAGCATCCACTACTTCATCCTAAATTAAATAACTTTTCAATATTTCAAAAAAAATATTTCAAAAGCATCGCGTTCTTAGAAGAAATTGGTCTAATTCCAACTAAAGCGTCAACTCCCCTCAACTCCAACTCAAAAAGGTGACAAAAATTGTAAGAATACAATATTATTATTATTATTTATTCATCAACCAGAGCATAATATTATACTCTTACAGACTAAGATACATAAGTAAATATATAGTTACAAATTTGTAGGTGGGTATATAAAATTCAAATTACATTTAAATGATTTACATAGTTAATCTTTTATTTTAATAAATAACGTTACTTAAATTTTGCTTAAAACTAATGATTTAAAAGTTTCTCTGGTGCAATCCATATTAAAGTTAATCTCAGAGCAATAAACCCATCTATAGGCACATTTTTCCATGGGCCTCAATATTGGCTAGAGATTCGGGAGGTGCTTGCTATAATTTTTTTTTTGTGATCAAAATGCCTGTAAACACGGTTTTAATACATTGAACATTGAAAAATTGACTTGACTATTTTTAAGTAACACCTGACCTACTCACAAACTGACTGACTGAGACGCGAAATGCCATGCAATTCTACCTCCTCTGGTGCATTCTTGGTAACCCTAAATGATTTGCTGTACTTTACCTACAAATGAACCACATTAACATTAATCCTCAAAATGAAATCACCGTAGTTAACTACAAAAAATCAAAAATTTCATAAAACGTAGTTTTAGTAATTTTCGATTTTCTCAAAAACTAGAAGGGATAAGACCATTCGGTTTTTTGTGTTCGATTCGGAATTAATAGTAGCATTGACCACAAAAAGCCAATTGAGCACTTCATTTTACAATTTTGAAAAAAAATTGGTCTAAACTTTTTTTTTTCATTTTTTTTAACAAAATTTTGAGTTTGCATGCAAATTTTTCAAAAACTATTGACATAAATAATTTAATTTAAATTTACGATTATAGAACAGACTTCTGGCTTTCAAAACCGGTATAGTATTTTATTGTAAGTATTACCGTTGTTTTTTAATATTTTTGTTTTCAATTTAAGTCATTTTTTCTAAAATCGCCCCTACCTCCTAAACGGGGCGAGATAGACCCCCCCCTCCCATAGTAAAAAACGCTTGTATTTAACCCTTCTACAAAAATCCGTTATCAATTTTTGGCGCCTAAGTTATCGTACTCTCCCCTAGATTACCAATAAAACGCGCCTATAGAATGATCTTTACTTGCGACATATATTTATAGGCGCGTTTTATTGGTAATCTATATCTAGCGCAGTAATACAAGTACCAAAAAAACGCTTTATTCACTCTTTAACTCACTCAGTTTACTCTGAAATTAATTATGACATACATGCTATAACTGGCATCGATATTATATCTCTTTCAGAAGAAGAAGTTTTATCTGCACTCGGTAAATTGGACAATAGTCTGAGTCTTTCCCCCGATAATATTCCCGAAATTTTCATACAAATTGCAAGTCCAATTTATATAAGCCGCTGATGATTGGCAACCCTGGTTCGGTGACGTTTGGAATTAATTGCAATTAAGCTCCTTTAATTTTGTGAAAAATAATTGTTTTATAAGTATTTTTAAAGTAAAAACTGAGCAAAAATTATTCGCCATAGTATATAGTATAGTAAGGTAAAAGGTGAGCCTATATTTTGCTTAAGTTAAGACACAATAAAATATACAAAATGAACGGTGGTAGGATACAAAGAACACCCCAAAAAAACAACAACAATACGAACATCACCAAAGACACAAAGACTCAACGACCAAATCCTAAAAGACCATTTATAGACGTTTCCCCAGTTTCCCCAACTAATTACTCTGTAACAAAGGCGCAAGCTAATTCAGAAGTCGGCAACATGCAAGTGGTTGATCTCCGAACCATGATCGAAACCTCCCTCGGAGCAATCCTCGACGAACGACTGAAAAGCTTGCCAACAAAGACTGACTTGATCGAAATCGCGACAAAAATACAGTCGTTACAACAGAACAATGAGGCTCTTCATTCAAAAATGCAGCAAATGGAGGAAAAATGCTTTTCACTCGAGCGGCAGGTCGAGTTTCTAGAAAGAAAATCCAATGAAAGAAACTTGGTACTGCATATTCCATCCCAGGATGATCAACAAGCGATGGAGGAAGCGAAGAAAGTTTGCTTGGATCTGTTGCAAATAAATAATCCGGGACGGATAGTACGAACACGATTAATTCGCTCCAGGAACAATAAAGTGGCCAATGTTATCGTAGAAATGCAGGAAACTGGCGATGTACCACGCATACTGAAGTCGGCCATTAAATTACGCAACACTGGGATCTCCATACACAGGGATTATACCAAAGCAGCAAGAGACAAGAGAAGGCGACTATCAGAAATTAAAACAGATATTAACAAAAAAAACAAAAACATCAAAGTATTTATTCGTGGACAAACACTACATATTGATAATAAAACGTTTTATTTGGATCGAAACAATAACTTAAAATGCGATGAAGAAGATGGGATGCGTTTGATAGATCATATGTTTAATGATAGTGACAGTTCGATGATACGAGTAACACATAGGTCAAGAGAGGATAGAGAGGATACACATTCTGCTTATGTTCGAAACTCAAAGCCGAGCACCAGTGCTGTCGGAAGTAGTGCAAATGCTTGTATTTAGTACTAAAGCCGTCTGCCAAACAGAAAATATTTTAGGAATAAAAGATTTTAGTTATAAGCAAGATTATTATAAAATACTATCATACAATGTATCAGGTTTGATGAACAAATGCCTTTTTATTGAGTTTTTTAAATTTATAAATACTTTTGATTTTATATTTTTATATGAAACGTTTGTAACAGAAAATAACTTTGAATTTGTGGAAAATAAGATGGTAGATTATATTTTTAAGTGGACTCCAGCGACTAGAACTCATGCCAGAGGAAGAGCAAGTGGAGGATGTTACTTCGGATACAAGAAAAAGCTCAAAAATATTAAATGCGAATTTCTTTCATACAACATGATATCATACTTGGAATTACGAATTGATAATAAATACCTGTGGATACTACCTTTATATATAAATTGCAACAACTGGGAGGTTGACTTCGAAGCAATAAATGAGTTATTGAGCTGCAAAAACACATCGAATGTCTTGTTGATTGGCGATCTGAATGCCAGAGTGGGTCAAGAAGCGGGAATGTTGAATGCAGTTCATGGCGTCAATAGGCGATCAAATGACAACTTATGCAATGGAAGAGGAAGGAGACTAGTAGAGCTTTGTGATTCATACGGGCTTAGAATTCAAAATGGAACCAGTTTGAGTGATGATTCGGGTAATTTCACATTTGTTGGTGGTCAAGGAACATCAGTGATAGACTATAGTCTCATAGGGATGGATTGGGAGCCATATATTTCAGACTTCGAAGTTAAGGAAGTACTTTACTCAGATCACTTTCCGCTAGTTGTCACTTTTCACCACCAAAAGTATCCATCACCTGAGGAAATTACAAATATGCGTTTACTACCTAAGCTAAAATGGAAAGTCTCCAGGGCACCAGCATACAGACATCTACTCGATTCGAAACTCCAAAGAAGGCATTATATGGACTTTGAAATATTGGAAGATACAATAAAAACTTCGTATCCACAACAGCAAATCAATAGAAAAGATAGAAAAGCTGGAATAGAACCTTGGTTTGACGAGGATTGTCAACGTGCTCGCAATTTATCTTTTACATGGCTGAAAATATTCCGTAATTCTAGCGATGGTTCATTCAGTCAGAATTACATTGATGCCAATAAGAAATATAAGGATCTATGTAGAATCAAAAAAAGGAGATATGGTGAAATTGAAGCGAACAGATTGGCGACGTGTAAAGACTCATCGGAATTTTGGAAGCTTGCATGGAAACTGAATCTGAATGGGAAACAACTTAAAATCAACTCAAACCTTAGTAAGAGTACATTGCGGGAATATTTTAAGGAATTACTTAACCCAATTGCAAACAATATAAAGTGGAATTACGCAGTTCACTTGCCAAGAAGTGGACCTAGTGCTAGGTGGCATGAAAGATGGAAAAGCTTCTGGAGCAAACGGAATTCCAATAGAATTTTATAAATATGGGACTAATATTCTGAAAGAAAATTTAACAAAACTTTTTAATAAGGTTATGGATGGTGATGCTACTCCTAAAGAATTCCAGGAATCAGTGATATTTCCCATACATAAAAAAGGTTGTTTATCAGATCCTTCAAATTATCGAGGAATTTCATTTTTGAATGCCACGTATAAAGTATTCACATCAGTGTTACAAAAGCGCCTTACAACATGGATTAAATCTCAAAACCTGTTAAAAGAGTTCCAATCTGGATTCAGATCAGGATATTCAACTATTGACAATATTTTTGTTTTGAAAAGCATAGCGGAGAATTTTATATTACAAGGCAAGAAACTTTACGCGTTTTTTATTGATTTCAAGGCTGCATTTGACACAATTGACCGATCTGCCCTGTTTTACAAATTGTATGGATTGGGTTTATCGCATAAGTTTGGACGTGTTCTGGAAGAACTGTACAAAGGAACGCAAGCTGCAGTTTGGAACGGAGAAGAACTTTCGGATTGGTTCGAAACAACATCTGGAGTAAGACAAGGCTGTACATTAAGCCCTACATTGTTCGCACTTTTCATCGATGATTTGATCGATTATCTGCCAGGTGGAGTGGACTTTGCTGGAGTGCGTATTAAGGCATTGCTCTTTGCGGATGATGTAGTCCTGTTTGCGTACTCCCCCCAAACCTTACAACTCATGATCAACAGGGTTAATGACTACTGCCAATTATGGAACCTCATAGTTAACATAGAAAAATCCAAGGTAATGATTTTTAAAAGAGGGGGTGGAAGAATTGCTTCAAATGAAAAATGGGCTTTTAATGGAGAACGCTTAGAATGTGTCAACGAATTCAAGTACCTGGGTGTTTATTTTACAAAAAATCTGAGTTTGGAGAAGCATTTCAAGGAAAAACTCTTAAAAGCCAAAACTGCAATCAATGTTGCCTGGAAAAGATGTTTTATGAACAAAAATATAGCGCATAGCAGCAAATATAAGGTATTTGAAGCGGTTTCGGAGACGATTCTTCTATACGGAGCACAGATTTGGGGATGTAAAAAGTTCGATAAAGTAGAGAATCTCTTAAGACACTATGTGAAGAGAATATTTCACCTACCGGAAAACACTCCAAACTACGTTATAATGCTAGAAACCGGGATATCGCCTCTATTTATAAAAACACTAAAGCTCCAAGCAGACTATTTGCTTAAAGTCTTTGCTATGCCTGAAACCCGGCTTACGAGAAAGATAGCCCTCAAAGCTATCCAAGATAAAAACAGCTGGTATAGAGATTGGTTGGAATTAGCCCGAGGATGTGATATGAGTTTAAGCATTAACGTTTGTTAGAGAGAGAGAACCAAACAATCTACGTCTGCAAATAATTTGCAGATACATTATATACTTCTACTTGCCAGATGGTTCGAATCCAATCCTTTAGTCAGTATAGTTTATAACGCCGAATAAGACGGACGACGCAAAATACAATTTGAAAACTAGCCTTCTAGCCACGCCACGAACTAGCCACGAATCGAGCCTTTTATCCGAGCCAAACGAGCCGAGCCCTTTTTATACTTGCCTAATAAAACATTAAATAATTCATTATAAATAAACTTAAGTTACTATAGACTAAAAATAAATAAGTTCGTGTTAACAAAGTTTAATTTTTTGAAGAAATACATTATTTCAGCCGCCGCCATTACATGTTTTTCAAATTTTGTTTGTCCGTCTTCTTTTATTCTAATAAATAAGGGTGGAAATTGCAATAACGCACAAGTTTCCATCAGCCAATCAGATCAGTCGTTGTATTTTGTAACGACCAAATAATTTCAATTTGTTCCTGTCAAACAAAATGCCGAAGGAAAAAGCAGCCCAGCAATATGATGCCGAACATTTTAGTGAGAGCGATGATGATCACACCGGTGAAGATACGATGGTGGAAAAAACTACAATGGATGCAGAAACTTTAAAATTAATTCTTCATGGCCTTAAAGAATTGAGCACAACTGTTCAGGATTTAAAGAACCACACAATGGAAAGCCAAAAGGACATCGAGAAGCTGAATACTAAAATAAATTTGGTAAACGAATCTAATGTAATTGTTCCCACAGCCACTGCCGGCAATGCCAATGCCAATATGGGAAATCACAGCCAAACAGCTCGAGATGTCTCGCCACCGCTATCATTTGGAACAAGCCAAACTATTTCTGCCTCCACAAGCTATCCGCCGCCAGCCACAGTCAAACTTCATGATCTGCCTACATTTTCTGGAAATGTTGAAGAGTGGCCTCTGTTTCTGGCCAACTATCAAGATTCAACAGAAGACTTTAAATATAGTAATCGCCAGAATCTTCAACGACTGCAGAAATGTCTGGTCGGACCAGCCCGAGAAGCTGTTGCTTCTATGCTCATCAATGTGCAAAGTGTTCCAGACGCTATAGATGAACTAAACTTTCGCTTTGGACGCCCGGACGTACTCGTGCGACACCAGCTGCAAAAGATTCAGAAATTTCCAGTGATGACGGAAAACAAAGTGGACCAACTCCTCGTCTTTTCCACCCAGGTGCGCAATGTCGTTGCGTTTTTGAGATCCTCAAATAGTGAACACAACCTGAACAATTCTACAATTTTAGATGAATTGGTTTCAAAATTACCACAAGACAAGCAATATGAGTGGGCAAAACATTCAACGACAATAGTGACATATCCGACAATCGCCGATTTTTCGAAATGGTTGTGCCAGCTCGCAAGAATTGTATGTCTCATGCCACCGCCGCCACCGCCAGCAACTTTAAGAAATACTGCTTCATCGAGACAACAGCCACTGCCACATACTCGACGCGTCCTATATGTAAACGATAACACGGAAGCCGCTCAACAGGATGCGCATGCAACACCAAAATGCTACCAATGTGGCGAGAATCATTTTATTTCCAAGTGCAACGTTTTCAATCAATCCATGAGTGTTGAAGATCGTTGGAAAAAAGTAAAGTCTCATCATTTGTGTTTCACATGTCTACGCAAAGGTCACAGCACTGCGAATTGCCGAAGCAAAAGGTTATGTGGTGTACAGAATTGCCGTCGATATCATCATAGCAGCCTCCATGATTTATCGCCAAGAAACATAACAACCATCCAGCCAGTTTTGAGTTGCCGAACAACACAGTCGATGGGACTACTTTTCAAGATCATTCCTGTAACGCTGTTCGGACCTAATGGAAAACTTGATGTCTTTGCCATGTTTGACGAGGGATCCGCCATATCAATTGTTGAAGAAGAAGTTTCAAGTAAGCTTGGTCTCAAAGGACGATCGCAGCCTCTAACTCTTCAGTGGTATGGCCAAAATACCACAACAGAACCATCCACAGCCGTCAATATTGAAATAAGAGGTGAAGGTGAGTCAGCTTCCTTTGTGATTACCAACTGCCGCACAGTTCGCAACTTAAATCTGCCGGTCCAGACTTTTAACAAGTCAGAATTCAAACATTTCGAATACTTGCCGCTAAGAAGCTACAAAAACGTCCAACCAATGTTACTTATCGGCTTAGACAACGTTTATTTAGGAACATCATCTACTATTGTTCAGTCTGGTAATAAAAAGCCTCTAGCCATGAAGACAAAGCTGGGTTGGGTTGCTTATGGGCCAAGTAATAGCAATGTTGCCGCTTCGGCACCAGCTGTCCTAACTATACGAGAAAGACATCCGGATGATGATTTGCATTCTTTGATAAAAGAGTATTTCTCAGCAGACAATTTTGGTGTCAATCCATCGCCTTCAATTCTGGAATCAGATGACAACCAAAGAGCCCGTCAAATTATGCAGGACACCACATGCCGAATCGGAAATCGCTTTGGAACTGGATTGCTATGGAAAGATCCTAAACCAATTTTGCCCAACAGCTTGGAGATGGCCAAAAAACGCCTTCTCGGAATCGAGAAAAAGATGATTGCCAATCGAGATTTCGCCAAAAGATATATAGACGAAATGAATAAGTATATCGATAAAGGATACGCCCGTAAACTACAACAGCACGAAATCGAGGATGAGTATCATCAGCCAGTGTGGTATTTACCACACTTCGCCGTGCAGAGCCCGCACAAGCCAGAAAAGCTCAGAATCGTTTTCGATGCTGCAGCTGCCGTCAATGGAATGAGCCTTAATTCTGCCCTGCTCAAAGGACCCGAGCAAGCCAAGCCGTTAATGAGCATTTTATTCAAGTTCCGTGAAGGCATCATTGGAGTAGCAGCAGACATTCGGGAAATGTTCTCACAAATCCGAATTCGATCGAATGATCAGCACTCGCAAAGATTTTTATGGAGAGATGGAGATGCAACACAGCCTATCAGTTATTATGCCATGGTGTCTATGATTTTTGGGTCTATTTGTTCGCCATGTGTTGCAGAGTTCATCAAAAACCTAAACGCCCAAGAATTTGAACATAAATACCCCGAAGCCGTTTCAGCAATTGTCAACAAACACTATGTTGACGACTATGTTGCAAGTTTCCGAACTGAAGAAGAAGCCTTACGCATTTGCAAGGATGTGATTACAGTCAACAGTAAAGCTGGTTTCGATTTGAGAAACTTTACATCCAATTCAGCAAAACTTCAACATTCCATGAACGCCAAATCTATAGAAATATCTAGATCTGTAAACATGGAATGCCAAGCCACGTCAGAAAAGATCCTTGGAATGCATTGGAACACCACTTGCGACACCTTTGAATTTAAAACAAAATTCCACCGCATTCTCAAGGAAGTCTTGGAAGGTTGTCGATCGCCAACAAGAAGAGAACTCTTAGGGATAGTCATGGCCATTTATGATCCCTACGGACTCTTAGCAGAGTTCCTTCTTTATTTGAAAATTTTAGTTCGTGACACTTGGAAGAGCAACATAGCCTGGGATGATCTACTTACCTTTGATCTCAACAATAAATGGCAAGCTTGGTGGAAGGAGTTTCAAAACATTAATGTATTCCAAGTTCCACGTTGTTATTCTTTGAATCTTTTCCGCGCACAAACAATAGAATTGCACATCTTTATGGACGCAAGTCAAGTCGCATTTGCCGCAGCCGGATACTTTAGAGTAATACATGCCCAAAAAACCAACGTAGTTTTCGTATTTGGAAAAACTCGTGGAGCACCTCAAAAAGCCATGTCAATTCCTCGATTGGAACTCCAAGCAGCAGTACTTGGCATCCGCCTAAGCAAAGCCATAGTTCGAAACCATGACATCAACATTGCCAAAATTACCTACTGGACAGATTCAAGAACACTTTTGTATTGGATTACTTCAACAGAACGTAAATTCAAATCGTTTGTTGGACACCGTATTGCTGAGATATTATCGTCATCAAAACCATCTCAGTGGCGTTGGACTCCTACCGACAAAAACAGTGCAGATGTAGCCACTCGAGCAAAAGGTTATCCAAAACTTAATGTAAACAGTGTATGGCTCTCCGGCCCCGAATTCCTTAAGCAAAAAGAGGAATATTGGCCAGCAATTACCATTAAGCCGCCTCCAGTCAATACAGACCTAGAAGAAGTTAAACCTTGTTTGTTTCTTCAACTCACAAAAGGTAATTCTTTAATAAATTTCAATAGATTTTCGTCTTATCCGAAGCTCAAAAGAACAATGGCATATGTACTTCGTGCCATAAGTAAATTTCGATGTCTTGGGAAGGTCCAATCCTTGATGCCAGCCACAAATTACTTCTTAACAGTAGATGAGATCAACGAAGCCGAGAATCATCTATGTAAGATAGTACAACGGGAGCAGTACCATTATGAAATCAAAACACGTTTGTCTTCGTTGCCCATTGTAAGAAAAAGTTCAATATACTCATTGAACCCCTACCTGGATGAAAATGGACTTCTACGAGTACAGGGTCGACTCGACGAAGCACTATACTTACCGTTTCAAGCCAGACGTCCAATTTTGCTGCCACAAAAACATAAGATGTCCGAACTCATAATGTCGCATTACCACGAGAAATTACATCATCAAAACTCAGCCGTTATACTTAATGAAGCTCGCCAGAAGTTTTGGTTTCCACACGCCAAGAGTCTTCTCAAACTCGTACGACGCAAATGCCAGGAATGTAAATTCGACAGAGCTAAGCCAATGCCTCCGCTTATGGGTCAACTGCCAATAGACCGTATAACTCCGTACATTCGCCCGTTTACATACACCGGAGTTGATTTATTTGGCCCTTTGAATGTGACAATTAGACGCAGACAAGAAAAACGATGGGGAGTAATCTTCACATGCCTGACGATTCGTGCAGCACACCTTGAATTAGCCGAAAACTTGTCCACAGACGCCTTTATCCTCTGCCTACGGAATTTCCTAAATCGAAGAGGTACTCCGGTCAAAATAAGAAGTGATAATGGTACCAACTTCATCGGAGCTCGCCGAGAACTTAAAGATGAACAACGTTTGTTCGATGTCGACCGCATACGCGAAGAAGCCACAAGCCGAAACATCAAGTGGGATTTTAACTGCCCATCAAATCTAAGTTCTGGTGGTTGCTGGGAGCGCCTCATCCGAATAATTAAACGTCTTATGATGAAGACACTTTCACAAGAAGCTCCAAAGGTGGAAACTCTTAGAAGCGTCCTAATAGAAGCCGAGAACATTATAAATTCACGTCCGCTTACAGATATACCAATTGCCATGGAGGAAGATGATCCTTTAACTCCTAATCACTTCCTATTAGGATGTGTTAACTCTACTCAAACGCCTAATCCAGTTGATGAAAAGATATGTCTCAGGAAGCAATGGAGGATTGCATTGAATTTAAAAGACCGCCTGTGGAAGAAGTGGATAACAGAGTACCTGCCACAATTACTGAAACGACCAAAGTGGCATGATAAAGTTCGCCCGCTACAAATCAACGACATAGTCATTATTTGTGACTCAAATCAGCCACGAAGCCAGTGGCGCAAAGGCCGAATTACCGAAGTATTTCCAGCGAAGGATGGCCAGATCCGTGTAGCCGAAGTCAAAACATCCAATGGACTTATTCGCAGACCAGCATCCAGACTAGCCGTTTTAAACATTGATGGTGAATCCCAGAGCGATTCACGGGGGGAGGAGTGTTAGAGAGAGAGAACCAAACAATCTACGTCTGCAAATAATTTGCAGATACATTATATACTTCTACTTGCCAGATGGTTCGAATCCAATCCTTTAGTCAGTATAGTTTATAACGCCGAATAAGACGGACGACGCAAAATACAATTTGAAAACTAGCCTTCTAGCCACGCCACGAACTAGCCACGAATCGAGCCTTTTATCCGAGCCAAACGAGCCGAGCCCTTTTTATACTTGCCTAATAAAACATTAAATAATTCATTA
Source organism: Chrysotoxum bicinctum (assembly GCA_911387755.1). Lineage (NCBI taxonomy): Eukaryota > Metazoa > Arthropoda > Insecta > Diptera > Syrphidae > Chrysotoxum > Chrysotoxum bicinctum. The sequence goes on from OU426991.1 coordinate 5,287,914, forward strand.
TAAATAAACTTAAGTTACTATAGACTAAAAATAAATAAGTTCGTGTTAACAAAGTTTAATTTTTTGAAGAAATACATTATTTCAGCCGCCGCCATTACAACGTTGAAGATATATCTAATAGTAAAAGTAATTTTTACGAAATAATTCAAAAAGTAGATGAGCAATGTAGAACGGAATTTATAGCTGAAGCATCTGGTTCGCTGTACAGAACAATCTACAGTAGACTGAATCACAATTTATTGGACAAAAATTATTTTCGAGATACAAATAGTGTACACATGATTGCCACAATGCTCAGGCTTCGAAGTGAATTGCTTAACTTAAACTTTATACCCCACAGACCTGATCTACCATTGGAATGCAGTATATGCAACTTAGCAGAACGGGAAGACGTCATTCATTTCGTCGGAAGGTGCCCAACTCTCAGGGAAACTAGGAGATATATTTTTGGATGTGATTTCTTATCGGAGGAAGAAGTGCTGATGAAGCTTAATGAGATGGATGTTCCAAAATTGTATGAGTTCTGCAAAATTTCATTGAAGTATAGAGAACGAATAATTAATGAAGATTTTTGAAAATAAATTTATGTTAATTCGTGTGATGTTATTACTACATTAAGAAATTTAAATTAAATTAAAAATATTTAAAACATTGTTTAAAATAATCTGGTAAAAGTTATGTAAATTCAAAAGGTTAGGCTAACTTTTGCAAATATGTCAAAGAAAATATTTTGTTGTCAATCTGGCAGACGGCATTTTGCCATGCTATAGAGATTTTGTGTAAATTATATGAAATGTATATTTAAATGATTAATTTAATAAAATCAATCTAATCTAAAAATCTAAATCTATAAGCCGCTCCAAATAATTTTCAATCTTTCTCTCAGAAATGGTGTTTTTCTTGATTCATGGATTTCATATACATATTAATCCAATTCTTAAATCCAGCTCTAAGCAATCAATCGTGAACTATAGACCAATTGCAAAACTTTGATTGATTCCCAAAATTTTTGAATCCTTGGTTAAGACTAAATTTTATGACGCTGTTAAACAACATATCACCCTATTAACATGGTTTTGTCAGTGGGAAATCCACAGCAACAAACGTCACGTTATTTAATAACTATTGTATCAGTGCGATTGAAAAAGATTATATATACTGACTTTTTCAAGGCTTTCGATAGAGTGAACCATGAACTACTACAGCCGTATTAATAAAAAAGCCAAGGCTTAAATATTTATATTAATAAAAACAAAATGTTCCCGGAATAGTAAAATGACGTTTATCAAAAATACTTTTAAGAAAATCTTCTACAAAAGTAAGCAACCTCTTTTTTATATTCTGTGGCTACCTAAATTGATTGTCAATTGCTTGTGTCTGACTGTGGACATTTCTATTTCTTATTCCTTCGCTAAACCACCTGCTTCGGTGGTTTAACTTAATCATAATTAGTAAACGTCACTTAACAGAAAATTTGTTTTATTAATGACATTTCGCACTTAGTCCAGGATTTAACGATAAACCTCCACTAAACCATCTTTATTAATATGGGTGCTATTGTTTAAGCTTAAATCGTTAGGTTTTCAGGCTCAAATTTTAAACTGGATTAAGAGCTATCTAGCAAAAACAAAGTGTGAAAATTGGTCAAATGAAATCGGAACTAATATTTAATTACTCGGGCGTTCCCCAAGGTAGTCGTCTGGACCCTCTCTTATTTTTACTTTTTGTCAATGATTTACCGAGTTTTATTTTAGAATCACGATGTCTGTCATTCGCAGATGATTTTAAGATACATATATCGAACAGTCAATTCGCTTTCTGATTGTATGCAACTTCAAAATGATTTAAACAGCTTATCCAAATGGTGTTCGTTTAATGACCTTGACTTTAATATCAAAAAATGTTCTGTCATGACATTTACAAGATCTTATAGTCCGATTTCCTTTGACTACTGTATTTCCAATACTGCTGTTTAGTTTGGTCTCCTTATTACAAGAATGCAACTAATAGAATTGGAAGAACCAGAAAGCTTCACAAAGTATTCGCTTCGTAAACTTGAGTGGACCTTGCCTTTACGAACATACATATAATAAACGGTGCGCGTTAATTGATATAAAACCTCAAAAAACTCTAGAAGAATTAATTTCCTGATTTCTCTCGCAAGAGATGTAATAATAGGCGATATGAAATGTGATCCTTTATTAGAATTGTTTATAAGGCATACACCAACTCATTGTCTTAGGCCAAAGGCTAATCAATTTTTCTTTATCACACAACATTTTACAAATTACTGGATAAATGAACCAGTTACTAAAGCTTATCATTTTTTTAACAAATATGCCGATGTAATGTAATCGAACATGAATGTCCTAGAAAATTGTTCAAATTGGAACTTATAACTGTAACATTCAACCTTTATTAGTATAACAAAAACATATTGTTAGAATAATCTGGAAGTTATGTAAGAAGACTTGCTTTAATACCAAACCACAATACTCACAGATTCTTAAACTTTTTTACAGCTTTTTAACAAACTACCCATGCAGATAAGAAATATAGATAATATCCAACCTTTTTTTCGAGAGGTTAAAAAATGGTTGTTTGGCTTTGATTTTGATCAAATCAATAACATCTTAAGATTGGTAGTCTAATTTTTTTTCTGTTTTTCTTTTCCTTTTCACAGATCCTTTTCATTTTAACCCTAAACACCACAACATAACTTCATAGTAAATAAATCATATTATATGACTTTTTCTAACTCGGTACTTTTGATACTAGTTTTTTACTACAGAATGTACCTATCTTTACAGTTTCATTTATATTTCTATGAAAAACACTTATTATTTTTAAGTAAAACATGTAAATATGAATTTCCATTTATAGCTTAGAGCCAAATTATGTTTTTATATGAGTTATAAGTAAATAAATAATTAAATAAAAATAGCCGATCAGTACTGATTAGCAAAGGCATATAAAAAAAAAATTATGAATACCATTGTAATAATAGTATAATACAAATTAATTTAATCAATTTGTATTATACTATTATTATTAATATTTACTTTTACTTTACGGAAAGTAGTATGTACTTTTAGACTTAATAAATAAATAATGATTTTTTTCTAAAAATTTTGAAAAAAAGCATTATATTTCAAAACTTAAAAGAAAATTATTTTGAAAATTCGATATTTCAAAAAACGGTTCAGTATTTTCTTGGAAATTGAATTTAATTCGTACAGTAAAACAAATTTAAAGTTGGCGTTCCAAAATTGTTTTAAAAGTCTTGTAAAATAAAACCTATTTTTTTAAAACCGCTACAACGATTTATACATTTTGTTCATGCATTAACTAATATTTGCTTGAGAAACCACATGATATTTCAATTCCAATTACTAAAGGAGTTTTTTTAGTCATTTAAATAATGAATTTTATGGAGGCCTGAGAGAAGTTTAACATCCTTTGAATTAGAAATTGAGAAACAAAAGTATTTTTTAGAAAAATTGCTGTTTTTAACTTTTTATCAATGAAAAGTATAATGGCGGAAATCCAATCAAAATTCCTAAAATAGCCCCAATTTTTATAATGAGAGTTTAACGCGTTGGAATTAAGTAAGAAATACGATTCTCAACTACTTATTTAATCTATGTATATACCTACTACAAACTTTAAATATACGAGTACTATTACGTATGATCATAATTTTTGATCGGAACGAATACCATGATAGACTAAATTGTTTTATTAATTTATACCATATTATCGACGTTAAAAACATGACAGTAGTGTAGATTTAGACCATTATCCTTGGTAATGTATGCAAAGTGACGCATATCGTCAGCATCTTGGCATGCACAGTTTATATTACGAATTTCATGTTCACAAATTGTTTCCTTAATGGGTAAAAGGTACATTAATTTTTTTTTATCAAACAAATACTTCAATAGATACTTACACTTTTAGCCACATCAATAAATTCAACTCCTCGATATGAAATAGATAATTGAACTATTGATTGTTTTTCACTTAATCCATCTAAATTAGTTAACTGGTCAACACGCTTGAGTTTCTGTATGGATTTGCGAGTTGTTTCGGTTCCTCGAAGTTCCTTTACAACAGTGGATCCTAGATACTAAAGTTTTAATTGAAATTATTTGATTGGAAAATGTAAAGTTTAGCTTGGTTCTTACACAGACTTCGTACTTTAAAGTATTCGATATGAGAGAGCTTGTTAAATGTGGCCATTTTATCTGAAGATTATGAGGTAAACCAATCAGCAATTCTGATGGCGCACGAATGTCTAAACTTTTAATAGGTGGCTTAGGTGCTGGCCTTAATAGGGTTTGTAAAAATGAAATATTAAAAAATAAGTTTAAGATATTTGATCAATTATTAGATTATTATTAATGCTTATCCTGAACAATTTTGATAATTGCCACAACTTTACTTTTACTTGACTTAAATCTTCATTTATTATTGCCATTAATATAAAAAATTAATTTATGAAATAAAATTAAATATGTGTAAATTGGAAAAATTAAGAAAAAGTGAATCAAAGTTTGGGAGTCTAAAGTTTATGGTAATTTTGGAAGAAAAATAAAGAATTACACCCTGTTATAAAGTCAGAATAAGTGGAAATTATTGTTTATTTTGGGCGACTTAAACGTCACTTAAAGTCAAAGTTAAACTGTCTCTTAAGATTTTGTAAACAAAACAGTGGCTAGTTAAGGACAGTGATTTTGAACTGCGGAAATTATGAAATTCGATCAATAAAGTGCTTGAAGAGCTTGCAATCCTGCCACAATCCTGAGCTTGCAACCCTGCTCTAAGCCAATTAAAGCATTGGTTACTGAAACTCCAATACGAAAATATTTGATTTGTTTCTTCTTTTGTATTTTTGAAATTACAAGATTTCGAAATATCATTTTTATTTTGAAGAATTAATATAATTATACTAAATATTTACAACCTATTTACCGATTTTTCTTATTATGGCCTAATGTTCCCTTAGGATTATTTTCCTTGGCAGTGCAGGTTTTATTGGCTATATTATCACATGCATTTTTAACATCCCCAGTTTGGCGAATTTGAGCAACAGAATGCAAAATGCGTTTTCGATGTCCGATTTTATTTATCTCCAATACGGTTTGTAGTTCAATTTCCCAAACTCCGCAAACACTTTTCAAACTGTTATACAAATGTTTTCTGTTGAAAAACAATTTATAAAATATTTTTTTTTTTCTAATTCAAACAACAAAATATAATTACTTACTTAAAATGTTCGCTATATTCACTGAGCTGAATACTTTTAAGCCATTGATCCAAGCCTGCATCGATTGGCAGCGGCATAAAATGAGCATAAGGTAAAGTTTTAACAAATGTCAGCAATTTTTTTGAATCTTCGTCAGATATATTGATAACCGATAAATCTTTTTCATCAAGAATTCCATTCTGAAATATGATAGTTGATATTTATTTATATCTTTTCTCTCCTACTAAAGGATGGACCAAAATATATTTAGCGGATTTAGGAATAAGTTAAACTTTGGAACTACGACTTTTTGCTGTCGATCCCTCGAGAGAATTATCTTGCTTTTTATATCCATTATATCCATTTTATATCTGGGTAGAAAAATCTGTGATGAATTAAACACACACTGGAAGAAATACATATGTCCCAAGATCACTGATTTAAAAAAAAAATTGCTTTAATTGAAAAATATATGGACAAACTCAACTCTTCTTCTTAATAATATAATACAAATCCTATAACTGGCTTAAATCATTGGAGTCAAAAGAGGGGATACAGAATTCAGACTACATTGGAAAATTGAACAATACATTGAAAATTACTTGCATTTTTTTAATTGAAAGTAGAGATATGCAATTTTTTGCTATAAACTTTTTGTAAAAAAAGAGACTTCTGGAGACTTCGAAAAAATTTCAGAAAATAATATTAACAAAAAATACATTTTATTTCAATTTGGAAATATGTTAGAACTCATTTTAGCATTTATTAAGAGAAAGAAGAAAATTTAAATATTCTTCAACATTCACTAAAAATCCACTTTTATTATTTTGGTCCCATCCAAGTATGTAGTATATACTACAAGAAAATAAAACCGATAGAAAGTTTGATTTACCAAAAACCTTAAATTATCATAACCATTTATGTACAACAAACGTTCCAAATGCCTCAACCCATTTTGATCCAATAGCTTAGCGAGCTTTTCATATTCTCCACCTTGACTAACATCGTCATTATCCAAAAATAAATTCAAACCATTCAAAGTGCTATTACCGAATGTTTCCATGATCTGAGAAAGCTTGTCCCAAGCCTCATTTTCATTATATGAATTCAAAATCTTTGAACTCTGGACAGAAACTGTAGGGGGTGATTTTGTATCGACGGAAGATGATTGCGTTTTAACCTGGAAATTGGCCGTAGAAGGAAACGCCATAGATGGGTTTGAACGATCCTTTTTCCACTCACACCTCATGGCAGAACTTTCATAAAATTTTTGAGCATTATTTTCGAGCGATGAAAATGGCCTGATCTTTCGAATATTATGAGATTCTTTCATTTTGTTTCTTCGATCAGAGCCTAAACGTTTGTCTCTTTTAGTTCGACTATTCCGATTATTTCCTTTGTCGTTTATAATAGTTACTGAGGCTTCGTCTGAAGATTCTGAATGCGAATCCGTTGTAGATGATGTTGCATGTTTGTAGGCCTCTTCAATATCTCGTCGGGATCTCATAGCTGACGACTTGTTGTGATATTCGTTGGATATGTAATGACTTTTGGGAATATTGTTGGAACATGCGTTGCTCAGGTTCATTGTTGAACCCTTAAACAATCCTTAACGTAAAAAAACAATAGTATTGTGTGTAAATAACGGTGCATTTGTCAATTGCGTTAAAAGTTTATTAAATTTAATCTTTAGTTTAATTTCAACTCTAGGTGGAAACGACAAAAATTATAGCCCAAAAAAATTACAAACTCCGAAAAAAATGAGGTTTTTTTTTTTTTTTTTTTTTGAGGTGTTATTGCTTAAAGTTCTAAAAGGATAAGTACTGAAATTCAGTTTTATGCAAATTTCTTGAAAACTATCATTTTCTTTTTGAAAAAATGTGATGATAAAAATTAAAGCTTATAAAAAAGCTTTGTAACACTACTTTCGTATAATAAAAAAGTTTTAAGAAAGCGTGCAAATTGTATGTATGTATTCCCCGCTTGGAAAATAATACAATAAGCAAGTTATTCTGACTTCTGTGTTAGATTTTTCATATAAGTAGTATGAGTCGAAAATCATGATGCGTTACTCGTTACATGTACTTAATATCATAATAAACTATTAGTTAGGTACTATCCAAAAAAACATCAAGATAATTCAACAAACTAAAATTTAATTAAATAAAAACATAAATTTAATAATTTATAAAGTCTCAAAATCTATTGGTTGTATGAAAAAAATGTTTAAGATAAAAAACAAGAGCTTTCCAGCACCATTTTAAGAATTTTTTTGAAGTAAAAGTATATTTTTCTTAGGCTATTTAGTCTAGGGATCAAATTGAACCAAAATTTAAACATAATTAATTTTTCGTACCTGCAAACGGTTCATCGCCCACATACTCTTCAACACAATCAGTAGAAAGGCTTCGATCTGAAGGGGATACACCAGAGCTAATTGAGCCACTAGAATTACACAGCGACAACGAATGGTTATCATGCGGCGAGATTCCAGCTTCGTCGTAAAGGTTTTGATGTATGTAATCAGGTGGGAATTTATGTTCCTATAGTAAAACGGTTTTTGAATTTAAATTAATCTGTTCGAGAAATATCTTATTAGTTTCAGTTGGTTGAACATAATAGACGAAACGCAGGGCGAGCGACCTCACGCGAGTGCATTTCATTGTGTTCAGTATTCACGATAGAGTACCTGCCTGTGTATATTAATCTCAAGAATCGGGGGGTACCCCTTCGCAGGAAACCCAAAATATTTGACTCATGTCAAATAATACGTGTGAATGATGGATAAAGCAGCAAAATGCTGGAAAATCAAGAAGCTAAGTGCGCGTACTGAGAAGATAATGGCGCGTATGCATTGAATTTCAAAGTTGAAGTTTTACTTTTTGATTAGATTTTTTTTTATTTTAACATGAATATTCACAAATATTTCGGAATTTATATACTAAAAGCAAGAAAACCAAATATTTTATAAAGCTTTCATTGATTACGAATACAAAAAAAAAAAAACAATTTTACTAATAAGTACTTTTATTTTTCGATTTTTGAATTTAACGGATTCATTTTTAAATGCACTTTTCTTCTTTAATTGTGCACTTTGCCCAAAATCAAATTATCTAAAAAGTGCGTGAGTAATCATGTTGATTTATTTAGTTGATCGATATAAACGAGGAGTGATTGATCAGGGGTAGTCACTATTTATTTAATATATTTTTTTTGTTTTGATTTATTGTTATTATTATTATTATTAAAGTGAAAAGTAGGTTTTGCACTTGATGGGTAATGGTAATGCCAGTATTTTTGGAGACGGTTACGACTTGATCAAGCTTTAAAGCATTTCTAAAGATAATATATGTACTCTAAGGTGTTCAATTAAACGAGAATATATTTGTTTTGATTTTGAAGTTGACAGTGCGGTTCATTTAAACGTTTGCGTCTATTCTATTCAACCAGTAAATATGCGTGTCAGTTGCTTTAAAATTTTTTTCAATTTTTGGAGTGTTCTTGTCTATGGTCACCTCACTAGCTTCAAAGTTTAAACTAGGGATACAATTTAATGCAGTTTATTTTTTGACATTAGTGAAGTTGATATACCAGTAAATATGTCACAAATTAACTTTGGGTTCAGTTTTTTTCGATTGGTAGCCCAGAAGACATTTCGTCAATAAAAAAGAGTGAGCAAAGCTTAATTTATTCTATAGTTTGTCTATTTATATGAATGAATTTGAAATTATAGTAAATAAAAAGAAAATTATTTTTTAATTGATATTTTTTGAGGAAAAGATGCAAAACAAATAAAATGCACGACTGGGTCGCACGAACTTGCTCCTATGTAATAGACTAGGAATTTTAAAAACGAATGTTATTAGAGAAAACTGTTTATAAGGATAAAATTAATTTTTTAAATTCTTTTAGTAGTAAGAGATAAGAACAGAATGCTATGCAAATATGAATTTATTTAAGAACAAAAATTATAAGTCGTTGTAGTGGTTCCTTAAAAAAATAAGCTTTTATGTACAAAATTTTTAAAACATTTTTAAGAAAAAATTTTGGTACGCCAACCTTAAGTTTTTATTATTGTACGAATAAAAGTCTAATTTCAAAAAAAAAATACTAAGCCCTTCTTGAGATATCGAATTTTTCAAAAAAAAAAAACGACTTTTTTTTCTAAAAATTGAAAAATAATTTTTTCTTAAGTTTTTAAATGCAATGTTTTTTAAAATTTTTTGGAGCTTTTTTATAAAAAATTTCATTAAAATCCGTTATGTCGATAATGAGAAATTCAAAATTCGAAAAAATCGTTCTATGGTAGGTACAGTCAGTAATATCTAGATTTAAAAGTTTTTCTTATTAAATTATAGATCGTAAAGATTAATCAAAAGAAAAAAATTTTTAGCAAAATTCTCGGAACCGTTTTCGAGAAAAATACGATTTTCGAAAACCATTTTTTAACATTTGTATGGAAGGTACCGTTATTTTTAGGTTAAATTAATTTATTTTTCTTATATCTTGTAGATTATTTTTCCAAACTTTTATTTATCAAGTTTTGAAAAAATCGAGATAGGGGTTTTCGAAATATTGAGTTTTCAAAAAAAATTTTTGAAACTTTTTTTAAAAATCCAAAAAAATTGTTTTGGAAAATTTGAATACACAATAATATTTAAACTGCTGGGAAGCTTTAGCATAAAAAAAATTATCAAAATCGGTGGTACCGTTTTTGAGAAAATTAAAAACAAAAAAAATGGTCCCAAGGGGGGTACCAAAACTACTCATTTTTTTGAAAATTTTTTTCGACCATTACCTAGGTTTAACTAAATTAAATTTTTTGAATTTTTTTTAAGAAAATCGCAGGAACAGTTTTTGAGAAAAAAAAATATTTATAAAATTTCGGAAAAAAATCGTATGGCAGGTACCGTTATTTTTGGTCATAAAAAATCAAATCAAAAAACATCCGGGGGTAAAAAATCAAAACCCATATCTACCAAGTTTGAAGAAAATCGGCCCAGCCGTTTAGCTGTAATCGAACAGACAGACAGACAGACAGACAGACAGAATTGCCAGACCCACTTTTTTCGTCTTCGCTATCATCGTAATGTCAACTTTGATCAAAATCTCGAGTTCGATTTTTTTTACGAATGCATAACTTGCCTTATAGTACCTATAAGTCGCAAGTAAAAATATTCAAACATATCGCATTAAGACAAAAATTGTAACTGGATTTGTAAAAGAACACGGCTTTTGATCTTTGCTAAGCAAAACTTAAGTATAAACTATAGTTAAATTTTGTTAAAAATCAAAGCACCTACCTAACCAAAACAACCAAAGGGATATACGATTTCGTATAAAGCAGTCTTATTAAGAAGAATGTGAATTAGGACTTGCGTAAGTCTTACGTAACTTACTTACTAACTTACACTGGTTAACTACGTACTACACTATAACGATGGTTCTACAGTTGAATTTTTAAATTTCTGAATTTTTCGAGCTTATGACTTATAAAAAGTTATATGAATTTAGACACATTAAGTTACTTTTCTTCTTTGTCAGACTAAAGACATGATCTGAAAATTTAGATGAAAGTGTTTGTGGTGGGCTTAAATGTCAAAAACAGATACAAATTGTACATTTGCAAGTTGAACTGTATGTTTTTCCTCCTGGATGATTTTCAAATGCTGAGTAAGAGGTGTACAACCGTCATTTATATGTGGATCAAGAATTTATTGCACTGATTTCTAAGGTTAGCTATGGATAAACCAGAGCTTAAGAATAATAATATTAGTAAGTATTACATTTTTACTTGCGATATATGTATGTACTATAGGGCAAGTTCTGTATTTGAAAAAAATTCGAACTCGAAATTTTTATCAAAGTTGACAATACGATGATAGCGAAGACGAATGAAGTAGGTCCGACAATTCCGTCTGTCTGTCTGTATTTTTGTATGTCTGTACCTCGATCTACAGCCTAAGCCACTGGAGCTATTTTCGTCAAACTCGGTACTTAAGGGTCTTCGGTGATTCCCTAGAGGGGAAATTGAAATTTTTTTCGCTACAAAACTAACGGTACCCCCCATACACACGTAATGTATAATCTTATTTATCTCGAAAACGGCTCTAACGATTTTGATAAAAAAAATTAGGTGTGATATTATGGACTGGACATGGACTAAATTTTTATCAAAAAACATTTTGGGGCAAAATGTTATTAACGGTACCTGTCATAGAACATTTTTTTATTTATTTTTGCCTTTCTCATTAACGGCTCTAAATATAAAAATATTCGAAAAAATATTTTTTGGGTTTTTGAAAAAAAAAAACTCCAAGTTTTTTTTTTGTTTGAACATATTAATATCTTCAAAACGTGTGAACGATTATTTCTTGAAATTATTTCCCAAAAGCTATATTACTAAATACTTAAGATTGGCATCCCAAATTTTGTTCTCGAAAAATCTTAAAGAAATTTGATGTATAAAAACTTACTTTAATAAATAAATAATATTTTTAAACTTTGTTTGCATAAATTCATACTCTTCCGGAAATCACACGGCAATTCCATGCATTTGAACTTTTTATCTCATTAAATCCATGTTTTATATTTATAAAATGTATTTTAAATTCCAAAGTACTTTTACATAAGAGCTATAGTTCGTGCGATCCAGTCGTGCATTTTATTTAGCTATAATTAATTTAATGACGAGATAATTCAGAATCAGTTTTAATTATGTACAGTGTGAAAATGAGATGACGTATATAGAAAACGGTGTCGTACTTCATTTTCGATTGATTTTGGACACGCATCTGTCAGTTCATCTCATCTTAGTGGCCTCTTTGATTAGCAATTCGGAAGAACCCTCCAATCCGGAATGTCAATAAAACAAACAAACATACGCAATTCTATTTTGAAGTTTTTCTATTATTGTGTTTGTAAAATTCATATCCAGAATTACTTCAAATTTCAAACTTTGAATGGGAGTTCCTGAGTATCTATATGAAATTAAGTTCAAAACCATTCTCTTCTTTTTAAGGAGATGAACTGTCTCTCTGAATGCAAGTAGAATACCTTCAGAAGAGTTTACACGCGTTTCGAACGCTTCTGGATTGCCAATCGAAAGGGACACAAGTTTATCAGATTTGTTGAGCTAACTCGGAATCTAATTTAACTGAAAAACATGTTTTTAAATCTACCTCTGCCTTAACAATAAAACTGGTAATGAATGCTGATAAAATAGGCCTTAGTATTTTCTTAAAGCAAACGATTAAATATTAATACAAATTTTTAAATGTTCCTACGTAATTTTTTATTGGATTTTTTCATAGAAGTATAAATTTATTTTGTAGGCCATTAATCGCAAGAAAAAAACATTTGACAAAAAAATGTACATAATATTAATAAAATAAATGGATACTGCCCTGATTTATTTACATACCATTTAATCCTAAGATCAACTCATAATGAATTTTGATTGGAAATTTCAATTTATGTTATTGAACTTAACCAACACTCACTGTAACTTTAACGTAAGATAATATACACCTTTTCGTAAGCGCTTATATACATAGGTAAGCGAAACTTGCTTCCTAGCTGCAACTCGTTACTTGATATACAGCATAATTGTTTAAATTGTTTACATTGTTTTACATTAAATTATCATAAATATGTATGTCTCATCTATTTTTCCCATTGGTGAATTAAGATAAACCTAAAAATTTATTATTTTTTTTTCGTGGCGAATGGAATAAGATCTTAAATTGATTTATTTTTGTCAACTTTTCTTCCTTTATTTACTTTCAGTAGGTAAGCAAATCAACCTAATTCGACATTGTTATTATGTTATTATGTGTTAGTGTATTTTAAATTCGAATCCGGGAGGATTGTATCTGTTATTATTTTATTGTGGGGTTATGGACCACCAATCGAAATGTATTCAAAAATATTTGCAGTTTTTATCGTTTTTAAATCTATACAAGTGAAATGATAAAAAATCTCAGTAAAGATTTGTTTAGTGACAAATATTTAAAATTCATTTAATGTATATAAATACTTACTTGACTCAGAGGTCGCCTGGAACCAATTTTTTCATTTTTCCCCGGAGTTGGATTTGGTGTTTTATGACTTTCCGGTCGGTGTTGTTGTTTACTATTGCTACTAATTGCTAAACTAAATTGGGCTTTTGCAAAACTAAAATGGTATTAATTAAACAAAATATATATATAAGGAAAACCCTGATATTGCGTTGTTTGGCTCCCCGAGGCTACACGGACAACTATCTACTAGCAGTGGGGATACAAACACATTTATACTTAAACGTAATTTTTAAGTTCCCCTTGTTCTAATGGTCAGTGGGTTGCGATGTCATGACGGTTGTGATGTCAAGTAACGAGTTGTTTGAAACTCGAAACTGGACAGGGATAAAAGTAGTGAGATAGATATAAGTGAAAAAATTAATTTTAAAATAAAATAAAACAAGGTCACAGGAAGTACATAAATTGGGATTTTAAACACATTACATGTATCAACTTGCTTGGCGGAAGTTTCTCGTGTGGCTTCGGGGCTGAATTAAATAGACTGAATGACTTATATGATTTTCACACCAAATTAAAATCTAGATTTCCAGCAAAAAGTTAAAAATCCCATACATTTTCACTTTTATCAATCTGCTAGATAATGACACAAAACTTTTTCAAAATCCACTTGTTATTGTACACAATATCGATCAGAACTAACACTTTAACTTACGTCATTCAGGATGAAAAATTTATCTGTCACCAGAATGGCCGCTTTGTGTTGTTGTAAGGAAAAACAAAACAGTTGATTACAAAATAGCTGTTGGCAGACAAGGAGTCTCAAACTAACCTTAAAATGTTAGTATAAAAAGCTATACCATGAGAAACTGATTTGAGTTTGTTGTTTGTGTGGAATAGTGTTTTCCATAAATAAAGTACCAAATTAATAACGATTGAATTATGGAAACTAACCTATCCTAGTAGCAATCCTGAACGCGGCTAATAGCTGTCAAATTTGATATACAAAGCTGTCAGTCGATAATATCGATCGTTAATGTATTTCATGCTTTAGTCGCATACAGTGGCCTGTTTGAAATTTTCACCATGTTTCGAAAAATTTAGTTCTTCTTCCAATGGTTCTTGAAAGCAAATTTTCAAAATTTGTTCATTTCAAGTTTGGGTGAAACCAGTGTTGGAGAATTTCCCTTTTTTGCGTTCTTAAACTGGATTTCTTTTTAAAAGTAAAATAAAATCTAGTTTATGTGTATGATGCGGATATTTTGCTATCTTGTTGCCAACATTCGAGATAACGATGTGAAAACCATATGAGCAGAACCCCAATATCACTATTGGCAATTTCATATAGCCGTATTCGTCATTTATAAAGAAAGTAGCGAAGTTAATGATAGAGCTATACATTATGTATGTACTTATGTAGGTTATTAAAGAAATTCTACTTACTTTTGATCTCTATTCCGTTTAAGCTTTCTATTAGGGTTATATGATTTAAGGGTTGTATTTCCGTACGAAGGAAAGGAATGTTTTTGTTTTCTAGGAGCTGCTAATTTGAAGTCAGAAGTGAAGCCACTGTTTGCCGTTTCTGCGGGATACCAGGAATAATTTGTTCCACTTGTTGTGCTTTTTGAATTATTGAGATTTTCGTCTAAAATAAACATTTTTTTTTAACGATTGGAATATTATTTAGAAGAAAACAACGTACTGCTACTATATATTGCGGATCCCGAACTAGCTGTGTAAATGTCATATTCATCTGAACCTTGATTCTGTAATGAGTTTTCGAACGAAGATGTTGGCGCTGTGTTCTCAGCAATATTAGCACCAAATTCCATATTTTGTCTAATCAGATCATTATTTAAAAAGAAATTCTTTAAATGCGTCGGTGATATAGAAAGGTTTCGGCGGGGAGGCTTTTTTGGGGCAGCCTTTTGCATTTTAATGGGTTCCATTTTAATATAGAAACCCGCTAATTCTCCATTTGAAGAAGATTGTGGTTGCTGGGACAAATTTGATTGTTCAAGACTATCCGTTAATACAGATGCGCCAATCGAGGCAGCATGACTTCAAAATGGATACAAAAGTTATTAATAGAGGCGTGTTTAATCATTTTTCTTGATATGTTAATTTTATTTCATAATACAGCCAAAAAATACCGGACTTTAATAGCTGTTAAACTTCTGAAATTCATTCCATTTTGTGGACAATTTTTGACTACGTATTTTAATTAGACTAATTCAGATATTACAAGACTGACAAATCGCCGTATTTTGTGCCATTATCATTATGACAATAAATCGATGAATAAATACATAGAAAATACCAATTAAAAAATTGTTGTTCTTTAAAAAGGAATAACTTTTTTAATTTCAGTTTTATCATATTAGTTTTACAGCGTTGAAAAATAACATTAAATTACGTATCGCATTTTTTTTTAATTTTGCGTGTACTAAAAGGGACTCGACGTCAGCCATTGAGTAGACGTGTTTTGTTTCGACTTCTGATGGTGTCCCCGAATTTTCCTCAAATAATAAGCTAAATTTAAACCTGTGCATTTTGCAATACAAACAAAATTCCTTAGTAAATAGTGATTGCAAATTTTAAATCATAACATAAACATAGATTAAATTAAATAAAAGTTAAAATTGTGTGCTAATTCTCTAAAAAAAAAAAATAACTCAAATGTCAAGCAAAACTAGATCGAACTCTCTTAAACAAGATCCATTCTCCTCACTTTGCACCCAGTTCCGGATTAATAGGGTGCCCCCAATGAATTAGCTGGAAGTGGGCTCCATGTTTGCTCTAAAAGCAGATCTAGAGCGTGTTTTTGAATAAACGAGCTCTAAGATTAGCTCTGAAAGTGCTTTTCAAGCATTAATACAGCCAAAAATGTTTCTTGGGACGGGCCTGTCGCACCCCTTTAATCTTTGTAAACTCTGCCAAAAATACAGAAAACAAGCAAATGGAAGGGTCAATAGAGGAATGCACGAAGCAAAGTGAGTTGATTGTAAATCTCTTGTCATCTAAAAATAGCGAATCGGAACAAAGAATATTCAATAGAATTGAAAGCATTGATGTTGAAATAACTTCAATGAAATCTGACATTGCCAAAATTAATGAAAGAGTAACTGAAATTGAATTGAAAATTATTGATAATAATAGTGCTCTCAAAACTCAAATCGAATCGATAGTTATTAATAATAATGTTCTTAAAAATAAAATCGAATCGACAGTGATTGATAATAAACCTCCTAAAACCAAAATATCTGAACTTAAATCAAAATTTGATGCTGATGAGAATAAAGCCGTTGCTTCTGACGCTTTAATTCATAACATTATCTGCGCTTCTGATGAAAATCTTAAAAATTTCTTTAACAATCTTTGTGCCACAATATACATTAAAGTTCCAACTTTGTACGTATGTATACATACAAATTAAATTAATAAATTTGGTGGTGCAACAGCTCGGAGTGAACCAGGACCTAGTGACTTACCACTCTCAACCATTCCTGTGTGCGTGTTACCAGGAACTGAAGGGACCTACAATTTTCTGCCGATTCTGTACGGCCAATGAGCAGCACTTTCCATGACAAGAGATACTCTTGGAGAATTTGTCAATTCTTCGCAAGAGGTAGTACACCCCTGAAAAAAATGTTCTTGCAGCGGCTGAGAATCGAACTCGAGACCTTCTACGTGACAGTCCAACGCACTAAGCATTATGCCAAGGTGTACTACACTACATAGAACTTATGGACATCTATTATTATTGCTTATTAAAAACAGAGCTATCTATTTCTATTGAACTTTACATTTTAACGTTATCCAAGACAACAACAAAATAAAGGGTGTTTAGTAGATATATTTCAAGTTTAATATTGAATTAAGAATAACTACCGTTATTTTCATATAATGTTTAAACAAAATCAAAGGGCACATTACATTAGTGCCCAGCCAAGTTCTGGCACTACACCCTTTTTACAGGAACAAACTCAGCCGATTTTTGACCCCTCCCTATCTTCAGTACCAGTGAAGTCAGAAACTTAACATTCTAAAATTTGATGGGCTTACTTTGCAAGTTTTTTTTTATGCCCAATTCGAAATGTTTTAAAAACTTGACCAGTAAACCCATCAAATTTTAGTCAGTTATCATTAAATAATAAAATCTCTCTATTACATTGTAGCTGTTTCAATATTATTCTATACTATAAATATTCGTTATTAACCCTTCATGAAGTAAGAACTTGGCGTACTTTTAGATCTCAGTGCTTTTCATGGCTTACTTGTTACACAAAGGTTTTTGTATAGAAGAACTTGGCTCTTTTTTTAACATTTATCTTTTTGGTCTAATGGAGTTTTACATGGCGGATTTTATGCTATAAAAATAACATAGTCAAAATGCTGTCTACTCCTCTTAACATACATATTTTTTAATAGGAATTTTAAATTTGTGAGCACGTGAGTAAAGCAGCTTTACGGCGGTGTTCAAGGCCTGAATTGCTTGGCGATTGTTGCTGTAAGGCCTCGACTTAAGGTAACTTAATTAAAAAGTAGAACGGTGTATATCCTGCGACCGGTCATTAGTAAATTCATATTTTAATTTTAAAATGAAAAACGTTTCAAATCAAATGTTTGTCATTGTATATATCTAATTATTTGAATTAGCTATTTATTAAAAAAATCGTCATCTTTTATCTACATGTTTTGAGTAGAGCAATATGAGCTTTATAACTTAACTTTTCATATTAAACCGCATCCATCTTTTACTACAGATAGTTTTCTGCTTGTTTTGAACATAATGTTTGCAATTGCAATAAATTAAACAATGGTAGATCTGCGCACTTGATTTTATAAAAAAAAAATTAATTTTTTGCTGTCTTTTGATTAGAGTTTTTCAAAATCAGACAGTTCTTTGCACTCTACCACTCTAACTAATCACGGGACTTTAAGTATTGCTCTTTTCCCGTCCCTAATAAATGTTTTTTTATGATTGGTAATAGTCAGCAAATAATCTGAATCGAGCAATTCTGCTTAACCCGTAAGCGTTAACAAAGCATTTATTATTTATTAATAATCTTAAACAATTCCCGCTCAACACCCTTTACAAACACAATTATTATGTACATGATTGATAAATCAAATACCAAAACCAAAAGATACACTATGTTTTCCGCCTTTGTACGAATAGCGCTAGTTCCGTATAGTTTTAAATTGAACCATCGTGAAGTTGGGCTCTGGCAGTCTATGTATAATAAGTCAATCGTCAATGGTGGAAATGTATACGTCAGACGACGACAACAGTCAGAAGCTCAGCGAGTTGATTCTCTTCAATGTCTATATGACATTATAAATGTTCACTACGATAGCTCAAACATCATCGCACCACTTACTACACAACCATCAAGTAACATCCAAAGCTCTGCAGCCACAGATCTATAGACACTTAATGACAATAATACCTCGAACTGCATCATGCACCGGACTTGTATAAAAGCTCACCAGCCCGAAGCCCAAATATGATAGCTGTCGCCATCAACAAAAGAAGCAGAAGCACTTACTTTGTCGCATCGAATCATTAATACCTGAATTAAATTGTATTTTATTATTATTATTTTTTTTGTTTTTTTTTGTTTTGCTTATAAAAACTTTCTTTATTTTTTAATAATTCAATTAATTCTTATAAATTATTAATTTCCTAACCTACATCTATAATAAATCGGAACATATTCCTATTTAGCTTTCTTTTCTTCTTTACTCTCAATACTCTATTCAAAGACGCAATAATTTTCATAAAAGACTATCAAAGAAAAAGACATCAACTAAACTAAAAACTGACAATAAACAATTTACTGCAGAAGCTCAATCGTAGCATCCTCTGTGTTGCATGTAGCGCTATCCTGCTTTAATCACATATCGTCTAGGTCTCATTAATTTGAACCAATAGAAATTGGTTATCATCGTTCTGTAGTGCTCACCATTGATGGTGTCCGTCTCATCAACTTCGTTTTCGAAAAAGTACGGATCAATGACGGCCCAAAATCCACACCAAACGTTAACTTTTTTGAGGATCTATTATCATCTGGCGAACCTCATGTGGATTGGTGGTCATTCATCCAAAAATGCGTTTTGTCACTAATGATCATTTTTCGGCAAAAATTGGGTCCCCTTCCGAACGCACCGAAGTCCAGTTAGCAAACAAACGATGTTATCTATGGTCATGAACTTTGAGCTACTGGGTTGCATCTTTGACGGGTGAAGGTCCAAAACCCTACGCAAAATTTGCCAAGTTGAAATCTGTGAAAGGCCGAGTTCTTGTGCAAGGCAAGGAATCGACTGCCTCTGGCTCTGCTGTACACTTTCACGGACCGTGTCGATGTTCTCGGCTGATCTGACGTTCGTCTCAAAATTGGGCACCAAATGTTGAAGGGTCGACTGTGAAGGGCAACCACGTCTACCGTAAATGCAACATTTGCACTAGGCTACACTCATTTTGATAATAAAGTTTCATCGTTTGGACGTGCTGTTGAACCGTGTTACTCGTCATGGTGATTTGGCATCAATAATTGAATAATAAATAACAGATTGGATGTCACCAAAACAACATGTCCGCCACAGGCCGCCCAAATATAACCACGCCAATTGAAAAACTTTTGTGGAAATTTATTTTAGGAACACGGAACAAAATATTAAAACGTCTCGTAAAGCGGCTCTAGAGAGGAGATAAATTAGAAATTCGACAACTTGTTTTCCAATAAAAAAATTTCACCTGATGAAAGAACAAAAAGCGAAATTGACTTAATAATGACGAATATAAATATATGTATGTATAACTGCAGCGGTTTTATTCCCTTTTAATGCATCCATTGATCTAGTTTTTATAAAACTAACAAAGGGTCAAAATATATCTATCTATACGATACATATATATATATACAATAGTTTGTTCTCACTGTAAAGTTGCTCTCTAACTGTAAACTGTATATTAATTTAAAAGCTAAACTAAACTCTCTCTATAGTTCTTTTCTATTAAGCCTCTTATTGGAACCACCACATGAAGTTAGTAAATAATAGTAGAGATTTTTTGCGAGCCTGTTTCTTTTACTCCACCGTTGTTGTATGAATGTTTTAAAGGTTGCCGTTATCTGGGGGTCAATTCCCTATCTGTGAAACTGTGAAGTGATAAGTTTTTTTCACAACTTCACACACTATCCGATTCGTAATTTATGAAAAAAATTAATAAAATGTCAAAATATTTTCAAATATTAAATTTGTTTTCACACTCAAATGATTTTGTGAAAAGCCCTGATAAAATATGAAAATTACAAAAACAAAATTATACTCAAATATGAGTATCGTGTATCAAAAATGAGAGCGTTTCTCATTTTAGTACTGTTTAGTACATGTTTTGACAAACATTTATCAGAATGAGTTCCAGAATCGCATTATGTGAGTTCAAGAAATGTAAAAATGAAAAATGGCTGTGAAAACTGAAATGATAACTTTTTTATCACTTCACAGTTTCACAAATAGAGAATTGACCCCCTGCTGAATACTTTTTAAAGTGAAAGTATTAAGATATCTAATACAAATAATAACAAATACATTTAAAGCGAAGGAAATTTAATGATTACAATGAATCTGTATCATCTTTCTTGCAGGTATTGTACACATCTAATAAGTCAAAAATCATTTTTCAAAAGTTTTTTCAACTACATATCTATATATATAAAAATCAATGCCACTTTTAGTGGTAATTCTATAACTCAAGAACGGGCTCACCTATCCGAACCAAATGTTAAGGCTTTGCTTGGACTATTTAGTAGATGGTTTATGTGAAGTTTGCACAAAATTGGTCGAGCGGTTCTTCATTTATCACATTTTTTGTAACAAATAAATTCAATAAATGTCGGATCATTTTGGTAGTGGGGATTTTGCTGTCAAATTGAAACTTATATTTTTAATTTGATTTATTCTTTTTTATATGAAGGAATAATGCCACAAGCCGGGCGAGCAAATATAGGTCGACGAACGCGTAATGCAAATGTTGACCCTGTACCTGTACTGAACCTTACACGCCGATCACGAATACGTCGTGCTGCTCTTTTGGCTAAAATAATGCGTGCTGCTTTTAATTACAACAGTCAAATTGATTATAGTATGTACGGATATATTGGAATGATGGAATGATGTCCATAACTTTCCAGGTGAAATGCCCGGCATGTGTTGTGCTAATGACAAAGTGAGATTTCCAGCAATAGAAACTCCACCCGAACCATTGTATACGTTTATTTTTGGGACATCTCAAACTTGGAATCACTTTTTGATCCATATTCAACAACACAATTCGGCATTTCAAATGACTTCTTTTAGTGCTACTAAAATTATTAGAGATAATTATGCCGACGTTTAAGGTAAATACTTCAACATGAGTCCCATGTTTATATCAATCTGAATCATAAAGTATTCGATAGTTTTAAAAATTCTGATCCAACATCTACCTGAAATTGCATACATGTTACAGATTCAGTGCCAGATTTATCATCAAGCTGGTTCGTAATTGCCATACCCCGACGCTGATCATCAATTTTAGCAAATTTATTTGATTGGTGATGAAAATCGTAAATTGGATCAACGTTGTGTAATTGTCTCGAATACAAGACGAGAAATTATTCGTGAGCTACAAAGGTTTTTCCATCAGCATAACGCATTAGTTCAATTGTTCAAAATTGCTTTCGATCGTATGTTATCTGATAATCACAAAATCGTAATAAGGGCTGATAGAACATCGACGATTGATGAGGTTGCAATTGTATTTCTTGGTGATCAGTTTCAATCCCATGATATTGTACTTCATCGCAGAAATGAGCAATTGCAACATGTTTCGGAACTTCATCGTATATGACACAATCATGCAAACAGTTTCCAATAATGCAGGTGGATTATATTTCTTTGATGCGCCTGGTGGTACAGGCAAAACGTTTGTTACCTATGTCATTGATTTTAGCTATTCTAACTATTCGATCGGAACAGAAAATTGTATTGGCACTTGCATCTTCGGGAATTGCTGCTACATTATTAGAAGGTGGTCGGACTGCACACTCTGCACTAAAATTTCCATTGAATGTAGGTACAGGTGATTGAAACTCCACCTTGCAATATTTCGAGAAATTCTGCTATGTCAAAAGTTCTGCGATTAACGTCAATTATTTTATGGGATGAGTGTACAACGGCGAATAAAAAATCACTAGAAGCATTTAATCGAACAATGCAAGATTTACGTGGTAATCAACAGTGTTATGAATCAAGATGAGGCAATGAATTATCCAATCGAATTTTTAAATTCTTTGGAACTAGCTGGTATGCTACCGCATTGCTTGAATTTGAAAGTTGGTTCTTTGATCATATTATTGCGAAATATTAATCCACCAAAACTGTGTAATGGCACCAGATTGGCAGTGAAAAAGTTATTGCCAAATTTGATTATAGCTACGATCTTAACTGCTAAATCAAAAGGAGAAGTTTGTTTTATACCACGTATCCCTATGATTCCAACTGATATGCCATTTGAGTTCAAACGATTACAATATCCTGTGCGTTTATCATTTTCGATGTCCATCAACAAGGATCAAGGGCAAACACTTTTATGGTGTGAATTTGGAGGAATCATGTTTTTCACATGGCCAACTTTATGTTGCCTGTTCCAGAGTCGGTACCCCCAGCCGTTTGTTTATTCATGCTAAAAATGGAAAAATATTGTTTATCCAAGTGTTTTGGATTAGGTTTTAAAATAGCTAGCAATGTATAAAATATTTTTTGTTTGAATAAATGAATTTAATGTTGCAATTAATTTTTTTATTATTATTTCACTTTATACGTAGCGAAGCACGTACCGGACCGCTAGTTTTTTATAGAAATGATACTTAAATTATCAGAAGAATGAAACTTGCATGCTTTAAGAAGACCCGATTCAACGACTA
The DNA here is from genome assembly GCA_911387755.1 of Chrysotoxum bicinctum. NCBI lineage: Eukaryota > Metazoa > Arthropoda > Insecta > Diptera > Syrphidae > Chrysotoxum > Chrysotoxum bicinctum. The sequence goes on from OU426991.1 coordinate 5,311,151, forward strand.
ACTTTTCAGGCTTTACAGCAACGCAAATTGATGTGGTAGAAAAACTATTAATCTCACGGTCTAGATTTCTGGGACACAATGATCTATGCACCAAAGGAAGGCCCCACCTTAGATGGCTCGCAAAAGTGGGCAACGACATCAGCCAAAATGTGTATTGTCTACCTGAAGTCACGTATGTAGATTGAAAGCCAAGTACTTTGAAGAACGTATGGACGATGTAAAAAAATAAAAACTAAGCAAAAAAGTAAGAGGGCCATTTCCTTTAACAATATTAATGAAATTTATACTTATGTACATAATTGTAACATAAATCTAGCATCGTTTTTTTTAATTAAGTTGTGTTTCAATTCTGCTTATAGATATTTCCAGCAACTACAAGCAAAATTTTGTTATTATAAAAAAAAAAAACAAAAAGAAATAAATTAAAAAGTGTTTTGTGAAATATATAATACTTCCGCTTTAAGGAATGCTCATCAGTTTTGCCCTTAAGCCCAGTTTTGGACGTGCTGTTAAATTCAGAGAATCTTTCTTTAGCCACACTACATGAATGTAGAATGCTTTACCCGGCCTAATATTCCCTCCCAAAATGATATTTTAAATCCTCTCCAACTTTCCTTTATGCTCGCAATGTGGTCAAACATTTTAAGGGTAGGCAAAACCCCTTTAATGCATGAAAAATTAAAAAAAATAATTTGTGTAGTACGTTTTTAAAAACGCAACGCTTGGAAACCTATTGTTTATGCATATTGAAGCACACTTTAATATCAATGGTTATGTTAATAAACAGAACAATATATACTGGGGCAGTGGTGCCAACACAACCCTGAAGAACACCGAATAATCAATTTGCACTGTACAAAAACTGTACATCAGGCCGCTCAACTTCTGTTTTTTTTTTATTAAAATTAGACCTAAACAAACAAATTTAAATTGTGTTCGAAGCTTTTTACTTTCTCACTGCAAGTTAAGTTAAGTTAAATACTAAAAACAATTATTCTAAGCTAATTGCAATATTTTTGTTTTCTTTTTTATTTAAGGAAGTTAAATGGACAAAATAAAGATTATATTAAATGCGACTTGCAACAAAATTGGTTAAACCATTTCACTTTTTATAAATTAAATGAAAAACTATCTGCAAATAGGTTAACAACTCTTTCATTTGACGACTTCTCAGAAAATGTCTAACCCAATGATAGTTCAGTGCTCAAGTGTGTTTCATTTCTTAATTTGGAAAAATCGGATCATATTTTGCTCAGAGTTTAGTCGATATGCGAAAGCTCTTCTCAGAGCTTTAGAAAAGGAAAATGCTTAGAATAATTTGGCCCAATAAATATATAAATAAGCAAGTACTAGACATCTCGCCAACCTAAACTTCATTTTGTATAAATACAATCTTTAATTCTTAGAATCTATCTTAAATAATAGCATTTTGTCAGTCGTGTAAATCAAGAATAATCGAAGAAAAATTAACGTTGTTATTGTGTTTTGGCAGATTGTTCATATTTTGAAAGAGCAAGAGCATCTGGGCACCATATATTTGTGTTCATATGCAACTGTACACATTTAGACTAAGAGGTCGATTCTGTTTCTGTGAAAAGTGAAACGAAATGTCAAAAGTTTTTATATCGAATGAATCAAAAAAATACAAACTAATACAAGTTTCTATATGAAGGTCTTTATAATACAAATTCTATATAGGTACTACTGAAATAAATCAGCCAAGTAGAAGACTTAACACTATTAATAGACTTGTCGAATTATTGATTCAAAATAGCTTTTTTGAATTAATACAAGTTTCTTAAAAATTTCCTTGGAAGATATTTAGGAATTGCACATGGCAGGTACGAGTATTAGTTTTAATTTTTATGTTTTCCACGTTTTTTGATGGTTTTTGTGGATTTGTTTCATTAGTTGGAGCTCGTTTGAGAGACAATGCTTGGAAAACTCTGGTCATGGATTCTCAATGCAAAAGTAGCAGCCAACAAAACAGATGAGCAATGGAGGAAGACCTAGGGTGATTCAAAGTAAGTAAAATAAACGTAAATAGTAATATTTACTTAAAATTGTTTCTATTTCATTTTCAAAAGTAGATAAAATGTGGTGAAATAAAAAAAATCACCACGGCGCGCTATGGGACCAAATGGTGCAAACCATCTCAAAAATCCATAACTTTTTCGTTTCTCAATATTTTTTTTCGAAATTTTGCACACTTATACTTGTATAACCAAGAATTTAAAATATTAAAACGTTTTAAATAGAAATAAATTATTTTATTTTTTTTTTAACAAAATAAAATAACAAATTTGTAGATTTTGTTTAATTTATATGGGAAAAATTTGTTGGAGCAAGAATTATTGCAAGAATTTGGATGAAATTTGTACAGTTTTCTTCTGTTACCGGTGAAAACATTTGGAAGTAGTTTTTGTAAGATCCGCCCACTACCACGCCCATATTTTTCTGACTTGTGTTATTTTCAGTAAACAAGAAGCCGAACATTTGTATTTGAGGTTTTTTAAACTTAAGACATCGCATGTATATTTTTTCTGCCCACTTTCCCGCCTACTTTCACTCCCCTTTTTTTTATTTTCAGCTTAAAGTTCATTAAGAGCAGGCATTTCTTAAATAAAGTTGTACATATATGTAGAAGTGAGTTTATGAAAAGTGTTATTTATTTTAAGTAAGATCCGTGTACTGCCACGCCCCTTTTTGTTATATGAAAGTTTTTCGCCCTTAAGGCAAAAAAAGGAATTCAAAAGTACACCTTATTACTAAGTATATTAGTTAATGTCTAAAAGTTCTTTAGCCTCGTCAAACAATGCTTTGTTATTGGTTTTCCCAGACTAGATATATGCGGATCAGATGTATATAATAAAGTGTGTAGAACATCTTCGTTCGTAGCTGATCTTGAACATTTCCTTGCAAATAAATTCTCTCATTTTGATTTTTTTTTTTAAATTTAATCAGAATCCTTCAAACGCTTTATTGAGAATAAAAGCTTAGTAATCATCTCATTACATTATCTATGAATTTTGCCTCTTGATTGATTAATGTTACAACAACAATTTGGCTGTCCCATGCCAACTCTATCACCTTTTAGACTCTTTTCGCATGCTTTTGTTGTTGCTTTTGGTATTGTTTACGATTCAGTTTCCATATTGTATGCAGTTCTCTTTTAAGTGAACTATTAACTTTTTGTCTTCTTCTGTTTTGTGTTATTTATACCTATGTACCTACATTTGTATTATATACAACATACCTCACACACCCCGTCCCACCCTCAAATGCTTGGCATTTATTTTTTATTTATTTATGATTTTTTAAATATAAATATGAGTAAGGAAGTTTAAAATTGGAAAACAAAAAACATTTTATTCTAAAAATAAAATTTTGAATTTTAATAATATTGGAAATAACTGATAAAAACTTATAAATTTTGTGGAAACATAGTTACTTATATGATGTTTAAGAAAATGTGTTGCACATGTTTTAACAGTTATATTTTTTAACTTTTGGCAAAAAATAACATTTTTTTTTTAAATTTTGAGCTAGAAGTAATAAAATAATGGTCTAAAACTTTTTGGAATACACATTTATGTGCTTCAATAAAGGTACCACATTTTTGCCAAATTTTAATTTTTTTTCATCACTTAACAATAAAGTTATAAGAATACGAATTTTTATTCTAAAAACTTATTTTTCTTTCTCATCATACGTTTTTTCTTCTTAAACAAAAATGCATGAAAATGCGAAAGTTTTTATTTTTTCTTCCAAATTTAGAATATTTTTAGAATACTAAACAGCCATTAACTAAACGGAGGCAGCCGGAGCTAACAGAGAAAACTTCAATTGAAAACAAAAAAAATGAAAATGATACTGCGCCTTACTCATTTTTTTTTTATTAATTTACTGGTGAACTTAATTAAAAAAATATATAACTTTTTTGTAAAGAAGAAGGATTGGGCTTTTCAAAAAGGTATAATACTTATACATTTTGTCCAGAAAAATACGAAATAATTGACTTCAAACTCTCACTTCTAATAATTCTAAAAAATAAAAATATCGAAATGTCATTTTTAACGGTAATTTTAGGTACCTAGAACAAAAGTAAGATACAAAAAATTTACCGTGTTTGGAAGACCCTATTTCTAGTATATAATCCCATCATTAGATTTTTCAAATTACAAAATTCACCAAAACCATTTTTGAGATGGATTTCATCATTTGGTCCCATAATGCGGCGTTTTAATCCAAGGAATGAGAATCGCATATTTTTTCCAAATGAATCGAAGAAATAAAAGCAATGCTGGACAACCAAGGTGAAAAGCAATTATTCGATTTACTTTTTCACAGAACCAGAATCGGTTTCGGCCCCCAATTATTCTCCCAAGTTTTTGATACTATCACAATTTGTTGAAGAAATTTGTATGGCAGAGCGAAATTTAAATTTCTTAATGAACACATTACAAGTTGAATAAAACACGCCTGAATGTTAAGAGGATAAACAAAATTCAATCCATACTTTTGAAATCTGGAATGGTTCTCTTGGGGAACATCGTCTGAAAAATTGTTTGAAGGTATAATCCTAGTTGACGGCGGTTCATCGATTTCTTCAGAGACATATCTATCATACACTTCTGCATCATTGTCGTCGTGTCTCCTAAAGCCTATTAAAATATTTACAAAATATAAGTGGTAAAAATATCACTGATTACATACTATTAATGACCGATATGATGCTTTTAGTAACATGTGGGGGAAATTCTTGAAGAACGTCCAAGGGTGTTCGTTTCTCAGAGTCAGTTGCATTCAAATCAGCGCCAGCTTCTAGTAAAGTACGAACCACCAAATCCTTACCACATAATGCTGCTTCGTGTAGGGCTGTACCAGAAGGTGTAAGAAGATTGACATTAACACCAGCTGCAAGTAGAATTTCAACGACGTTGTTATGACCATTGCGACTGGCCAAATGTAACGCTGAGTGATTAACCATGATTGGGGCAGCACTACTTCCGGCGGTGGAGGGCATAGATGGTGAGGAACCCAATTCTACACTGTAAGGTTGAAGGAGTTCAGGATGGGCCCTGATGAGCATTTGAACGGCTTGTAAGCGACCGTATTGAGCAGCTAAATCTAATGGTGTTTCGTTTCGGCTATTACGAACGTTTGGATTGGCACCATGTGCTAAGAGTGTTGTTAAAGCTCCTGTATGACCATGCTGTGCTGCGCAGTGCAATGGAGTTTCGTTTTCCATAGTCTAAAAAAGTTGTATATTATATGAGGCTTCGGTTAGGTCCTTGAACTTCTAGATTCGATCAGTCATCCAGAAATGTTTTGCCTTTTCTCTTTTGAAAACAAATCAGGAGACATTTTCTGTTCTTTTTGGAAGAACATTTTAAGAAGTTTAGAAGGCTTCTAGATGACCACCCGAAAACGCCATGACTTTTGAGTATTGTTTGTTTTTTTAGAATTTATATTATCAATCAGGATGTAAAGACTATTTACTCAAAGGAGTCATAAAAACGTAATTTTAAAATAGAGGCAATGTGTTAATTGCAATTAAAATGTTGATTACTTTTAACTTTACAAGTGTATTTCCACATCAAAAATGTCAAAAATTTATATGAAGATCAAACACGTATACTTTTTATCACGCAAACGTAACGATTAATATTTTGTTATCACAATTAACACAAGACCTTTTTCATTTGAATTCTTTAGTCATTAAAGCTTACTTGCATATCTGGATTAGCCGGTTTGTAGGGATGAGTAAGTAGCATTTTAACAATTTCCTGATGACCAGCCCAAGCTGCCAAATGTAGTGCCGACGAACCACGTGAATCAAGTAAATTCGGTGAAGCATCGTGAAGCAACAGCAGGCGAACAATATCGCTATAATAAAAAAATCGTTTTTTTTTTTCATTTAGAAAATTCAATAAATTGCTAGATAAGAACATAATTCATTTAAGTAATATTTGTCCTACTTTTGTTACTTCTTTCATGAAACTAGTTAGTGTAAAAGCAATCCAAGTCCTATTAAACAAACAATTACTTTTTTCCAACAAATTTCTTTTTTGGCATTTTTATATTGTGTTTAAAGTGTAATTTATATGTCAGATGAGATTTAAGTTTCTCTATTTGTACTTGGATCACTTCTGGTGAAATATATAAAAATCTTACTTGTGTCCATTTAAAGCAGAATAATGAAGTGCAGAGTAACCAACACTATCTTGAACGTTAATACCAGGTCCTCGGCGTAAGCTGAAATAAGAAGGCAAAAACAAAACGATGCATTTTGATTTAAACAAAACACGAGAGAATTTTGTTTCCCAAAAAAAAAAACAGAATATTGAAAATTGTGTTTTTTCCAATTGGACATAAATGGTAAAATTTTTTTGGTTGTCTGTCAAAACTGAGATCTTTGATATATTATTCAGAAACCCAGAGTAATACACGAAACGAAAAGTCAGCAATAAAAACAAAATTTTACTGTGAGGTTAATTGTTAATCTTTTTATCAATTTCTAACAAATGTTTCTACCCACAGATTTTCCACATATGCATCTAAACAATAATGATATTGTTGCGAACAGAGCTTTATACTACTACAGCGCCATCTGTCGGAAAATTGCATATCTACTTTATGGAAGAAACAAAAAAGCTCTTTTCCAGTGTCAAATGTATTTCCCCTTATTCCAACCATCTAAAATATTCCAAGACGAGAACCTTCGAGAACAACTAACTTGAGTATATGGGCTTATCCCTGTAAATTTTAACTTCTTGAGTTTGAAAAAAACAAAAAAAAAATTAAGGCACGCATGTAAATTTAAGTTTTTCTTCAATTATAGACCACGAATAAATAAAAAACTTCAAAATAACTCATATGTATTGTTTGTTGAAGAGTATAAAGGTATAACATATAGAAAAATGAATTTAAAATAATTTATTTTAAGCACCGAGTTAATTGATTTGGTTTTTATTTTTAATCTTCACAGCTTCGGTTTTCAAACTTATTTGTTTAACACTTTTACCATTTTTTTTTATAATTTCTACAGTTTAAATTACGCTCATTGTAAGGGTAAAATCAAACAATGCTTTGGTGTGCTAGTAAAAAATGTGCCTTTTTTGAAACAGTTACGGTTTTTACGTTCGTTTTGTTAACTTCATAAAATTTGTACATAATGAAGCACGCATTGAAGCCAAAGTTTGTTTTACTCTTGATAGCTTAAATAATGATGTAGACCATAAAAAAATGCCCCATGATCAATGTTAAAAAAATAGACACGAAAATTTGTGACAATTAAAGATTTACGAAAAATCACGCATGGCAGTTTTTTTCTAAAATTTATATCATATAGGACTATTTATAAGGAAGGCACGCACTCAAAATGAATGATTTCAATTAATTTTGACCTTCATTTATCTGAAAAAACAAAAATTGTACTAAGTAATCTTATGTTAAACATTATTTTTGCAATAATACAAAACGTTAATTATCCACGCACGCAGCCAAAAGTCCAGTGTTGTTCCTCTACGTGTCGACTTTGATTGTCTACATTAATGCGTAGACAATTGTGTCGACAATGTAGACAATGTCGACTATGGTGTCGACAATGTAGACAATGGCGACTATAGTGTCGACAATGTATTGACAAAGCATGCCAGCCAATCTGTCATTCTTGATTTCTCTGTCACATTGTTTACTTCATTTAAGAAAATTTCAGGTGTTAATTTGAGTTTTTATTCAAATATTGGTCGACGAAAAAATAAAGGTTTCCATCACCTAGGTTTTCTTTTAATGGAAAACAATAACAAATTTGTAGCATATTGTACAGTGTGCAACAAATATCTACAAAATACTGCACAGGTAAATAAAAATTTGTTAAAAAAAGCTTATTCATATCCTAATAATAATGCCTTCACATTCATTTACGAAAGCAATGCCTGTAAGCAATCCCAATCACCTGCGACATCTTAATCCGGCGATGTCTCTATGATTGTTTTGATTGATGACAATGATTTTGGCTCGAGCTCTGATTTATTAGACGAAACATAATAAGAAAAATTTAATGTCTACGTTGTCTACATTGTTGACATTGGCATGTAGACAATCAGGAATTGTATACGTTGAATTGTCTACACGTAGACAATCGTGTAGTCTACATTTTTTGTCTACATGGAACAATACTGCAAAAGTCTCAATATTCGATGATTTTTTCGATTTTAAACACTTTCGCACTATCTTGATGGTTCATTTTATAAATTGAATAGTTAAAACTCAATGATATATATAATATTATAAGTTCCAAAACCTGAATATTTAATAATAATGTCTATATATTTCGACGCATGGCAAAAGTTAAAATTTGCACGGATAAGCCCATATAAAGGAGTGCTCTCGGTGAGCACAGGACAGTTGATTTTACACTATGATTTGGAAAGTGTAAGTAAAGAAGAAATACTAAAAAGAGTAATGTTTTATTTAACTAACCTAGTAAAAATATTACATTGGTGTCAGAAAAGTGGAATAAAACTTATTGTGCAGTGAAGAGTGAGGAAAAAAAATAAAATAATAATAAAATGAGCAAGTTACTGAAAGAGCTCAACTGTAATGAGCTGGAAAGTGAATTAAGCAAGCGAGAACTTTCTAGAGCATGATCGAAAAATGAGCTTGTTCTGCATTTGGCCGAATATTTGAAACAAAAAATGAAGACCCGGACATTTTCGTCTTTGAAGCTGACGCTGAGGAAGCAGACGTAAGTAAAAATGTAGATGTTTCAAATATGATTAGTCTTCTGATTGAACGTTTCGAAGAGCAACCAAATGAACAAAAGAAAGAACAAAAGAATGTTCTCGAACGTCTCAAAGAGCAACGAAATGAAAAAACGAATGTTCTCGAACGTTTCGAAGAGCAGCAAAATGAACAGAAAAACGAACAAAAGAATGTTCTCGAACGTTTCGATGAACAGAAAAAGGAACAAAAAAATATTCTCGAACGCCTGGTGAAACAAAAAGACCTTCTCGAAGAGAAACATGCTAGAAGGCAAGCTTGTTAACATCAAGAATAATTATCTGCACTTGATGGACATGTTTCATTGCTGGAGAATCAAGTGGACAACAAAATGGAGACGTTTTCAAAAGTGTTAGATGAACGTGTTTCATTGCTAGTCGACAACGAAATGGAGACGTTTTCAAAAGAGTTAGACCGTGTTCGAAACATAAAGATTTGGGAAAGTTCTGGGGAAACTTTGAGAAAAAAGAGATGCAACCCCCTACCTTTCATGGACAAACTTCTTAGTCAATATACAAGAAGCAATTTGAGGGAGCTTCCACAACAAATGGCTGGCATGAGGCTGACAAGTATATAGCCTTAACCCTTGCTCTAAGAGGAGCAGCTGCTGAGTTATTGCAAACCATACCAGCAGATAAGAGCGGCGACTTTAATTTCTTGGTTGAGGCTATAGACAAACGCTTTAGCAATAGCCATATGAAAGAAGTCTTCAAGGTATAACTCAATTCTAGAGTTCAGAAGAGGGGCGAAACTCTACAACAGCTCCAAGCGGACATTGAAAGGCCTGTTCATCTTGCATATCCAGATGTTGGAGAGGAAATCTGTGACCAGTTTGCAGTTGAGGCATTTGTTCGCGCCACTTCCGACATACATCTTCAAACGGCCGTGCGAACTGCTGGAAAACGAACGCTTCCGGAAACATTAGAGTTTGCCCTGACAATGGAAGCCGCTGAGCAAGCTTCTCACGAAGTACATCGACTAAGAGAAGCCATAGTCGAAGAATGCTCATGCCGAAGAACTGATGTCCAAAGGAACCAACGAAACGGACTTGCAAAGTGCTGGAATTGCAACAAGACTGGACATTTACAGCATCAATGTCGATTACCACCAAGAAGAGCTTATCAACATTGTGGACACGGAGTTTCAAACTCAGAACAAGGTAACAATAACATCAGTGTTACTTCCCGAACAGTTTCCCAACAAGTAAGAAACAACTTCGAGGGGCAGAAGCTGGTTTCTGGTATCGATGGCCCCAGAAACACCATCCAGATTTCTCAGATTAAACGAGACAAAAAAGGTCTGACTGTCGGGGCAACTGTAAATGGGAACAAACGTGTGGTCACCATCGACACCGGTGCCACAGCCTCCATTTTGCGTCAAAACCTAGTGCTACTGAATTGGCTACACAACACCAATAGCTACCGTCTAAGAACTGAATTTGAACAAATTCCCCTAGATTAATATAATTTACATTGCGTTCCTGCTGTAAATTTTATTTGTGTTGATAATCATAGACTAACATATTGCGTCTTAAAAGGGTACGACAGCATCTAACTGATGAGCCCAACTGTCGTACCTGGGCGAAACGTATTTGGACTAGAGGTCACAATAAGCTTTCAATTGATTTATTCAATATAGTCCACGAAAAACAAAAACAAAAACTATAAGAATTTTTTTTTTTATATTTTTAACTTCCCATAGGAAGTTATTGTAATCGGTTCGATTTGTCAAATTGGAATTTTTGACATTTCTCGACGTTTCAAGGTCCCTAGAGGCTATATCAATCATTTTTAGAGAGATGTCTGTGTGTGTGTGTGTACGTACGTTCGTACGTTCGTACGTTCGTACGTGCGTACGTTCGTACGTCCGTACGTTTTCGTACCAGTTTTCGTCGTCGATATCTCAAGAACGAGTAAACATATCGACTTCAAATAAATTTTGTTTAATAGATAATAACTTCGAAAGAGGCTGAAAGGGCGTTTATTAAAATTCAGTGAGTAGTTTTTTCACTATAACGGTTTATAAAAAAAGTAAAAATTTTGGTTAGTTTCAAATATCTCACGAAAAAATAATGCTATTGATTTCAAATAAAATTTAATGTACTCATTATAAGGTCATACAGATTTGGTATGAATTTGGAAAAAAATGAACATACCGTTATTTTTTTAAATAAAAAAAAACTGAAAAAAAATTTTCATAACCCAGATATTCTAAGAACGGAAAACAATTTGAAACTCAAACTAATTTTATTTTACGAAAAATAATGTGTTTGACAACTGGTGAAAATTTCAAAAAAAATCAGTTTACAGTTTTTTTACAAAAAATAAAAAACTATATAAAATTCTATTGAAAATTGGTAACAATTGTTTTTCGACTCAAATTTCTCGAGAACTAGTAGTGATATTGACTTCTAATTTAGTTTATTTTATACATAGTATAATTTCGTACAATTGGTAAAATGTTGACAAATATTGAATTGATAGTTTTTTTTTTTTTTAATAAAAAAACTATTAAAAATTCTAGTGAAAACTAGTTAAAATTGTATTTCAAGTCGAATTTCTTGGGAATGACCACCGATAGTGCCTTATAAAGTATGTTGTTTTATACATCGATACCTTCCCGTAAGAATGTATACTAAGCGACATTTCTAAAATTGTTCAGGAAACGAAAAAAACGAAGAAAGTTCGTTGGCGAAACCCAGGCCAAAACGTGGCCCTTAACATATATTATATTGCCTCATCAAAAAGTAATTTTCGAAAAAAGTGCCGCTTAGTACATTCTTACGGGAAGGTATCGACATAATACAATTATTAACATATGGTTAAATTTTGACAAGTATCGAATTGAAAGTCTTAACAAAAATATTTATTTAATTTTATACATAATACAATTTCTAACAAATGGTTTATATTTGACATATATCTAGTTTTAGAGCGGATATATTTTGTAAGTACCCTTCCATCAATAACCAAACCATATCTTTTATACTCGAATATTTCGTTTTTAATTTTTTTTCAATTAAAATGTTTGGAACCGAAATAATAAAGTAATTTCTATAATATAATATTAAAAAACACGGAAATATATAATTCAGTATATAATATGTACCTACCAACCTTCGTAATTATTACAAGTTTTCAAGACCACAAATGGGAAGTTATCAGTCTGGGTCGCACCCAGCCTCTTTTTTGTTTTAACTTCTTCTTCTTCTTACCGTCTAAGAACTGCCACAAGAGAAGCAGTTAGGGTTTATGGTGAAGTCCGACTTAGAATTCGAATTGCAGATCTAGAATCCTCACACAAATTTTTGGTGGCAGATATATGTGACGAATGCATCATAGGCATGGACGTCATGACAGAACATCGAGTAATCTTGGATATTGGCAACTAGGTACTGAAATACCGGAATACAGAGACTCCATTGATCTATGGGCACGAAGGAACAACAACTTTAAGGACTGTCATCAAAGTAGACGGGATTATTCCTACTTCTTCTGAGGTATTTGTTTGGACAAAAGTAAAAGGTGAGTGTGGACGCCATCGATACCTAATGGTGGAACCAGGCCCAGATTGTACTTCCCAAAACGTCATCATTAGGAAGACACTTGTGGCTCCGAAGAACAATATGGATACTCAACACCAAACCGTACGATGTAAAGTAAGCGAAAGGTGAAGTTATCGGTAAGTGCGAATCTATCGCAGACATAACACGAATTGACGCTGAAATACCGAGAAAAACCCTGAGGATCTCAATACCATCCAGGCAAAGATACTCAATTCATCTAACCTAGACCAACATCAGGTTAAAACGGCAGAAAGCCTTCTGAATGAGTATGCCGACATTTTCGCTTCGCCAAACAGGAAATATGGAAGGACACAAATGGTGCCGCATCTAATAAATACAGGAGATGCAAGACCCATTCGTCAGCCCGCAAGACGTCTGCCACTGGCCAAACAAGGTGAAGCTGAAGAAATGATTACCACCATGAAGAAGGATGGTTTGATTGAGAACTCCAAAAGTCCTTGGGCGTCACCAGTGGGCCATATCATCTCGTCCCAAGGAGTCAAGACTGATCCTGAAAAAGTTGACACCGTCAAAAATTTGCCAACACCACAGGACAAACATCAACTACGAAGTTTTCTTGGTCTTGCTACTTATTACAGACGTTTTGTTAAGAACTTTACCGGAATTGCGAAGAGTTTGCATCATCTTACGGAAAAGAACAAGCAGTTTAGATGGTCTGGTGAGTGTGAAAAAGCCTTCCAAGAAGTGAAATAAAGTCTATTCAATGCTCCGGTGCTGATCATCATAGATGCTGATGCAAGTAACGTAGGAGTCGGCGCTGTTCTGTCACAAGTGCACAATGGCGAAGAAAAGGTTGTCGCCTATTTCAGCAAACTACTGCTAGAAGAGAACTCTTGGCACTCATCTTGGCAACTAAGCACTTCAAAAAATATATCTATGGACAGAAGTTTCTTCTTACCGATCATGGTACTCTTAACTGGTTGTTGAACTTCAAGAACCCAGAAGGACAAGTCGCAAGGTGGATAGAAAGACTGCAGACTTACGATTACGAAATTCAACACCGAAGGGGAAAGCTGCATTCAAATGCCGACGCGCTATCCCGAAGACCTTGTTAAATAGACTGCAAGCATTGCAGGCGACAAGAAGAAAAGGAATCCATCGACATTCTGCAAATAAGGGCTGATCCCATTTGTGGATGGAGCAATGAGGAAATAAGATCTTTTTTTTTTTTTTTTTTTTTTTTTTTTTTTTTTTTTTTTATAATTTACACACGCTCAAGGGACCCCGACATTGAACCTCATCTCGCATGGAAAGAACATGAAGAAAAATCCGTATGGAATGACATTTCCGATAGGAATCCAGTTTTAAAGGCCTATTGGGCACAATGGGACTCACTTCATGTGCAGGAAGGTGTTCTTCGGCGAAAATGGGAGTCCGCTGATGGTAAGTCCTATGTGATGCAGCTTGTGTTACCTCAATTGAAAATCAAAGAGGTTCTTCGAGAGATGCATGATGGACCTTCAGGAGGCTATTTGGGAGTCAATAAGACTTTAGAAAAGGTGAGGCAACGATTCTACTGGTTGCATGCAAGAGACGACGTTGAAAAGTGGTGCTTGTGCTGCAACCAAAGGACCTGGTAAAAAAACTGCAAAGAAAAATGATGCAATATAATGTCGGCTCACCGTTTGAAAGGATTGCTGTTGATGTGGCTGACCCTTTTCCGGAAACGAATGCTGGAAACAAATACATTCTGGTGGTAATGGATTACTTCAGCAAATGGCCTGAGGCAAACGCTATCCCGAAACAAGAAGCCAATATCGTGGCCGACCAGATTGTGTCTAACTGGGTAAGCAGTGTCGGTGTGCCTATGGAGCTCCATTCTGACCATGGAAGGAACTTTGAGTCGAACATATTCCAAGAGGTCTGCGCGTTCCTTGGCATTAAGAAAACGAGAACCACACCACTTCACCCGCAATCTGATGGAATGGTCGAGAGATTCAACAGAACCTTAAAAGAGCACCTCACTAAAGTCGTAGGCGACTAGCAAAGAAACTGGGATAGGCACATACCACTATTTTTGATGGCCTACCGAAGTGCAATACATAGCTTAACAGGAAAAACACCATCTGAAATCCTATTCGGAAGAAGCATACGGCTGCCTAGTGAGATAAGGTTTGGACACCCATCACAAGAGTTTAAGGAAACAGGGGATTACGTGAGTGACCTAAAAGAGAGGCTAAGACATCCACGAAAGGACCAGGACTAGAATAAGCGCTTACAGCGATCGAATGAAGACAAGGTACGACACAAGAGCAAACACGAGAGGATTCCAAGTAGGAGATCGTGTATGGCTGTATAATCCACATCGTCAAAAGGGATTGTCGCCGAAACTTCAACAAAACTGGGAAGGCCCTTATACTGTCGTCACGAAAATCAATGATGTCGTTTACCGAATTCAAAGAGGGTCATCTAGATTCTAGAACATTCCAAGATGAGAACCTTCGAGAACAACTTACTTGAGTATATAAGGGAGTGCTCTTGGTGAGCACAGGACAGTTGATTTTTGACTATGAAAGTGTGCAAAAGGTTTGCTTATTGGATTGTGGAAAGTGTTATTAAACAAGTGTGATTTAAATTTGAATAGAAGTATTTGAGGTGTTTATAAACTGAGATTTATTGTTTTGATTTGGAAAGTGTAAATAAACAAGAAATACTAAAAAGAGTAATAAGTTTTATTTAACGAACCTAGTAAAAACATTACAATATCAGAACACAAATCTTTGAATGGAAATATTTGCAAAACAAACTAAGGAACAAATTGCGGCTATCAATAATGAATAAATTTAATTTTAAATGAATAGACTTAGATTTAGATGTAGGAGCACAAAATAGGATGATTCAAAATTATCATAGATTAGCTCGAAGAATTGTCCTGAAATTTGTGTTTTTTTTTTAATGGAACTCGGTTTAGCAATTTTTAACTTTTTGCTTGAAAAACAAATTTTTTCACAAGGGGAAGTTTAAGCATCGTTTTTATGAGTATTGGGTTATAAAATGTTTTTTTGGAGTATAATTTCTACAATTTCTTTCGGTAATGAAAAGGAATGAAGGTTTAGAAAGAATAGGCGTCAAAAAATCTGAAATATAATTTTGCTTTTACATTATCACTAATTACCTTGAAAATAAAATTTATTTAGTAAAATTCTGCCAATTTGTTGCTAAAAAATTAATCTAAAAACCCAAAAAAAAAATTGTTCTTCGTATAGAAGGAATTACGACTGTTGAAAGATTTATCAAAAGATTAAGTTAGAACTTATGTACATGGACTTAAGGAGGAGCGCTCGTAAATCTTAATCAGCCTTATTTACTAACTCGTTTTAGCTGAAAAGCTTATTTATAATAAAAATGCACGAGGAATAACGGTGGAATAAGTTAAAACTGGTTCATAGGAGGCTTAAGGCTGTTTTAGTATCTAAACGTCATTTTGAGATGACATCCTGTGAAATTTACAAAAAGGAGTCTAAGGATTTTTTTTTTCGTTTGTTACTAAGACAAAAAGGATATATATTTTGCAATAATGAATTATTTATGTTTTCCAAACGCTCTAACAGTTGTACGGTATTGGACACGCAATGTGGTTGGTACATTCATTTATTGGATTTGAACATTATACAATCCAATTTTAAATGTATTCAATTATTTATATGCATACAATTATAATAAAACGAATAATAATGGAAATCAGCTGGGGGTTGCTTACGTGTATAATAACCAGAGTTTTAGATTGGGGACTTTTTTTGGTAGTAGATTTGACATAAGGAAGGCGTAGCTAAAACGGCTAAGAAAATATAAATAAGGATTTGTTTGACGTGGCGTAAACCCGAAGTAAGTGCTTCGGCTCGGCTTAACTATTCCGAGGTTGAACCCAGTATTAGTGAAAAATAATAAATAAGGCTGAATGTGTATATGTAATGCCATCATCAGCTAGATAATGTGCATGTTAAAAAATAGACAGATCAACTCGGAGCTGGGAGGAGTACAGATCAAAGTATCTACTTTTAGAAGGACTCCACAAGGTGGGCTGCTTCTCCGCTTCTCTGGACACTCGTGATGAACGCAGTTCTAATGAGACTTAAATATAGTGGCATATGCTGATGACCTAGTATTACTAGCGACAGGTAAATTTCCCTCCAAGCTTTATCTATAGTGAATGCATTGACTAAAAACTGCAGTGTAGCGGTTTACCCGAAAAAAACCGAACTGGTCCTCTTTATGAACAAAAGGAAACTACCGACTTTTAAAATTTCCTTAATTGAAGGGACCTAACTTTATTATTTCGGTTCCAAACATTTTAATTGAACAAAATTTAAAAACGAAATATTCAAATATAAAAGATATGGTTTGGTTATTGATGGAAGGGTATTTACAAAATATATCCGCTCGAAAACTAGATATATGTCAAATAACGGGTGATTTTTTAAGAGCTTGAGAACTTTTTAAAAAAAAAAAACGCATAAAATTTGCAAAATCTCATCGATTCTTTATTTGAAACGTTAGATTGGTCCATGACATTTACTTTTTGAAGATAATTTCATTTAAATGTTGACCGCGGCTGCGTCTTAGGTGGTCCATTCGGAAAGTCCAATTTTGGGTAACTTTTTCGAGCATTTCGGCCGAAATAGCCCGAATTTCTTCGGAAATGTTGTCTTCCAAAGCTGGAATAGTTGCTGGCTTATTTGTGTAGACTTTATACTTGACGTAGCCCCACAAAAAATAGTCTAAAGGCGTCAAATCGCATGATCTTGGTGGCCAACTTACCGGTCCATTCCTTGAGATGAATTGTTCTCCGAAGTTTTCCCTCAAAATGGCCATAGAATCGCGAGCTGTGTGGCATGTAGCGCCATCTTGTTGAAACCACATGTCAACCAAGTTCAGTTCTTCCATTTTTGGCAACAAAAAGTTTGTTAGCATTGAACGATAGCGATCGCCATTCACCGTAACGTTGCGTCCAACAGCATCTTTGAAAAAATACGGTCCAATGATTCCACCAGCGTACAAACCACACCAAACAGTGCATTTTTCGGGATGCATGGGCAGTTCTTGAACGGCTTCTGGTTGCTCTTCACTCCAAATGCGGCAATTTTGCTTATTTACGTAGCCATTCAACCAGAAATGAGCCTCATCGCTGAACAAAATTTGTCGATAAAAAAGCGGATTTTCTGCCAACTTTTCTAGGGCCCATTCACTGAAAATTCGACGTTGTGGCAGATCGTTCGGCTTCAGTTCTTGCACGAGCTGTATTTTATACGGTTTTACACCAAGATCTTTGCGTAAAATCTTCCATGTGGTCGAATAACACAAACCCAATTGCTGCGAACGGCGACGAATCGACATTTCACGGTCTTCAGCAACACTCTCAGAAACAGACGCAATATTCTCTTCTGTACGCACTGTACGCATTCGTGTGGTTGGTTTAATGTCCAATAAAGTAAACTGAGTGCGAAACTTGGTCACAATCGCATTAATTGTTTGCTCACTTGGTCGATTATGTAGACCATAAATCGGACGTAAAGCGCGAAACACATTTCGAACCGAACACTGATTTTGGTAATAAAATTCAATGATTTGCAAGCGTTGCTCGTTAGTAAGTCTATTCATGATGAAATGTCAAAGCATACTGAGCATCTTTCTCTTTGACACCATGTCTGAAATCCCGCGTGATCTGTCAAATACTAATGCATGAAAATCCTAACCTCAAAAAAATCACCCGTTATAAACCATTTATTAGAAATTGTATTATGTATAAAATTAAATAATGGCAAAGTCAATATCATTGCTCGTTCTCAAGATATTCTAGTCGAAAAACAAATATTACCACTTTTTAGTAGATTTTTTTTATATTTTTGTTAAAACTGTCAATTCGATACTTGTCCAAATTTAACCATATGTTAATAATTGTATTATGTCGATACCTTCCCGTAAGAATGTACTAAGCGACACTTGACTTTTTGATGAGGAAATATACTATATGATAAGGGCCACATTTTGGCCTGGGTTTCGCCAACCTATTATGCATGAAAAGGAAACTAGAGTGCAAATAAAAAAATTATCAACTGCCATGTTTTCTCATTAAAATAATGTTGCCCCCTGAAATTTGTGTTATCCGCCAAAAAAATTATGCTAAGCGACATTAATAAAGATCTCATTGTCCTGAGCAACAAAAAATTTTGTTAGATGCCACTTAGTTTAACCAAAATTGTCTCTTAGCACACTATGATTCAACTAGAACTTTCTTCGTTTTTTTTGTTTCCTGAACAATTTTAGAAATGTCGCTTAATATACATTCTTACGGGAAGGTATCGATGTATAAAACATCATACTTTAGAAGGCACTATCGGTGTTCATTCCCAAGAAATTCGACTTGAAATACAATTTTAACCAGTTTTCACTAGAATTTTCAATATTTGTCAACATTTTACCAATTGTACTAAATTATACTATGTATAAAATAAACTAAACTAGAAGTCAATATCACTAGTTCTTGAGAAATTTGAGTCGAAAAACAATTTTTACCAATTTTCAATAGAATTTTATATAGTTTTTTATTTTTTGTAAAACAAACTGTAAACTGATTTTTTTTGAAATTTTTACCAGTTGTCAAACATATTATTTTTCGTAAAATAAAACTATTTCGAGTTTCAAATTGTTTTCCGTTCTTAGAATATCTGGGTTATGAAATTTTTTTTTGTCAGTTATTTTTATTTAAAAAAATAACGGTATGTTCATTTTTTTCCAAATTCATACCAAATCTGTATGACCTTATAATGAGTACATTGAATTTTATTTGAAATCAATAGCATTATTTTTTCGTGAGATATTTGAAACTAACCAAAATTTTTACTTTTTTTTTTAAACCGTTATAGTGAAAAAACTACTCACTGAATTTTAATAAACGCCCTTTCAGCCTCTTTCGAAGTTATTATCTATTAAACAAAATTTATTTGAAGTCGATATCTTTACTCGTTCTTGAGATATCGACGACGAAAAATGGTACCCGAAAGAGAATTGGCAGCCAATAGCACACTTCGAACTAGCCAAACTGGTAGCTGGAGACATGCGCAAATTCTACAGAAATACACGGGGAATAGGATATGTACTGACTACATAACACCGCGCTTAGACTTTTACTAGCCGTTCAATGCCGCCTTTCCTAGCAGAGCGGACTAGCAAATCAACGAGCCTGAATCCATGATAGCAAAATATACTGACGGTTTCAAGATGGAAACAGGTATTAGTAGAGGCAGGGGCGCATTCACCCTAGGGCTAAAAGGGCTACAGCTCGGAGCGGCAAGGCTACTAGAGGCGGCGCAAAACATTCAAGCAGAAGGACGCAAGCCGCCCCTAGCAATTGGCCAATCAATAATATTTTTTTGTAGCGACTGAACTTTCAAAACATGCAAGCAAAAGGCCGCAAGCCACCCCTAGCAATTGCCCAATTTATAATATTTTTTTGAAGCGATAGAACTTTCAAAACATTCAAGCAGAAAGACGCAGGCCGCCCCTAGCAATTGGCCAATTTATAATATTTTTTTGAAGCGATTGAACTTTCAAAACATACAAGTAAAAGAAAGCAAGCCAACCCTAACAATTGTCTAATTTTCAATATTTTTGAAGGATAAATAAAAAATACAACGATTTAAAAAAATGCGATTTTTTGAGTTTTTGAAGCATTACAATTTTTTCAGTGCCGTGAGTGTCCGACTGTGAGAGAGTTCACTGTAACATGTCAATCACTTTTTTCACTATTTACTATTCTTATTTTTTATAAACGATTTTAAATAATGAAAATTCATAGTAAAAATATTTACAGATATGTACCTATTCTTTGGAACATATTCCAATGAAATGAAAACATTATAAAAAAAACACACTTGTTGCTATGTAGCTCTAAAAAAATGGGCTAGAAAAACTTTGGCTGGTGACGGATCTTAATTTTTCTGTTTATAAACCATCTATAAAGAGTCCCTTTTCATTAAAAAAAAATATAAAAATTCACCATCCTAGCAAATCATGCCTCAATTTTATTTTAGTTTTGGCTGACTCGTGTCCCTATATACAAATACTCTTCCCTTCGCCAATAGTTTTCAACGAATTAAGAAACAATGTAATGATTGTTGTTTGTAAAATAGTTAATAATGATGGATAAATAAAAGGATAGGTATTATTTTAAAATTTAATTTCAGTCGAATTAGTACAACGTTAAGACTATTTTAGTATAATACTAGGTTAAAAAGACGATTTTGCTAATTTTAATCAAATTTAGCATCATAATATCTCTAACATTTTACTGAAGTTAAAATCGTCGAATACCTACCTATTTGATCTTTTTAGTATCGTGCTCTAACTTTATATGCCTCTTGCATACTTCCAGATGTCAAAAAGGTCTGTTTACTTAGTTTTTTTTTCAACGAACTGTCATTGTTTTAGGTGTCTTCAGAAGCAATTTCAACAAACTGTAAATGTGCACACATCGACAAAGCGGCCGACACCAAAAAGCAAAACATTTTGATTTTGCTCTCACCGAGACTCACACGAGAAATCGGTGCACACACCAGTCCACACACACAGCACACATTTCAATACGCCGTCACCGTTGCGTGCGCATCTGCGGTGCTAATGGGCGGCTTAAGAGTGGTTGCTTTCAAAACAAAGGGTGATACGTTGACAAAGCCATTAATTGAAAACACAGAATGTAGATATTAATGTCATTTTTCATTGTGTTCTAGACAGGCTGAATGATCATAAAACGTTCCATTGGCTGTCTGAAATCGGTTCGGTACACACATTTGGTTTAGACCAGTATTTCTGTTCCAAAATTTATCCGAATAATATCCAAGTTATTGTCATAACGCTCCTAAAAAAGTTGTCTCAATATTGGGGTTTTATACTCAAGCAATTCAATATTGTATCAAAAAAATTCAAGGTGTTGATACAGATGTTGAAACTGTGTCTAGGCTCTACCAAGCACTCATATCGTTTGTAAGAGAAAAACGAGAATGCTTTGATGTTTCTGAAGAGATGGGAAAAAGCAAAACCTCTAAAAATTATAAAAATGGACAAAAAATGAATCGTGTGTCGCAAAGGGGACTTTCTTTTTGGTGGTCGTGAACATTTCAAAATAAATACATTCATTCCTACTTGCGACCAATTATTGAGTGCGCTGAAGAGAAGAAATCATCCTACGAAGCAATAACAAATGGTTTTATTTTTTTATCTAAGCTTGATCACATGAGTGAAGAAGCAATTCTAAAAATGCAACTACTCTTCAGAAATTATACCCGGTTGATCTTGGGGAAGATTTTCCAGAAGAGTGTGTCTTACTCAAACATTTTCTGGAGCAAAACAAGACTGAAAATATGAGTTTAAGGCAGCTTAAACTTCATATAAGAGAAAAAGAATTGAAGAAAGCATTTCCATATGTTGAGGTTGCTTTAAGAATATACTTGTGCGCTGCAGTGACAAATTGTAGTGCAGAAAGATCGTTTTCCGTATTGAAACGAATAAAAACCTATTTAAGGTCTCGCATTAGCGAAGAACGCCTTAACAGCTTAGCTTTATTAAATACATTTATATTAAATCATTCGACGTTCTCTATTCATAGTGTCGTGGGGTGCGCGCTTTGTGTATTTAACGTTTGTTTTGAGAGATCTCTTGTTACTTAAATTAAAATGAATTGTTCGATTTGCTTGGATAAATTGGATGGTACTCGTAGCACCAAATCCATAATAGCTTGTGCGGTCTGCTCATTTTCTTACCATTTGGCTTGTGTTAATATCACAAAATCTGATTTTGAGTATTTGAGGGAGAAAAACATAAAATATCGTTGCAAAAACTGTAATACTCTGAGAAGACATTCACCACAACAACAACAAAGTATTAATTCTCCGATATTAGCGCAAAATAACAACAGTGAAAAAAATGATGTGACTGCCACTGCAACAGAAAGCATAGAATCCATAAACCAACAACGATCACACCCCAAAACATTAAACTTGAAACCAGAGAAAGAGAAAAAGCTACAACAAAAACAAACTAGTTAAAAAAGACCTGCGTCTTCGCCTTCACTTCCGTCTTTAAAGCACAACAAGAACTCTACAATATCCCGCTTTTTTAATAAGAGTGAACCGCAACAACAAACATATCCGTTTCAGCATCCATTCCACCATCTAAATTCTAAACCATTGTCACCACCACCATCATCGCTCCAGTTAGACTTACATCAAAATGACTCAATAACTCTTCAGTTATTTTATACAGAAATTATTAACCTAAAACAAATCAACACCGAATTTCTCACTTCCATGAAGGCTTTAAAAGAAGAAAATATAGAACTTAAGCGTAGAGTAACTGGACTTGAGAGCAAGTTAAACTGGAGGGAGCAAAAACTTTTGGAAGATTCAATTGAAATTGTTGGCATTCCAGATGTCAACAAAAACAATGCTGCTGCTTGTGCGCACACAATTTTTAATGAAGCATTGAACACCAGCATCAGTTCCGATGGCATACGTAAAATATATGTCAAGCAAGCCAAGAAGTCAAATTCGATTGTGGACGAAAACATTGTTTGTGTACAATTCTCTTCGCTAGCCATAAAGGAGAAAATCATGCAGATGAAAAAAAAAATGAGAAGAAGAAATTGAATGCGGCTTTATTTGCCGGTTGTAAGAAAAAAAAATATTTATATAAACGATTCATTTACTAAATATAATAGAGCTTTATTTATGTCTGTTAAGAAGTTTAGAGTAGAGCATAAATTTAAATATCTGTGGTTCAAGAACTCAAAGGTAATGCTGAGAAAGGTTGATAATGGTGAGATAATTGTGATAAGATCTTTTGAAGACTTAAATAATATACAAGTTAGTTATACATACGGTGACCATCCGTTCATTATTATAATGAACAGTTCATTATTGGAGAAAATGTGCATTATGAATTATTTAGTTTTCAAAAACATAAAAATGTTCATTATTGCAAAAGTTGTTCATTATAAGTTCATTTTTTTATATAATTTCGTAAAAAGTCAAACCTAAAACTAACCAACTCAAAATTCTTTCAACATAGTGATGATGTGAACGTGCCTTAGTTTCTTAGTGCAAAAATGGTAATGTAGTGCAAATATTTCTTAATCATTCATTGAACATACTTAATTTCGAAACGTCAATATTAAAATAAAAATCGACAAGTGAATTGTTTTCATTCATAAATTTCATAAAAATTGGCATGTAAATTTAAATTTATTACTTTAAAAAAAACTGATTGAATACTTATAATTCCGTCTAAAGTATTTTCAATGCAGAACTTCAGCGAGAATTTGAGTTCTTAAACAAAACTGATGAAGGTGATGTAAGGTGCAATAAGTTCATGGCCATATTTTCTCTTGCAAATAATGGAAAAGAGAACATTGAACAGTATTTGAAAACGGCCAAACACAAGAGTGCAAATCAAGCTGCCGCATCAACTAAAAATTTAACATCATTCTCCAGAAAGCACTCGTTAGACGATGCAGTCAAAATAAGCAGCGTAAACGAAGGTACCTGGGCTTTTCATACCATTAAACATATTCACTCGTTTCGTTCAAATGACTGCACTTCAAAATTAATAAAAAAATGTTGTGACGAAAAATATTCGTCCGAGTTATGTTGCAAATCCTCTGGGATTCGAAAAAAATATATAAATATATTCTTCTCCTTCAACGTGGAGGGGCAAATGAAAACGCAACGAATTATTAAAGATTGAAATGGATCTTCAGAGATCCTCTTTATTTGAGACGTGAATAAGAACTGACTTAAATCTAAGATACAAAATAATGCTTAAGACCAGTGCTGCCGTTTTAAAAATTTCCAGAGGAGTATTTTTTGTATTTTTTGGGGAGTATTTACGATAGTTGAGGAGTATCGCCAAAATATCAAGAAAATTATTAGTTCAATGAAAAAAACACAGAAATGTTTTCTATAAATTAATTTTTTTTAATTCATTTATATTAAAAATAGGAACTTCAATATTTGTGTTTTTTAATAAACAGAGAGTTAATAATAAATTAACTCTAACTTAAACTATGTATATATACTGTACATTGATTTTCAAGCAACTTATTGCTTATTGCTTATTAATATTATTTTTTGTATTTTGTTTATTTAAACAAGAATTTGACAAAAGAAAAACAAAAGTCAAAATTAAAACTTAAATTTGTTTTTTGTATTTTTCGATCAAGTCTTTTGATGGTTCCCACTTTTCTGCAAAATTGCCGTTTAAAAGCTCTTTTTCAGTAAGTATGGTATTTACTGTTTCCACAGGCAGGCAATTTCGCTTTTTGTCCTTTATAAGGCTTACATCAGAAAATTTTCTCTCTGCTGTTGCACTGCTATGCGAAAGAGCAATAATTGTTCCACTAAATTAACGTATATGAGGAAACATGAATTCATTTAATCCGTTTTTAATAGTAAATACATTCCTATAAAATTCGGCAAAATCTAAATCCGTTGAAACTAATGACTGGTTTCTTAAAATACGCCATTCATTATCAAGCTCCTCAACTTCGGACTCATCCACTCAATTTGGGAAAAGATCAACCAAAGGAACTAGGGTAACTATAGGCCTATATCTCTCCTGCCTTCGATTAGTAAGATTTTTGAAAAAGCTGTAAAAAATAGAATGGTGAGCTTTTTAACGAGAACGAAATTTTTCAGTGATGTTCAGTTTGGTTTTCAAAGTAATAATTCAACCGAAGATGCCTTGTTACATTTCTGTTCTCAAATATTTGTAAGCTTTGATAAGAAAGAGAATATAGCCGCGTTATTTGTTGACATATCAAAAGCCTTTGACATGGTTAATCACGCAATTTTGATAAGCAAACTTGAAAGTGCTGGGTTTCGAAGTTTCATAAGTGATTGGTTAAGATCACATTTAAATGTAAGAACCTAAAGAGTGAAATTTGATGGTATTAGGAGTGATACAAAGACATTCGATTTGGGAGTGCCACAAGGTTCGGCTTTGGGACCAATACTTTTTTTTGGTATTTATCAATTCTTTATTAAGATTGCCATTTAAGGGTTCTTTGACAGCTTTTGCAGATGATGTGGGCTCTTCTTATGGTACAGATAGTCGTCTTAATCTTATATCTGTTATAAATTGGGATCTCAGCTGGTTAAGAATCTGGTTTTCAGAGCACAAACTGATAATTAGTTCCTTAATTAGTTTTTTAGTTTGTCTGGCCAAAATATTGTTGATGCTGATCTCTGATCTCTTTTTCCATGCTACTGAGTGTCAAAAATTTAAATTTTTTAACTGTACCTGTAGTCCTATAAATATTTCTACAAACTTTACTGATTCCACGAGCTGTAGTGATAAATGTTTTAAATTAGAAATAGTAAATGAATTCAAATATTTGGGATTGATTATTGATTCTAGAATGAGTTTTTATAACCACACAGAAAATCTTAGACAGTATTTTCGGTGCACTCTTAGAAATTTCTTCTTTTTGCGTAAAGTTTGCTCTTCTAAACTGCTCCTTAAAATTTATTATGGCATTTTTCATTCCAATTTAGAATATGGAATTTCTTGTTTGGGAGGTTCACATTACAACAAAATACAGACTCTTTTAGTTTTACAATAAAGTGTTCTGAAGAAAATATGTGGTAAGCCTCGTTTGTACCCTAGTTTTCCACTATTTAGGAATATGAAAATTCTTCCAGTGCGACATATGTATTGCTATAAAGTTCTAAAAATTTTCTTTAAAGGATCAGGTAATCTTAATTTTAGATTAATTGATAGTTACAGTTTACGTGGTTATTTTTTGAGATAAGTGTCTATACCGGTGTTTCGAACAATCGCATTTCGAAATTTTTATAATATTTCCTCATGTCGAATATTTAATAGACTCCCTAATTCTATCAGGATGCAAAATTCTCATTTTATATTTATGAAACAAGTTAAAAACTGGCTCCTTAGTCTTGATAATGAGAGTATCGAATTTTGTGTAAATGGTTTTACCTGATGTTTTTCATGAAATAAGTATTTAACTTAGTTCAATTTAATTTTTGTATGCATTTTTAATTTAATGATATTTTAACTTTCTTTTTAAATATTTCTTTTTTAAGCTCACCCCACCCATTTAAAATAATACATGTTAAATCATTCTACTAAGAGTGACAATAACTATATTTTAATAAAAATACTTTTGTCACTTATTTCTTTCTTTCGTTTTATAAATAATATACTTATTTGGATTTTAAGAAATAAAATGTTTGATCAATCAATCAATCAATTCTCTAGAGTAAGTTGATATTTCTTTTTTTTAAAAAATTTTCGGCTGAAAAACTGCGAAATAACTTTCATCTGTACTTTTTTGCTTTGTAACGATCAATTTGTATTTTTTTAGAAACGGTCAATTGATTGAACGAAGTCCGATTTAACTATCTCGCTCGCACTTGATAAATTAAAAAGAGGAAACAATATTTATTATCTCTGTCTTTTTATCTTGTTTTCCAGGGATGTTTGCAAGTTCAACGATATGCGATCTTGTATGGAAAAAAGAACAGAGATGTGCAATTTGTCGAAAAAACAATATGTTTGCTTTAAGTTGGTTTGTTGCAATTTTGTTTTATTTTTAATTTTTTATTTATTTTTTTGGGGAGTATTTTTGTAACATGGGGAGTATAGGAGCATCGACTCCACGAAAGGAGTAAAATACTACTATGGGAGTAAGTTCGGCAGCGCTGCTTAAGACTAATGTGCCTGATGAGATGATCATACGATCATCGAATTATGCTGACTTTGTTATTTTGTTGATGCTGGATGAGATGATCCCACGATCGTCGAATTATGCTGACTTCGTTATTGATTTTGCATCATTGTTTATGTCTGGCTGCCTCATTGGAATTTTAATAGAGATGATTTGTGGACTATATATGTTGGTTTCTGATGTCATGGGGATCGGCATGGGTACCTTTGCAACTTGCGCGAGAACGAACTGTGAATCAATTGTGTGTAATGTGCTCTCACCACACTCAAGGAAATCGCTGTCAGTTTTGTTACAACTTATTGTGTTACTTAAAATCATGGAAGCACGAAAATACGGCCCTTACTGGTTCGCTTCTTTATGCCTCAGAAAGGCATTCAAGTTAAAATTTTGGAAGTCAACAATCTGCCAGGAGAATCGTCTGATATTTTAACAAAATATGTATATCTGGGATCTCATGGACAAATTTTATATTGAAACAAAACTAGTTGCCATCTGTGCAGATAACACCAATTGTAATTTTGGCGGAGCGGCAAAAACAATGGCGCAAAATTTTAAACAGCCTATTATTAAGGTTTTAGTATGATACTACTTAACAATTTGCTAACTTTATAGTAGTTTACTAACTCATTCTTAATTTTAAACATTTTGTAACTAGTATCGTACTAAAACAATTTTCTTAATAAATTGCTTCTGAACTTACCTAAAACAATGACATTTCGTATAAAAGTAAGTACACGAACCTTTTTTGATGTTTGCAAATGTCAAAGAGTCATATGAAATTAGCACGATACTAAAAAAATAAAGTAGGTGTTCGATGATTTTAACTTTAATAAAAGGGTAGAGAAAGTATGATGCTATATCCGATTATAATTTGCAAATTCGTTGTAGTTATTAATCTAGTATCATACTAAAACAGCTTTAGCATCGTACTAATTCAATTAAAATTTTGCGCCAATGTGTTTAATAAATTTCAAGAAACAATTGGAAACGAGCTCATTGGGGTAAACTCTGCACAACATATTGTAAATAATTGCGTTCAAACCTCAATTGAATGTTTACCAATTGATGTTGAAGTAATTGTTATAAAAATATATTCTTATTGTCAACGGCCTTGGCTTTGATGAAAGCATCGCTTCCCATCGATCAGCGAAATCAAGCATCATTGCGCGCGGTTAGTACTTGGATGGGGGACCGTTCAAATACCAACCGTGTGCTGTTGACATGTGTTTCTTCTGTTGTTCTTTCTTTCTGTGTGTCTCTCTCTGTTGTATTGTCTAAAGCCGATGGCCTCAGTTGCCAGTGCTTTTCAGTGTCTCTACTTCGTAGATTTATCTACGGAGTAGTGTAAAATGTAATGTAATGTATATTCTTATTTTTATATACATATATACAGTAAGGGTTGAATATTTAAAAAATATATGTTACGTTGCAGATATTGAATTTAAAAAACTAATGGGTTTTAGTAAAACACGATGGCTTACGACCGGCAATAGAAGAAATTTTGAAACTTTTTGAGCGCTTGAAAATTTATATTCTGTCGCAACCAAAGTGCCCAACTATATTAAGACATTTTTTTACAATTCTTGTTCCGAACTCTAGTTATTTTTTGCACATTGTCAGCCTACTCTTTTTCAAAATAGCATTTTAAGGATTGAGTCCCAGGAAATATGCATGATGGAAGTATCGAATTTTCATGTGTTAAGAATTATGTTTCCTTGGAGAAAATAAATACATGGGAAGAAAATTCAGAAGACTGCAGGAAAAAGATGGATAGAATTTTTTAAACATTTTAAAGAGAAAAAATTGATTTCAAAAATATTTTAAAAATTGTAGAGTTTGGTTCGTGCCTTCCTGGGTCACAGAAAGAGTTTTTTTCAGTTTTAAAATTTGGACAGATGAAAAAAGTCAAATGAAAGTTAAAACTATAAAATCAATTTTGACAACCAAATTTAACCTTGAAATGACCCGTTTAGAGTTCAGAGAATATTTAAAACAAAAACCAGATTTAACTAAACAAATTTTTTCTTCTCAAAAGAAGTCAAATATGTATATGAATAATATGTACAAAATACTTATATATGTATTATAGTAATTTCTTAATGAAAAATTGAATAAATTATTTATTTATTTATTTATTACCTTTAGTTTATTAATGATACAAAAAGAGTTCCATTTTTAATTTTAATATGGACGGAATCCTTGTGCTTTATTTTTTTTTTATTTTAAATAAAATAAATTATATTTTTAATAAAAACTTAATCGTTTAAAACTTATTTTATCTTTTTTTCTATGTTTATTATTATTATTATTTATCATACGTGATTCGTATGAATGTGAGTTTAAAACTTATAGTTTAACAAGTGCGGATATTATAAAAATTTCTGTGTCTATTTGTGATGAAATGTTTAGTTTTATTTGTATTTATAGGCTTCACTGCAAATCTATCCAAGTGCTTATTGAAGAATTCTCTGTTTTGTTAAAAAATGAGCGAGCAGCTAACCTAATAATTATAGGTGACTTAAATTTAGACCTTCTTTCAGACAATCACACCTTGGATGCATATAATTTATTAAACTCTGAGCATGGACTTACTTCGTTTGTAAATGAACCTACAAGACCTGTCTTGACCATATCTTTGGTCGTTTCTCAAAAATCGATCACAAAGATTGTGCCGGAATAGTCTTTGATCTTGGAATTTCTGATCATTGCATGACCGGTATTGTCTTTAAGGTTTTAAAAAATGTAGAGCAAACAAAAGTAAAACGTAATTATAGGCAATCTAAAATTGACTTTAATAAATTAAATCAGTATTTAATGTTGGAGAGTTGGGAAGAGGTTTATTTCGAAGATGATCCTTCAAAAGCTTATGGTCTATTTTTGAATCGTCTCAAAGAGCTAATAAAAAGTTCAAACTATTATGTCATACATAAAAGGTCAAATATAAAATTAAAGCCATGGATAAATAATTCACTCTTAAGACCTATAAATCTTAAACATAAATTACATAAAAAATGTCAATAACATAATAACATTAATACAAACTTAAAATTACGTTTTAAAAAAAAATTGTAAGGAAGTTAACAATACAATTCATCAAAGTCGCGACAGTTACTACAACAACAAAATAAGAAATGCAAAAAACAACCCAAGAGAAGAATGGAAATTCGTTAATGATATTATAAACAGAAAGAAAAGTAGTCAGTCCAATTCTATGTCAGTTGAAAATGGGGATACATGTATCTCGGATCCAAAAGAAATTGCTTATTTATTCAATAATTACTTCACTAATGTTCGTATAACTTCTTTTCCTCCTGATATTACTAATTCTTGTGAATGTTGTTATAGCTATAGCTCTTCAAATGAGGTCTATAGTGGAAATAGTTTTTTCTTCGAAACAATAACTGGCTTTGAAGTACTGAAAACTATAAATTCTCTGAATAACTCAACATCAGTTGGCGTTGATGGTATTTCTAATACAATGTTTAAAAAAAACTGTACTATATTTAGTGGATGTTTTGACACATATTTTTAATAAAAGTGTCGTTACAGGTGTCTTTCCTAATGATTTAAAATCTGCTTTTGTAATACCCATTTTTAAAAATGGGAGCAGAAAAGATATAAAGAACTACAGGCCTATTTCATTATTACCATCAATTTCAAAAGTTTTTGAAAAAATCATAAAAACAAAGATTTTGCGATATCTGACAAACAAGAATTACTTTAGTCCCTCGCAGTTTGGATTTAGATCTGGAATGTCAACAGAAGATGCATTATTAAATTTCTGTTCTTCAATACAGCAAGGAGTTGACAAAAAAATGAAATGTGCTGCGCTTTTTGTTGACATTACAAAAGCTTTTGATATGGTCAATCATTCTATTCTTTTGAAAAAATTACATGATATTGGCTTTCGAGGATTCATCTACAGTTGGTTAGAATCCTACCTAAGTAATAGGTCTCAGATCGTCAAAGTAAGTGATGTTTTAAGTGATTCTTTGGGTATTAACTTGGGTGTACCACAAGGGTCAGTCCTTGGGCCAATTCTTTTCTTGATTTATATAAATTCCGTCTTTAATCTACCATTTTTAGGGAAAGTTAATGCCTTTGCTGATGATATAGCAATTGGATACGATTCACTTAGTCCATTAAATTTGGTTTCGGATATAAACCATGATGTACATTTATTAAGGCTATGGTTTGCGGACCATAAACTTGTTGTCAGTAACAAAACCAAACTTATGCTGTTCAGCACTGAACTCAATGGACAAAATGATATTAAAGTATTTTTCCATGCTCCGTCTTGTTCTAGTTTTAGACTCTTCAATACCGATTGTTCAGTATCTCATTCGGTTAATAGCTTCAATTCCGAAGAAACTTGCTGCAACACGTGCTTTAATATTGAAATGGTAAAAGATTTTACGTATCTAGGCGTAAAAATTGACCAACATTTAAAATGGACTGAACACATTATGTATATTAAGCAATATCTTCTGTCAACTGTAAGATGTTTTTATCAGTTAAAAAAATATTGCTCGTTCTCCACGTTAAAAAAAGTTTACTATGGCATTTTCCACTCAAAGTTACAATATGATATTAGTTGTTGGGGAGGCGCTTACTTAAATAAAATCCAACAATTAACAGTCCTTCAAAAATGTGTATTAAGAAAGATATGCAACGCTGCCCGCCTAGCTCACTCTATAGATCTATTCAGACAAACAGATATTCTCCCAGTAAGGCACTTGTTTTATTTTAAAGTTTTGAAGATATTTTTCATGAGGGGTGGTTATTTGGAAAGCCCTATAAGCAGCATATATAACATGAGAAATGCTAACTCAGTACGATCAATCACTTTTCGAACTACATTATTTAGGAATTCTTACACCATCGCCTCCCGCAAATTATACAACAGCCTTCCAAGCGAATTACTAAGCATTAGAAACCGTCAACAGTTCTTAAAATCCATTAAATCATGGCTTCTTGATTTCGATACTTATGACATCGAATCTTTGCTAAACTACGTCATTTGATTCAATTTTATTCTCTTTATTTATGAACGTATAATTGAATATTCTTTATGCAGTTCAAATCCATTTAAGTCGTTAAAACTCGTTTTATATTTACCATACATCGTTATCTATATTATGTCCATCCCACATTCAAATAAAATCTGTATATATGGCATTAGTTCAATTTTAATTAAAAATTCAAATACTATAAGCTATTCTCTTAATATATTGTACAAATTAATTAGAAATAAGACAGGTATTTAAAAATTGTTAACAGAATATGATATTAATAAATAAAAAAAAAATACAGAAGCTGAACTGCCAAAAAATTTAAGTAACGAATCTGTTGTTATTGAATTTTGTAATCAGTATACATACAGATAAAATTTTTAAACATCAAATATTATGCATTTTTTTTTTTTATTATTTCTTATTATTTTATTTCATTGTTCTAAAGGGCGCAAAATTTATCAACCCGGGTCGCCAAATCCTTAAATACGCCTCTGGGTAGAGGGTTCTTTTCAGAAAACCTTGGATTAGCCAGCTCATTCAGACTTCCTGATTTCAGCAGTGTCTTTCAACCTGAGTGACGCAGTGACGAAAGCTGCTAGAAAAGTGTCAATGATAGCAATACCACAAGCTGATATCACCACAAAAGCGATTTCTGCCATTGAAATCAAACCGAAGCTTGTAACTTGATGTGGCGAAAAGCGAAGGGTTCTTGGTATACAGCACAGCATTAGTTTTTGTTGGATTCCTGGTCACAGTGGTGTCCCAGGCAGGAAATGAAAGCGCTGACGAGCTGGCAAGAATAGGATCAACACTTGATGGAACTCTCTCGATTTTTGTCTTATAACCAGAAAACTATGGCCTAGTTTCAGCAAACAAAAGACCGACGTTATCATCCAACTGAGTAAAAGTCTCTTTCTATTCTCGTGAGCATCATCACCGGTCACAACCGGTTACCATAAGAAAAAGATGAAACCCAGTATGGACGACTTATCCAGAGTATGCGGTGACGAGGAGATACATAAAGACACTCCTCACTACCTGTGACATCTGAGAAACAGACAACTAGGGAGACACTTCTTCAGCGACTTGGAAGAGCTCTCTGACATTCCAAGCAAAATCATGTTAAAATTTGTTAACGATACCAAATGGCTTGAAAATTCCTAAACTCTGAAAATCGCTTTCAACTACAGTACGATAGTTTAGTACGAACGAAAACGACTTACCGATGCAAGTTTTTTTGTAGGAGGAGCACCAACGGAGAATGGACACCTCGCTTATACGCCTGCGATTGCAAGTTTTCGAAAACTTGAATGTGGGACGCTGTATTAGGATTAAAATTTTGTTTCTTACATCTTTTATATAGTATTTTTGTATATATAACCTATAGTATTATCATGGAGCGTGATTTTGTGGTACGAGCGCTATCCTGGTGATGGTGAAAAAAATTTTATTATTAAATTTAGCAGAGACAAATCCAACAAGTACTATCGCTATGCTTAAGATCTAGCCCCAATCTTACGTCTTCATGAGAGTACTAGTAGTTTTATATACAAAAATAGTATTAAAATACTGTTAATTGGCAAGTTTCAAACAATCAAGCAAGCCATTAGCTTGATTTTTTGAACCAAAAAAAAAATTTTATAGTTTTGAAAATTTAAACACACACTATAAAAATCAGTTGTACCGTGTTTGAGAAATTCGAAAACATTATAACCATATTTTAGAAATGTTTTTTTTTTTTTATAATGCACTCGCGCTCAAGGGTATGTTACATGTTCCACTCTTCGGTGAGATATGCCATCAGATCACCAGTGGAACGATTGCTGTGAAAGCCGTATTGCCGGTCATTAAGAAGCTTTCGATCTTCGAGATATTTCTTGAGCTAATGATTTATCAGCGATTCCATGACCTTGGAAAGAAGGGACGTAAGTGCGATTGGTCGAGAGGACGAGGGGGAGGAAGGGTCACCTTTTTTAGGAACAGGCTGGACAAATGCTGTTTTCCATCTTCTAGGGAAGATTCCAGAACAGTAGGAGCGATGGAAAAGCTTACGCAATGGTTTTTCCAGCGATGAAGAACACCTCTTTAGAAGAATGGGGGGTATACCATCAGGACCAGCGGATTTGTTTATATCAAGATCTCGAAGGGCTCTTGCAACTGTACGAGCGCAGAAATATACCTGTACCATTGAATGATTAACGTTCTCAAGTACAGGAGGGGCAATGTTCTTAACAGGCAACGTGGAGCTAGCAGCAAAATGAGCTGCAAGTACATTTGCCTTCTCTAAAGAGCTAGTTATTGGTTTGTCATTGTGGATGAGCGTTGGAACCGAAGATGAGGTTGAAGTTTTTACGTTCTTGACAAATGACCAGAAATTTCTACTGCCTTTGGGACATTGCAGGATTTTTTGCCTTAATTTCTGTTCATTTAAGAATTTGGTTCTCTTTATAACAGCGTTGCATTGGTTTCTGACTTGGTTAAATTTTTTCCGATTTTCCTCGGATGAGTTGGCTTTGTAAGAGCGGAAACATACTTCTCTCGACCTGTTAGCTTCCTTACAGCTTGTATCGAACCAAGACTTTTCTTTAGACTTTATACTCTTAATTCTGTAAGGAAAAATCACTTCTGTGATCATATCAGCACTGGCATCAACCTCACTATCGAGGAAACGTAGTGACCAGGTAAAAATTCTAAAAAAGTTATTTAGACCGTCCCAGTTGGCTTTCTCGTATTGCCAAACGGTGCTAGTAGGATATTTTTCTTTAACTGGATGTATGGGACACGAGAAATTGGCTGATATTACACAATGGTCCGAAGTGACGAATGGAGATTTTACCGTTATGGTATACTTATCAGGTAGAAGTAAGAAACAAATCAAGAGTGTGAGCGTTTTACCCAGCAACATCTGGTATACGGGTGGGCTCATCTACCAGCTGAATAAGGTGGTGCATCTCAGCAAAGATCTCAACATATCTTCCTTCGGGTGTTGTATGTCCTGAATAGCGGAGGCAATTTGAATTGTGTACATTTAAGTCGCCCGCAATAACAACTTCAGTGTGAGGGTACAGGGAAACAATTCGGGAAATGGAATCAGACAGCGCATCAAACTCATTAAGAGTTGAATTACTGTCCAGATTCGGGCTCCTATAAATGAAACAATAATGTATGATGTGCTTGCGGACAGTAAATTTGAGGCACATGAAATTAAAGTTCGTGTTAGAACAATATCCGTATTGAGGAAGACTCTGGCAAGCAACATCATGTCTAACGTAGACTAAAAGGCCGTGATTGCGAAAGAGTAAAGGCATTAGGTTATAGCCAGGCAAGCAAAATTCTGAAAGATCAGTGTTTGCACCAACCTGTGCTTCACCTAGTGCCAAAACAGCTAGTCTGTACTTAACAGAATGGCCGTACACGTCAAAGAAATTCCTTCTTTGCCCACGAATATTGGTTCAAACACAACACAAAAATCACTCACCATGTCAAAAATCACATACACCCAAAACTCAACTCTGACGATCTAAATTCAACCGTGAAGTGTAGGTCAATGAATTAAAATCAAAATACAAACCGTTCTAGGTGTTATGCCCATAGAACGCCTTGTACCCGAAATCAATCCAGACATACAAACACAATCGAACTATACATCAGATGTCACTTAACTATCCATTACAAGAATCATGCGAAAAGCATCACAAGAGACATGCAATGGGTAGCAAGGGACAGTTATTGGCAAGTGGATAAGTGGGAGTTGGAGATGATAAGGAAACGCGCCGTTATCTGGTGTTGGTTAGCCAATGTGTAGTATTATTTTTTTTTTTTTTTTTTTGTTGTTTTGTGCACTACAAGACTTATCGCACTCGCGACCGCTTAGTATGAGCGGTGGATCGACACTATAAGCTAGCTTTTTACTTAACGTTTTTTTTTTAATTTTTTTTTTAAACTGTTAAATAGTTTCTGGGAGTGCAACCCTAAATGTCAAAGCTTAATTCAAAAACAAATTTTACTCAAAATTTTATAAATATCGAACATGCATTAGAAAGTGCTATCAGCGCTCAAAAAAAAACGTGACTTAGGTTCGTATTCACCGAGCGCTCCTAAACGGCTCTTAACTTTACGAGGCTCTTAACTTGAAATTTCTGTGCGGTATTCACCAACCACTCGCAAGTGTTTTTCGAAGTTCGAAAATGAGAGCCACTCTCTCTTGTTCAGGCATACCCAAACTGTGAAATGTTGTGTAATGTTGGTCTTGATAGCAAATGGATACTCTTCTACTTGGCATTGCTCACATGGATTCGAGTCAAATGCGTGCGTGGCACACGCACAAGCGAACAAATTTTCGAAGAGAGCGCTCGTAAGTTAGGAGTGGTCGGGACCACTCCTAACTTTTAAGAGCGCTCGTAGATCTTCACTAATATTGCTTGGTGAATACGTTTATGAGCTTCTTAAGTTATGAGCGCTCGGTGAATACCGGCCTTAGTCGCACGAACTAGTGCTAACGAGTACAAGTATATACATATAAGTCTAAGATTTTTAAGAATTAATGCTACTAAAGAAAAATATTCATAAGCATAGCATTCATTTTCTAAGTAGCTAAAATGTCTCCTTAAATAGTTGGAGCTAGGAACTGAATGCCAACCCAAATGATTTTTTGCAAGCACAAAAATTATAAATCGTTGTAATTGTTTTTGAAGAAAATAAAATCCTTATAACTATAAACAAAATTAAGAAAAAAAAATTGCTACGCCAGTCTTAAGTTTTATTATTGTTTTTAAGTTTTGAAATTCAATGAAATTTAAATATTTTGAAACTTCAATATAAAAAATTTTATTCAAATCTGTTAGGCCCATAATGAAAAACTAAGAAATCGGTAAAATGGTTCTATGGTAATTGCTGTTCGTGTTAAACAAACTTGTAACTAATCAAATAGATAACACAATCTATTAATTTTATCTATCTGTCTATATATTATGAATGCAATATATTGTGCTAAATATACATTTTATATTTTTTATAAAGTTGCACATGGAATTTTCGAGTGCCGTATTTTTTACTTTCGCACTTAGACTTTTTCCCTCATAGAATGTAATTAATAATGTTATCCTTTTTAATCAAGTTAAACAAAAATGAATTACTAAAAACACAAAGACTTAAACGTGGGTCAAATATTTTTAATGATTAACTAAATATGAACTAAAAAAAAAAAATTTAAATTATTTACAGGAAGTAAAAGATAATCCCTTTCAAACTACTTGCAAAAAAGTCTGAATAATTAATTTATTTGAGTCTAACTCAACAGTCAACAATGTTTTAGCTTACATTTTTTTTACATAAAATATCGTAAAAATTAAGCAAAACAGAAAAGATTTGATCAAATTTCTAGGTGCCGTTTACTTCTAGGTGCTCACTACTTGCAATAATTTCACATACGTTTACCTCGCCACTATTGCTATCAGATATTACTCCTGATGCAAATTTAGATAAAGATTTTTCCCAGTAATTCAACTTAAGGCAGCCGAGCGATTTAAATACATATATTTGTTTATCCAACTTTGATCCCAAAACAAGATGTGATGACATAGTCAACGTATATTACTTCACGTTTCACCAAATCAAAATTCAAACTTGAACAATTGCAAACTAAAAGTATCGATTACGCATCATTTGAACTGTATCTTACACAGGAATTGTTTAATCATTTGCTGGATAAGAAATACTGGCCAGAAGGCATAATAGTCCGTGAATTCATTAATAAAAGGAAAAATGTTCGTAATCTTTTTCAGAAAACATTGACAAGACAAACAATTGGTCGCAATTAATTGATATATTTTACCAGAATGTAAGAGCTCTTCGGACTAAGACCAACAAGGTCTATTATAATTCTTCAATCTGCTTGTATGATATTATCTGTCTCACCGAAACCTGGCTACATGCGGGAATAAATGATTCTGAAATGTTTGACGACACATTTAATGTGTATAGGCGTGACAGATACTGTGATTCAAATATCGACGCTATTGGAGGCGGGAACGGAATGTTCATAGCTGTAAAATCTTCTTTGTTAACTTCTCCGATTAATGTTCCTGTTTCACTTGACAATGAAATTCTCTGCATAACAGTATCATTTAAAGACAAGAACCTGTATGTTATAACATTATATATAGTTCCTGGAAGCCCACAAGAGGTTTATTCCAAAGCCTTGGCGATTTCAACCTTCCCAATGTCACTTGGACGCGCTGTCGTGACACAAATGGTATGTTACCAACTGGTAATATCGGATCCAACGACTCTAAGCTAATTGATGATTCAACTTCACTTGGACTTCTTCAATTAAACGATGTTTTAAATATTAATAGTAAACTGCTGGATCTAGTGTTTACTACCATTGACGACGAAATTACAATAAAAAAATCCACCGAGTCTTTAGTGTCTGAATATAACCATCACCCATCACTGATCTGTTCACTTTTTAAAATATTTAATAATTTTGATAATGAATTGTGTGATTATTTTTACTCTTTTAATTTTATAAAGACTGATTTTTTAAAACTTAATTCTTTGTTATCATAAGTTGATTGGTCTTGTTTGAATAATTGTTTAAATGTTAGTTTAATGGTGTTTAAATTTTATAATATTTTGTTTGATTGTTTTTTTAAATCTGTTAAAACAAGATCTTTTGTGCCAGTTTGTTACGATAGTGAAATCAAAAGTCTGAGAAATCGAAGAAACAAGTTATGGTCTATTTTTAAACTATATCCAACAGAAACCAATCTTAAAAGTTATTTGTGAATCAAGGGATATTTTCAATAGAATAGTTTAAAGTACCTCTATTACATTCAGAAGGTGCAAAGAGATCTAAAAATGAATCCAAAGTGTTTTTAGAATTTTATTAACAGCAAAAGAAAATCTTGTCCTTACCCGTCTGTTCTCAAGTTAAATGACATTTCAAGTTACGACCCACGGGTTATAACGCAACTTTTTTTAGATATCTTTCAAAGTGCCTTCAACTATGGTACTTCAAACTGTGATACCTTAAACTGTGATTCCTCAATCTGTGATAAATCTCACGAAATGGCTCAAAACTTTGACCATTTGCAATCTTTACTTACTTGACTGATATGAACTTTAACATTGATATCGACAAAATTGTAAAGTTTATATCTAACCTTGACGACAGCTGTACATCAGGTTTTGATGGTATACCCTCTACTATTTTGAAAAACTGTGTACGTCACCTGTCATTACCTTTGTCTATTCTTTTAAATTTTGCGATGTCTTCATATTCATTCCCATCTATTTGGAAAAGTTCATTCATTATCCCTCTACATACAAAAGGTAAAAAAGACGAAGTGAAAAACTACAGGCCTATTGCCAGATTATCTGTGATTCCTAATCTTTTGGAGGCTATTACTTGTGAAGCTTTATGTTTTTATGTTAAATCACTTATTGCTCCTAATCAGCATGGCTTTATAAAAGGTCGCTCTACTGTTACTTTTCTAATAGAATTAGCTAAAAATTGTATTGATTCATTTAAAAACAGTAAACAAGTAGATTGAGTATTTACTGATTTTAGTAAAGCTTTTGACAAGCTGTCACATCGTGTTTTGCTTTTTAAATTAAGAAAATAAGGTTTTAGCGAAAATTTTGTAAAATGGCTTCAATCTTATTTATTCGATAGATCTTATTCAGTATTATCTAACGGTTGCGAATCAAATAAGTTTAAAATTAATTCAGGAATCCCACAGAGTAGTCATTTAGGCCCTATCCTTTTTATTTTATTTATAAACGACTTACCATCTGCGTTAAAATACTCTAAGTGCCTCATTTACGCCGACGATGTAACAATCTTCAAAACTATTTCACATACTCGTGATTGTGAAGAATTGCAATGTGATCTTAACTCGTTTTTTGACTGGTGCACTCGTAATTGTTTGTTTCTAAATATCGACAAATGTAAAACTATGAGTTTTACAAGAAATTTTTCTTTTATTATTTCGTTCAACTATATCAATATATCGTGAAACAGTTATGTCTATTCCTGATGTCACATTTGATCACAAACTCGAATTCATTCAACATAAAAATTCCATTTCAAATAAAGCTAATTCAATTCTTGGTTGGATAAAAAGAGAGTCGAAAAAATTTTCCTACCCTTTCGTGATAAAGCAGCTTTTTATATTTTTTGTTCGACCCATTCTAGAATACGTTTGTCGTATTCTAGAATACGGTTTGGTCACCTCATTACGAATGTCATAAAAATAGACTAGAACAGGTTCAAAAAAGATTCATTAGGTTTGCGCTCAGGGGACTAGGTTGGGATAATCCTTATTATCTCCCACCTTATAACAACAGACTTAGACTTATTGATATACCCAGTCTCGGGAACAGACGTTCCTATTTATATTTCGTTTTCATTGTAAAATTAATCGACGGTAACATAGACTGTTTGCACCTTCTGTCTCGTATTTCTTTCCTCAACACAACGCTTAAAATTTGTATGGAAATCTTAAGACGGCGCCTTACAACATGGATTGAAAGTAAACACCTTCTCAGCGAATTTCAAATAGGATTCAGAAAGGGATATTCAACTGTAGACCATATATTTAGTCTGACGAACATCGCAGACATAATATCTTCGCAGACAAAAAAAAATGGAGGGCTCACAGCTGTACCGAACCAAGTCATTTTAAAGAAATCCAAAACAAACGCCAGAATTTCCGCAAAATTGACCTATATTTAGAGCTGTAATGAACTACATAGTCG
Source organism: Chrysotoxum bicinctum (assembly GCA_911387755.1). Lineage (NCBI taxonomy): Eukaryota > Metazoa > Arthropoda > Insecta > Diptera > Syrphidae > Chrysotoxum > Chrysotoxum bicinctum. The sequence goes on from OU426991.1 coordinate 5,352,042, forward strand.
ATGTAGAGCTACATAGTTCTATTTAGAGCTGTAATGAACTGTGCATAGTTCATTACAGATCTAAATAGAGGTCAATTTTGCGGAAATTTTGGCGTTGGTTTTGGATTTTTTTAAAATGACTTAGTTCGGTACAGCTGTGAGCCCTCCAATTGTTAATCGACAGAAAAGCGTTAATCTTCAAATTGTTTAGAGATGGGATGTCTCTTAAATTTGGAAATATGATAGAGGACATCTATAGCAAAACAATGTATGCAGTATGGGACGGTCAAAATTTGTCAGATTGGTTTTTAACATTGGTGGGCCTAAAACAGGGATGTAATCTCAGTCCCTCAGCATTTTGCCTTTATATTCAAGATTTAATACAAGATTTGCCATGTGGTATTACAATCGATGGGTTCCTAATTAAAGTGCTCCTATACACAGATGATCTAGTCCTTCTAGCTGAATCACCCGAGTCCCTTCAGTTGATGATAAACAAATTACTTGAATACTGTCTAAAGTGGAACCTTATTGTCAATCTAAACAAATCAAAAACAATGGTCTTTCGCGGAGGAACAGGACGTTTGGCTGCAAATGAGAAATGGTACTATGGAGCAGACTTAATCGAGACGGTAAAAGAATACCAATACTTAGGGTTCACTATAACAAGTAACTCTAACTTAGAAAAACACCTGGTTAAAAAGCTGATTATCTCAAAAAATGCAATAGGGACGGTGTGGAAAAATATATATGGAAACAAGGACTTGTCATTCAGTACAAAATACAAAGTTTTTTCCGCAACTTCTAAATCGATAATGCTTTATGCTGCAGAATCATGGGGCTGGAAACAGTCTGATACCACCGAAAAGCTATTGAGATTCTTCTTAAAAAGACAATTTCGACTACCAGATACAACACCAAATTACATGCTTTTCATCGAAACCGGGCTATCACCACTATATCTTTCATCTCTAAAACTCCATTTTAACTACATCCTCAAACTTATGTACAGCCACACTGATAAAGTTGCAAGAAAGATTGCAGTTTCGATTGTAAGATCACAAAGCTCATGGTTTGAAGAATGGAAGAACTTGGCAGACTTGTGTGGACTCTCATTTAATTTAACTCTTAATAATCTAGCAGAGTGGAAACCTTTCCTTTATAATTTACTCGAAATGCTCCATTCAAAAGCAAGAGAAGACAGTATTCGCAAAGCTAGAAGTTCACTTCATAGGGAAACCTATCCTATACTCCAGCATGATCTAAGGGAACGCAACTATTTTAAGGACATCTTTAGCACTGAAATAATATCTTCTATATTTCGAGCAAGAGGCGAGCTGTTACCGCTCAATTTCATACCCCACCGAAATGATTTAGCACTAAAATGTAGCTTATGTAATACAAACGAAAGGGAAGATGTAGTGCATTTTATCGCGAGATGTCCTATTCTGGTAGAGGTACGGCGACAAATATGGCAAAAAAACTACCTGGAACAAACGGAACTTTTAGCAATATTAAACGGAAATCACTGGCAAAAACTATCGCAATATATTAAAATAGCACTTGCATATAGAAGAAAAATAACAAGAGAAGATTTTTAAACTTAATTTTTTAAATTAAACTCAATCAATTTACAAAATTTGAAAATGTATTACTCAGGCTATCATCTGGCTGACGGCCCTTCTGGCCATGCCTCAAAAAGATTTAATTTTAAATATCAAATTGTTTTTGTAAATTTTTATTGATGAAGTAATAAATATAATCTAATCTAATCTTGTTAAACTAGCAATTTAGTTATGCAAATAAATAAATAATTATTTGTAGTTTAAACTCCCCTATAACCGATTGCAAGGATATATATTATTTACTCCGGACATTCTATATACAATTCATACAAATAAAATCTTAGAATTTTTAATAATAAAAGTAAGTATAGCCAACAGTATTTTATTTATACTCGTAATTACTTACCTTGCTAGTGGACCTCCTCGCTTACTCTTTTGATTAAGAATTTTCTCAAACAATGTTATATTTCCATTTCTAGCGGCCTCTAGAAATTCTTGATCTTTTCCCATTTTTTTGTTTTATATAGTTAGTTAGTTAGTTAGTAGTTTGATATAGTTATTCACAAATATGTATATGTTGTTTTAATACACCTTGTAATTTCCATATATTCGTTTAATCCATACCTCTTGTTCAGCAAATATGCAGAAAAACGTAAAACGTTATTTTGTAATTTTTATAAAACATTTGTAATTAGTATAGGTAACAAAAAACGTACCTCTTATGCCCATGTACATAAACCAAAGTGCCTTAATTATTTTATAAGTGACATTAATTAAGTTGTTATTATTGTTACTGAAAAATCATGCATCGTGATTGTTGCGTTCCATTGTAAATTATATACATATGTAAGTAATTACTGGCGGCAAATGTTATGTATATCAAACTCAATTGGACGAGTTTATAAAGTTTCCTGAACTCATCTGTTATAAAATATACTTTCTCTACGATAAATTCAATTATCTCATTGCATCCTAAAAGCACATAATCTTATGTTACTTCTTTTTTTTAAGATATAATTTTTTGATTAACTACAATTCCAACATTTTAATAATAAATTCGTCCTCGCCCTTGGTATTATTAAAGGATTTCGTATCCTTCAAACTATGACATTACATATTCACACAGAATACACAAAATTTTTACTTCTTTATATTTACGTCCACACCTTTTTCACTATACACACTTTTAACACGAATAACCCTTCTTGCAAGGATAAATGAACTCAATATTTTTGGACACTCAAATCTTTTTTTTTTTTCAATGTAAGCACAATTAAAGTACAAAAATACTAAATATCTTAACATAAAAAGGAAGTTAAACAAATCAAAATGTTTTTAACATAATCTATAGCACGAACTAAATTCCATTTTGCTTTCTTAGGTAAAAATAATAACTAAATACCAATGATCAATCAATTTTTACTGTCAGAGTATGCTACAACATCTAATTTAAGAATATAAGACCTCAATTCCTTAAAATGAAATAAGAAAACAATTCGAAATAATCCAAAATAACGCACAATCACTATTAATTAAAAATAGGGATGTACTTTTACTACATCGAATACATAACTGGGGATGTGTTATCAATATTGGGTTTACAAGTTCCTCAAAAATGGTATCATTGCATACTTTTCCTTTTGCGCCTGGGGATGATTTGGAATTTCTCCTATAAGAACAATAATACACCAACATAAACTCCTAGCAATGTCAAAGGCGCAAGGAGAGTTTTCCTTCAAAAACGTGTTGCTTCTTGATGTTGATTTAGTTATGAACTTTTTTTTTTCTGAAAGGGATGTAGATAGATGGTGAAGTTCTTATGTCAAAATAGACATTGTCACAGTTTTTGTACCAACTCGTAAGGTATTTGACATCTCAAGGACGTATTTTGACAGTTTTTCATACTTTACCAACTTTTAAAAATAAAGGTATAGCTAGATATACATATATATAATTATAAGTTTTCCCTCGCAATCGAGAAATACTAATTTTAATGAATGCTTTCGCGCATGAACAAATTGAGGAAAACAAACACTGTAAACTATCACACTTTGCATAAAGACATAAAGACGAAGCTTAAATCTCGGCTATTAAAAAAATGAACATATGTACATTTAAAAAAAAAGTAGTTGGAAAAATTTATATTATTTTAAAATTATTCAAAATAGCTTTTTTGGCCTTAAGTCTACAAAAATTGGCGTTTCGTCCCGGCGATCTCACATGGACTCATCAGTTGACTGTGAGAACCTTGTCAATACGCAATTTTTGATAAATTCAGTTAATCTTACATCGATTTTTAGACAAGAATGCAAAGTAACCAACAAAAATTAAAATTCTAATCATTAACGTTGGAAGATTTTGCCCGTGGCCTGTGGCCTATTTCACCAACTTACAAATTGTAGATTACAAGCACTTTTTTAACAAATTTGTGCAAAAATCATTTTTTTATGTTTCACAAAATGGTTGTATTACAAAAATGTGTTTGTTGTTTACAAAGGGTAATTTGTAGAAATTTCATTATTTCAGTTTCACCAAAACTAAATTTTTTTTGTTGCTTACAAGTACAAATTTGTTAAAATTTATATTTTTTGTAAGTTTCTGTTTCACGGAATCACGAAATTTTACAAATTTGTTCAGTTACTGAAAATTTTTTGCAGAAGAAAGATCGTCTGCCGATTTGATAACAATTTGTAATTTTCGGAAAAAATCGCATTTCAAACCCAAAAAACCTTACATCGAAGGCATAGTAGCACCGATAGTGATATAAGTGTAGATTTTGTGTTTAATAGACGAAGAAAAATATATTGACCGCGAATTAACTATGAAATTTCAAATGCACGGTATATCTAAATCTACGGTATGCAGAACTGTCCATCGTGTTTGTTCTGCCATTGTTGAGACTTTCTTTGAAAATACTGTACGTTGGCCAGAAGAACACGAAAGCATTCGTAAACGGTTCTTTGATATTGCCGGTAAATATAATCTACCTAACAAATAATTTTTACTTACCACAGTATTTCGTCTTTAATTTTGCCACACGACATCTCTTAGGTATTTCCAATCTTTATCTATTAAAATACCATTAGATTTTATATTGTTGAAAATTTTTTGCCACTCGCTAACTTTAAGATTATGTGTTATGATATCGGAAAATTTTTCGAATAAAATATCTTTCTTATCACGAATTAAATCGGTGATACAAATTTTATCTTGTTTATTAATTTTTGTTATGATGTGTCGAATGCTAACAAACTTGTACAGAAACAGTTGTTATTTACAACTTTGCAAATTAAACGGTGAAACGACTTTTTCTTCTATTTGTAAATAACAAATACAATTTCCCTTAATCTTTTCTCTTTCCAACAAATTTGTTGGAATTATGTTTGTAGTTTCTGAAACAGAAAATCAGTTTACAAATTTGTAATTGTAGGTAACAATTACAAATTTGTGATTGTAATTGTAATTTGGTGAAATAGACCACTGGCATTGATTCTTTGTAAAGGTTTTTATAATACAAACTTTATATACTACTGAAATAAATAAACAAGTCCAATAACAGTGCTAAGTCTTCTACTTAGCTGATTTATTTCAGTAGTATATAGAGTTTGTATTATAAAAACCTTCATATAGATTTTTAAAATGGTTAACTCAAAAAAAATGTATTCAGCTAGAAAAAAAAATGCTTTCTGTGGTCTATTTCACCAAATTACAATTACAATCACAAATTTGTAATTGTAAACTACAATTACAAATTTGTAAACTGATTTTCTGTTTCACAAACTACAAACATAATTCCAGCAAATTTGTAAGAAAAGAGACAAAAAGTAGACTTGTAGACTACAATTTTTTTCACAAATTTGTAAGTCGGTCGATAGAGAACATCAACAGCTAGGAATAAGCAAAATAAAATTACTGCATCGGTGTCAATGAAAAGTTTTTTTCAGTCTCATTTTCAATCCTTGGTCCAATTTATCCTATCATTTCCTCTGCCTTAACACGTTTCAAGCGAAACTTTTCGTTGAATGTAAAAGTATCAGAAATTTCGTAATTTATACGCGGTCGATAAATTTGTCTTCGTCTATTTAGCAGGAAATGGTCACTTATATCACTATCGGTGCTACTATGCCTACGACGTAACGACATTTACTGGAAACGAGATTCTTATTGAAAATTACAAGTTGTAATCAAATCTACACATCATCTTTCTATTGAAAGAAATTTTCATAAACTGAACAAAATTGTAAAGTTATTTCATTTGGTGAAACACAAACTTACAAAAAAAAATTATATTTTACAAATTTGTATTTGTAAACTACAAAAAAAAAAATTGTTTTGGTGAAACAAAAATAATGAAATTTCTACAAATTTCCCTTTGTAATCTACAACTACAATTTTGTAAAACAAAAATTTTCTCGTGAAACAGAATTAATCAATTTTTCTACAAATTTGTTAAAAAAGCACTTGTAATTTACAATTTGTAAGTTGGTGAAATAGACCATAGGTGTTCAGTGGTTGAACTGACTCATAGCAAATGCATTTGAATACAATGAGAAAGCTGCTAATACCTGCGATCGTGTAAAACAAAATTCATGACTGATTAGCATGTACCTGCTCTTATGTACAAGCATTATGGAATTTTATAAAGACTGTTTTTATAGGTGGAGAACTTTAATTTAAAATAAAACACAGAACAATGCAAGTGGGTACGGCACGATGAAGAATCGACACATACGCTGCACATTAGCAATCACTTATTATGTGCGCAATGTACATCGTTTAGAATAAACGTATTGCAAAAACCATCAAGTTTTTCGAATAAATCGCTCTAATGGACAGTTTCGAACAATTTAGAAACGTGCTCATAATGAACTGCCAAACTAAACTAACCTCAAAACGATCGAGAACTTTCAACACCAGCGTTGCCATGTTCTCCGCTTTTAAGAAAAATCACCCGTTATAAAAACATTGATGTAATAAGAGAAAACTGTTCAATTACGTTAAATTCATTCTTAAGATAGTTTGAGCTTAAAAATAGAATGCTGCCTCATTTCTGGAACAAATATGAATTTATTCAAAAGAGATTTCAAAAATCTTTACAGCTTTTTTATTAATGGCATCATTTCAATATGCTTGTACAGCAGATCAAATACGTGCGATCCACACGTGTAACTTCAAAATGTTATTTGTGAATGATACTACAACCTTACGCTTTCTTAATAAATAAACTTCCCGCCTTGATGGGACATACTTGCTCTTATGTTCGAGGCGAATTAAACAATTTATTTGCTATACAAACAATTTTTAAACATTTAAACATTCCTTATTATTTATTTAGTTATCTGCTAGTGACAATTCCTTCTTCATGGACTAACTTATCAAATGTTTTCGGGAAAGCAACTTGGGTTTAGCGAATGAAGACATTTCAATCACATATCAAGTTTAAATTAAACTAAATAAGTTTCTCTAGAACGACTGCTCAATAATCCGTGCTTCTTAGAGTAAATCATAGACGAAAACCTTGCACATAACGCAATCCTTGACGACACATTAAAATTTTTGATGTGTAAACATCTTTGCCAGCGGTAGCGTGAATCGAAAACGTGTGTAAAGCTTATACGTTCCGTATAACGCGTTACGGTTACTCGTTTCGGTTACACGTTCCGTGTAGCAACCTATCTTACCAACGATTGTATTTAACACCATGCTTACATTGGAAATATTGCGTACTTACGATATCGTGTTTACATTGGAAACTTTGAGTACTGAAATCTAGATTTTTACTACGTTTATATGAGGTATTGAAGCGAGCTTGAAGCTCGCTTCGACCCTTTGTAAACGGGTATTGAGTTGAAATGAGCTTCGTTCGACTCGATCTCACTCGCTCAGCGGTGTCGAGTCGAAATATGAGACGAAAAACCTGGGTCGAGGAGTTGGCTTAACAAAATGTTTCAGAATCGCTCAACACCATTTCAACTCAACTCCAAATCGAGCTCTCAACTCAAGTGACGAAAAACCTGGGTCGAAAATCCGACCCTAATCGAACTCGATCTTTCGATACTGCATATAAACGTAGTATTTATTACTTTCCATTGCTGGCTAGAACTAAGGCCATGCGCGCACATTCAATTTTTAGTTTCGCGACTGTTTAGTTGCTAAAATGAAACATATATGGGACACCGCGCACTTAGAGCAACTCGATTCGAGCACCTAAAAAGTTTGTGTTTTGACACAAACTAAACGATTGCCTTGAATTAATTCGCAACAGTTGAGCTGTTTTCTATAAGCGCAAGAGAGAAAAAGAGTGTGAACGTGAGTAAAGAGTTGCCAGTGCGCGGTTCTTTATCAACTGGTGATTAAACTATTTGATTTCGAACACAGTTGCCAGTGCGCGGCTAGCCTTAATTCAATCTCTCAACATTTCTTCACCTCTCGACCAATATGTCAAAAAGACGAAAGACAAATCAACTCGTGTAAAATTTCATAGCGGGTTCATTTAATGTCTTAAAAAATCCACTTCACGTTAGTGATGGACGATAACATTTTATTTTATGCTCGTAAAAAATGCATTTTCAGAGTTGAATTTTAAAAATCCAAAAAATGTTGTACAATCAGTTGAAATATTCTCGATACGTCAAAATTTAATTTATCCTTTATCTGTCATACCATATAATTATTTTAATTATCGAATTAAATATTCTTTATTATATCAAAATACACTTTTAGCATTCACTAAATCAAAATATAGATCGTTATCCATCTGTCAAGCTATGAACTGGATAATGACTACGACTTTAATGGATTAAAAAAATTAGTTTTTGCCACTTATAATTCCATTACAAGGTAAGAAAGATGTCAATCGGTTTATAAATCTCTGACAGAGAGAATAAGATAAAGAACAGAAACCTAAACAAAAAAGAGTTAAAGGATTGGTTTGATTTTGATAACGTGAGCGCTCCATCTAGTGGCTTGTCAAAAAAAAAAAGTTTTGACTTTTTCGCTGCATGACAAGTATATTTGTTAGCGGCGTTAAGCCAGATATACATTGTTCAAATGCATGACACACAAGTAGCACAAAATGGTATAATTTCGGTATCACATTTCTTAATTCATACTTTATTCCTTCTTTATAAGGCATGTCAATTTATGCCTACTTAATTCCATCTTAATATGATCTTTATAAGGTATTGTTTTAAAGAACTTAACTTGGTGTGTTTACTCTACTTAAAGCATTCTTAAATACTTCTTAAATTCGCATTTCTTAAATCGGTTTTTTTTGTTACTTAATTCCTTCTTTAATCCTTCTAAAAACATAACTTTTTTGTTTTGGTCCTAAATCGGTATTTTTCAGATTCTTTAATACGTATTTAAGTCTTCTGAAATAGTTTGATTTATAACGCCGTTTTCGTACTTTTAGTTTTAGGTGGAAAGCAAAATGTGTTAACCGAATTTATTAAATCTTTAATAAAAAAAGAGATTGTTTCATTATTGCAGACAAACAACAATTAAAATAGTATTTATGTAAAATGTGACTTTTTTGATGACATCCGTTTATGTAACTGACAAAATGTCCATACTTAATTCATACTTTATTCCTTCTTTATTGGGTAGGTGTGCCGATTTATGGCTATTTAATTCCGTCTTAATTTCGTCTTTTTTAGGTATTGCTTTACAGAACTTAACATGGTGTGTTTACTTCTACTTAAAGCATTCTTAAATACTTCTTAAATTGGCAATTCTTAAATCGGTTGCTTTTGTTACTTAATTCCTTCTTTAATCCTTCTAAAAACATTCCTTTATTTTTCCGATTCTTTAATACGTATTTAAGTCTTCTTAAAGAGTAAAATATTAAAAACACGAGAGAGTTATTTGAGTAGCACTTTGAGACAAGATATTTTAAGTGTCACAGTGGCACAATAGGTAGAGCACAAGCACGGCAAGCGAGAGGACTCGGGTTCGAATCTCAGTGGAAGCACAGAGGTAAATTAAAAAAACTAACTTTTAAAATTCTTTCCTTCCAGCAAAAATTCACATAAAGACTAGAATATAATAAACAATAATAAAAAAAAAAAAAACGGATAATAAAAAAAATTTATTTTTATTGTTTCTAATAATTTTTTTAAGAATTGCCGTAGCTCTTTAAGAAGGAGTTAAGAAGTATTTAAGAAGATGTAAGGAACTATTTAAGAAGGAGTAATGAAGTATTTAAGAAGAATGATATCCCGATTTAAGATCATTTTAAGACTCAATTTATCTTCTTATTTCCTTCTATCGGACCGCCCACTTGCGCCTTTTCTCTACTTAATAGGAACTTAAATCCGTCTTATAGAAGATGTCAGATACCGATTTAGAATTCTTAAAGACTTCGTTAAGTAATTCTGTGCTACTTGTGCAAGCACGTGCAAGTCTATTATTTCAGTGGCGAGAGGACCTTGCCCTTTTTGTGTTTTTTTCGGCAAAATTGTGTTGAGGTTGAAAAAAATGCGCAGTTATCATTCATTTTTCTTTATGGTTTTCTTTTTTATATTTGGCGTTCGCTCAGTGAAATTCGCTTAACTGAGTAGAGTAAGGAGTGCGAAGAGATGACTCCTTTTCGCATGAACAAAGTTAACTTTTATTAAAAATCGCTGTTTAAAAGCACAGAGGCATTCGAAAGGAAACCAAAAAAGAAACAGATATTAAAATCGGATTCGTGTAAAAACAGTCTATTTTCTATCAGATAACATCTCTGTTTGAATATGAGTGTAAAAATATAATGCTATCTCAAACAACATCCCTGTTTAAACATAAGTCAAGCAAACTTTACGTTACGTAGCGGAGTTCACTTACTCCTAATACATGCCACGAACTACTTGATCGAAGCATATTGTCGATAAGGTTTTTCTGTCGTGTGAAATGAATAAGTCTCGACACGGCAGTGCCAACTCTGGGAATCGAAGTAGTATGCCGACATGGCGTGTAAAAAGAACCGAAATAGTTCGTCGACACAATTTTATATGTTGTTATTCGGTTTTAGTTGTTAACTAGTGTTTTTGATCCCATTAATCTTAAATTCACTTTATAATTTTTTGATTATTACATTAAAAGTATCCTTAACACAAGTAATAATGGAAAATGAACAAGAAAAATGTGTTTGGACTCGTTCCGAAATAATTATTTTACTATAAATAGGTAAAGACAACAAAATAGTTGATTATTTCAAATCGTTTTTACAGGACGTGGTGCAAAAATACAGGTGTTTAGGTTGGTTTTTTGGATTTAAGTATAAGTGGAAGGGATAAATTGTGGGAAAAATAGTGACTTTCATTTGAATATATATAGTCACAAACTAGTACGATTACATTGTATGTTTATTAGGTGTGTTTGATTACAAAAATTCGGCACTCGGACGAACGTTGATGTTTACACATCTTAACCGTGAGTCCTGGCAATCACACTTTTTCTTATAATTCACATGCGCTCAATGGTTTTAGTAGAGACCCATATAATGTTAAACACAGCATGAGCGATGGAGAAATCAGGGGGGGAAGAGAAAGGAGGTGTCGATGAACATTGGTCTTTAATGTTTGCAAATTGAAATGACAAGGAATCTAGCAATTAGGAGTGTATCTTATGAAAAAGTGTCACATGAAATTCTTGGAGCTTGTCCGAAAAGGTTTTCCCCATTAACTTATTATAATGGACTGCTAGTTGTGTATAATTCCCATACAAAATTTGCAACCACAATGGTCCAACGGATACAATCGAAACTAGCCCTCGTGCCGACACTAGTGGTGAAAATAAACAATATATTTAACGCCATCTCTTGTACTACTAGTACCAAGAGAAATGTTTACTCATAGAAACTAAGGACATCTATTGACATTGCTTTGAAGAAACGGTGCCCTCTATGGTTAGAGAGATAATCGGCTGAGAATAGTGCTAAGGGATCTCGAAAAAAAATCCCCTTTAAAATATTTTATGAATCATTTTGGTTTACTTAATAATTTTATTGTGTGCATTCTTTTTTGAGAAAATGTCGTCTATCAAAGAAAAAATGCAACATGCAAACATGAAAAATTGACCAATACTGCTTTTACACGAAAGCGATTTTTAATCTTTGTTTCTCTTTTGGAGTCATCTTCCGCTTTATGTAACCCCGCCACCACACACGTCTCTCTCCTACGGACCTAAAAATCGCAGTGTCTAACTCAACTTTGCTTTGACAAATAGTTTAGGGATTATTGTTTATTTCTATGTTTTATGAATTGTGACTTAGCAACAGAAATGTTCCGGGGGCGTTATGTTTATATTTATTTTATGGTGTTAGTGTTTATTTGATATATGTATGTATTTATTATTTTTTGACCTGTGGGGTTTTGGGATTAATTGTAGATTAGTGTTAATTAGTCTAATCTGAGATGAAAGACGCTATTGAGAAGAGGAAGTACTGAGACGAAATTACTTCAATTAGAAAAGGCTGTGAATACCTACTAGAAGCTGTAAAGAAGACGAATAAAACAATTTTTCTTAACATTGTTTCGAGATGAAAGATTAATCATTTATATTTGCCCTTAACTTACATACATTTTTGTTTAAAATTTCGTTTTTATTTAAGAAATCTAAAATGAATTATCATTTTATCTATCTATATAGATATCGATATTTAACTATGTGAATGGAAGTTCTCCGAGACAATGAACAACAAGATGGCCGAGTTGTAGGAACTCTATATTTGGTACTACGAGGCTTCCCATCAGTCTAATCATTCCAATCCTGGCATTACTAAATGATTGGTGTAGTCCACAGCATTGCTACCAACTTACATCGATGTGATAATGAGAGACTCATAAAAGGATAGTGTAAACCGAGCGCGGGTCTCTTTTTTCCCACCACGACACCACCCGCACAGAACCAACGAGACGATAACAATAGAAGAATACCAGTCGAACCCACATCAAATCATCATCATAATTCACTTTATATTATTTGTTAAAATTAAAATTAATAATACTAAAATTTAACTTAAATCTACCTTATTTAAAATTAATTATTTCAATAAACCTACATGCATAAAATCAAAGTAAACATTGAAAAACTATAATTAAGTATAAGAAACAATATTTGTTAGATTCGGAATAATTTTTCCAGTAACACTCAAAATTGTATGCATAAGAACTTTTTCTTTCTAGTATTTACTTGAATATTTTATTTTTATAGTAAATACTTTTGAGAGCCGTTTGGAATCGGCAGAAAATTGTAGGTCCCCGCCGTTCCTGGTAACACGCACACAGGAATGGTTAAGAGTTGTAAGTCACTAGGCTCTGGTTCACTCCGAGCTGTTGCACCACCAAATTTATTTTATTTATTAAATACTTTTGAGTGTTTAAAAAGTAATACTTCCACATTCGGAAGTCTAATTTCAAAGCAATCGATGCACTTTATTAGTTCTTAATAGCAGCATTTTTACCTATTAATTAAGAAAAACTTTACAAGGAGCGAAGACTGCCCGAACTTAACAATTTTAAAATGATTTACCATTTTGAAAAAAAATCTCTAAGCATCTGACTTCGCCTGTTAAATGTTAGGCTCTTTAAAACCTTATGAGCAGCGTTGCCACAAAGTGCCCGATCGGGCCATTTGGCCCTCTGTTTTACATTTTGGCCCTTTGCCCGGGCCAATTAGAAATGGCCCCCAAATCTAAATTTTAGAAGATTTAACATCACATCATATCGTGCCTAATAATAATTAAAAAGCCACTACATTTTGCTTTCGTCATCTACCATCTACGTTTATGTTACTTAAATAACAAAAAAATAAATCTGAGAAATTATACCTAACGTAAATTTCCCAATACTGAAGATCTTCTGATAAAATATTTGCGTTTGCAAAAATCAAATTCTGATTTTTTAAATAAATTTTAATATATGTATGTATATACTTAATTCAAACTGAATCGAGTCTAAGACTTAACAGTCAATTTTTTTTGTCATTTATCAATGATAAAAAATGTTCAAATGTTATCCCCAATTGCATGCAATATTCTGGAAATACATCTACTAACATTTCAACAAATTGCAACTTTTTTGCAGACTTTTTCCACTACGTTTATAATCCCCAAAGTATTCCCTCTAACCTTTCTGCAATTTCATGTTTAAATTCAATCAATATCGGTCACTTAAACTTAAGTAACAAAAATGTGGAATTAGACTTAATTGGACTTAATGATGATAAACAACCAGGACCCAATAGTATTCCTCCGATCATTTTGAAAAACTGGGCAGATGCTCTATCGGGACCATTAAACTTATTGTTTAATAGTTCTCTTGAAAAGGCTTATTTTCTTGATGATTGGAAAATCTCATACGTTATTCCTATTCATAAATCAGGATCAATGCAAGATGTTTTTAACTATCGCCCCATTAGCAAATTATCAACGATACCAAAAATTTTGGAAAAAATTGTCTCTGATTAGGTTACTTTTGTTTTTAAAGAAATTATTTCCCCATTTCATCATGGATTTGTTGCTGGAAGGTCAACAACGACCAACCTCGCAATATTTAGTAATCAGATTATTATTAATTCTGAAAATGGTTTCCGAACATATGTCATATATACCGACTTTGCTAAGGCATTCGATGGAGTAAAACACCATATACTCATACAAAAATTGGAGTCTATTGGCTTCCACTCAAATATTTTAAAGTGGTTTGAATCCTACTTAAACGGAAGAAAATAGTTTGTGTGTATTAACGACGTACTATCAGATGTAATTGAGGTCACATCAGGAGTACCACAAGGAAGTCGCTTGGGCCCTCTTCTATTGCTGCTGATCAATGATATCACTGATTTCTTAAATGTGTATGCTTCGTCAAGGCATCTGCGATCCCGTTTCCTTTTTAATGAACCTTATCATCGGATAAACTATAATCTAAATGAATCTTTAACTCGATGCATTAGAGAAGCCAACCGTATTATTTGTAATCATGTTGATTTTTTTCTCAACAAAGTCGAGAATCTTTTAAGAAGCACATATCGCTTATACATATGTTATATCTAATTCGTAATCTGGTGGTATTAAGTTATTGTTTTAGATTAAGTTTATAATTTTATTTTGTTTGCTCCACTTATTAATTATTAAGTTTTTCTATTTTTTAATAAAAAAAATGTAGTCTGTAAGGCTAGTCGCGAACTGACAACTGTGATCGAAATCAAATAGTTTAATCACCAGTTGAAAGAGAACTGCGCACTGGCAACTCTTTACTCAATATTAACGCTCACACTCTTTTCTCTCTTGCTCTTATAGAAAACAGCTCAACTGTTGCGAAGGCAATCGTTTAGTTTGTGTCAAAACACAAACTTTTTATTTGCTCGAATCGAGTTGCTCTAAGTGCTCTAAGTTGCGAAATTAAAAATTGAATGTGCGCGCCTGGCCCAAGATTATATAATTATTTGTATAAATCTGCTTGATGAAATAAAAATAAATAGATAAATCGTATAGACATTTTTTTTTCGCCGCTTGTTGTTTATGTATATATATATGGAAAAGCAATGTATGTAAATATTTAAATAATATTACTGATGTGATTTATATTTTTTTAAGATATTTTAAGGTAATTCCCAAGAAATCAAATCAGACGACAGAGTCAAGATCTGCTTCTGCTGTCTAATACATAGATTTAAGAAATGCATTAAGTAAATAAACAAGAATAAATACAAATATTAATAAATTGTAAATTTTAATGTTTAATGTTTTAAGAACGGATTTGGCCCCAACTTTTGTCAAATGGCCCTCAGAAAATTTCGAAATGGCCCTCTCAGCTTTTTTCTTCGCGGCAACGCTGCTTATGAGTTACTAGAAACTTCACAAAATCGATACGTATCTAAACTAAGAACACTTAATTACAGCTGACAATTACATTAACACATTTATTTATAAGGAAGGCAGGCATTCAGAAAGAGATTGTATGGTAAATAACGATTTCAATTCAATTCCGATGAATTTATAGTTTTCACTTAGAGGTATCTGGTGTTTTTTTTTTTTTTTTATAATTCACTCGCGCTCAAGGGTATTTGAAGAGACCCTTATAATGTTAAACAGCAGGGGCGATGGGAAAACTAGGGCGGGAGAGAAAGGAGATGACGAGGAACATTGGTTTTGAATGTTTGCACATTGAAACGGTGAGGGAAAATTGTGCCGGGTAAGTTATTCCATAATCGTGTTGTGCGACTAAAAAACGAATCTCTATATTTGACGGTACGACGAAAATTAGGCTCAAGGGTGAACAGATGAACATTCCTAGCGAAGCAGGTATCACGGGTGAATTGATAAAGGGAAGGAATGTATGCAACTGGCTACTTCGAGTGAGCATTGTTTCTGAAAGAAGCGATAAAACAGGGAAATACATGAAAAATTCCGACGGTGTTCAAGAAATGGGAATGAATCCATGATGGCTCTGTTTCCTATCAGTTTTAACACTCTGTTCTGGATTCTATCCAATATAAATGGAGAGAAGATTGTGCTGCACCTGCCCAAAGGTGTGAGTTATACTCTAGTTTTGGACGAATGGAATAGCCGCCTTGAGAAAATAAAAGCAAGCCAGCTAGTAACATTTATTGTAAGAAGAGCACCCCGATTTGCTAAAGACACTTGGCTTCAACACTATTTTGAAAAAAACTACTGTTTTCATCTTGCCAACTGTAATCGCCTCAAATTTGGAACATTTAAGATTTCATTTTCTCAGTCCTATGATTGGATGTTCTCAAAAACTCTGTTTCTTTAAAATAGTAAAATGAAAATAGCTCCTTGGACTCAAAAACCATCAAAATAAAAAATAATGGCGCAAAATTTTAAACATTTAAAACCTACTCTAAATCAGTTTTAGAATGGGAGTCGACTCTAAATATTGAGTATAAAACGAGAACCGACTTTTTGTTAATTTTAAAGGACATAAACTATACTTTAACGTTAAAGAGCTCGTCTTACTTTAACAGCAGCAAATAGCTAGTTTATCTTTTAAAAGTATACTTTATCCATATTGACAATGGTCATTTCATACCAAAGCAAATCCAAGAAAAAGTGTTTACTGATGTTTTATTCGATTTTTTAAAGATTTTTTTTGTAAATAGACTGAATAACTGAATATTATAAATTCGAAATAATCGTACGAAAGTGCTCTACGATGAACAAATCTGTAAATACAAATGTATGTATGTAGGTACATATATCTTATGTATGCACGCGCGCCGCCGCCGGCCGAGACGAGTATAGATAGCTAAATGAATCTGCACCTTGCAACAACAAATTGAGTTTTTATGCTGTGAATTTGCGATTTATACTTTATTTCCATCTAAAATAATGTAAATAACTTATAAACAATCAAAATCTGTACCGAGGTAGTATATAAAATGTACTTTTTTCGGCGAAAAATTATTTGGTTTAAAGTTGTCTGTTCTTTTTACTTTTTTTCCGTGTTTTTGTAGTTGTGTGAGTTATGTATCTGTCAAATTAAGGGTTGTTCAACGCAAATTCGCTTAGGTTCTGTTGTAAAACCCACATCAGTTAGAAGAGTTGTCTAACGTGTTTAAAATTATGCAAAAGTTAGACCAAGTCTCCAAGCTAAACGACTGCGTTAAGTAGAGCCGGTTTTATGCCTTAAACGAGAACTGTTTAAAATTTTGCGCCAATGTATTTAAGTCTAATTCTAAGTTATTTTCTAAAGTAAATAATTCACCTCCTCCCAAAGTAAATAATACACATCCTCCCAAAATAAACAATATACCTATACACAAGAAATCATCAAGTAATCCTCATGTCAAATATCCCAATTTCACTTTCTCACACATTCTTAACCCAGGTACTCTGGCATCTAAAAAAGTAGCTACCCAAACTGCACAAAATACTTCTCACAACCAATCAATTCCTATATATAGCCCATCATGTTCCAACGCTTCAACTAACGTACCTCTTTTCCTCGATCCACTTCTTCCTCCCACTGTCAAATTAACTATGAAAACTTCGGATTCAACTGAAGCCCGATACACTATGTCAAGACTTAGAGACCGTCGCATATATGATAACGTTCGGCTTTACCTGGCTTACCTTCATGACAAGCCGGAGTCTGTCTGTTTTGAGGGAAAGACTAAAACAAACGTTATGGTTTCTATTCACCAAGAAGGTCTTCCTACTAATCCCGTCATTCTACGAAACATATACAACTCTTTTCATGAAGCCTTAAACTTCACTAAGCAAATGGTTTCAGACGACCTGGCTGCCTACGGTTCACATGTAAATTCTAGAAAATTCTCTCATCCTTTGCGCAATCAAGTCAATTGTAACTTTTTTCGTATCTAACCATATTTCTTCTAATCAACTAAATAATAATCTTCCTACTTGTCTCACAATATATTACCAAAATGTAAGAGGACTGCGTACAAAAACATCTACTATCTTCTTAAACTCACACAAATTACCTTACGACATTTTTGCTTTAACTGAAACCAATCTTAGTCCTGATTTTCTAAATAGTGAATTATTCACCTCAGATTTTGTTACATTTCGAACTGATGGTAATAATGATAACAACGACTCTTCTGGTCGTGGCGTTCTTTTAGCCATCAATAACTGTTTTGATGCCACATTTGTCAAGTCCTCTGAGTCAACAGACTTTGAATTCATTATAGTAAAAATTAAATTGTCATCTCGGAATGTATTTATCATGTGTTGTTATATTCGTCCATCTCAACCCTTAAGCTCGTATAAACTAGTAGTTGACGCAATTGATTTTCTTTTTGATGCTGCTAGCACTAATGACGATATCATCTGCATTGGCGATTTCAATCTACCTCACATCGAATGGTCACCCACCGACGAGGGCAACTATTTCTATTCAACCAATGCCAAGTCGGAAAAAGAAATGTTAGTGTTAGATTGTATTGCAGACTCAAGTCTTTTTCAAGTAAGTGGTGTCAAAAATAATCTTAACAGACAACTTGACCTCATTTTCACATCCGACCCAGATAACACTATTGTGATCGAAAGTGATCACCTTCTTTCTAATCTTGATCATTTTTACCCTCCTCTCCTTATTTCTTTTTCTTATGAAAAATGTTATGCTGCCACTGTTCCTGAATATTTTAACTTTCGTAAAACTAACTTCCAAGAATTAAACTTTTTGGACAGCGATTAGTGGTGACATTGATGTGGCACAGGTGAGCGAGTCATCAGCATACAGAAGGTTCTCGCATCCAATTGGTGAAGGTTGGTCTGAAGTCATCAAGTTGTAGAGGAATGGGCCTAGTTTTGAGCCTTGGGCGACTCCAGCTCTGATGGTCTTCATGTTTGACTTGCAGTTATCTACTTGAACGAAAAATTTCCTGAAAGATAGGAAAGAAAAGAGAAGGTACTTGCATAAGATGAAGTTTGTGGATTAGGCCGTCTATCAAGACGCTATCGAATGCTTTCTCGACATCCAGAAAGCATACGACGGTGACACGATTACTGTTGAGGGTTATGGTGATATTGTGTTGAAATTTTACGAGTGGATGCAAGGTTGAGTGTTTTTCTCGAAAGCCGAATTGCATGTCAAGGATGATTGAGTTTTCACAGCAGAATTTCTTCAGTCTTCGTAAGATAAATTCTTCCAGTAATTTGCTGATGTTGTTGAGAAGTGATATTGGCCTGTAGTTGGAAACTAAGTTGGAAGCACCTTTCTTCGGAATTGGCACAATCTTCGCTGTTTTCCACTTCTGGGGGAAGTAACAGTTGTTGATGCAGTTGTTCAAAATGATTGTGAGGAAAATCATTACCGCCTGTGGCAGCCTTTTCAGGATGTAGTAGGAGACACCATCTGGTCTAGCAGACTTTTTTAGCTTAGAATTGCCGATGATTTCTACAACATCCTCTAGATTGCATAAATGTGGACCGATGGTGGGATCATTTGCTGGATTGATGATATTATAAATTTATTTTATCCGGATTTGGTTGCAGTGTTTGTTGAACTGTTGCCTCAACTTCTTGTAAGAAAGTTGGGTCAGTAGGTGGGTTCGGTGTGAAGTTTCCTTCGAAGTAGTCCGCGAACACTTCCACCTTGTCTTGGGCCGAGGTAGCTTCAGTATCATTGCTGATAGTGGTTTCCGGTATTTGTGGCTGTTTTCCAATGATCCTATTGATGTTTTTGAAAGTATCTGCTAAATAATATTTATCAACCATGTATTTTTATGAAAACTAATTGGGGGCTATCGTGAACAAAATTTCCCTCGGAATTTTCCCCATCTTCGAAAATTGGAAAAGGTCAATGCTTCTGCACTATTCATTGTAAGCTGGCGACTGGCCTTTTTAAATGAGAGCCAAAGTCACTATGAAACTTAATTCTCTATATCAATAAATTCCAAGGGAAACTTTCAACATTATTCGAGATGACAATTTTGAAAGTTGGGAACAATTCCCAGGGAAATTTTATTCACGATAGGCCCCAATTTTTATTTAAATGTATACCTAAGTCATATTTAAGAAAAAATAAAAAAAAATAAAGATTTATTCAGTCTTCTTAAAAAACCTCAGTCCTCTGAATATCCCTTTTTCAAAAAATGTCGTTAAAATCGTCATTTTTTATTTTTTACTTGCAACTTATAGGTACTATAAGGCAAGTTATGCATTCGTAAAAAAAATCGAACTCGAGATTTTGATCAAAGTTGACATTACGATGATAGCGAAGACGAAAAAAGTGGGTCTTACAATTCTGTCCGTCTTTCTGTTCGATTACAGCTAAACGGCCCGGCCGATTTTCTTCAGACTTGGTAGATATGGGTTTTGATTTTTTACCCCCGGATGTTTTTTGATTTGATTTTTTATGACCAAAAATAACGGTACCTGCCATACGATTTTTTTCCGAAATTTTATAAATATTTTTTTTTCAAAAACTGTCCCTGCGATTTTCTTAAAAAAAAATCAAAAAATTTAATTTAGTTAAATCTAGGTAATGGTCGAAAAAAATTTTCAAAAAAATGAGTAGTTTTGGTACCCCCCTTGGGACCATTATTTTGTTTTTGATTTTCTCAAAAACGGTACCACCGATTTTGATCATTTTTTTTATGCTAAAGCTTCCCAGCAGTTTGAATATTATTGTGTATTAAAATTTTCCAAAACAATTTTTTTGGATTTTTAAAAAAACTTTCAAAATTTTTTTTTGAAAACTCAATATTTCGAAAACCCCATGCTCGATTTTTTCAAAACTTGATAAATAAAAGTTTGGAAAAATAATCTACAATATGTGAGCAAAATAAATTCATTTCACCTAAAACTAACGGTACCCTCCATACAAATGTTAAAAAATTGTTTTCGAAAATCGTATTTTTCTCGAAAACGGTTCCGAGAGTTTTGCTCAAATTTTTTGTCTTTCTATTATTTTTTAATATCTGTAATTTAATAAAAAAAAATTGAAAACAAGATATTACTGACTGTAAAAAATGTCCAGGAAAAAGAAAACCGAGTAAAATTCAACAGACTTTATTATCAAATATAGATTATGTATAACGTTAGAATGGATTAATGCAACTGAACTTTTAATGACAAGAGTATGAGCTTTTATAGAATGACATTGTGATTGTATCTGTGAAGATTATATAATACAAGTATATAAAAGACAAAGAGCATTATTAAGATGTATATATAAATGATATTGGATTAAGGATTCAACAGTTAATTTTTAACATCCTCGGGGGGGCAAGGTTGAACTTCGAGTGGATAAAGCAACTGGATTGGACGTCGGAACCGCTTCCCATCAGATAATCGAACTTGGCAAGACCTGACCTTTAAGTCTCTTCCTTGGAACGCTTGTTCTACTATGGCCATCTTCCAGTTGATTCGGGGGGCTGCCTGGTCGTAAACAAGGACAACGTCTCCTTCCTTTAAATGATGAACAGAACCTCTTTTAGGTGAGCTGTGGTATGAGCGTAGAAGCTGAAGGTATTCGGATTGCCATCTTTTTCGTAATTTTGTTGTGTATCTCATACGATGCTTCCATGCTTTTCGAAGTAATTCATCATCAGGTTCTCTAGGCGTTGTTTCTAAATTCCACCCTCGGAATTCAATCAAAAAGTCGGCTGGCGTAAGGGGAGACAGGTCCAATGGGTCTGCACTCATATACGTCAGGGGGCGGTTGTTGACGATCTCCTCAGTCTCTATAACGATTGTTCGAAGTTGTTCAAAATTAAGTTTTGCCTTACCAATCGTGACTTTCATCAAGTTTTTCATAGTCCGGATGAGTCGTTCCCAGAACCCACCCCACCAAGGGGCCCGTTCCACAATGAATTGCCATTGTATCTTCCTTCTTGAAAGAAATCCTTGAATTACTTCTTCATCCCAAAAACAGTCGGGACTTCGTAGCTCTAGTGCAGCTCTTCGGAAAGTGCGAGCGTTATCGGAAAATATCATCGAAGGTACACCACGTCTGCCAATGAAACGCCGCAGAGCCATCAAAAAGTTTTCTGTAGATAAGCCTCTGGTTATTTCAAGGTGTACGGCACGTACAGCAGAACACGTGAAAATGGCGATGTAAACCTTAGCAGCATTCGAGTTGTCATCATAGGAGTAGAGTGGGCCCGCAAAATCGACACCCACATTGTCGAATGGTCGTGATAGAGATACCCTTTCGATTGGCAATGGGGCAAAAGGCTGAGATGCAGGTGGACCCCATAGCTTTCTGCACACAAAACAATTTTTAGTTCGTCTTTTGATAGCCTGGCGACCTTTGACTATCCAAAACCGTTTGCGAAGTTTCGTTAGAACAGTGTTGACACCGGCATGCATGGTTTGCTCATGGTAGTCATCAATAAGAAGATCTAGGAGTGTGGAATGCGGTGGAAGTATTACAGGATGCTTAAAATCCATTGGTTCGTCCAGCGTTTGCAGGCGCCCTCCCAACCTCAGTAAATTGCAGCCGTCTAAGAAGGGTGACAGCTCAAATATCTTTGAAGACGTCATCAAGGCTTTTCCCTTCTGCAAAAGACTAATTTCATTAGGAAAATTTTGTCTTTGTACATACCTTAACCAATGATTTTCAGCTATGTCGATTTCGTTTGCGCCTAAAGGTGGAACATCAGCAAACGGTAGCACCTTCTCCGATTTTGTCTTCTCTTTAAAGGTTCTTATTGAGCGCAAGACAAAGGCAGTCACTCTGATGAGATGCTTCCAGGTACTATAATTGCTGTAGCACAACAATGGATCCTCAGTGAAATGTTCTGTTGATGAAACTGATTCGGTCAGAAGAATTGTGGTGACATCGGGAAGTAGAACTTCTTCTTGTATAAAAGAATCGTCACTGTTTCCAAGCCAACTTGGACCGTGAGACCACAATTCGGAATTTCGCAGAATCTTTCCACTTACACCTCGGGTAAGGAGATCTGCTGGGTTGTCTTTTCCTCTGCAGTGATTCCACTGTGAAACCGTAGTAAGCCGTCGAATTTCATCAACCCTGTTCTGGACGTAGGGCTGCCAACGCTGCACATCTCCTTGGATCCAGCTCAAGGTAATCTTCGAATCCGTCCAGAGAAAGTATTCAACCGAAGAAAGCTTCAGACATCTCTTTAGGTAAGACTGAAGACGTGCCGCAATAAGAGCGGCTGTAAGCTCCAATTTAGGTAGTGTCAACTCACTGGAACCATTCATCTTTAAAGGGGCGACACGGTTTTTGGCACACAAAAAAGAAACGTTGATTTTTCCATTGCAGGAAATAGACTTTATAAATGCCACTGACCCGAATGCCTTTGTGCTGGCATCTGCAAAGATGTGGATCTGGAATGTTCCTTCGCTTAATGGAATGGAAGTTGCAGCTCTTGAAAACATGAGGTCTTTAAGTTCGAGAACACTCTTGACACAATCGTTCCATTCAGCAAGCAGATCTCCTGTCAAAACTTGGTCCCAAAGTAGCTTTTGTTTCCATAGTTTCTGGAAAAGAATTTTTAATTTAACAATTGTTGGACCAAGAATACCTATCGGATCGAATATCCTCGCAATAGTTTGGAGTACATTGCGTTTGGTTCCTTTCGTTGATTCTGAACTAACAACACTCAGCACAGATTCCATTGGAACAGACAATTCATCGCTGTAGGTGAACCAAGAAAGGCCCAACACTTTTTGCATAGAAGGGGCGTTGTTCACATTCATTGCCCCTCGAACCAGTTGACTGCTCGAGTTCCATTTGTGAAGATTCATTGAAGCTCGTTTGAGGATGTCTACAGCTTCGGAACACATTTCACTTCCTTGCTTTTCGTAGTCTGTACTGATGACTAGATCATCCATGTATATGCTCTCCAGAAGTATAGCACAGGTGGTTGGAAAATCCTTTGCTTCAAGCTTAAGGTGGTATTTAATTGTTGCACACAACAAAAACGGGCTACAATTGACACCAAACGTTACTCTCGTCATCCTGTATTCAGTTAACGTTGGCCTATCGCTAGCAGATGTCAATTTGCTTCCAACCCATATGAAGCGATGGCTATCACGATCATCTTCGCATAAGGCTATCTGGAGAAAAGCTTTCTCGATGTCTGCGACGATGCCATGGAGTCCTAAGCGAAAATTTAGGAGAATTTTCATAACATCTGGTAGCAAGTTGGCTCCTGTCCAAAGATGATCGTTAAGAGATCCAGTTCTACCGCTGTTTGCCGACGCGTCAAAAACCACACGAAGCTTTGTGGTACCTTCCTCTTTGTACACAGGTTGATGTGGAAGGTAGAATACATGTGATGGTTGGTGGCACTGTTTATATGATGTAGGTGTAACTGGTTGCGCAATGCCATCGCAAATTAGTTTTCGGATGGCTTCATCGTAGTTTAACAATTTAACTGGATCTCTGGACAGCCGGCGGATAAGATAGTTCAAACGCTGAATGGCTTGTGCCTTGTTGTCCTGCAGAACAGAGTCGTAGCTTTTCCATGGCAGTTTTGCTACGTAGCGGGAATCTTGTCTCGTGATGCATTTGTCGATTAGGGTTTCGTTAGCAATAAGTTTTCATCTTCGTTGTTTCTTATACCGATGGCTTCTAATGACCAAAATTGAGTGAAATCTTCTGATTTCATTGATGTCAAATTAATAAGACATCTGGAAGAGATACAAGAATTTTTAAAAGATGAATCAAGCTTATCACTTACACCAATGTGAAGGCCTTGCAACGTCCAACCAAAAACAGTCTCAACAGCTCTTAGTCGCTTGGTTAGTTGGCGCTGCTTCCCTGTGACGATGGTCCAATAGAAGTCCGATCCAATTAAGAGGCTAAGTCCCTCCTCCATCTCCATGTTGTTAGGTGGAACATCAGATAGTTGAATGCCTTCAAAAAGTGGACACTCAGCTTCTGGAACGGTCAGCACATCGACACAGATTTCAGGCACTACAATCGCTTCCAAAGTGACAAGCGTCTTAGAGTTAAATAGGCTCTTTAAGTTAATTTTAATTTTCATAAACTTTTCAATGGGGTTAGCCTCTTTACTCCCAAATGGCATCACAGATAAGTCGACTGTACCGATCGTTTTTAATTTTAATTTATTTGCAACACTTTCGCGAATATATGTGTGCTGGCTGCCACCGTCTATAATAGCACGAATTGAAATATTTCTTGTGTTTGAAGCGACAGCACATCTAACTGTTTTTAATAAAATATTTTCGGTCATATTATGTGCACATAAATTCAAAGCGGTTTTACTTTTGTCATCCCTCTCTTGCAATGTATTTTTTAAGGTAGGATCACACATGGACGACATGTGCCTACCTTTGCACTTGTTGCACGAGAGAAATTTACCGCTTCTGCATTTCTTAGACGAATGACCAATTCTAGCGCAACGAAAACATCTACCGCTGCTCCGCAATATTTGTCTCTTGTCTGTGATGGATATATTGCTGTCACAGTCTTTTGTGTTATGTTTGGCTGATTTACAAAAAATACATGCAGCTTCAACTGTACTGACAGCCACCAAACTAGAGGCTGTCGATTGGGCAACGGTTCTTACCTTTGAACTTGTGTGTGTGACACCACTTTTCTCTAGTGATTCAACTTCACGTTTTAAAAACCGCAAAATGTCTTTCACCTGTTCTCCACCAATTTGTGAAGGAGAAGTTCCATTATCGGATGTTGTTTCTGCAGATTCTTGTACGTTTTCAGCGCTCTCCTCTTGTCTGTGAAATTCAATGCGAAGAGCGGTTGGTAGACATCGGAGCAATATGGATCTAAGCATGACGTAATAATTACTTGTTGGCACTTGTAATGCAGTTAGTGAGCGTGTGCAAGAAACAACAGTTCCATAAAGATTTTGTAACCCAGAGGTATCGTTGCGGTCACGAACAGGAGAAAGACTTACCAATTGTTGAATATGCTTGTCGATGAGCTTTTCGGTACTTCCATATCGTTCTTGTAGAAGGCCAACAGCAGCATCGTAGCACTTTTCAGATGGTGTGAAGCCAGAAATACATTTTTTTGCGTCACCTGTTAGAACTGATTCGAGGTAGTTGAATTTTTCTGGGGCAGATAAATTTGAATTTTCGTGAACTGCACTACGAAATTGCTCCCAAAAGGGCAACCATTCGCAAAAAGAACCATCAAAGCGTTTGAGAGGTAGTTTTGGTAGATTACAGGCATTGTTCTTTGGCAAAGTTTTAGTGGATACCTCTGCGCTATCATTGTAAACTGGGTTTAGTTTGTTCTGCAGTTTCTCTAGCCTCGTATTTAGCCTTGAAAGTGCATTTTTGGTCTGGTCCTGGTATTCGACACATTTCTGCGATTCGTCTTCTTTGATAATACCTTTCTGTTTTATGTCTTCGTTGATCGCGTTGAGGTTGTCGTTGACGGACGTCAGCCTCTGAATATAGGAAACTAGGTCCTCTTCAATTTCACCGAAATTAGGCTCGTTTGCCTCGTTAATACGAGAGCTATCATCTTTAAGAAAATCGAGCGCCGAGTTAACGATTTTGGTCATTTGACCTCTATAAGCTGCGCGTGTTGATAGCTCCATGTTATACTTAGAGTCGCGATCCGAAACACAATCTAAAATTTAATATATTTGTTTTTACCGATTAAAATTCCCGGGTTTCGGCACCAATGTAAAAAATGTCCAGGAAAAAGAAAACCGAGTAAAATTCAACAGACTTTATTATCAAATATAGATTATGTATAACGTTAGAATGGATTAATGCAACTGAACTTTTAATGACAAGAGTATGAGCTTTTATAGAATGACATTGTGATTGTATCTGTGAAGATTATATAATACAAGTATATAAAAGACAAAGAGCATTATTAAGATGTATATATAAATGATATTGGATTAAGGATTCAACAGTTAATTTTTAACACTGACTGTACCTACCATAGAACGATTTTTTTAAATTTTGAATTTCTCATTATTAGCACAACGGATTTTAATGAAATTTCATAGAGGGAAGTTTCTAAGAAGTTTAAAAAACATTGCATTTCAAAACTTTAAGAAAAATATTTTTTTGAATTTTGAAAAAGAAAAATCAATTTTTTGTTTTTTGAAAATTCAATGTCTCGAAAACGGCTCAATACTTTTTTTGTAAATTTAATTTTTATTCATACAATAATAAAAACTTCAAACTGGCGTACCAACATGTTTTCTTAAAAATGTTTTAAAATTTTCTTATATAAAACCTTATTTTTTAAGAAACCACTACCACTAATTTGTCTTCTTGCATAAATCTATATTTGCTTGAATCACATGGCATCCTATTCTTACCTTTAAATACTAAAGAAGTTTTTTTTTAGTCATTTAAAAAATGAATTTTATGCTTATGAACAGTTTCGCTAATAACATTCATTTTTGAAATTCTTAGTCTTTTACATAGGAGCAAGTTCGTGCGACCCAGTCGTGCATTTTATTTAACTGGCCGCTTTCCACAACTTAAAGAGACGTTCTAATGATCAACTAGAACAACTCTTAAGACTTTTGGCTTCCAAAAATGTCGTGCCGAAATTTGTATTTTATTCCATTGTTTGTAGAATCACCCATATACAAAGGTGATACTAAAGTGAGAAACTAATTAAATAAAATATCGGTCAAACTTGAAATAATTATGGCTACAAAAAAGCAAACCAAATAGCCCAAGAAAAATGAAACGATTGAAAATTATAAGTTAAAAAAATAAGTGCCATTTATGCCAAACAAATAAACTGAATTTGTCGACTAGGCGCGCACATTCAATTTTTAGTTGCACAACAGTTTGGTTGCTTATAGAAAACAGATGAACTATTTGGTTGAATGTCCGTGCAGGTGCATATAATTATATGTTACACAAAATAGCGAACTCATTTTAGGCAATCGTTTAGTTTGTGTCAAAACACAAACTTTTTAGTTGCTCGAACCAAGCAGTCATTGTGAACTATAAAATGAAATGTCAAATGAGTTTTCTTTAAAATTATTTCATTCTAGTATCAATTTAAAATTCTTTCGAAATGTATTTTTTTTTTTATTCGGAAAGTGAAGGCGAAGAAGTGTCCTATGCTAAAATTAAAAGAAGATATTTGAGAGATAATAGCAACCCATTCGAATTGATTGAAAATGAGTAAATATTCAAAAAGTAAAGAAAGATCGTGTATAACATTTGTAAAACAATATTTTTTTTAGCTTTGTGCAGCAGTTTAGAGTCAACAAGGTATGTTTTCATATGATACTCAGCTCGTTAGATCTTCCAGAAGACATAAGAAGAACATCAGTTCTTCTTGTGGAGGACCCTCTGTGTTTAAGCATTCAACCAGTTTTTCCCACATCATATTGCTGTTTTTGCTCCCTTGGCCAGTTTTAAGAATTCCCCTTGCTAAAACAACGTGAGAACTTATAAAATTGGTTAAAATCTCAGTCTGTTTTTTTGTTTATTGACATATTATTTTGTTTTTCCATTTTTCTTATAAAAAAATTACTGCCGACGATAACTGTCGATGTCTGTCGAGTGAAAACTTTTTGGAAAAATTGCAGTTATCGTTCTTTCTTCTTTGTGGTTTTCTATATTTCTCAGGTATGTTTTATTTCTATTTGGCGTTCGGTGAGCGAACTTCGATTAACTGAGTAGAGTAAAAAGTGCGGAGAGATGTCTCCTTTTCAATAGAACAAAGTTAACTTTGATTAAAAATCGCTGTGTTTAAAAGCATTCATGCAATCGAAAGGAAGTCAAAAGAGAATCAAAGATTAAAAGCAGTCATAACACCGCAGCTCCCAGCAGATCCAACACTTCCTCCTTCTCTCACTTTTTCCGAATACTACTTAAAAATAGATAAAGCGCTTAGTCTCGATGTCGTTTTTTTCTACAATTCCTTATGGACTTGCAAAAAAAAACGACTATTATATCCCCACTTACCATCTTAACAAGCAAAGCTGAAATACATACACTCAAACAAAAAACACATCTATCTAAAATACAAACATTAATTGTTTTAAAAATCCTATATTTTTCATTCTTTTAATTTTTTACACAGAATTAATAGTTATATAACATTAAGTTTATGTTTTATTCTCTCTATAGTTTGTAGTTTCGTTTCTTATATTTTTTGTTTTGTTTGTTTCTTAATTTTTGTGGTTCACATTTATAACTTACTTAAAGAAAAATATTTACTTTAGTTAACATATTTGGTACCTGCCCATCACAAAACATCCGATATTGGCTCCCTACATTTGTATTCCTTGTTTTTACAATTTATCTTTTTTTTTTTTCTTTTTACAATATGCTTTTCATCGTTTTTATCATATTTTTTTCATAATTTTTATCGAAAATACACTCATCAACCTACTACGTATTTTCCATTTATCACTGATATCTCATTTAATTCACACCCTGACAATAATCCAAAATTAATTTTCTTATTTTCCATTTCGATTCTTTCAAAAAATTTAAACAAAAAACAGATAAAGATGAAATTTTCAATAGTTATAAAATTAAAACAAAAAAAATTATAATAAGTTGTATGTTCATTAAACTGTATGTTAAAACCACAATATTTTAGGCCGAAACCTATTTTTCTTTTTTCTTCTCTGATTTGTGTGTTTGTTTCACTAATAATTATACATAATGAGGTTTTGTTTTGATTTCTTATTTGTAAGTAATTCATATTTAATTAATAGTACAGTTGGAGAATACACTTATAAAATAATTAGAAATATTATTCCCTTCATCAGGATTTTTTTGTTTCTCAGTTACACGGTTTATTCAACATAATACAATAATTTTCTTTCTTTTTTTTCGATGATCAGTTTTATTATTATTACAATATAACATTGTTATTTTGCCAATGCATTAAGGTTTCCTTATTTTGTGTAAATGGTGTTTAAACAATAGAATGATATCTTAAACTTATACATAATATATATATATAAAAAAAAGAAATTCCTAAAATATTTTGTTTTGCATTTATTCTGTGTACACTATATATGGTGAATTAGATTCCAGCTCCGACATTTCAACTTTGATGAAGCTCTGATTGGGAAGTTGGAGTGAATTCCGATTGCTCGCTTGAGAATTACGCCTGAAATGAGAGCAAAAAGAAATCAAGTTAGAATTGATAACAATTTGCATTAAATTTTTTAATCACCGCACAAACAAATCTCTATTTTTCAACAGTTCAAAAGGGTCTGGCAAGGTTGCAAAATATGAGAAAGTCGGAACAGAGGGACACCAGTAATAAAATAAAATAGCAGAAGATCGTTGAAGAGTACAACAATCTTCGGAATACAAAAAAAGACCGTCAAGCGAAACAAGACGGTCCTAAAAAGGATGTAAGGATATCATCTCCTAGAGCAACACAACCACGTCAGGGACGACCTCCAGGAGTCGGTTAAGATCTCCACAAGAAATTATTGACAGTGTGGAACTTCATCGAGGCCCAGCTCTCATAAATGGTGTTCTTACACGCCGTATCGGCAGACCAACGTCCCTACATTAGTTTCGACTCCAGCGAAATCCTCAGGAAATATAGGGTAATAAAGTGCACGGACGAGTTCTCTAGGGATTTCCTTAGTTTAAACATCGCTAAGATTAACAACGACTGGAAGGCTTGAAGCTCAAGCTTATCCCGCCTAAGGACATCCCTAAGCAACCAAAGGCCGTCATGGGCATCAAACCGGTCAGACAGGAGCGTATCCACGTTCATCGGAGGTTAAATCCGCTGATTCTTATGCACGACTGTGGTGTCGTTATTCTTATCTTCTGAAGATCAGCTAGGGGAGCCATTGAAAGATCAAATTTTTGATTTCCTAATGATGAATTTTAACATCATTAGGAAATCAAAAATAAAGATTCTGTAAAGTTAGCGAGAAGACTCCGACAAAGCTGATGACAATGTTGAGGTTCTTGCGGGCCGCTGAGCACTGGCTCTTCAATGAATTAAAAACGCACTGCGAGTCATCCAGACTAATCTGAAGCGCTCTTTATGTGCTTCGAATAATTTGTGAATTTTCCTAAAGGAGGAAAATATTGACGTAGCTACAATACAAGAGCTACCAATATGACTTGATATCTATAATCGCAAGCCCAGTCCAAGGTAAGTCTGGAACTTTTTAGATAAGACAAACTTGACACAAATGCACAGCATACTCTCTGGGGTAGTTCAGAGATTAATGAAGAGGTGAATCTCTTTTCGATTTTTTAATTCAAACTAACCTTACGATCTGCAACAGAGGTAACATTACCACTTCTGTTTTTTCCCAGCCCCGAAAATTATGAAGGAATAAGAGCCTTAATCCAATGATTGAAAATTGGAAAGTATACGCTATGGAATCTTTTTCGGACCACAGATGGATTCTCTTCAACTTAAATTTCGAAGCCGAAACTCCTATAACTTTTAGAAATCTCAAAAAAAATTACTGGAAGCAGTTCAGCACTATCGTCAATTCTAAACTGCGAATTATACCGAATCTGAGTATGGATTCGATTATAGACCTAGATTCAAAGGTGAAATCTTTTGAAGCATCAAAGACTTGGTGGAAAGAAGATGTGTTTATCCTCAGGAAAATGACAAAAACAATATTCAATACCTGCCATAAACATAACTTTTATCACCCTTATAAAGATTCTGTCAATCAATCTGATCTGATGTGCGAGCCCAGCAAGACATTACTAGAATCGTTGTTACTTGGAGCGGTTACTGACCAATAGGAGAGCATGCAGGGAAGATAGGTATTCCTCACAACACTCACTGCCATAGCTGTGGGTACCAGCGGAAAAAGGAAGTGGCCTGCTATGCCCATCATTAGGATGGGCATTTTTTAAACGACATTGAAAAACTTTCGGAAATGAAAGTCAAATATCGAGAAAAATATATACAAGAAGCTACCATTTCCGTACATAGAGCGCTGTATAGTAGATTATGCCACAATCTGGGACAAAGAAATTATGTAATGTTAGGGCTCTTCTGTCTGGAATCCCTCTTCTTAGTGGAGGTTCTTTGGCGGTTTATCTCTTCTAGTATGATAGACTTGGTCCGGCGAGTAGCCAAATAAACCTTTACCCAAAAGCAATACTGCTCTGTAGGGCGTCTAAAATACTGAATAGGAAAAACTAAGTGGAACCTCCAGCGAGTTGCTATATAAAGGAAAGACCCGTTTTGCTTCAGTAATAGAAGTGAAGAATTATCTTTTTATTTTCTCTTTTTATACAAAATAATTTGCCTTCGTTCGTATCCAACCATACTTCGATAATCGATAACGTTCTATCGATTTTTCCTACAAAATGCACAATCAGCATTTGACCATGCCATGCACTTTAATTGTTTTTGGGCTAGCTTGCTTATGATGCACAATATAATTCATAAGCCGATGACCCGTGGAAATGTTTTAATTTGTACACAAAAATACTCCTCAAGCACTAGAAGTGTCATATGAGTATTTTTGTGTATCTTGTTTTTTGTTCTATAGTTCGTGCACTGAAGGTGCCGATTGAACTATATATATATGAATATTTATAGACATATGTATCTTGTGCACAGAGTGTGCCAAAGGAAATATGAATGAACATTATGAATCGGCTCTGCTATGGCCGGCAAAGTGAGTGCATGCGATAGATATGAATGGGAAACAGAGTATCAAGTATCGAAGCAGGTTGAATGTATTTTTAATTGGTTTGCGGCAAGTAATTAAGTGATCGCTGGTGCGATCCCTTCACAATTATTTTCGAGATGAAAACAGTGTGGAGCAAATATCTATGATGGCAAGACTGCGTGGAGAACTTTTGCGACTCTATTAAGTACCACATAGAGAAGACCTGTCTGTATTATGTCATCTGTGTAATCAGAAAGAAAGAGAAAATGTGCTGCACTAGAAGATGTCCAGTGTTGATGGAATCAAGAAGATTCTTTTTCGGCTGCAATGCTTTAACCGAGGATGAGATGTTATCGCATTTAAATTAAATGGAAGTATCAAAACTTTTAATTATTGCAAGGTTGCGCTAGCGTATCGAGAGATGATTATTAATGAAACTTTTTAAGGCACAATAATATCTCTATTAGTGAAGGACTTAAATTTGCTTAATACCATTTATGTTTTAACTGTTAAAACATAACCAGAATTATGTAACTGTTTGTCAATCTGGCCGACGACAATGCCATGCTATATTTTATTTTGTAATTAATAATTGCTTTATATGTAAATTTTAAATAAAAATCACTTAAAAATAAAAAATAGCTAATCTTCATCATGATTTATGAGTAACCAAATGAAAGCAAACGTTCGTTCGTAGTAGATTTATTTATTTGTATCAATTTTAGGGTCGCTGGTACAAGTAAAACCGGTTTCATTTAATTCCAAGTGAAATTTCATTCTATCGAAACTCACAATAGGTTTTACAATTCGGGGCATACAATTGTGAGGTCCAATATCCAGTATATATATATATATAGGAGACCTGCATCGTACCTGATCGGGAAACTATTGACTGGTCAGAACTTGGTCTGGGCCAGTAGCGCAACAATCAGTCACGGTGAAGTGCTTGTTTTACCTCCTCGTGGTGGTCCCCGGGCAACTATTTGCGTATCCCTATATACGTAAATAGGCTAAAATTACAAGTGCGAAAGGCCTAGCTTTCTAGGATAGGTTACGGAGGTTAGCATTCTTCGTAACTGAAACAATTACTGCTAACGAAACCGACACTACGCCTCGGATAAGGAACGATAACACGTTGACGACTTTTGGCTATTGTACCCGGACAAAGATTGGTTTCTGGAATGTGAAGACGGAAGTGAAGGTCCTCAAAATGCCAGATTCCTCCAATTAGAGAGTGAGTTCATGCGGTATAAGATGGACATCTTAGGGATCAGTGAAGTTAGATGGCTGGGCTCGGGGAGATATAAGTCTCCAACCCGTAACACTGTACTACTCTACTCCGGAAAGGCACCTGGAAGTAACCGTGAATCTGGCGTTGGATTGCTGCTTTCTAAAACAGCTCTCAAGAGCTTAATTTCCTGGGAGCCGTTAGATGACAGGATCATGAAAGCTAGATTCCGGACTAGAGTACGCCGCGTCACCATCATACAGTGTTACGCCCCCACGGAGCTCTCCTCTGTCGAGGAGAAGGATGCCTTTTATAACCGACTGAGTGTTGCCTATGATAGTACACCACGTGGAGACATCATAATGGTAATGGGAGACTTGAATGCCAAGGTTGGCAATGACAATGATGGGCTCAAGCATGTTATGGGAAAGCATGGTGTTGAAAACCGGAACGACAATGGCGAACGTTTTGTCGATTTCTGTAACGCCAACCGCCTTGTTATAGGAGGAACCATGTTTGAACACAAGACGTGCCACAAAATCAGTTGGGTGTCGACGGACAGACAAGCAACTTTCAACCAAATTGATCATTTCGCGATCAGTCGGCGATTTAGAAGCAGTCTCCAGGACGTCCGAAACAGAAGAGGTGCAGACATGGGAATTGCCCGTGACCACCATCTGATGGTTGCTACCGTAAGATTACGAACAGCTGCAGTTCGGAGATCCCAAGGAAACACCCGAATGCCCAAGTTCAACACCGATAGACTCAAGGATCCCGCAGTCCGCCAACAACTAGGGGACCATCTTTCACAAGGATTGAGAACAATCAATAGCACGGAACCCACCTCCATCGAAAACCATTGGTGTGCTGTGAAAAATGTTTTCATATCAGGTGCTGAAAGT
Source organism: Chrysotoxum bicinctum (assembly GCA_911387755.1). Lineage (NCBI taxonomy): Eukaryota > Metazoa > Arthropoda > Insecta > Diptera > Syrphidae > Chrysotoxum > Chrysotoxum bicinctum. The sequence goes on from OU426991.1 coordinate 5,386,721, forward strand.
ATAGTCGGTCGGTCGCAAGGAAGAAATAGTGCCTGGCTTTCCGAAGAAACTTGGGCCAGGATCGAAGAAAGAAAACAGCTCAAAGCTCGCATTGCAGCAACGTCAGCAGCAGGCAGAAAATCGAGCTAGAGTCTGCGTACCGCATGAAGATGAGAGAAGTTCACCGTAGCGTGCGACGTGACAAGCATTGGCAACAGAAGCAGAAGAGGCCGCAAGTAGGTGCGACAGTAGGACCGTCTACAGAATTACCAAAGAGCTAACTGGTGTCCAAAGCTCTAAACAACACCTGGTAAAGGGCATAGACGGATCACTGCTAGTTTCGGATGAGGACCAGATCAAAAGGTGGAAGGAACACTTTTCTGCGGTTTTAAATCGCGTTTTTACCAGCGAAGTCAACCTAACACCCAATGAGCCGTCCGTAGTAACAAATTCCCGAATACGCACTGTACCCCCCAGTACAGAAGAAATTTTAACCGCAATCAAAGCACTGAAGAACAACAAAGCGGTTGCACTTGACGGTATTCCCGCAGAGCTCTTACGAGCAGCGCCAACAACATCGTCTGAGCTCCTGCACCCACTCATAGAAAGAGCTTGGGAAACAGAAAGTTTTCCTGAGGAGTGGAAAAAGGGGATGATTGTCAAGCTTCCAAAGAAAGGAGACCTTACGCGGTGCGAAAACTGGAGGGGAATCTGCGTGCTGCCTGCTGTAGCGAAGGTTATAGCAAAAATCGTCCTAGGTCGAATAAAAGCCCACCTAGAAGACACGCTTGACGCCGAACAAGCAGGTTTCCGCACTGGATCTTCCTGCGTGGATCACATCAACACCTTGCGGATCATCATCGAACAGTGCGTTGAATATCGATCACCACTTCACCTGCTGTTCATCGATTTCGAAAAGGCGTTTGACAGTGTCAATAGAGAATTTATTTGGCTTGCCTTGCGCAGGAGGGGCATTCCGGATAAATTAATCGCTATAATCAAGGCTACATATGAAGGATCCAAATGTCACGTTCTGCATAAGGGAAGGTTGTCAGAGGAGTTTGAAATCCAAAGTGGCGTTAGACAAGGTTGTATACTGTCACCAATACTATTCCTGTTGGTAATAAGTGATGTGCTGCATGCAGCCTTGTCGACTTTAAATGGAGGAATTCAGTGGAATCTGCTATCACACCTGAAACATCTAGACTACGCGGATGACGTGTGCTTACTCTCTCATAGGATCATGGATCTCCATCAAATGACAACAAGGGTGGAGAGAGAAGCCGAAACCGTCGGGCTTAAGATCAATACGGCAAAAACTAAAAGGATCAGCCTTGGAACTTCCTCAAATAGATATTTCTGGACAACCAGTAGAGACGGTAGAGAGTTTTCAATAATACCTTGGGAGTATTGTCTCTACTGATGGCGGGACCGAACTAGACATAACCAGCCGAATCGGGAAAGCAAAGGCTGCGTTCGGAATGCTGTCCAAAATATGGAGAAACAACTTTATAAGCCTAAAGACCAAGCTACGATTGTTCCGCTCCAATGTAGAATCCGTGCTTCTTTATGGTGCAGTACATGGAAAGTAACACCCACTGTCACACGAAAGCTGCAAACGTTCGTAAATAGATGTCTGCGAAACATCTTGCGGATTTTCTGGCCTAACCGTATCTCCAATGATGAACTTCATGCGAGGACAGGTCAGGAACCCATCGACTCTATAATACGAAAACGTAAGTGGCAGTGGATTGGACATACGCTTCGAAAAGGCCACGAGTGCATTGCGAGTCAAGCGATGCAATGGAACCCTCTCATGCAGCGAGGCAGAGGAGTGGGCCGACCCAGAAGTACTTGGCGAAGAATGGTCGAAGAGGAATCAGCACAACTGGGGAAGAGTTGGAGAGAGCTGAGGTACATCTCCAGAAACCGTACACGATGGCGCGTAGCAGTAGTGGAGGCCCTATGCCCCGCAAGGGGAACCACACGGACGTAATAGGTCCGAGGACCTAAGTAAGTAGTAAGTAAGTAAGTAATATCCAGTTGAAACTAACAATAGGACAGATAAATGTATCTGTAAATCCATTCGGAAAACACCAAAACCCTGTGAGGTTTCTTATTTGAAATATTTTTTTTTCCATTTCATTCAAATTCAATTTCTTAAGAACATTCGTCAGACAATGCTTAAGTTTCATGCATGAAAGCATTTTGATAACATTATTTAAAAAAAAACACTATTAAGGGTATTTTTTGACATTTATATATATATAGTAATAGTTTAAAATAAATCTAAAAATGCAATTGAATGTTAATTGACCAGTGAGAGCACCCTAATTTAATATTAAGAAAAACTTGTTTTTCAGTGTGAGAAGATTTTTGTTTTGATATTAAGATCGGAGTAAACTAATGAAACATGATTTTCATTTACTTAAGATCTCGAAGTACCCCTTGGCATAATGGTTAGTGCGTTGGACTGTAATGCGGAAGGTCTCGAGTTCGATTCTCAGCCGCTGCAAAGTTTTTTTCAGGGGTGTACTGCCTCTTGCGAGAAATTGACAAATTCTCCAAGAGTATCTCTTGTCATAGAAAGTGCTGCTCATTAGCCGTTCGGAATCGGCAGAAAATTGTAGGTCCCCTCCGTTCCTGGTAACACGCACACAGGAAGGGTTGAGAGTTGTAAGTCACTAGGTCCTGGTTCACTCCGAGCTGTTGCACCACCAAATTTATTTATTTATTTTTTAAGATCTCGAAGTTGGTAACATAATTTTGGATTAACTGAGACGTACAATTAAGTTCATAGATTCTTTCTTCAACATCACTGCACGAATGTGGAATGCTTTACCCGGCTTAAAATTTCACTCCCATTACTCTTCCACTAGAAAAACCTTGAGGAGTTAACTCGGATTTAATTTATTTAACTTACCTAATTGCAGCATTGTAAAACTTATCCTTATGCAATTAATTGGTTATAGTTGACTTGATAGACTTTTAAGAAAAACAAAACAAGTTTTAAATGTTAGATTTAACTTACTTTGCTTTCGCATGCGTGAGAATATGCGATTTTAGATTGGTCGATTGGGCAAACTTCTTATTACATCCGTCAAATGGACAAACATAGGGTCTATCTCCTGTATGTATCCGAACGTGAGTCCTGTTATAGTGGAAAAAAAAGCTTTTTATTAATAAAACTTAAACAGTTATGATGATTAGAAACATGGAAATAAAATAAATTTAATTAAAAGAAAACATAAATTTGATTCAATTTCATAATATTTTAATATTTAAAAGTTAAAGTAGGTACTTTTCAGATTTTTTTTTAGTTATTTCAAAGCAATCGATATGGTTATTTACCTGCATTGGAAACAATGAAAACACGGAACAAATTTAATAACAAAAAGCGAAGACTAATGTATAGTTTATTTTTAAACAAACCCCTCCTGAAACATATCTCACCATCCGCATTTCATATTATGAAATTTTAAGCTTTTTACAGTGCAATTACCGTTAACATGGGTCAGAGTGCACCAAAACAGGCCTTTTTTTAAATCCCCGATACATGATATAAAAATTAGAGATGACCCTTACTATAAAAACCACGCCCTAAAATATTTGCATCGTTGGTGAGCTTTTGAAATCTTCTAACTCGCTTTTTGTTAAAACACAAAGATATGTTTCACCGACACAGCACAATTTGATTTTAGTGGTGAACAAGTAAATTTGGTTGTAATAAAACATAAATAAATTATTTTCGGTATAATTAAGTGATAAATTTGTTTTGTAGTAGGTAAAGAATAGTGTTTTGATTTGTGGATGTTGATAAATGAATTGTCAAAGTACGCAGTTTATTTTAACTGTATTTCATTATCTTAACAACTTATATAATAAAAGTATAGTTGACAGGCTCGTTTCCCAAGATTGGTTGAGCGAATGTGAAAAATTAAAAAAATTGTGGAAACATTTTTTGATGCATTGGACAGACTTAAGGACAATACGGAGAAGGATTTTTAATTAATGAGCGCTGGAAAAAATCTATTTAATTATTACGCTAAAGATTCGAATTGATAAAGTCAAAGTTATGGTCATACAGTTATATACTTCTTATATATTTTTATATACTACTTATATATATATATATAGCTTCTAACCAACTCATATCAGAGCTATTGGCAGTAATTTAAACGCACGCATTGGATTTAGACAGCATAGAAAGAACCACTAATGGGACCATTTGAGGGGAATGAATGGTACTGTGGTTGTGGCAACATAATCTTACAGTAAAATCTCACTCTTCAAGCAAAAAGACAGCATAAGAACCAAATTGATTTTATACATACTAATAACAGATCTGTGGTAAAAGATGTTGAAGTATTAAATCAGCTTGACTAATCATTACTACGGCGCAGATAAAAACTGAGTGGATCTCACCACCTTTCTTTGCAGCCACTCTAGAGAAATTCTTTAGAACATTAGATTCAGAAAGCATCGGAATAAAAATAAATGGAAAATATCTAACAAACCTAAAGATCTTCAAAAAATAATTAATGAACTCAGTCAACGACTTTCTAGAACCGTCTGCATGGCTATCAGTGTTTATCTCTGTCTCTACCGGTTAACTTTGCTGATGATATCTTTTTCAGAGCATTATATTTTTTTAGCAAAAAAAAAGATGGCAGCGCCGTTTCTCTAAAAGACCCTCTCAAAATCTCTGAACACTTTGCTAAAACCTGACCTTAATATTCAAGTAATTAAATTTTTTCGATAGAGCTCCGACACTCCAAAAAACTGACGGTAGGCACCCAAACCACTATAAGCAACCTAATCCAATCTGACTATGACATTATTTCTCAGTCATGGTAAACTGCAACACTAATTCCTTTACCTAAAAATAACCATACAATTTCTGAAACAAACGGTACAGACCCATATCCTTACTTCCAAGTCGCATTCAAACATGGATGTGGTTCAATGAACTCTCTTTTTCTTCATATCTGCGGACTTTTCGCCAAAACTTTTTCCTGCAAAAACCACATCTCTTTTAAAATGCCTTTGACAGTATTTTTACTTAGTTTTTTGCATGAACTGTCATAATTTGATGTGTTCAGAAGCATTTTTTTCAAAAAATAGCCTTAGCACGATACCAGTTAGGAAATGTTTAAAATTAAGAAAGAGTTAGTAATCTACTAAAAAGTTAGAAAATTGTTAAGTATGTAGTATCAAACTAATTCCTTAATACTAAGCTGTTTAAAATGTTGCGCCTAAATGTTTAGCAAATTGCTAACTAGTAAACCTTAACAATAGGTTGTTTAAAATTTTGCACCATCGAATACCTATTTTTAGTATCGTACTAGCTTCATATTACTCTTTGACATACAAAACTTCTGTTTAACTAGTTTTTTTGCAGGAACTGTCATTACTTTAGGTGTATTACGTAGCCTTAGCACAATACTAATTACAAAATGTTTAAAATTAAGAAAAAGTTAGTAATCTACTTTAAAGTTAGCAAATTGTTAAATAGTATCATATTAATACCTTAAAACTAGACGGTTTAGAATTTTGCGCCTTAATTATCAACCAACCAAGTATTTGAATGGCAATCTGCTTGCGGTCGAAAAACTAATGAATAATGTTATCTTATCAACAATTCTCAAAGGAAATTATAAAAGTTTGAACCACAAAAGCAAGTTCGTAGGATGAAAATGATATTTATAATAAATGGAGTAGGTTCGATTTGGAGTATTATGGTAACAATAGCCATAACTAGATGCACAAAGCAAATATGAATTGTAAATCTCGAGACTTGAATATTAAACTAAATATCTAGTTGTGTAATTAATGATAGTGATAAAATGAATTTAACTTTTTCTGAATTTTCCGAGATAAGGTTCTAGTGATAGAACAATGTACTCACTCAGTCTCAACTAAAGCAATTATGATGATTTTGAATGTACTTACCGCAAATTAAAGTCAAGGGAAAATCGTTTTCCACAACCCTCAAAGGTACATTGAAATGGCTTTTCTCCTGTGTGTACTAACTGGTGCCGTTTTAATTTTGAGCTCTCAACAAATGCTTTCCCACATTCAGCACAGACGTGAACACGTGGACCGTGCGTATGAAGGTGCTTACGCATGGCTGAATTATCTCTGAACATTTTGTTGCAGCCTTTATGAGGACAAGCTGTTAAATAAAAATACACAAATTTGAAAATTTAGAGCAAGTAAAAAATAAATAAAAAACTACCAATTTTTCGGTCATGCATTTCAATTGGCATATGGGCGTTCGATTGATGGTTCGAATTCACTGTCAAAGATGTTATACCCTTTTTGAGTTTTAATTTATGTCCCGGTCTTGCAAATTCTGCCAATTGTTTTGGATCAGACAGATCAAGACCAGGTACGCAGTCTTGTGTTAACTTCTTTCCACCAGTCATGTACTCTGTATAATCAGGATCGGGTTCTGGATTTGATCCTTCTTCATCATCCGATGCCCCTGAAGCCCACATTGTAACGCTGAATTCACCTTCCATTGTTTTGATTTGCACTTGCTTTTGCTCCCATCGACGTGGTTTGACTGCTGATTCTTCTGTTGTGATAACGTCTTCTGGCTTTGATGTTCTGAGTCGACTTATGACATGGCGTTGTTTTGGGGTAGATCCAGTTTTTCTTTTCCTTTTTGAATTTGAATTGAAAACTTTAATTTATTAATTCTCCAAAAAAAAAAAAAAAAACATTTTTTTTACTTTGATGGTCCTGGTATTTGTTCAACATATATATCTGAACCGAAAGGAGATGCATCGGCATATGAACGAAAATTATCATTTGATCCATCCAAACCATCCTCATGTCCTTGCATATTAGAATCACTTTGCAAGACGACTTCTTCAGATATAAAAACTGTTATTTATATTAATTTCAGCAAAAAACTACGAAACTCAGAGCTTTTTGTGAGAAACCTACCATCATCAATATTTTGCATCATTAAACCTTGAGAATCTTCGGTTTCGCATGTTACTTCTTCGTATTGATCATCACACACTTGTATACCATAATGTTCATATGGTACTCCATTCATATCCGAAAAGTGTTCCGTATCCACCACTTCTACAATCGATGAATCAGATATCTCCACCTCGCACATTATGTCCGGGTGAGCCATGTTCATTCAAAAAAATATTGAAAAAGAACAACTATTGGCCAATTTATTGTTGTTGATGCTGTCTCTTCGTATCTTTTCTTGAAGCAAACAAGACAAAAATGTTAAGTCAAAAACAATTGGTATGGGATCTGTATGTAAAAGTTAACAGTTAATAATATTCCTTAAATCAGATCACGTAAAATCACTGCACTTAATGTTTTTCCTGCGGTATTTTTTTATTTTTTTTTTCAAAATTCAAAAGTATTTATTTACCGTAATTTTTGCTATTTACAATTTACAATAATTTATATAAATATAATATATTATTTACAATGGCATTGGCATTTATATATGTATTTTGATGCTAGAAAATATTTTGTTTTTTTAAATTAATTATTGCTTGTTTAAACTCAAATTTATTACTTATTTGTTTAATATTATTTGCCAAATAATTAAAAAGCCTAAATCCTTTATATACTAAGCTATTTTGAGAGCTTGTACTTCTAAATGCCTATAGTCTTAAATTCCTCTATTTCTTAACAAATACGGTTGAACATCTCTGATATGTTTTGACAAATATCTAGGTAGTGAATTATTTTTAATTTTTAATAAAAAAAAAACTATTAAAATAAATACGCTGTTTTACATTCATCCACAATAAAGTATTTAACATAACTACAATAGGAGTATATTTATTACATCTAAGTATTGCACGCATTGTTTTATTTTTTGTCGCATTTTATTCAATAAAATATCGATAGTAAAACCTAATTTTTTACTAAAACACTGATTATATTCATAACAGTCATTCTTATCCATTAAATGGTTTTTAAGAATATTCTATTCGAATTTATTAACGAATATCTTGCAGGATCCTTGAGGCAATAACGGACAATTAAATCTTAGTATTTTGAGTCCCACAATTTTTAATCCGATAATTTTCTTTTTTCCACGGATCATTTTTCCCCTTTTATTTTACATTGGTTTTTGGAAAGCTTCACACCCTCTTTGAATCTATATACGATTTAAGCGTTTATTACTTTAACCATCTATCCGACGATAAAGGATTTATATGTACATACACGTGTTCCTAGTGGTTTCTTAAAACAGCATAAGATCAAAAATACTTAAAATGATTGAGATTGGTCATTTGGAAAGAACTCTTATGCGTCGCATCCTCATAAATATTGACTTTTATAGCTTTGCATTTTTTATTTGTTTATAAATGATATGAGGAGGATAATTTAATCTTCACTTGGAGAGAATAAATCCAATAAAATGAACAGATTAATGCTTTGAAAGCAAATTGTATGGTGTTCGGATATAGTTTTTTAAGTTCGTCTTTAGATGTAAATGTGTCTAGAAACGCAGAACAAATTGGTAAATTGATAATTGTTTAACATATAAAGTATCGTGTAGTTTTGTTAGACGAAACACTTAACTTAAATGAACACGTTCTTAATATCTGTAAGAAAATACCAAAATAAGTTGGAGTCTAAGTCTATCTCTACGAGTTCCGTTGTAAATCTATGTAATATTTTGACTAACCTCATTTTGATTATTGTTCTATTATATTTCATATGAGTACACAAATCACAAATAGGATGCAATTACAGCAAGGCAAATTAATGCAAATTATCTTCAAAAGGAATATGTGTTCACAGAGCAGAAATAACGAAACAATGATGACTTGTGAATAGAAAGAGCAAGAATTGCTAGAGAACAATATTTTTTTATTATTTTATCATTTTATTTTTAATTTTGTTCTATTTTTTTATTGTAATTGTGATACGTTTTTTTAAATAGAAAATGTAAACTAGAGGGTTTTTAAAAATAAATAACATGCATTCATTCATTCAAGAAAAATTCTTCGATAGATATTTTTGGGCTTGTGTGCGAAGAGTAGTATAACCGCGAGCTCAACGAGCTGAGCTAAGATTGGCACTATCACATTGAGTGAATGGACAACATTGTTCAGCCGAGTCTCCAGATTCCGGTCTAAACCAACCAACCAATCGCGGATGCCAAAGCGCTTGGCCTAGGTGACTGGAAGCAGCGTACTTGGGATCTCAGAGGACAGAAAGCTGCCTAGCCTGAGGCAGAACATTTCATGGCTCTGGAGCCGGATAAGTAAGTAAGATTGGGAGTCGATCCGGCGTGATCGATCCAGTGTATTGTGTAGATACTTCAGCTCATATTTCAATACATAAATAACTATTGGCTTATAAATCAAATACGGGGAAACCAATGAACAGCAATTAATAAATAACAGAATCTTAATTAGAGTGGTGCTGAGCACGAAGGTTTGGTAACGCAATCTACCTAGAGTACCGGCTAGGATGCACTTGCCATAGATTCAAATAATATGTATGTGCTATCTATACTAAAAGGATTCCGGAAAACGGATGAGTTTCCGTGAAATAGTAGGTATATAACTATAATAACTCCAGCATATACACAAGGTGGTTGCAAAATCTAAAATAAAAGACCTGTGGATTATACCCCATAATACGTAGGAGTAAAAGCAACCATAGAAAGTGAGTAATTTAGGCCCATTTGCTGATACGGAACATAAATACTTAAGTTCCACATAAACTCTTATGTGACAGTTTACGTAGAGGAAAAAGTAGAACATAAGCGCTTAAGTTGAACATAAATATTTAAGTTTCGTATCAGCAAATGGCCCTTAGTTACTTTTGGTATTCTGTTTTTATTTTTGAAGTAAAACTTCTTTTCCGGCGTTGGGGATAAAAAATTTTCTATGGAGCTGTCAGTGACATGTCAAAAAGACACGTTATCAGTCAGACAGCGACATGTTTTTAGAATACAAAATGTTTGTACGTTTATAGGTTAGAATCTTAGAGAGGCCTTGCTTGAGGGAAAAGAAGTTTTACTTCTACCGCGCGTACGTCATTACACACAACCTTTTTTTAATATATCACAGCCCATCGACTCATGGAGAGCCTCAACCTAGTGACTTAACGATTTCTGTGTGCCTGTTACCAGGAATGGATGGGACCTTCAATTTTTTGCCGAATCTGAACGGGAGGATTTGTCACTTCTTTTTGAAGTTCTACAACATTTGTACATTGTTTTGTGTCCAAGAAAATCTCTTCTTAAAAAAAACATTTACCGAGATATTCGAAAAAACACATTTTCTTGACCTTTGCCCCCTTGAAAATGAACGATTTTCCGAGAAAATCTTTAAAAGAATGTTCTTGCAAGAAATCGGCCTTAAAAACGTATTCTTTGTACCAACCTATTATTATTATTAACAAAGAAAATAGAAAACAGAGTAGGTAATGAAAAAATACAAGAACACCGACAATACTCATGGAGAAAAAACTGTAAACAAAATATTAATCAATCTGTACCCGGCATTCTTCTGATACTCCTATTTGTTGAGTTGAGACGCGCAGTAAAACTGGATATTTTTACCTTCAAAAAGAAAACTTTAAACTTCATCTAATCATATTATATATATTTACATATATATATATATATACTTATATATTATATATAAATTTATATATCATAAGAAATGTATTTTGTATTTATATAAATATTTATACCTATATACGTTACTATTTATATACATACTTTTACGAACATATAATTTTATCGAAAAAAAAAACAAATTGTATGTATGTAAAGAGACAAAAGCATCAGCAGACGTCGTTCGGTTTTAATTTTTTTATTGCAACAATAAAAAACCCCTACAATTTCGACGAAAGTTTTGCTCGTTTTTCTTTAAAATTAAAATGATTGCAAAAAAATCGTATTCGAAAGAACCAGAAATGCACATCGAAGAAGCGGGGCGTTGGATTAGCAGAGAATTATCCTACTTATTTATTTTATTTTGTAATTAAAGTTTATTTATTAATTTACGTACATATTTAAAATATTGGCATTGGGGGTAGGTCAGCAGCAGTTGTTATTCGCATTCATTTCACTGTGTATATTCCTTTTTTACGAAACCACAAGTTATTTACAATTTTTTGTTTTACTTCAGTTGCAATCGTTTTTTTTTTCTTTTTGTTCACACGCACATAGATATTTTCTTAGAAAATTATCCACTCAATTTAGCCTTTGGTATATTAATTTTTTTTGTACATTATTTTTTTATTTTGATTCCCAATGCACATTTCAAAATTAAAATTATAAATATTAAAGAAAAATGAAAACAAACAAAAAAATTCTTTATTATTGTTTATTAAAAATTTAAAGATGTCAGACAAACATGGCGTCGCCTCTTGTAAATTTATTTTATTCCGAAACCAAAAATGGTTGACTCAAAATGGCCGTCGTTTTCACTTTAATAAAAAACTTGAACAGTGTGTGGTGAAAAACTGACTGACTTTTCGTGTGCAGACAAACATACATAGCGCAAATTTGTATTCTACTTACGGAAAAACATGCATCATTAGACAAATACTAGCCTTGTTCAGATGAATTGAACTCTAGAGAATTATTACAGTTAAATAAGGCATGTTTATTTGATATACCCAAATCCCGATTTTGACATATTTATGAAAATAATAGGTGTGTTTTATGCGGTGTTTTCACCGCACTGAAAGATTAACTTTGACAGCATCTATCAAAATGCTAATGTTGTTTCAATTTTTCTTATAAAGTAGAAGCGAGAGAAAGAAAGTTTTATTTGTGCCAAACGATGAAAAATCATCGAGATAGCTTAGCACCGTATGGATGTTAGTTAGGTCAGTTCGAATTTCGACCGATCGATCCTATGAAGATTTAGTAGAGATTTATTTCTAATCTACTAGATTTACGAAATAAATTTGTATGGTAAAACTTCGAGATTTAAAGAAGATTTATGGTAAATCCACTTAAATCCCGGATTTACTCTTGGTGAAAACGTAGTATTATTATTCACAAATCTATCTGGATCCGGATCTGGACTAAGTTTTAACATGTATTAGGCCAGGCGCGCACATTCAATTTTTAGTTTCGCAACTGCTTAGTTGCTAAAATGGCGCGCTGGCAACTGTGATCGAAATCAAATAGTTTAATCACCAGTTGAAAGAGAACCGCGCACTGGCAACTCTTTACTCACACTCGCACTCTTTTCTCTCTTGCACTTATAAAAAACAGCTCAACTGTTGCGAAGGCAATCGTTTAGTTTGTGTCAAAACACAAACTTTTTAGTTTCGAGAATCGAGTTGCTCTAAGTGCGCGGTGTCCCATATAAGCCCATATGTTTCATTTTAGCAACTAAACAGTTGCGAAACTAAAAATTGAATGTGCGCGCCTGGCCTTAAGAGTCTGATAAAATTTAAAATTATCGTTCAGTGGAGACGCAGTATAATACTGCGTCTTCACTGAACGATAATCTGAGATTTACTCCAATCTACTTGAAATCTTCTTGAAATCACTAGATTTACCATACAAAAATTAATCATCTCGATTCGAGATTTCAAATAAATCTACTTGAAATCTACTGTACTGAACGGATTCACTTTTCCATTTCCAATGAATCTGACAGTTTTATGGAAGAAAAAAGAAAAAAAAACAGTCTGTTGACAAACTGAACAAAAAAGAAACATTTTAATAACTGACACTGCTTGTAATTAAGATTTAAGATGTCAAAATAAATCTAACAAGTCCAGTGGAAACACTACTAGATTATTTTAAGTCAAACTGGAAAATAATCTAGATTATCGTTCAGTGGAAACGTAGTATAACACTCAAATAATAATGAAATGTCAGAATCATACACATCATTATAACACTTCCAATGAATACTGAGAAACAGAAAATTGTATGATAAGGGTATTCATGTAACGAGATAATTTTCCGCTTTGTAGAAAAATATAACTTTCCGCAACATGTTTTCATGAACACCCCCTAAGAAATACTTGCGTAAATGTGGGAAATATTCTGTGAAATGTCAAATTAAAAGTCAGAATCCATATATCTTTAGTTTACGAGGTTTATTTCTGCACTTTCCGCAGCAAATTTGTGAGATAATTTTATGCGATTTGCAGAAACTTTTTCCCATACAAATTTTGACAGCTCGTTTCTGCGGAGATAAAATTATCTGGTTTACGAGGTTTACGAGGGTTTTCCGCGTTTACATGAATACCCCTGATATGTATGTTGTATGAAATGTATGATGTGTATGATCTGAGAAACAGGCCCCATATAACATTTGATGAAAGGAAGTTTGAACGCGGCCATTATCAGAAAATTCAACTTCCTAAACACACCTTAAAAAGAGACAACTGCACGTTGAAAATAACAACAACTAATTCATGTGATGTAAAAAAAATATTTAATTTGCAAGAAATCTTAAGCTAAATCTATAGATAAAAATGAGATAAAACAAAAATACGAACTTGCCTGTCGAACGAAAAATAAATTATATTGCAACAAAATTCTCTTTTGAATTAATAATCAATAAATAATAAAGCAAAAGATAAAGATAACTAAAATAACATTCGTTGCATTCCTTTGTTGGGTATGATTTCTATATTGAATTCGAAGTTTAGAGAAGTGGAAGAAATTTATTGTGCTGCCGTCATCACTTACTGCGTGACAGATCGTATCGGTTATTCCAGTAACACAAATTTGCTTTTTTGTTAAGAGTTCTTTTTTTAAGCCTCGACACCACTGGGTCGACCCATGATAAAGAATTTCCCTCATATGCCGAAGAATATTTTAATATAAACGAAAAAATGTCATCCTCGGCAATATACGTTCTTGATGTGAAAGGAAAGGTAAACAAATGAAGACAATCGTACATTTAAAATAATTGATTATTATAATGATTATTATGTATAGGTGCTGATTTCTAGGAACTATCGCGGTGACATCGATATGGCGGTGATTGACAAGTTCATGCCATTACTAATGGAACGCGAAGAGGAGGGCTTGATAACGCCAATTCTCCAAATGGCCGAATGCACTTTCGCCTACATCAAGACAAATAACTTGTATATTGTGTCGACGACCAGAAAGAATGCCAATATAGCGCTCATCTTCGTATTCCTGCACAAGATAGCCCATGTCTTTGTGGAGTATTTCAAGGAATTGGAAGAGGAGAGCATTCGCGATAATTTCGTTGTAATCTACGAGTTGCTAGACGAATTGATAGACTTCGGTTATCCGCAAACCACAGACAGTAAGATCCTGCAGGAGTATATAACACAAGAAGGTCACAAATTGGAAATTCAACCAAGGATACCGATGGCTGTGACGAATGCTGTATCGTGGCGCTCTGAAGGCATCAAGTATCGCAAAAACGAGGTCTTCTTGGATGTGATCGAATCAGTGAATCTATTGGCTAATGCAAACGGAAATGTTCTTCGAAGCGAAATTGTCGGCGCAATCAAAATGAGGGTATATCTATCTGGGATGCCAGAACTACGTCTCGGATTGAACGATAAGGTTCTATTCGAAAGTACCGGACGTGGCAAGTCCAAGTCAGTTGAATTGGAAGATGTGAAGTTCCATCAGTGCGTGCGCCTGTCCAGATTCGAGAACGATCGTACCATTTCGTTTATTCCCCCCGATGGAGAATTTGAATTGATGTCCTATCGTTTGAATACACACGTAAACATTATGATCAATGTTTTGTTTTCTTAACTAAATTTGTATTTATTTAAGGTTAAGCCACTGATATGGATCGAATCGGTTATCGAACGTCATGCTCATAGTCGTGTCGAGTATATGATTAAAGCGAAATCACAATTCAAACGGCGTTCGACGGCAAACAACGTCGAGATTGTCATTCCAGTGCCAGGCGATGCAGATTCGCCTAAATTTAAAACTTCTATTGGTAGTGTGAAGTATGCGCCTGAACAGAACGCCATTACATGGACAATTAAATCTTTTCCGGTAAATATAATAAATAATTTCTAGGGACTCAAAAATCTCACTCATTCCTGTTTGCTGCTGTTCTGACTAGTCCGAACAGCTAACGTGAGAAGAGATACTCTTAGGTTATGTCACTTCTTCGCAAGAGACCACACTCCGGCCAAGAACATTTTTTTTGTTGATTTTTTAATCGGCAGCGTTAGAGAATTAAATCTAGACCTCGGGGGTGGAAATCAAACGCAATAACCATTACTCCTAGAAAAAGTTTAAGGTATTCTTTGATCTCACATTTTTTCATAACTATTGGACTGGAAATTCAGTGGCCAAGAAGCTTTGCTTGCCATATACTGTTTGTGCACGAAATGTCCTGACATTAGAAAAGAACTAGAGAATATTCTTGTGAAAAACTTGTGATAAATTTATAATTTTTTAATTTGATTTATAATAATAAATTATTCTTTATTTCACAACAAGCGATGCGCCCCGGCTCTGCACGGAAAGCACTTATTATCTATAGCCATATAACTTCTGACGGAATGATCGGGGCGGTCATGTGGCTAAGTCTTAGCTGATATCAATAGAAATGGTACAGTGCCTTGGTACGCCCCAGTCATCTAAAAAAAAAAACACATTTATGTAAGCCAAATGCGAAATTATGCTTCTTTTATGCAAAAAAAGGCAACAAAAATTCAGTCGATCCGATGACTGGGCTAATCGTAAGATTTCCTGAAAATCACCGATTTGGTCACGATGTTCTGGAGTTCATAGGAAACATACATACATGCACACGTACACACAACGATTTTCATATACAAATATTTATTTTGTGTGGGAAAAAAAACTGTAAGGACTTGGAAAAATACTTTTTTTTGATAAATGTTCCTCAATTCAGCAGAGCCTAAGAACAAGCAGTAGAATGCTGATTTCAATACATGTTTGGCCGCGGCACGATGGTTGTGTGCTGCCCTGTCAACCTCATGATCAACGGTTCGATCCCTGTCGTCGTATATGTCGTTTTAATTCCATTAAAACCTAAAAATTGTCATCAATGGGTTGCTGGTTTGCTCATTACATGTTGTTCAGGCATAACACTAACAACATGTAATTGAGGTTAAGGTTTTTTATTGAACTTTAATATATACAGTCTTGGCCAAATGTATTAGGCACCCCCAAAAAGATGCCATAATTTTAAAACCAAGTAAAATTTAAAAAAAAAAAACAAGTATGCAGAAATGTTGTACATTCTTTTTTATTAAAGAAAATTTAATATTTTGTATGGCCACCCCTCGCTTTTATGACTGCTGCTATTCGTTTAGGCATAGAGCTTACGTGCTTGCGGCATTCGTCAGAACTTAATTTGAGCCATTCTTGCTCAAGAAACTTTTTGAGCATTTTTTTGATGTTTTTGGGTATTGTCGGACTTTACGCTTTAAAATTTCCGATAGATGCTCAATTGGGTTCAGATCTGGGGACTGGGCAGGCCATGGAAGCAGGCCAATGGCATTTTCAGCAAACCACTTCACTGAGAGGGCGGACTTGTGACAGGGTGCATTGTCCTGCTGGAACAACACACCCCGCATATTTGTATCACCAAAAATATGCTGGAAAGATGCCATCAGCGTGTTTTCCATCAAATTAATGTATTTTTTTGAGTCCATGCGACCCTCATAAATGACCATTTTGCCCACGCCGGCGTTGCAGATCATGATTTAATTTTCCTAATATATGATGCTGAAATGAATAGCTTAGACTACGATAATTGTTATTTCTATCGTGATTTTAAAAACATAAATCTATTCGACCTTCTCAATGAATGTTCCAGCATTGACATGCTTCCTTTTAGGTCTTCTGCATCGGTTGATTTCAAAGTTGATTTTCTTAATAACGTATTCAAATATTTGTATGATAAATATATTCCACTTAAAAGGAAAATTAAAAGTAGAAGTTGTCCTTGGGTTACTCCACATATTGAAAACCTTATATGCGAACGTAATTTTTTGTACAGTGTTTTTAAGCATACGAGATTGATCAGTGATTGGAATAGATATAAAAGCTGTAGAAATTTCACAGTGAAAGCAATTCGAAATGCAAAAAAGGTTATGTACTTTAATCTATTGGATGTCACTAAGAACTCAACCAAAATAATATGGAAAAATTTGAAAAATTTAGGTGTAACCAATAGATCGAACCCTTTGAGAAATGCTGATCTTGTTTTTGCAAACAAATTAAATAACTTTTGCAATGTCTAGCATGTGTAGACCTCCAATTACTCAAAGGGCACACAGCTACAATGGGGCTTTTCATTTCAACTGTGTTACAATAGAAGACTGTGCATTCGCATTATATTCAATAAAATCAAATGCGCTGGCCACTGATGAAATTTCACCTAAATTTATACGCTTACTTCTTCCAGTTATTATGCCAAGTATATGTAATATTTATAATCACTGTTTAATGAAGTCGTTTTTTCCGAGTGCGTGGAAACTGACGAAAATCATTCCCCTACTAAAGAAAGGCAATGAACAGGAGTTGTCTAACTATCGACCCATTAGTGTTTTACCATTTCTTTCAAAAGGATTAGAGAAACTTATGTTGAATCAAATAATTTGTCACCTTGAGTCTTTCAACTTGTTATCACCTTTACAGTCGGGTTTCCGAAAAAAACCAAACCTGTGTCTCAACAGTTTTAAAAGTTTCAGATGATATAAGAGTGGCTATTGATCAAGATAAGGTTACTATATTAAGTTTACTAGACTTTTCGAATGCTTTTGGTTCAGTGGATCACAATATATTGATTGATAAATTAAGATACAAATATGATTTTTCTTCAAGTTCCATTGGTATGGTAAAAGGTTTTTTGAGCGGTCGCCAACAGGCTGTTTTTATTGGTTCCGTTGTATCTAATAATATTGATATAGATCGTGGAATCCCCCAAGGCTCAATATTAGGCCCAATTTTATTCTGCATGTTTATAAATGATGTTGTCGATGTAATAAAATTTAGTTCTTGTCATCTTTATGCGGACGACCTTCAAATTTATTTGTCTTTTCCTTTAGGGCTTTTGGAAGATGCAGTCTATAGCATAAACGAGGATTTGAATAATATTTATGAATGGACTTTGAAAAATAACTTGATCATTAATCCTACTAAATCTCAAAGCATAATAATTTATAAAAGTAATCTAAATGAATCATACTTTCCCAAGATCTCTCTTAATGGAAATATTATTCCTTATAAGTCTACTGTAGTCAATTTGGGATTCGTATTTAATAAAACATTAACTTGGAATAACCATGTCAATAAAGTAGTTGGGATCATATATGGTTCTTTGAGACGCTTGTGGAGAGTTTCCTTTTTCATTCCACAATCAAGTAGACTTATGTTGGTCAAAACTTTACTTGTCCCAATTATAACTTATGGGATACCTCTATATGCCGGCATGGACTCAATCAGCAAACAAAAGTTAAATGTAGCATTTAATGCGTGTATACGCTTTATTTATTCTTTGAAGAAGTATGATCATGTATCTCACCTAACTAATTGTGTTTTAGGGATGCCACTTACAGTGATGGAAAAAATAATAGAAACAAAGCTTTACATAATGATCAACTATTAATAACTACATACAATTACGTCTTCCTCGGTTCTAATTTTTATATATTAATTGCACCTAGCATGACTTTGAAATGGTGCAGCCGTTTGTTGTCATTAGCTCTTTCTTTGGACTTAACGGTAAAAAAATGAACTAAGTGATAATTTCGCCTGGAAAAAATAATAGAAACAAGGTACTTTGACTTTCAATTTGACTTAGATTTCGTTTTTTATTTTTATTGAAATAGACGTTTTATTGTTGTTTATTAGTTTTGCACGTGTTTCAGTCGTTTTAATAAAAAAAAAAACAACAGTTATTTTAAAATTTTATAAAGATGGGTCGTGGAGTGTGTTGTACTATTACTGAGCGCAATTTAATAAAAAACTTCAGAAAAAATGGGAAAACTATGGAAAAAATAGTACAGGCAATAAATTGTTCAAAAAAGAAGATATTTACAGTTCTCTATTCAAGTTCAAAGCCAGAAACAAGAGGCAGAAAACGAAAGACCTCAACGCGGTTTGATAAGATATTGGTACGACTGTGTAAAAAAAAAGCTTTTTTCTTCTTCAAACGACTTGAAAATTGAACTAAATGCGCCTGTTTCAAGTCGTACAATAAGAAACCGACTAATGGAAGCAAGGCTTCCTGAAAGAAGTCCCAGAAAAGTACCATTCTTGAGCAAGAAAAATATTTTGCAGAGAATGACTTTTGCAAATAAACACGCCCAACGAGAAAATTGGAACAACGTTTTATAGTTGGATGAAACAAAGATAAATTTATCTGGTTCCAATGGCAAAATGTATGTCAGACAATCTAAGAACGCAGAATTCGATCCAAGCTACACAAAAAAGACTGTTAAACATGGTGGAGGAAATATCATGATTTGGGGGTGCTTCTCAACATCTGGGGTTGGTCCAATTTTTTGGATAAAATACAGAATGTGTGTTATTGACTACGTCCGAATCATAAATGAAGTTATGCTGCCATTTGACGAAGAGAACATGCCAATTACATGGGAATTCATGCAGGATAACGACTCCAAGCACTCCTCAAAATTGGCTAAGGAATACTTTAACAAAAATAAAATAAATGTTATGGATTGGCCATCGCAGTCCCCGGATCTTAATCCCATAGAACACCTGTGGGGCATACTTAAGAGGAAAATTGGAGACTTCAGAGCCAAGAATAAGGAAGAACTGTGGTCTATAATACAAAATGTATGGTATTCCATACCTTCCGAGACATGCGCCAAGTTGGTTCATTCCATGGGGCGGAGATGTGAAGCCGTGATTAAAAATAAAGGTGCAACGACCAAGTACTAAACGAATATGAACCAATTTAACTGTTAAGTTTCTCTTTACCAAAAAGAAAAACACAATTATAATATTGTTTCTATTATTTTTTCCAGGGTAAAATGGATGTTAATATTAATTTTAATTTTTCTCATTACTAATTTTTCTTTTTATTAATAAATTTAATATTGTGTATATTTTAAACTTTATAGAGACTTATTGTATGTATTTTTAATTTTCAATTTCCTTCCAATAAACTTTTTGTTTTTAAAAAACTTCGCAGAAGAAGTTTGTTTCTATTATTTTTTCCATGACTGTATGTCACACTTTGTAAGGGAAATTTGTATATTTATTTTTATTCTAATACGTCAGCAAAAGCCTCTACTTATTCGATAAGCTTCAGTTTTCATCATCGCTGCGCACTAGAAATTTAATTTGGAATTTGGAATATAATACCCGCTCAATTTAAGAATATTTTAAATTTGAATGAATTTATGTACTCCATTACAGATCATCTTCAAAACGCAGATGTAGCTTTACATTTTCACTCTATTTTTATTAGTTAAAACATTATAATTATATAATATAATCAATCCATTTGTTTCTTTTTTATATTAATACATACTCTTTTATCTTAGTTTTCATATTTGACATTTATATACAAATTTTTGTAAAATTTTAAAACCACGAAAAAGATACCAATCTTAAGGTTTTTATATCACCAATAAATAAATGAAATGAAATGAAGTAAAGTGCGATTCCGTAGAGATAAACTTTCATTCAAAAAACATGACTGTTTGAATCAAGCCCTATATCACGCAGCGAGATGGAGCACTTAGTCGTTTTTTGGTAGCCGGCAAGTGCTTTAAGCATATTATTCCTTTCTTTCTCCGACGATATTGAATTGCAAAATTACCGGTGGATCGTCTTTTCCATGGCGGTGTTTAGTGCGAAAGACATTTTTAAGCGCTGGTGGTGATATTTCGATAGTATCGCACAGTTGTTTATATAAATTATTCAAATTTTCATCCTAAAGCTCCGGGATTCCAAAAACAACAGCATCTATTAAGAATTCTTACAAATTAAAATCAGTTGTAATTAATTATTACACGCGTCTTGATAGTTTTTACCGGAGCCAATACAAATGCGTCTATTCGCTCTCGAACATGCCACCAATTGGTTCACGTCCAGCATTGAAAGTAATAGTGCGATTTCAAAAACGAAAATGCCTTTTTAGTTATTATTGTAACTTAAACATTATTTTTTTTATTTTGTTATTGAAACAAAAATTGTATATTATATACAAATTAATTAGATATTGTATAAAATTAATAAGACAAGCAAACTTGTTGGTGGTCTCTCTACGCGCATGCTTCTTCATCCGGTATGTATTAGTGGTGCAATTTTTATTTTCGATTATTGTTTATCCCCAATGAATTGTCTAAGAAATTATGATAAAAATAAAAACAATTTAACTAACAGTATTGTGCTAGAGATAATGACATACCATATCAGACGAATCCCAGTCAAGTGTTCGAATCCTTTTACATTTTGGTACTTCCATTTATATTTATTCGATCGGCAGACGAGATGTTTTTATCTTCTTTGATTAACAGCTGAGCTGTATTATGATAGCTAAATGTAACAGATTCTCACTGTTTGGTACTTTATTTGACCCAAGCTCATTATAACTATAATGTATAGGAAAATCTTTTATAAATAAGAATTTATATAGTAGATGAATAAGTCCTTATGTACTGACCCGTTTAGCGAGTTCTAATAAATAGGGCTGCAATGTAAGACGATAGAGATTTTCATTTTCGAAATATTCTATCTTTTGATTGATGTAACAACAGAATTATGTTGAGTTATTTAATCATATTGAGAACTTGTTCCAGCAATAGATTTTTTGAGAAGAAAAACGCTCAAGCCGGTCAGAGCTTTATTTGTTTTGGCCAAGGAAATTACAATAAAACCTTTTGATATGCCAACCAGAAAGCGTATTAAAAAATGGTTCGTTTTTTCACCGCATCTTTGTTCATTTTGGTTTTAATTTACCTTGCTGTTATTACTGTTATTGACTTTTGAGGATTTAAACTAAAATATTATTTTCATCCCCTGAGATTAAATTAAAGTTCAGCAATTTTATAGACTTGAAAATTTCCTTTAAGGAAACAAAATTGTTTCGAAATGTTTATTCATTTTATTCGATTTTTGCAACAAAAAAGCCAATATGAGCCACAGTACGGGGGACAGGTGGAAAAAATATCCATGCTTCAATATTCTGAATGAAAAGTGATATACTTTTCGTTCAGTACGTGATAGTGGTTTGGGGTTCACAATTTTCTTTCAGAAGAAATAACCGATCCTTAAAAATATGCTTTGTTTTCTTACCATTTAACTTCAGATTATGTTTTCTTAATCGGCTCAAGAACAACACTTCTGATGGCTTCGTCACCTATGCCAAATATAAGAAAATCATCTGCTATGACTTCTATTCCATTTCCAATTAATCCACTCAAAATCTTATGAAAACCATTTGCCAATACTCCGGAGCAGGGGCTATTCCAAGTGGCATGCAATTCCAGCGCATCCTTCCAAAAGGCGTCCAGAATGTTGTCAACTCCTTGCTTGATTCGTCTAATGGAACCTGCCAAAATCCATTTTTTGCGTCAAACTTACTAAAGACTTTCCCTTGCTTAAATTGGGCAGTGCTTCCTCAATCGTTGGAATCTGGTAATTAAATCGTTTAACACTGAAGTACACACATGGCCTACTATAGTAGACTACAGTAACAGTTTTATTTATTTATTTTATTTGTTTGTACTAAGAAAGGTATTTTTTCACAAAACTCTTGAAATTCCTAACTAATATTTATGAATTTAAGTTATTAAATATTTAAGACAATAAATGAATATAATATTTAAATATTTTTTTCATTTAAATCTTTATCAACTTAAAAAATGATTGAGATTTTTAAATGGTCTACAATAGTACCCCATGCGTGCATTAGTGTAAAAAAAAGGACGCGTGTACTCCAGTGTTAAGCGATTTGTTCAGATGTGTAGGATCTAAACAGATACGAAATTTTTCATTGCGTCTGATAAGAACTAAATTGCTTATACAAGGTGTGTGATGGTCTATTTTATTAATGATTCCTCGTTGTTCCATTTCATCTAGTTTCTGTCTAAGCTGATTCCATAAGGGTAGTGGCATGCATTGCTTAGGAGGCACCTTGTCATCGACTTCTAATTTTATGGCACATCAATAACACCTTCACTTTCAAAAACATCCGCATACTGTTTTAAGATAGCATTTGTTGAATCGTTTTCATATTCCATCAGAGCATTAACTTGAATAATATTCATCTCTATTGGATCGGTAGCTCCTATAATTACATTACAATTTGTGTTTAAAATTTGAAAACACAAGTTATGGGTAACTTCATTTACCACACATTTTAGGCTACCTACCCCGATTTAATTCAGAATTATGTCCACTAAAGCTTCTTAATTTACCTTCGCTCATACGAAAAGCCTTCTTTTTGCCTTTTAATCGTGTAAATAAATCTCTAATCATAAAGTTGCATGATGTACCTGTGTCAATTACACATTTCACACTTTCAGTTTCTTGGCATCTACTGTTCTCTTTAACAAAATCTATATTTTTTCTAACAATGCTCTTCTTAGCTGTACTTCCCTTTTCCACTGTTTGCACTAATAATATTTCGTCATCCGATGAACTGTCATTTATAACATTTTTTATACTCGTTATTAATAGTTGCTTTACATACTGAGCTGAAGTGGTTTCTTCGATAACACTTTCTGCATATTTTTCCATATGCAAAACATTTACCTCGCTCGTGAGAGATATCGCAATAATCAATATATTCAAATTTGGATCGTTGATTTTTGTATATATAATCTTATTACTCTCATGTGTTTCTTCCTCTGCTTCTTTGTTGCCAACTTCAATCGACAAATTTTTCATTCTTAGAGAAGTCTGTTCAATTAGTTTGCACATTTCAATCGCTTTTTGCAATGTTAAATCTTTCGTCATCAAAAGCTTTCGCCTCATGTCATTGATGCTAATTCCAGAAAACCGATCACACACAAAGTTATTCTATTCAATAGCGGGAGGGATATGAACAAGTTTTAATTAATTCTCGCAGTCGACAAATGTATGCTTCTATACTCTCGTCATTACCTTGTTTTGCTGTATAAAACAAAAATCTTTCATACCTCGTATAAACCTTTGGTTTAAAATACGCCTCAAGAGTATCTAGAATTCCTTTCACTGTTTTCTTCTCATTTTCAGAAATTTTCAACTGTGAAAGAATTCTGAAGCACTCGTCCCCCATGCACGCTTTGAAGATCGCCCCCCGCTGCTCATCCTTTTTTTCGATTAGATCAGCAGCAATCTCAAAATTTTCCCATTGGTCCCTAAATGTCTTCTAATTTTCCACCTGATTCTCGTTCGTGTTCATAGCACGAGGCGGTGTTATACTCATCACTGTATTCATTTTAGATACTTTTAATTGCTTAATTGGTTTTGTTTAATTTCTTTATTTTTTCCCCTTTCACTTTCTGACGTACTATTCTAATTCTTTAAGCTAGTGTCACCACATCTGACACCATGTTATGTTCATGGATTTAAGTAATATTTGGGAGTTTATTAACAACTGGCTATAAAATAATTCAATATAATATCGAGTAGGTACACATACATAAAATATTATTTACATGGAGAGTTGCTATGTGCATATGTATAACTATGTGATCATATACATACGCATATTCTACAACACTTACTATATTATTAACAAAGCAGATTTGTCCACCAAACCTCAATTTATCTTTGAATAGAAGACAATCAGCCTTATTGCGTAAGGCGTTGAACGCCAAAATAAAAAGGTCAGTGTGAATTTGGTATTACGTAAGGCGTTCGACGCCAAATAAACGTCAATTTGTCGATTCTCTCTTGTGGAACGTGTTCTCTATATTGTTTTTGGTATTCCGTTAGTCGTTTCCATACAAAAAACGTCTGTAAAAATGCCGAAATCTGTCGTCTAGAAATTTGTTGACGACAGGAGTAAAAATATAATTTTTTTAAATTTATTTTAGTTTTTATAATTTAAAATTCTTTGTTAAGAGTGAAAATAACAAATCTATAAGGAGTTACAAGAAAAGGCTCGAGTAGGTACCCAGCATCTCCTGCAAAAATGTATTTTTATTTGAACTGTTATCAGTCACAATCACATACCCAAAGGCCAAGTATTTCTTTCTCCTCCATCATATGCATATGTGTATATACAAATATTTATATCAAGCGATCTATCTATTCTATATATGTATGTATCTATCCGATTAAAATGGAAAATAAAAGAATTCGTAGAAATTACAACTTGGCAAAGATAAAACGTGAGCAGGTATTTCCTTAAGAATGTTGTTTAGGCTTGTCTGGGATAGTCCCAAATTGAAGTCGTTCCCAACCCCTTTTGGTAGCTCGCTTTTGCAAAAAATCGAAGGGTATCAGCAAGTTTGAATGTGTTACAAATGCGATAAAATTAAAAATCAAAACCAGTGGTAGAATTACCTACTGAATATATATTTTTTAATTTAATAACATACTTTGTGGCAGCCAAATCAAAAGGATTTGCTTTAGATGGAATGTATATCTTCTGCAGTATCAAATCTTTCTTTTCTTCTTCTTCTTCGTCGTCACTGGTGCTCCAAGAAAAATAACTTTCTACACTGTTAATTTTTCTTATTTTTGAAACAAATTCACACAAATACAATTTTCAAAACCAAATTATTCAATTTGCAAACAATTTGATATGTCAGATGTTTGGAATGTATTGTGGAATGTAAGAGCGAGAGAAACGCTGGCGTTTTAGTTACGGAATACCAAAACAAAAACGACACGACTCCTAAAACGACAGTTGGCGTTTTAGAAAAACGCCTATCGTAATAAGGGTGAATATTTTGTTTGATGCATTGACAATTTTATATAGGAAAAGCTCACTTACTAAATACTATAAAATTACCAATTGAATATTCCAGGGAGGTAAGGAATATTTAATGCGTGCTCATTTCGGTCTTCCCAGTGTGGAATGCGAAGAAACTGAAGGTAAACCACCAATTCAAGTGAAATTTGAAATACCTTACTTTACTACGTCTGGCATTCAGGTAAGAAATCAACTATTAATTTTATTTTTATCTTTTTTTACATTTTGTTGCACATCTAACTTCCAGGTTCGTTATTTGAAAATTATTGAAAAAAGTGGCTATCAAGCTTTGCCCTGGGTACGTTACATTACTCAAAATGGGGACTACCAACTGCGAACAAATTAGTGAACACGCCCCAAAACATTATTGTTTAAAAAAATAACCAGAAATAAAGTAACTTATGTATTTTTATTTCGAAGCATACGTATATTTTTTTATTGGGCAGAGAAGTCAGCTCTTTACATAAGTATAAATAAATTAAGTTAAAATATTTCAAACAAGCAAATTATATAAACGATTATACACTCATACATTCGATCATTGTAATTATTATGCTCTTTATTTTGTTGCTTAATTTCTATATTTATTTTCTTGTCATAGTATATTCGTTAAAAATTTGGTTGATTATAACAAAAACTTAAATTAGTTAATAAATAACATTTTCCTTGCACATACATAATTGTTGTTTATTTTTACTGAAATATAATAATTTTAATTTAAAACAAATGTGTATACTAAACCTGAGTGATCAAAAAGCGCTTTGACTGCTTTTCTACTAAAGCGATTTTTATCTTTGCTTCTTTTTGTGTTTCCTTCAGATTGCAGGGGTGCTTTTAACACCCCGACTCCACAAGATATCTGTCTCTCCAACTCAATGTCTGACATCTCTACCTCTACATTTTCTTATTGCTTCGCTGGGCAAAATATGTCATGATTTTTCATTTCTATCCCTACTGCACGGGATGTGTTTTGTGCGGACAACAGAAATTAGCAAAGGGTAAAACTAACAAAAATTATATATAAAGAATGCGCATCTACCTAAAGTATAAATAAATAACACCAAACATAACTTAACGCACGAACAAATGAATAACATGACACGTTAATGTATTTACTTACAAAATAAAAAAAAAATATTTGCCGAAGGAATACTTGACAAGAACCAACCAAATGAGAAGACACGAAATAATTTTTTGAATTTCTTTTCTTTATTTAGCAATATTTAGCTATTTGTATAAACTAACATTATCGTAAATAAACTTATCACTATACGTACTTTATCTTTACATAGTTTATTAATTTCTTTTTAAAAATATTGAAATTTTCTTCGGATTTTAAATTATAAGGCATTTCATTAAACATTTTAAGACCATTGTATACAAGCATATTTTGTGCAGACTGTGTTCTAAATAAAATGCATGACTGGATCGCACGAACTTGCTCTTATGTAAAAGTACTTTGGAATTTAAGATACATTTTATAAATATAAAACATGGATTTAATGAGATAATAATGTTCAAGTGCATAAAATTGCTAAAAAAATTTCAATTTCCCCTCTAGGCAATCACGGAAGACCCTTAACCACCGAGATTGAAAGAAATAGGTTCAGTGGTTTAGGCTGTAGTAAGAGGTACAGACATACAGACACACTGAAACATGTTTTTTGTGTACTAAATTTTTCTTAAAATTTTTATAAAAAAAAATAATATGCAAATTGTTAGTATTTAATAACATAAATTTTAAAACGTAATTTAAAAATTTAATCCTGTATTGGTTTTCAAGATATTGAATTTTCAAAAAAAAAAATTTTATTATTTTTTTAAAAATCCAAGAACTATTTTTTCGAAAAAAATTTTAGTTTATATTTTTTAAAATGCAAGGCAGCTCTTGCATAAAAATTTTGGTTAAAATCGTTAGAGTCGTTGGTGAGAAATTCGAAAATCAAAATAACGGTTCTATGACAGGTACCCCTAATAACATTTCGCCCCAAATTTTTTTCTGACCAAAATGTAGTCCCTGCCCATAATATCACACTTATCACACTTCCCAGTGTGGAATGCGAAGAAACTGAAGGTAAACCACCAATTCAAGTAAATTTGAAATACCTTACTTTACTACGTCTGGCATTCAGGTAAGAAATCAACTATTAATTTTATTTTTATCTTTTTTTACATTTTGTTGCACATCTAACTTCCAGGTTCGTTATTTGAAAATTATTGAAAAAAGTGGCTATCAAGCTTTGCCCTGGGTACGTTACATTACTCAAAATGGGGACTACCAACTGCGAACAAATTAGTGAACACGCCCCAAAACATTATTGTTTAAAAAAATAACCAGAAATAAAGTAACTTATGTATTTTTATTTCGAAGCATACGTATATTTTTTTATTGGGCAGAGAAGTCAGCTCTTTACATAAGTATAAATAAATTAAGTTAAAATATTTCAAACAAGCAAATTATATAAACGATTATACACTCATACATTCGATCATTGTAATTATTATGCTCTTTATTTTGTTGCTTAATTTCTATATTTATTTTCTTGTCATAGTATATTCGTTAAAAATTTGGTTGATTATAACAAAAACTTAAATTAGTTAATAAATAACATTTTCCTTGCACATACATAATTGTTGTTTATTTTTACTGAAATATAATAATTTTAATTTAAAACAAATGTGTATACTAAACCTGAGTGATCAAAAAGCGCTTTGACTGCTTTTCTACTAAAGCGATTTTTATCTTTGCTTCTTTTTGTGTTTCCTTCAGATTGCAGGGGTGCTTTTAACACCCCGACTCCACAAGATATCTGTCTCTCCAACTCAATGTCTGACATCTCTACCTCTACATTTTCTTATTGCTTCGCTGGGCAAAATATGTCATGATTTTTCATTTCTATCCCTACTGCACGGGATGTGTTTTGTGCGGACAACAGAAATTAGCAAAGGGTAAAACTAACAAAAATTATATATAAAGAATGCGCATCTACCTAAAGTATAAATAAATAACACCAAACATAACTTAACGCACGAACAAATGAATAACATGACACGTTAATGTATTTACTTACAAAATAAAAAAAAAAATATTTGCCGAAGGAATACTTGACAAGAACCAACCAAATGAGAAGACACGAAATAATTTTTTGAATTTCTTTTCTTTATTTAGCAATATTTAGCTATTTGTATAAACTAACATTATCGTAAATAAACTTATCACTATACGTACTTTATCTTTACATAGTTTATTAATTTCTTTTTAAAAATATTGAAATTTTCTTCGGATTTTAAATTATAAGGCATTTCATTAAACATTTTAAGACCATTGTATACAAGCATATTTTGTGCAGACTGTGTTCTAAATAAAATGCACGACTGGATCGCACGAACTTGCTCTTATGTAAAAGTACTTTGGAATTTAAGATACATTTTATAAATATAAAACATGGATTTAATGAGATAATAATGTTCAAGTGCATAAAATTGCTAAAAAAATTTCAATTTCCCCTCTAGGCAATCACGGAAGACCCTTAACCACCGAGATTGAAAGAAATAGGTTCAGTGGTTTAGGCTGTAGTAAGAGGTACAGACATACAGACACACTGAAACATGTTTTTTGTGTACTAAATTTTTCTTAAAATTTTGATAAAAAAAATTAATATGCAAATTGTTAGTATTTAATAACATAAATTTTAAAACGTAATTTAAAAATTTAATCCTGTATTGGTTTTCAAGATATTGAATTTTCAAAAAAAAAAAAATTTATTATTTTTTTAAAAATCCAAGAACTATTTTTTCGAAAAAAATTTTAGTTTATATTTTTTAAAATGCAAGGCAGCTCTTGCATAAAAATTTTGGTTAAAATCGTTAGAGTCGTTGGTGAGAAATTCGAAAATCAAAATAACGGTTCTATGACAGGTACCCCTAATAACATTTCGCCCCAAATTTTTTTCTGACCAAAATGTAGTCCCTGCCCATAATATCACACTTAATTTTTTTTATCAAAATCGTTAGAGCCGTTTTCGAGATAAATAAGATTTTGCATTACGGGTGTATGGGGGGTACCGTTAGTTTTAGAGCTAAAAAAAAAATTTCAATTTCCCCTCTAGGGAATCACCGAAGACCCTTAAGTACCGAGTTTGAAGAAAATACCTCCGGTAGTTTAGGCTCTAGTTCGAGGTACAGACATACAGACATACAGACATACAGACAGACAGACGGAATTGTCGGACCCACTTTTTTCGTCTTCGCTATCATCGTAATGTCAACTTTGATCAAAATCTCGAGTTCGATTTTTTTTTCAAATGCAGAACTTGCTATATAGTACCTATATCGCAAGTAAAAATGGAAGACGAAAATCGAAATTACTTCTTACATTATGACCATGTGTATCACAAACATATATAATTCTATCACATAAATAGTTAGGAACCAGTCCATTTTTCATTTTAAAAACATATATTAACACATTCATAATAGTTCTCTGGTTTACAGTTAGCCATTTCAACACATTTAACATTGAGACAATTGGTGTTAACCAGTGGCATTTAAGAATTATTCTCATAGCTTTACTTTGTAACTTTTGTAACCTATCAATCATTGTTTTATTACCAAGATAAATGATAGTAGAGCAATACTCAAAATGAGGTTTTATAATAGTATTATATACAGTAATTGCACAAAGAGTTGACATTCGGTTTCTTATCCTAGAAAAAAAACCAATCTTCTTTCCAATTTTTTTTGATATGTAATCAATATGTGTATTGAAATCTGTCATCTGTCAAATTTCATATCAGGCACATCATAAGAGGAAATATCGCGTCTCCATTGGAGATTTCATATCATGATGAGCATCCTGAGAGAATTTATCTCCTGTGGAGTCGGGGTGTAAACCAGCGATTTTTATTGCAAGTTAACTTAGTTGAAGGGAAAAGAAGTCATCTCTCCGCACCCTTTACTCTACCTAAGTAGTTTAGTGAAGTTGACTGCGCGAATGCCAAATGGAAAATGAAACATAAGGAAATCCACAAAGAAAGAACAACGATAATTCTGCAATTTTACCAACCTCAGCTATTTCGCATCACTACAGCAATGATACTCGATCGTTATAGCCAAACCACAATCTCGCGTTTGGTCGGTCGGGCGTTGACATTTTGAATAAAAACAATAGACTCTTATGAGGCAATCTGAAATGTTACCTCCGGCGTTGCGACCGCTTTATATCGTAATATCGTAAACGTCAGACCAACGCCAGGCCAAAGCAAAAGTAGATCTATTTTCTATTCGGTCGGGCGTTTGACAGTTCATTGTCGGCCGTATTTTGTATTTTTTGTTTTGAAAGTTGAAAATTGAAGTGAAATAAGAAGTAAGTAATTGAAGTTCTTTTTTTATAAATAATTAAATCGAATGTCGCCGGTTTCATTCAGGTTATTTTAAAGAAATGTTCTGGATCATGCTTTTGCATTGCATCATAATTAAGAGCAAAGAATCCATCAGTGTCTCTGCTTAAATTGAGCTCCCGAACCCATCGCTGCCTTTCTACTCTTTTTTCGTCGTTTTTAAATGCCTCATACCCAGCATAGCTCACAACACCGAACAAGGAAAAGTCAAGGAGGTCATCAAGATCATCCATATCGGCCATATCCATCTCTTGTTTAAGAAAATAGCTTCACAAATTAACTATTTTAAATGCCCAAAATTTAAAATACGCAATATTATATACCTTGTAAATTAATAAACAGTAACAAAATTCATTGGAACATAACAATTAAGTAGGTACTTATCAAAGATGTCATGGAAATGTCAGTCAACGCTCGAGTTTTGAAGCTAAATTTCGTTTTACAAATACTACGGTCGCGCTTTTTGACACACAAAATCGTATATACGATCAAACGCCCATTTAACGCCGGACCGACGAACGCGAGATTGTGATTTGGCCATTAACGTCAAGCGTTCATTAACGAAAAAATTAAAGTTGTCATCACTTCAAACGTAAACTGTTCACTATTGCAAACTTTGATATAGCTTGAACCAATTCAGAAAAATCACTGAAAAAAAGAAAAAAAAGATGTACATGCCGGCGTTGTTGTCAATGATGCTGCTGCGATCATCATCATACTGAAGCACTTAGGAGGGTGAGTTTTGTTTATAGCTTCGCTCACAGTAAAAAAAATGAATTTCCAGCGATGGACTTTCTTTGAATAAGATATGATCATGGTTTATTTTTCTTTCATAGCTTGATGTCTAAAAAAATATTTCATCTCTGGTGAGATAAAAAGAAAAGATTTTTAGGTGTAAACTTTACTTCGAAAAAATAATATTAATAATAGGTGCGTTTTATTATCCACAAATCTATCTGGATCCGGATCGGGATCTTCGCTTGAAAATAAAACGATACGGATCTTAGTGACAGCAGTGTTATAAGCCCGTCTCTTTTTATCCTTGGGTTTGGAAATTTTAAATTATGTCTTGTCTTTTTTCTTTACACTATAGCTTACACTACCTTACCATAAAAAGCCATCTACTCGCCAGTTCAACAACTAATTTTTGGATCTTTGAAATAGATCCCGATAGAAAACAGGATCCCAAATTGTTTTTGTAATACATGTTAAAACTTAATCCAGATCCGGATCCAGATAGATTTGTGAATAATAGGTGCGTTTTATTATTCACAAATCTATCTGGATCCGGATCTGGATTAAGTTTTAACATGTATTACAAAAACAATTTGGGATCCTGTTTTCTATCGGGATCTATTTCAAAGATCCAAAAATTAGTTATTACACTGGCGAGTAGATGGCTTTTATGGTAAGGTAGTGTAAGCTATAGTGCAAAGAAAAAAGACAAGAAATAATTGAAAATTTACAAACCCAAGGATAAAAAGAGACGGACTTATAACACTGCTGTCACTAAGATCCGTATCGTTTTATTATCAAGGGAAGATCCAGATCCGGATCCAGATAGATTTGTGAATAATAAAACGCACCTAATAAAACGCACCTAATTTTTGTTTTTATTATTGGGACAAATTTCAGTGCACCTATAATAAAAAAAATAAGTCTATTGCAAAATGCAATTGGGTTAGACAAAAAAAAACTACCTGCGAGCTGCGACATAGGATTAATTGACAAAAAGCTTAGGGATTATTGTTTATTTCTATGTTTTATGATTTGTGGCTTAGTAACAGAAACGTTCCCGGGGCGTTGTGTTTATATTTATTTTATAGCGTTAGTGTATATTTGATATATTTTTTTATTTTTTGACCTGTGGGGTTCAATTCAATTCAATTCAATTTATTTTCAAAAAGGGTGTACAAGTAAGACTTAGTCTTTTATAGTACCTAAGAACTGGTTACATTTTTCGACAAAACTAAGAAAATTACAATCAAAAATTAAGAAATAATAATAAAAATTAATACTAAGAGAAAATCTAAATAAATAAAAAAAAAGAAGAAGCCTGTGTTATTCACTTTTTAATAATAAATTATACCTTGTGTTACAGATTTTTGCCATTTGATCCCTATACATTTCTCCCTTCCCGTCACCTCCCAATTTCACCACCCATCCCTCCCCTTTACTTCATTATTCCCATGTTATTTTATTGGCTAAAGTGAAGTATTATTGCTTTCTTAAAATTTGCGGTAGAAATGATTTTTTTAATAGTAACAGGCAGAGAGTTCCATAACTTAGTTGCATGAATAAAATTAATTGTAGATTATTGTTAATTAGTTAGATTAGTGTTTACGAGTTTGAATAATTTTTACCTACGAGTTTTTAAGAATGAATTTTTGCATCAGAGGGAATTAACGTATTTGAATTATATTTGCTTTGGTTTGCAATTCAGTTTAAAAAAAAACAACCAAGAGTTATACATCGAAATACATTCACAAGAAATTTTAATGGATCCATTTAGAAAAGGAAAACCTATTGGAAGCCAGGCGCGTCAGATAGATGTTAAGATATAAAATGACAAACTGGAAGAAGCAAAGAAATCGTTTCTTGAAAATCCTGTGAGTTACGCAACCACGCAAACCGTGGAAACTAATGGAATTTCTGAACGTTCAATAAGAAGGATTATTAAGGAATACGAAGAGACAAGAGTTGTGCAGTCACCAAATAAAAAAGTGCAGCGTACGATGTGGAAAACCGGACTAGACGAATTTGACATCGCAGCTATTCGGCGTATAATGCACAACTTCCACCAGGAGGAAAAAATGATGATATCCTTAAAAATGTTGAGACAACGAGTCCAGGAAGATCTGGAGCTTAACTTAAGTATTACGTCTCTCAACAGGGGTCTAATAAGAAACGGATTTAGTTAAAAAAAATCGCAAAACAACCGGAAACTTCTCTGTGAAAGAAATGATATTCAATTCATGTGAGTGAATTATCTGGGAAAAATCCGGGAATACAGAACAAAAGGATATGACATCATTTATTTGGACGAAAGCTATATTCATAGGTCACGTACAAGGCCACGGGATTGGACTGATGACAGTAGCAGTGGGTTGAAGACGAACATTTATGCTTGTGGATTCATGAAGAACTATGTGTACGAAGTGGAAATAGAATCTTTGGAACAACTGAAACAACGGATTGAAGTGACTGGAGTCAAATTACAGGAAAATTTATCAAGTATAAATTTATGTGCAGCAATACGAAGGCGCTATAATCTTTGCCTTCTACAAAATGGGGATCGTATCGAAAATTTTTTGTAATAAGCTTTAGTTAAAAAATAGTTAAAAATTTAAATAAACAGTAATTATGTATTTTATCTAAATATGCATGTATTTTTCATTTTAATTGATTTCAAAATTCAGGAACATTTTTGTTCTTATTTCGCAATTGCATTTTTCTGTCACTAGTTAGGGCGTGTAACGTTGCATTATTTAAAAAACATTCGCAGGTCAATATTAATCCAATGCTCTCACGCAGGTGTTCTCAATGAAAAAATGTGTTAATCCAGTACTTTGTCACTTTATTGTATGCTTATAAGACTGATAATAAAAAAAATGTACAAAAAAAGTGAATCCTTTCAATCGTAAACTAACCTAAGAATCCAAAAACGTTAAAACTAAAATAAAAGGCTTTTCTTATAACAAAAGTAGTTTTTGTTATTTTTGATTTTCTCAAAAACTACAAAACATTTTGACATCCGGTTTTTTGTGTTTGATCAAAAATTAATAAGAGCATTGAATATTGAATAAAAAAATAATACTTAATTACGTAAAATTTTGAAAAAAAATTGTTTAAAAAAAATTTTCATTTTTTTTTTTCAAAATTTTGATTTTGAAAATTAATTTTTCAAAAACTGTTCACTCGAACAACTTTATTTAAAAACAAAATTAAAGAATGTATTTCTGGCTTTTTAAAATGCTATAGTATTACTCTGTACGTATCACGGTTATTTTTTAATAATTTTTTTTCTGTTTTAAGTGATTTTTTTCTTAAATTGCCCCTCCCGCCTAAAGGGGGGGAAATAGACCCCCTCCCATACGATTTTTTTCTTGTCTAAGTCCAACCTACACGCCCTAGCTTTTTGTCACACCTTATGCAAATCACCCTGTATATACACTGAGCGTCAAAAGTGAGTAAACACCTAAATGATTTCTTGAGTTACATGGAATTGAAATCAAAAAATAAACAAAATTTGAATTGAATTGAATTGAATTGAAAACTTAATAAACTTCATATTTTACGCGTCAAAAGTAAGTAAACATCTGTTATATCTTAAAATTATTTATAAATATAGTACCTCAAGTAAAAAAATTGGGTATTTCATTTGATCACCTTTAGACTTCATAACATCTCTTAGTCAGCGTGACATGGAAACAACAATGTTACAATGTTATTTCTAACATCGGAGGATATTTGGGACAGTTCTTTAATTAAAGCCTTTTAAGGTCATCTTTGTTCTTGATGGCCCGTTTGTGAAATTTTTCGGTCCAAATGATCCCATAAATGTTATATGGGGCTTAGGTGCGGCGATTGGGGAGGGTGGTAGTGGTGTTTTGAAGTCCTATATTATTCATTCTTTAAGAAACTGCGAGGTATGCTTAGGATTATTGTCTTGCTAAGAGATCCAATTGCTAAGTATCCCTAATTTGCGTAAGGTCGGTTGAAGGTTATTGCTTAGGGTGTTAAAATAGTCTTGATTATGCATTGTACTTTCAATGAAAACGAGATTGCCGATCGAATATGCTGCCATACATCCCCACACCATCATGTTTTACTGTGCTCCTTACATTCTGTTTATGATGTTTTCTTACTTCTGACGCGTTAATATGGAGTATGTATAGTTTTTATTGGGAAAAAATGTAAGAAGGTATATTTTAAATTTTTATTTGTGTCTTGATTTATTTTTATTGATTTTTATTATTAGAATCCATTGTTTATTTGTTTGTTCGAATTCCATGTAACTCCAGAAATCATATTGGTGTTTACTCACATAAATACAATAAATATAATAAATTTGAATTTTTTTAAATACAGATTCTGTGAATGCAAAATAAACTTTGCATGCACCCAACCTCGCACCTACCCCAAATCCTATAGTGTGCCAAGCAGGGGGATTGCAGGGGGCCAGCATGCCCCAATACATACTTTACTGTTTATATATTGTAATGTTGGGAGCTAGCACTGATTTATTTATGTAAGCAAGCAAAAAATATCATACATTTTATAGAAAAGTAGTTTTACTTATTTTCAATTTTTTCATGCGGTTTTTTGTGTTCGATTAAGAACTAATAGTTACATAGAACACATATAAGCTTATTTACAATTTCATTTCACAATTTTGAAAACAATCGGTCTAAACTTTTTTTCACGTTTTTATATCAAAATTTGGACTTTAAATGCAAATTTCTCAAAAACCATTGATATGATTAATTTAATTTAAATGCAGGATTATAGAACAAATTTCTGGCTTTCAAATGCAATATAGCACTTTATTGTAAGTAATGCCGTTGTTTTTTTAATATTTTTTTTTTTCAATTTAAACCATTTTTTTTTAAAGTGCCCCTACCTACCTAAACGGATGGAAATAGACCCCCCTTCCATAGTAAAAAGTGCTTGTTTTTGACCCCTCTACAAAAACCCGTCATCAAATCTTGGCAGCCAAGTTATCGTACTCGTGCCATTTCATTTAATGGAATTAAATTCAACATAAACTTAAATTTTTGTTTATAAGAAGTATATTCTTAATGTGTAGGTACTCATTGAATTCAATAAACTAAACTAAACTAAGACGAAAGCTTTAAAGAATGGGTAAACAAAACTGCTTTTCCAGACGAGAGACGTGCAAATGAGAGATGTGATAGAGAAAGTCAAAATGCTCAATTCGACTTCTACGACTCATGGCTAGGTAGTAAGCCACGTGATAGAGAACTATGTAAGATTCAAGACGTAACGCAAGGTGAGGCAATCATAAACAAATCTCAGATCGCAGCGAGGCAAGTTATGTCTAAATATCAACTTAATTTCTCCGGCCGACCAGAAGAGTGGCCACTTTTTATCAGTTGGTGAAAAAATTCATCACAGGCTTGTGGTTTTAGTAAACATGAGAATATGCTTCGACTCCAACGGTGTCTGAAAGGTAAAGCTTTGGAAGCGGTGCGATTCAGGCTGCTTCACCCAGAACATGTCGACCAAGTAATATCAACATTAACTATGCTGTTTGGTAGACCTGAGATAATAATAAAATCGATCTTAGATAAAATAAGAAATGAGCCTGGACCTAGGTATGGAAAATTAGAAACATTGGTAAATTTTTCACTTGAAGTAGATAACATGTGTCGCACTATGGAGCTAACCGGTTTATCCACTCAAATAATCCTTGCCTGTTGCAAGAACTAGTCGATAAGTTGCCCGTGCAAATAGAATTGAATTGGGGTGTTTTTAAGCAAACTGTGAATTGTGTGGAGCTTAAATTAAACTAAATTTGGTGGTGCAATTTTCTGCCGATTCCAAACGGCCAATGAGCAGCACTTTTCATGACAAGAGATACTCTTGGAGAATTTGAAAAAAACTTTCTAGCAACGGCTGAGAATCGAACTCGAGACCTTCCGCATGACAGTCCAACGCGCTAACCATAATGCCAAGGGGTACTGGATCTAAAAGTGTTTTATAATTGGCTTGCTCAGTTGGCAAAAGCGGCATCAGAAGTCACGTTAATACTTCCCTTCGCTTTGGATAAAAAAACGAATAGAAAAACCAAAGCCATCTTAAACATACACCAAGAAACAAAGTCTGAAAATGGCAACAAATGCTTGGCCTGCAAACGTGATTGTAAAACACTTGCTTTATGTGAAAAATTCACAAAAATGAGTCTTGAAGACAGATGGAAGATAGCTAAGCAGCCTTACATCTGTAGAACATGTCTGCGTCGTCATGGGAGTCATCGTTGCCTATCGTCACAATTATGTGGTGTAAATGGATGCACCTACCCACACAATGCACTGCTTCATAACAACGAAGCTCAACTAAATGTGAGGTACAGAAGCGACATAAGCGCAAATCAACCGGCTTCAAGCCGTGACAGCTAGGGCAACGCTTATTGTTATTACAGTGGCACAATTCTTCGCCCAAGTACTTCGGCTATACTTTTTAAAATCGTTCCTGTGAGATTACACTTTAATAACAACTTTATTGATATCTACGCCTTTATAGATGATGGGTCGTCAGTGAACCTTGTTGATGATTTGTGTTTAAAGTGGACTGCCAACACTCGTTTTGAAGAGTCATCAATGAGAATAACGTTTGAGATATCTGCACAAGGCGCGAAACGAAAATACTTGCTTCCAAATGCGCATACAGTTAAGTCCCTAGAACTTCCGAGACAATCCGTGACCTTAGAGGGTAAGAAATCTCAGCCGGCTGTCATCAAAATTAGATTGGGATGGACTCTTTTTGGAGCAGTTTCAGATCTTATTGAAACTTCAAACAATTTAGATGCAAATATAAACATCCATTTTTGCCAAAATCAAATCGATTTGGACATTCATGGGACAGTGAAGCGGTACTTTACCCTTGAGAGCTTGGGGACTAAGCCGATGAGGAAAACGTTGTCAGACGAGGATTATAAAGCAGTGCAGATATTGGAAGAGAAAACAACTTTCTTGGGTGATAGATATGCCGTAACCCTGCTATGGAAGTATCAAAATATTTCCCTGCCAAACACCAGGGCGATGGCAGAGAACTGGCACTGTGTCTGTAACCGCCTGGTCCCTGTAGTGGAGGTTCGTTCTTCCTCGTCTTTTCAAACCTGGGGGCTGGGATTCGAAGATTTTCTTGGCTGGAGCGTTGTTTTCCATTCGCTCGATGTGGCCGAGCCAGTGTAGTCGACGTGTTTTGGGTTTTTGGACTACATCCACATCTTGGTAGAGCTCGTATAATTCACGATTGAATCTTCTCCTCCATTCGCCCTCTTCGCACATAGGACCAAATATCCGCCGAAGAATTTTTCTCTCGAAAGTGCCCAGTATCAATTCCTCTTTTTTACTTATCGTCCAGCACTTGGCGCCGTAGAGTAGAACTGGTAAAATTAGCGTTTTGGATAGCGTGCACTCTGTCTTTCGAGAAAGGACTTTTGAACCCATTTGTTTGGCCAAACCGAAGTAGCAGCGGTTTGCTAGGTAATTCTTCGTCGGATTTCCACTAAGGTATCATTCGTGGGATTGATGTTCGTTCCGAGGTAGGTGAACTCCTTGACTACCTCGAAATAACTGCTACCAACAGTGACGTTTTGTCCTAGGCGATGGACAGATGAGGCTTTGTTTGTTGATAGCATATACTTTGTTTTGTCCTCATTAACTTCAAGACCAACGCGTTTCGCCTGTTCATCAATAGCTGTTAACGCTTCTAGCATAGCTCGCTTGGAGCGGCCGATGATATCGATGTCATCCGCATAGCCAAGCAGTTGGGAAGACCTGTTGAAGATAGTGCCTTCCAGGTTAACACCACTCTTTCGCACTATCTGCTCTAGGCTTAGGTTGAAGAAATCACATGATTGCGCATCTCCTTTTTTTTGTTTTCTTTTTTTTTATAATCGGCGCACACTCAAGGGGTTTTTTGTATACCCTTAATATGCCACAGATACAGTCTGAAGCCTGTACATGTCTGGAATAGCTCGGATGAGCTGTTACCCATTTGTACGTTGCACCTCGTATTTTGTAACGTCATGCGGCATAGCTGGATCAGTTTTTTCGGGATCCAGAGTTCCGACATCGCCAATAGAAGCTCTTGGCGACTTATACTATCATATGCGGCTTTAAAGTTGATGAAAAGATAGTGGGTCTCGACTTGAAATTCGTTGGTCTTTTTCAGAATTTGCCTCAATGTTAAGATTTGGTCTATCGTTGATCTGCCTGGCCTGAAGCCACACTGGTACGTGCCGATTATAGTGTTGCAGAAAGGTTTTAGACGCTCACGTATTACGGTGGATAGTTTTTGCAGGACATAGGATCGCCTTTTTTGTAGATTGGGCATATGGAGCTATTTGACCAGTCGTCGGGCATACTTTCCTCCTCCCACACTTGGTTGATGAGCTGATGCATGCACCCTATCAGGACATCTCCTCCATACTTAAACAGCCTTATTTATTATTTCTCACTAATACTGGTATTTAGGATAGAATTCTGGAGATGACGGGGATTGTGTTGTGTGTGTACGTGTATTGTCTTTTTTTACTTTTAATTAATAAAACAATTATTTTTCAATGTTTAAATTTATAAAAGTGTTTGATTTGAATTTAGGTTAAGTGTGTTATTGTTAGAAAAAATGTGTGTAAAATTACTGTGTACTGTTACTATTAACAAACCAAATTTATGTGTGTTCAATTAGGAAAACAATTATGCTTACAGCTCAACGTTCGAATGACAATTGAATTCAAAAGATTAAATGTTACATAATTGAGTGTAATATAATTGAGTTCATAAGCAAATGAGTAAATGAGTTTAATGTATAACAGTTAGTGCACAATTTAAGATCATTTCATCCAGCAGACGTTTAGCACCACGAAAATTCGTACCGTTATCGCTCCAGTTTTCAAAAGGCTTACCACGGCGTGCGACAAAACGATCCAATGCGAGTAAAAAGGCGATTGACGACAGGTCTCCCACAAGTTCGATGTGAATAGCTGGTCACAAAATACACGAAAAGTGCTATGTACGTTTTCACAAACTTAGGGTTTCTTCCTCGACTTAAACGCAATGCAATGGGACCTGCGTAGTCGCATCCCACCTTACTAAAAGGCGTCGAGTAACGAATACGCTCGATAGGAAGATCTCCCATTAGTTGCTTTGATGTAGCCAAACTTTCACGAAAACATTTAACGCAGTTATGCACAACCTTCCGCGAGAGGTTTCGACCTCCGATTATGAAGTAATTTTACTTAGTAAAAGCGAACAAAAGAGATACACCAGGGTGCAAATATTTTTCATAAAGATAAGTCACTAAAAGCCTTGAGATCGAATGTGATTTACACACTATTATAGGGTGTTTTTCGGAATATGAAAGTTCCGAGTTTTTTAAATGACCACCAACGCGCAGCACACCAACAGCATCAATAAAAGGATTCAACGACAGAAGTCTATTTTTAGAAGGTAGATTCTTTCCCGCTTTTAAAAGTTCAATTTCCTTACGAAACAAAGACATATGAGCACTTTTGATCAATTTTCTTTTTACAAAGCTAAGTTCTTCAGATGACAATGGCTTTATATTGCGATTAACTTGTTCTAATGGGAAATTTTCGATAAAGCGAATTGCGTATGCAACCACGCGTACCAACCCAAGCAACACAATTATCTCTTACAGATATCTTGAAAAGGTATTTTCCAAGTGTTTTCAACTCTTTTAATAATCTTTAAGAGATCTTTAATACCCAAAAAGGCCTAAAGGGGAGGAGCCTATTGTATTGAACAAAGAGTTCTAAATAAAGTGTTTGTAAGACTTCATAAAGATCATTCTTTTGATTAATCTATAAAGATAATTTCAAGTGGTTTTCAAGATATTTTCATTTTTGAGTACAAAGTGTGAACTTCGAGGAAGAAAAATATATAAATGATGTCTTTCTCTTTCACGCAAATACAAGTTTAATGCAATTTTAATTAAATGGATTCAGTGAAAATAAAATGCCAAGACATGACGAATTCCTTACTTTTATATTATGACTGTATTTTCAATATTCATATTATTACTTTTGCTATTGTGTGTTTTGATATGCGAGAAAAGATTTAATTTGAAACTGCATACTCTACCCTACTAGAAATTAACGCGCCTTCAAATAGAAAATCATTTTCAAAGAAATATATGTAGAAAAATAATGTTAAAATTCTCTCACAACAAAAAAAAAGAGAAGTTTAAGTATGCAATAGATATGGCCGACGCCGATTCATTCTTTTGTATTTATGTGTATATGTGCCAGGTATTCCTACCTACAGGGTGCTTTATTTTTTAAATTAATTTAAATTTTTTATTAGACCTGAATAGTTTTAAAATGTAAAACGATTTCAGCAGGTAAAAAAAACTTAACAGATTTATAAACTGAGCGACTGATTAGCACTAACGTTTTTGTTACTACATAATAATTTATTGAAGAATGATTTAGGATTTTTTAGCATTTTTTCAAAGAAAAGTTGACAGGTTTTACACATCTTACAGAGAACAGATACAAAAAGCACTACTTTATGAAAATAAGTGAACAATATTTCATTGCTTAATTTGTATTCCACAAAGTGTTAAAATCTCTGGATTAAAAATCTGTTGAAAAGAAATGATAACTTGATATTTAATTGTTGCGTCAACATTCTATCAAGATACAAAATATTGAATTTAATTGTCAACCGATTAAAAAATCTCTGAAAGTTCAGAAAATTTGACATCATCCAGAATTAAAATAATACCCATTACCAATTTGTGTGTAATACTTTAAAATTTTCATATTTTGCCAAAATACTGCCAAAGCTTATCAAATAACTACATTTACCTTTCTCGTTTACTTACACCCGTAGAAACTGGAAGTCTTCGCATAGTTAACGATAAAACATAAAAATCTAGTATAATATAATTTTATATTCAACATACGTTTAACAAATGTCACCCTTTACAAAAATACATGTATTTTATATACATAGATTCACTACGAATTTTTTAATTACTCTTTAATACATCTTAAGCACTTCACGATAAGATATCGAAACTGAAATTCAAAGCAAAGAGTGAAAAAAGTGTAAATAAAGTGTAAAGGGCGAATATAGCTGTCAGTCAAATTCAAAGAAAAAAGAGCAAACAAAGTGTAAGCAAAGAGTAAAAGAAAATGATAACAAATTCACAACAATCAGTTTTTGTCTATTTTCTGTTATAATCATATATGCAACTGCGCGCACAATTAACTAAATGTTTGAATTGTTTTTTAGCTACTTTTCTCTTTCATATGTTCTTGATTGCATGGGAAGTGTTGCACAATTCACAAATGTTGGGTGAAACAAAACATTTTTTTCAACCAAAGAGGAAAATAGTACTACTTGAAGATACCATGTTAAGATATCATAAAGACATTTTAATGAAAACGTCCACAGAATATCTTTAAGATGTATTCGAAAGATTAAAATGAAAAACTCTTTCAGCATTTTAAAACTACTCCTTTTAAAAAGGTTTTAAAGAGGGTATATGGAGAGTTAATATAATGACATTTGTCATGGATATCTTTAAGATGTCTAAAAGATGTGTTATTAATAGTATAACAGAAAGAACACTTTTAAAGAGCGAATTAGGAGATTATAAAGTGAAATGGTATTAAAAAGATTGAACTAATAGCTTGTTAAGAGCTGATGCATTTATTGAAGTACTCTCCAAGAGTTTATGTGTTGCTTGGGAAACGAATCCAATTTGATGCATTTTGTATTAATGCTTCTACAAATGTACAAGAAGAGATATTAGATACGAATACCTACTTGTGCTGGAGATACTTTTCTTTCTTCTAGGTGTTCCGCATTTATGTTTTCATGTACTACTTCCGAAACCGGCCACTGATCTGCTTCATCACTCAACCAATGGGGTCCTTTCCACCAGAGGCTTGTGGATAATAGAGATGATGGAGATATACCTCTCGTCGCCAAGTCTGCAGGATTGCAAGCAGATCGCACATGGTTCCATAATTTAAAATGAAATGGCAGTCAAAATTTCTGATGTTCGATTGGCGATGAAGACCGACCACTTCTTGGGAGGTGCTGATAACCAGTGCAACACAATTGATGAGTCTGTCCAGGCGAAAATCTTAATGTCATGTTCCTGCAAAGATGGCTTGACTTTGTT
This sequence comes from Chrysotoxum bicinctum, assembly GCA_911387755.1. Lineage (NCBI taxonomy): Eukaryota > Metazoa > Arthropoda > Insecta > Diptera > Syrphidae > Chrysotoxum > Chrysotoxum bicinctum. The sequence continues at coordinate 5,430,867 of OU426991.1, forward strand.
TATTAGACGAGTAAGCAACACAGCCCCACATAACTCGAGCCGAGGTAGCGATAAGACCTTAATGGAGCAACCTTTGATTTGGCTGCAACTAGTTCTACGGTAATTGTACCATCTTCTGAAATACTACGGCAATAAACAGCTGCAGCATAGGCATCCAGTGATGCATCGTAGAAACCATGTAGTTCTCAAGTTGATTTGTTTTTCACCATCAACCTTGGAATACAGAGTGATTCCAAAATAGGAAGTTCATCCCTTATAGAAGTCCAGTTAAGAGCCAAGTCTTCTGGCACCTTTTCATCCCAGCTCAATTTCCTTCTCCAGAGTTCTTGAAAAAGAACCTTTACACCAATGATGACCAGGGCAAGAAAGCCTAAGGGATCAAACAGCCGTGACGCATCAGAAAGTATGCGACGTTTTGTACAGGTAGTGCTATCGCTATCCACTGCAATCCAAGAATTTTTATCGAGGTGGAATTCTCAAAGTCGACTGGAGATATTTCTCGTTGATCGTCTGGCAGCTTCATCAAAAGAGAACGAAAATTGGAGGTCCATTTCCGAAGGTTAAATCCTGCTGAACCTAATAAATCTACATGTTCTGACTGAAGAGCGAATAGGTCGTCGATACTATCAGTGCCAGTTATAACGTCGTCAACATAAAAATCATTTAAAAGGGATTTAGATGCGACCGGATGAGTTAAAGCAGAATCAATGGCAAGCTGTTTTAAAACTCGAACTGCTGAAAACGGCGCTGATGCTGTTCCATAAGTAACAGTAAGAAGTAAGTGAGGTATGTATGCAACCCCCCTGCTTGGACACACTATAGAATTTTGGGGTAGGTGCGAGGTTGAGTGTATGCAAGGTTTCTTTTGCATTTACAGAATCTGGATTAAAAGAAACTTTGAATTTACCCTATGGCCTATATCCAATGTCAACTAAATACATGTACGTAGCCCAAAGTTGCACATTTAAAATGTACTACTGTACGAATGCAGCAAATTTATATAATTCCTTAATTAGTATGTATGTTTATTGTTTGTGTCTAACATTTTTAATGCTAATGTGGTATGTACAGGTTATTGTTTACCAAGGTCATTCGTTATTCAATCTTTGTAAGAGTGAAGTATTTTTTTCTTTGAATATAGAATGGCGACTAAGCATCCACTACTTCATCCTAAATTAAATAACTTTTCAATATTTCAAAAACAATATTTCAAAAGCATCGCGTTCTTAGAAGAATTTGGTCTAATGCCAACTAAAACGTCAACTCCTCCACTGTGTTGCAACTTACTGATAATTAGAGAAAAATATAAAAATTTCAAGTTCGGTTGGATGTGGCGGTGCTCCGAAAAAAGCTCTAAAAAACGGTGACAAACATTGTAAAAATACAATAAACTCATCTATCGGCACATTTTTACCATGGGCCTCAATATTGGCTAGAGATTCAGAAGGTGCTTGCTATAATTATCTCTTTTGTGATCAAAATGCCTGTAAACCCGGTTTTAATGCATTGAACATTGAAAAATTGACTTGACTATTTTTAATTAACACCTGACTTACTCACAAACTGACTGACTGAGACGCGGAATGCCATGCAATTCTACCTCCTCGTGGTGCATTCTTGGTAACGCTAAATGATTTGCTGTACTTTACTTACAAATGAACCACATTAACATTAATCCTCAAAATGAAATCACCGTAGGTAAATACCAAAAATCAAAAATTTTATAAAAAGTAGTTTTAATTTTAATATTTTTTTTTTCAATTTAAGTAATTTTTTTCTAAAATCGCCACTACCTCCTAAATGGGGCTAGATAGACCCCCCCCCCCCCCTTCCATAGTAAAAAATGCTTGAATTTGACCCTTCTACAAAAATCCGTTATCAATTTTTGGCGCCTAAGTTATCGTACTCTCCCCTCGGTATGGTGTCTAGCAATCCAAATATGCCTATACATCTTCTCAATGTCACCAGATATGACATAAATGTCGCTGATAGCGAAGGCAAATCCAAAATATGTCACGCTGTAGGTGTGCCTAGAAGAGAATCATGTTTAAGTCGTCGAGTTATTGTGTCAAAGTGCTCAACTATGGTATTTTCAAATGTAATAGCTTTTAAAAGTTGCATTGCTTATCAAAATTAAATCCTGCGTTTACAATTTTTATTTTAATTAATATCTTTGGCTCCTTCAAAAATAGGTTGAAATCCAAAAAAATTTGATTTTTCGAGATTTTTGAAATATGTGTTGTTTTAAATTGCACCGTGTGGATACAAAAAAATTATATAAAATATTTTTAGGCTTTCAAGTCAAAGATAATTGCAAGAAAACACTTTTAAGCTTATATTTGTTTAAATTGAACACTTGATAAAGAAGCTATGAAATAATAAAAGAAGGAAGAAAAGTTTTTTTTTTATGTAAAATCGTTTTTTTTTTTACAAAAAAAAATTCTTAAAAATCAGCGGAACCACCTACAATATCGTGGTACATCTTTTTGTAAGGACAAAAATTCTTTCTGTATTTTGTTAAGTTTTTTTTTAGTATACGTAAAAAAAAATTAGGTAGGTAGAGATGGTAGTCGCCAGCCAGCTGGCCCGCGACTCAATTAGCGCTGGGTTGCGCCGTTTTGATACCATTAAACTCGTGTCAACCTAATAAGGATTAAGTACGGAAGAAAATGGCTTTTATATACTTTAGCGGAGCATTACTAAAGCCATTTTGTCGCATTCAGAAAGATAATCAGATCTTTGATTTTCTTCTCCGAAAGTTCGCTGGGGTCATCGAGGAAGGCTTTCCCAAAGGAAGCCATCCTGTAATTTGCTAAGGCGGGGCAATCGCAAAGAAAATGAACCACAGTTTCTTTTTCTTGTGGATCTCCACAACTACGGCAGTGTGGGTTGAAGGGGATGCCTAGCTTTCTTGCATGTTCACCTATGGGCCAGTGCCCGGTGCATATTGCTGTGATCCTGGCTATGTCGCGCCTGGGTCTGCATATTAGATCGTTGGAACGTGAGTTGTTGTAAGTAGGCCATATCTTTCTTGATATGACACAGTTTGTGAGACTGCTCCACCTACGGTTGGATTCATTGAGAAAAATCGAGAAGATTTTTCTCTTCATAGCACTAAGAGGAATATTAACTTTTTCCGCCAGTGAGCTATGTAAGGTCGAGCCTTGCCGAGCTAAAGCGTCAGCCCGTTCATTACCCTCTATGTCACTGTGACCCGGAACCCAGATGAGAGTGACCTGGAGGTCAATGTTCAGACTCGCCAGTTCGTCCCGACATTGCTGGACAAGTACTGAGGTTGATGTAGATGATTTAATGGCCTTAATGGCCGCCTGGCTATCTGAGCAGATAGCTATATTTCTGAATTGGTTTTGGTTAGATTGGAGCAACTTGCATGCCTCCTTGATTGCTAGTATTTCGGCTTGAAATACACTCGCAAAGTCTGGTAGTCTGAGTGACTTGGAGATGTTAAAGGACTCGGAAAAAATTCCTGAACCAACACCGCACTCCATCTTAGATCCATCAGTGTAGATTATCGAATCGAAATCCTTTGTGACAACGTCATTCTTCCAATCCTCTCTGGTGGGAAAAATGGCTTTGAAATCCCCGCTTGGACCAAGAGGAGGTACGCAGTAGTCGGTGTTCGATAAGAAAATATCCGGAGGAATCAATTTTGTTATGTTTCCATGACCATAGGGTTTGGAGAACCAACAGTTAGATTCTTTAAGTCTTACAGCACTGCATGCCGCTAGGTATTTTATATGAAGGTCGAGTGGTAAAAGGTTCAGGATAACGCTCAGGGCATCTGTTGGGCATGATCTGAGAGCCCCCGTAGTGCCGACGCTAGCCGTTCTTTGAACCCTTTTAAGTTTTCCGACGTTATATTGCTTGCTAAGTGCAGGCCACCAAACAATCGATCCGTAAGACAAAATTGGCCGTACCACTGCAGTGTACGTCCACAAAATCATCTTCGACTGAAGGCCCCACTTCTTACCAAAGGTCTTTCTGCAGGCATAGAAAGCTATACAGGCTTTCTTAACCCGTTCTTCAATATTTACCTTCCAATTCAATTTGGGGTCGAGAATAACTCCAAGGTATTTAGCTTTGGAAGATAAAGAAAGAGTTTGACCGTTAAGTCGAGGTAGGGTGAATGTAGGTATTTTAGTCCTGGTAGTAAAGAGCATCAGTTCCGTCTTACTCTGATTAACTCCTAGTCCACTACTAGTGGCCCAGTTGCTAACTCTTTTCAGAGCCAATTCAGTGATTTCACTAATCACAGTGGTAAACTTACCTGATGCCAATAAAACCAGATCGTCAGCATACGCTACAGTTTTTACACCACTACCTCTGAGCTTGACGAGAATTTTGTCCATGACTAAGAGCCATAGAAGAGGGGAGAGAACACCACCCTGGGGAGTTCCCCTACTAACATGCTTAGTAGAAATTGTGTTTCCTAACGTTGCTTGGATCCTTCTGTCACTGAGCATAGATACAATCCATTTGGATATGAAACTTTCTACACCAAAGTGAACAAGTGACTCGCGAATGGATTCAGTGAGGACATTATTAAAAGCACCCTCCACGTCCAGGAAGGTTGCTAGGGTATATTCTTTGTAGTGAATCGTCTTCTCTATTGTACGCACTACTTCATGCAGGGCAGTCTCCGTAGACTTGCCTTTTAGGTATGCATGTTGCGATTCATCAAGAGGACGACCCTCTAGTAAAACTCTGATGTGAGTATCAAGGATGCGCTCTAGTGTCTTTAAAACAAAAGATGTCAAACTAATAGGCCTAAAGTCCTTCGCGGATTCATGACCTCGTTTGCCGACCTTCGGAATAAAGACCACTCTTACATGTCTCCATGACTCGGGTACATGATTGAGATAGAGACAACCTTTGAAGATCATTTCTAGCCATGGTACTGCCAAGTCTTGCAGTTTCTGCAGCATAACTGGGATTATGCCGTCAGGGCCAGGTGATTTGTAGGGGGAGAAAGTATTAATCGCACATGAAATACTATCTCCTGATATAACAGAATTGATTTGCTCCCTATGAGCTATACTGGTATTTGTAGTGCTAAGCGTTTCGGGGTAGCTATTCTCACAACCCGGAAAATGTGTTGTCATAAGCAGTTCCAAGGACTCAGCTTGAGAGGCTGTCCAGATACCGTCACTTTTTCTCAGAAATGAAGGGCTGCAATGTTCCTTTGACAGAACTTTACTTAGTCTAGCAGAATCCTTAATATCTTCTATTGAGTGACAGTATTCTTTCCAGCCAAGCTTCTTAGATGCTGCTATGGCTCGCTTGTACACTTTTAGGCAGTCTTTATATGGTTGATAGAATTTCTCCTTCTGACATATGTTGAAGATCTTTCTGGTCATTTTTCTAAGTGCAGAAAGATCTTCATTCCACCAAGGAGGGAACTTTTTGCGGCTGTATTTAACTGGACAGGAGACCTTAAAGGCAGTGTTAATCGCTGCCTCGAAAGTCTTTACCTTAGATTCAAGAACTTCCACAGATTCTACACTAATTAATGGTAAATTGCCTAGTTTGGATTTTGCGATCTGACTGAATTTCTTCCAGTCAGTTCTCTTGGGATTTCTATATGGAGGGGGGGTTTCTACCTTGAAACCTATGTTGAAGAGGATCCATCTATGATCCGAGAAGGAATTTAAAGAGGAAACTCTCCAGTTTTCCACCACCACATTACAGTTGTTTGCAACAGTGATGTCAAGTACCTCTTCCCACCCGTCGTAGTTTTCCGAGCTTGGAAAAACGAAGGTGGGTGAGTCACCTCTGTTACAAACAATTAGGTTATTTTCAATAATAAAATCAAAAAGAGACTCACCTCGTTCGTTGATTTCAGAGCTGCCCCAGAGAGAGTGCCGTGCATTCGCATCGCATCCAATCAGGAGGTTCGTATTTTGCTGATTAGCTGCTTCAACCAATTTCCTCACCTCCTCAGGCGGTGATTGCCGGTTGTGGTCGTAGTAGCCAGATGCCACCAGTAGTCCCTTTGCATCTTTATCTTCCAGCCTGACGACTGTCAAATCCGGAGTGCTAAAATTAGGACACAAAAAAGCTTTTAAGTGTTTTTTAGCTAAGATACAAGTTCTGGGATTACCTTGTTCTTGGGTTACTGTTTTGTATAACAGGTCGTATTGGTTGTCTTGGAGGCCTTTTACATTGAGGCCATTTACCCATGGTTCTTGAATAACGCCAATGTCAATGTTTTCCTCACTGAGGAAAACTCTTAGATTATCTGAGGCACATTTAGAGTGCTTCAGATTAATCTGAATGACCTTCAGCGCGTTTTAATTGGTTGAGGGTCCTGCGGCGCCAAGGACAACCGAACCGTCGACAACAGCGCTGATCTTAGCGCTCTCATCCACTTTATCGGTGTCTGGTCCCTGATCCTGCAGGATCATTTTAATTTTTTTTTTCAACTTCAACCCATTTGAGCGAGCCAAAGACGAACGATATCTTATTTTTTTTACATGTTCTTAAACCTTAGACCTAATACAACTTTCAAGCACTATTACATTTAAAAAATTTTCCTTAATGGTTTAAAAGTAGAAACACTCTTATAAGATTTTTGGGTTAAAAAAATGACAATGACTACACGACCAAAAATGTAGGATTTTCTGTATCTTCTGTGAAAAAAAATTAAAATTTCAGTTATGTTGTTTTAACAATCACCGATTCATTTACATAGTATGTGTGAACAAATATACTCTTACTCGATAATGAAAACTTATAGTTTTAGCAAAAATATATATACAAATTTGTACTTTTTAAACCAAGAACAAATTAAAGAGTAGTAGAACTAAAAACGTATACAGCTGGCAAGACTTGCACTAAAGAGGCGAGAATCTTTTAAAATGTTGACATTGCGTTATGAGCACATTTATTTCTATGACAAGTGCTGCTATTGAAACAAAATCTGAAGAATCGCAGTAGATTGTAAGAAAAGCACAGTGGTGCAGCAGATTTAAAAAATAAGAAAAAAGTGCAGTAGATCTACTGCTTTCGCAGTAAAGTCCGAACGCTGTACTGAACACAAGCATAAGTCTAGTTTTTAGGGGAGTATAATATTGCGTGACTTGCAGCATGCGGAGCACTCCATCTACTTTTCCTATTACTGTATTAATGTGCGTATCCCAAGTTAGTCTTCGATTAAAAAGCATTCCAAGATTTCTTGCAGTCTCTACATATTCATCTACAGCGCCGTCAAGGAAAATTTGAGGAAAGTATGAAGACTCCACAGGTTTTTTCCAGATGATGAGACATTTGGATTAACTTGGATTTAAGAAGAGGCCATTACGTTGGGCAAATCTTCGATCATTCCAAGAGGGCAACATTTATACAATTGAACGTCGTCCGCGTACATTTGAGTTAAAGATTGAGAAACAGTATAAGGAAGTTCATTTATATACAAAAAAAAATAATAGGGGCCCAAGAATTGATCCCTGAGGAACACCTCTTAATGTACCTAGAAAGTTAGATGATTTCCCATTCACCACTACAGCTTGGTTTCTTCCGGTTAGGTAGGACGATATCAGTTTAACGGCAGAATACGAAAATTTGTACAACCGTGATAGTTTTTTTGCAAAGATTCACATGATCAACGGTGTCAAATGCTTTTGAAAAGTCAAACAGAACTAAGAAAGTCATATTATCAGCATCTAATGATTTTCGTATGTCTTCAATAACATTTATTAGTGCTGTGGAACAACTGTGATTTGCAACTGTAGGTTGAGAAGACACCTCAACATCCTTGGCCTGGTGAACAACGCGACTTGCAGATTCTGCAACACTCACGAAGAGACACCTGACCACATACAGGGGAAATGTGATGCACTCGTACATCAAAGGCATCGGCATCTTTGCAAGCACCACATAAAAGAGAGTGAATTATCATCCCTTAAAATACTCCAAATACTTCGATTCCTCAGAGGAGCAGATTTGGAGGAAGAACTGTAATAATGAGCCAACCTCATCCAGTTCTAGATGGGGGACACAATAGATCTTTAGGTCGCAGTGTTTTTATACCCCAATTTATTCATTCATTCATCATTCATCCGTACGGGGCCATATTGTTCTTCAGAGCCACAAGTGTCTTCCCAATGATGACGTTTTGGGAAGAACAATCTGGGCCTGGTTCCACCATTAGGTATCGATGGCGTCCACACTCACGTTCTACTCGTGTCCAAAAGAATACCTCAGAAAAAGTATTCTCAAGTATGCCTCAGTGTAAACGCTGTCAAGGTTTCAACCACACGCAAAGCTATTGTAAAAAAGAACCTAGGTGTGTAAAATGCGCGGGAAAACATTTAACTGCTGACTGCACTGGAAATAGCAAAAGTCCAGCGAAGTGCATAAACTGCAATGGAAGTCACCCGGCAAGCTATAGAGGCTGTGAAGTAGTTAAAGAGCTACAAAAACGCCGAGAAAAAATTCATATGGAAAGAAAACCAAAGAAACAAATAAAAAGCCCAATATCTAAGACTCCTAAAAGAATAAATACACTAAGAGTCGGCATCGGCAAAGAAAATCAAACCCCATCAACGTCAAAGACATCTCCAAAGAAACGTACTGTTAAGTCATACGCCGAAATGGCAGCTGCACAGACATCTCCAAAGAAACGTAGTGTAAACACAAATGCCAGAATGGCGGCTGCACCCGTAATAAATCAACCTGACTCTGACGCACTATCTCAATGCTTGGCTTTAATTTTGTCAAAATTTGAAGATCAGGTCAAAATCAATAGAACTATTTCTGATAGGTTAGGAAAAATCGAAGATTTTATTCGACCCAAACGTTTTAAAAAAAAATCATGATGGAAAACCTTAAAATTATTACGTGGAATGCCAACGGATTAAGGCAAAGACTTGAAGAACTAGAAATGGTCATACGGGAACAAGATATCGACATTTGTCTAATATCAGAAACCCACGTTAAAAAAGAATCAAATTTCAATATAAACGGTTATCTAGATTACCATGCAATTCATCCGTCGAACAAAGCAAGAGGCGGAGCATCATTATACATAAAAGAATGTATCAAACACTCGATAGGCCTTAAGCTTGAACTTGAACCGATGCAGCTTATAAGTGTGCAGGTTAAAACTAAACATGATACATTGAATTTCACATCTATATACTGCCCTCCACGGTACAGAATTGATAAAAATGATTTTTCAAACTTGCTAAAATCACTTAGACCATCTTTAATAATCGGTGGCGATTTTAATGCAAAACACACGTTTTGGGGTTCTAGATGCATTTCTCAAAAGGGCCGAGCGTTATATGAAGCCGGTATGGAGAATAATTGTGATTTTCATTCTAGTGGGAAACCAACTTATTGGCCGACAGATACCTCGAAAATACCTGACCTGATTGATTTCTTTATAGTCAGGGGAATACCGTCAAATCGAATAAAAATAACGGAATGCTTTGATCTTTTCTCTGACCACTCTCCCGTTATTCTCACTATGAGCGAAAGTATTGTTAAAATTGAAACACCACCTAGGTTAACAAACGGTAAAACTAACTGGGAAGGTTTTAAGAAAGATATTGAAGATAATGTTGAATTAAGGGTATCACTACAAACACCTCTTGAGCTTGAAGAAGCGGTAGATAATTTTGTGCATATTGTTCAAAAAGCCGCATGGAACAATACTCCTTACCAAAGACAAATGTCAGGCTATAGAGAAGCTAAATATCCCCAAGAGATAAAAGAGGTACTTAAAGACAAGCGAAAAGCGCGCAAAAAATGGCAACAAACTCGTGCTCCCCAACACAAAGCTAATTTAAATCACCTCAGTAATTTGCTTAAAAAGATGATATCAGATTTTAAAAACCGCGAAGCTGGAAATTACCTTGAAAACTTGACGGCAGGTAAAGAATCTAATTATTCTCTATGGAAAGCGATAAAAGCTACGAAAAAACCAAAGCTTCCAGCACCCCCGATTATGAAAGACCAAAATGAATGGGCAAGAAGCGATAAAGAGAAAGCAAACGTTTTCGCTGATTACCTAGAGGAAACATTTAAGCCGTTCAATGGGCAAGCATTGAATGATGATATAAGTGTGAATATAAATTCAAATGAAAGCTCCATCACAAGAAATGTTACGCTTGCCGAATTAAGCAAAGAAATTAAGAAACTGAAGTCAAAAAAAGCACCAGGATACGACTTAATTACTGCGGAAATTCTTAAAATGCTCCCACGGAAAGGTTTAGTAAACCTCCTTTACATAATGAACGCCACTCTAAGGTTAGAATATGTTCCAAATCAATGGAAAGTCGCAGAAGTAATAATGGTCTTAAAACCTGGCAAACCATCACATGAAAAGAAATCGTACAGGCCCATTTCACTTCTTCCTGTAGTGTCGAAGGTCTTTGAGAGAATATTTCTTCAGCGTCTTCAGCCCATAATAGAAGAAAAGGGTCTTATACCTGAACACCAGTTCGGTTTTAGAAGTAAGCACTCGACGATTGATCAAGTGCATAGAATCACCGATGTCATCGAGAAAGCCTTTGAAGAAAATAAAATTTGTTCAGCGGTCTTTTTAGATGTGTCTCAAGCTTTTGACAAAGTGTGGCACGAAGGCCTCAAATACAAATTGAGACAAGTCCTATCTGAAGGACTATACAACATTCTTAGAGAATATCTAGAGAAAAGAATTTTCCGCGTTAGGCACGGAAATGATTATTCAGATTTTAAAGAAATAGTGGCTGGGGTACCACAAGGTAGTGTTCTAGGTCCCATTTTATACCTTTTATTTACACGCGACATACCCCAAACAGACAATACAATTGTAGCTACTTTTGCAGACGATACCGCAATACTTGCAGTAGGCAAAACGGCTAACGAATCGACATGTAAATTGCAAAATGCTCTTAACAATGTCAATGAATGGACAAACAAATGGCGAATAGCGCTTAACGAATTTAAGTCAGTCCACGTGGACTTTACTTATAAGAAAATTAATAGATTACCAGTCTTTATTAATACAACTCAAGTTCCATTTGCAAATGAGGCAAAATATCTCGGGATGACTCTTGACGCGAAATTAAAATGGAAGTCACATGTTAAAAATAAATGTGATCAATTAAATATTAAACTAAGGGAAATGTACTGGTTACTCGGACGACATTCTAAACTTAGTATCGAAAACAAATTATTAGTTTACAAACAGGTACTTAAGCCTGTCTGGACATATGGTATTCAACTCTGGGGTTGTACCCACGATACAAATCTAAATAGTCTACAAACTTTTGAAAACAAATTATTAAGGTCCTTTGTAAATGCGCCGTGGTATATTAGAAACGAAGATCTTCACAGGGATCTTGGAATCCCCACGGTTCGCGAAGAAATAAAAACTTTTTCGCAAAGGCATAGAAAGCGTTTAGTTGAACATACCAATAGAACAATCTTAGAAATTCTTGACGAGACAAATTTAGTACGACGTTTGAGAAGGACCAAACCTTCCGATCTAGTACGGTGAAATTATTGTACTGTATTATGTATATTTAAATCATCGCTTAAAATAGAAAGAAGCTATTCAACTAGCTTATAATTAAACCAGTAGGAACTTTCACCGGAAAGTTGCCTACAACACGTTACTTAACTTCGAGAAAGATAAATTGCTAGATAAGTTCCATATGAACTTAGTTGCAATCGGGAGGAGGAGGTGGTTTTAGTGCGGTCGGCCTGATTAACGGTCTGCTTGCATAGAGTCTTACCTTCCGTAAGGCTTTATGGGGGCAGAGTTGTTGGTCGGGAGAGTCCCACATATCTATGAGCGCGCGTTTTTCGGTCCTCATAGAATCTTTTGAAGATTTCAACACCTACCCACGGGAAAAAAAAAAAAAAAAAAAAAAAAGAAAAAGTAGGAATAATCACGTCTTCTTTGATGACAGTCCTTAGAGTTGTTGTTCCTTCGTGCCCATAGAGCATTAGAATCTCTGTATTCTGGTATATTTGAGTACCTGGTTGCCAATATCCAAAATTACTCGATGTTTTTTTCATGAAGTCCATGCCTATGATGCATTCGTCACATATATCTGCCACCAAAAATTTGTGTGAGAATTCTAGATCTGCAATCCGAATTCTAAGTCGGACTTCAACATAAACCCTAGCTGTAGAAACAAGCTCTTCTTGGTGGTAATCGACATTGACGCTGTAAATGTCCAGTCTTGTTGCAATTCCAGCACTTTGCAAGTCCGTTTCGTTGGTTCCTTTGGACATCAGTTCTTCGGCATGAGCATTCTTCGACGATGGCTTCTCTAAGTCGATGTACTCCATGAGATGCTTGCTCTGCTGCTTCCATTGTCAGGCCAAACGGTCGGAAATGGCGCGAACAAATGCCTCAACTGCAAACTGGTTACAGATTTCCTCTCCAACATCTGGATATGCAAGATGAATAAGCCTTTCAATGTCCGCTTGGAGCTGCTGTTGAATATTCTTTTGTTCATTTTTCCGCTAATTGAAACGTTCGTTTTGTTCATTTCGTTGCTCTTCGAGACGTTCTAGAATATTCTTTTATTCGTTTCTCTGTTCATTGAAACGTTCGTTTTGTTCATTTCGTTGATCTTCGAGACGTTCGAGAACATTCTTTTGTTCATTTCAATGCTCCTCGAGACGTTCGAGAACATTCTTTTGTTGTTGAAGCAGGAGACTATTCTACATCTACATTTTTACTTACGTCTGCTTCCTCAGCCTCAACTTCAACAAAAATGTGTGGGTCTTCATTTTGTTGTTTCAAATATTCGGCCAAACGTAGAACAAGCTCATTTTTCGATCCTGCTCTAGAAAGTTCTCGCTTGCCCAATTCACTTTGCAGCTCATTACAGTTGAGCTCTTTCAGTAACTTGCTCATTATTATTATTATTTTTTTTCCACACACTTCAATGCACAATAAGTTTTATTCAACTTTTCTGACTTTTCCAATGTAATGTTTTTGCCAGGTTCGTTAAATAAAACTTATTACTCTTTTTAGTATTTCTTCTTTATTTACACTTTCCAAATCAAAACAATAAATCTCAGTTTATAATCAACTAAAATACTTTTATTCAAATTTAAATCACACTTGTTGATTAACACTTTCCACAATCCAATAAGCAAACCTTTTGCACACTTTCATAGTCAAAAATTAACTGTCCCGTGCTCACCGCGAGCGCTCCCTTATATACTCAAGTTAGTTGTTCTCAGTGTTGGGACTTCTACCACTTAAGTGATATTTCTACCACTTTTTGCTGTTCATGAAAACCTACCACCTAAAAATCTAATTCTACCACTTTTTGCAACTCACATTTCACCTACTCGTATATTTCTACTTTACCATATATGTACATATATACCATACGACCAAAATCACTCCTAAAATTTATCCCAAATATTAATCCTAATATTTTAACGATTGAGGCCCATTTGCTGATACGGAACATAAGTACTTATGTTCCACATAAACTCTTATGTGACAGTTTACGTAGAGGAAAAAGTAGAACATAAGCGCTTAAGTTGAACATAAATATTTAAGTTTCGTATCAGAAATGGCCCTGAATGCCATAATTTAAGTTTGTGCTCCGCTTATGTTGCTAAATGTATACCGTGGCAAACAGAAAAATCATTAAAGGAATATAAACATACTTATGTATTTCTATTTTTGCCACAACCCGAAAAAAAAAACAAAAAGATTTCATTACTTTCCTAAAAGCGCTTTGCGCTAATGAACATCAAATTTTAAAAGTTTGCCAAACTCGTTCGCTTAAAAAGAATCATAGAGCAGTGGAATCCTTTGTTTGATTTTTAAATATATACTGCACTCGTTTGAAGAACCTACTTCTAAGGCTTCACAAATTTCTCATTCTTTTTAAAATAAAGACAATTAAGTTTCTTGTCAATAAATCTTAAAATTATAAATGAGTTGAGTTAAACAGAATATTTCAATCTGAGAACACAAAAATACACTTTTTGACCGAAAGTACGAATACTTAAAAAAAACTAAATATAAGGAAAAATTTGGTAAAGTCAGAGAATCTTAATATAAACACAAATGTAAGACACCCTGAAAACTATTTACCATTTTCTTAAATGTATTTTGGCCCTTACTTTGAAAGGTGCTCATTAGAAATTGACATTGATGAATAAAAACTAATGAAATTAAGAAAAGTAATCTGCAGCTATTATGTCAAATTATTTTTTTAAAATTATTAAAATATTTAAATCGAAAAAACGTCATTGATGGAACAATGCCATCAGTTTCAGGTGTGACGAAACATTTTCACCAAATATAACGAACTTAGAATTGATTAATAATGAGTGGAGAAAACTAATTGGAGAAAATCACTTACTCCAAATTTTTTAAACTGATGACATTGTTTCACAATGGCATTTGATAAAAAATTTTAAAGATGGTATGGACAATTTATTTTTTGAAAACATTTCTTCATATACACTCCGCTTCAACTGAATACGCACAAAGTTTTTTTAAGGTATGTTGTTCATTTTGTTGTACTGTTTGCTTGTAATGTTGAGAAAACAAATCAGAATTCAAAAAGTACCGTTATTTTTTCTCTCGCTCTCTTACAAAGCGTTCCATATCGAAAAATGCAGAATTTTTTTGCGTCAACTGAATAGGTACAACAATCAAAATTGGAAATAAAAGCTAACGGAATGAAATAAAACAAGTTTTTCCTTTAAATATTTGTTTATTGGTTATTTTTAGTAGTGGGAACTGACACCTTTATTGGTATTTACTTTATGAATTCGGTCCCGCATGCTCTTTAAGCAGTTCAGCGAAATTTCCCTCCAGGCTAATTCAATGGCTGCAATTAGGGATTCTCTGCCCTCAAACTGATGGCCAGACTTATAAACTTTTCGCACCAACCATCCCCATACATTTGCTATAAGGTTCAGGTCGGGAGAGTACGGCGCCCATTGAAGCAATTCCACATTCTGGTCCTATATCCAATTTTGGACAATGCGTGCGGTGTGGATGGGGGCGTTGTCCTGCTGGAAAGTCCAGTTAATGGGTCCTTAAATATCCGCAAATTTAGGAAAATTTCTTTTCAAGATTCCTTTGTGGGCAAATGCAGACATTTTTGGCTTTTGAACTTCAAGCTCAACAGTCTCATAGTAGTTTACTGAACCCCATACCATAACTCGACCTTCTCGACTGTGATGCCGCGCTAAAAATCGTTCTTCTTTCCTCACATCGTGGAAATAATAATTACAACGTATTCAGTTGAAGCGGAGTGTATGTTGGAGCTTTGTTGCTTACCGCACAGCAGTGCTGCTGCAGAGGCATTAGTAAAATATGCTTCAAGTTTTAGATTTTCTGACGGTTTATATAAAAAAAAATTATTGTAATTTTTTGAAGTCTTAACTAATTTTATTATTAATTCAAACGGCTGTTATAAATTTATGTTTTTGGTTTGGAACGAGTTTAAAATGAAATTATATAATATGTATGTATATGACTTTCTTCCAGATAGTAATGTGATCTTTAAAACATTGTTGCGGATCCCTGGCAAGGACGTCTCAAATCAATCCGTCTAAAAGAAAAACTCAAATTAAATGGAAGTTGAAAATCCATAATGTCATCACTTACCCTCCTGTTCATCCCTGCACAGTTTGCTATTCCGAAAGGGGAATAGAGAAAAAAAAGATGGAAAGAAAAAACAAAGACATTAAAATAACTATAAGAATATTAGAGAAAAAAACCTATAATAAAGAAAAGGAAAAGTAGTTAATTATACTGCTTTTACACGGAAGCGATTTTTAATCTTAGTTTCCCTTTTGGAGTTATCTTCCGCTTTATGTAACCCCGCCACCACACACGTCTCTCTCCGACGGGCTTAAAAATCGCAAGGTAATATTGCTTCGTTTAAAAGCCGTCTTAGCTAAGTTAAACAGAAAAAAAGGCTACTTAGACTGCTTTTACACGAAAGCGATTTTAAATCTTAGTTTCTCTTTTGGAGTCATCTTCCGCCTTGTGTAACCCCGCCACCACACACGTCTCTCTCCGACGGGCTTAAAAATCGCAAGGTAATATTGCTTCGTTTAAAAGCAGTATTACCTTAGTTTCGTCTGTCGTAATAATTTTCGGGTTATATTTTTTTGTTTCTCGTTGACAGCTGGTCATAGACATCTCAATTTGTAGGTAAGAGAAAACGAATTCCCCTTCGGCAATCGGGAAGGGATATTTTGGTTAAGAGGGAAGTTTCCAGGGACGGTAAGGTTGAAGATATAGCTCACCGGTGGTGAATATAGGTGAGGTAAGCTAATAAGGTAAAAGAACCATGAATGAAATTTAAACACAATCTGAAAACATGACTCGGAGACTGGCTACCGGATTATTGCCTTAGTGTTGAATTAGATAAAGGGGTAGATGATAACAATAATAACAAAAAAGAAAAGGAAAAAAAAAGTGACGAGATTAGTAGTAGCGTGGTAGCTTAAGTTGGAGACTCTGGAAGATAAGGGAATTGGTTTGGAGACTTCATAATTAAAAGTGAGTTTCAATTTGTGAATTTGATCAAACACGCCTTTGTCATCTTTACATGGGTTGTGTGGTTCGAGATGAGGTGAGAGGCGGTGTGATGCTTATATACTGGATCAGAAGCTATGTTTGTCAAATCAGAAAACGGGTTAGTCTGGTCATTCAATCATTGTATATATAAACTATAGTACTCTCATGAAGAGGAACGAACGATGCGGCACCATACGAGCGTATTCCATAACTTTTTACGTAGAGTTGTGGAGAGTAAGGACAGACGATAATTAGGAAGGGGTGATAATATTTTCGGTAAAAGCAAACCGAAGGTGCAGAACAAAGCGACGACAAGAAAGCTATTTTCTGTTTTCTTTTTATTAATTTTCTATACAAATAAGTATGAGGTGGCATTTTTTGCTTCACGCATAGAGAAAAAACGGTATATTGCTAGGTTTGATTTTTTGCGTTGTATTTATATTGGAGCAAATGTAGGATTTTTATTCAAATACACGAATTCTTAAACGGTTACCACTCAGAACAATTATTTTGTGTAGATAGATAATTATTTTTGTAGGCAGATTTTTCAAATGCAGAATTTTGAGAATTGGAGTTTTGAGTATTATTCTGAAATACAGAACAATTAGGTATATTGAAAGCTAAAATTTTGAAGAGTAGAATTTTGGAATGCAGAATTTTGGGAAATTAAATTTTGAAATGCATAAAAATTAATAAGTAAAATTTTGAAAGCAGAAGTTTGAAAAAGGAATTTTGAAATGCAGAAAGTTTAGTAAGTAAAATTTTGAAAAGGCAAATTTTGAAATGCAGAATTTTAGGAAATAATATTTTAAAATTTTGTGCTTTTTTACTTAGTATTTAAAATTTTGAAATGCAGAATTTTGAGAAGTAGAATTTCGAAATGCGGAATTTGGAGAAGTATACTTTCAAAATGTAGAATTTTGAGAACTTTAATTTTGACTAAAATTTTATCAATTAGAAAAAAATCATGTGGTATATGACTCCAAACATCACGAGTATGCAATTTTTAACTCGCTAAGATGCCTAGTTTAGCCAGAAATCACGTTAGAAGATGTCAACTTTGGGGGGTCTACGAAGCTCCGTTTAGCCGCAAATCGCATTTAAAGATAAACATTTGTTTTTCGAAAAAAAAAAATATTTTCACATTTTTTACTTCTAATGGAAGAAAAATATATGTATGTGTTAAATGTATTTTTTTTGTTGGTTAAATCAGAAAAAACAATTTCTGCTAAAATAATTAACATGGCGATTTTTAAATGTGGCAACCATGTCTTATTTTTTCATATTTCAGCCGTTTTTTAGAGGCAAATGGATATGTATAGGTGTTTGAGCAGCATTATACATTCATTACCAATAAATTTTCGCGTTTTTTCTCATAATCATTGTCTGTGCGATTGGCAGTGGTTATTTATTTTAAGGTAATGGTTGAAAAAAAAATTCAATAAAAAATAGCAAATATAAAAAAGGGTAAATTATGATTTGTATACTACTTGAGCGGAACTTAAAAATAATTATTGCTTAATTTATAGAATATCAAGATTAAAATTTGGTGGTGCAACAGCTCGAAGTGAACCAGGACCTATAGTGACTTACAACTCTCAACCATTCCTGTGTGCGTGTTACCAAGAACGGAGGGGACCTACAATTTTCTGCCGATTCCGAACGGCTTATGAGCAGCACTTTCCATTACAAGAGATACTCTTTGAGAATTTGTCAATTCCTCGCAAGAGGCAGTACACCCCTGAAAAAAACTTTCTTGCAGCGGCTGAGAATCGAACTCGAGACCTTCCGCATGACAGTCCAACGCACTAACCATTATGCTAAGGGGTACTATCAAGATTATGTAAGATAAAATGTATGATGGTTCATACTGAGACTCAACAAGTAGCTATCTCCAACTGGCTCTGCGCTTATTCGCACAACTTCGAGATTGTATCTCAACCAATCCCTAAATTCCCCCCGAACTCCTTCGAAACTTGACTTTTTCAAATGCTCTCCATATGTTATTTGTAGAATTCCCTCACTTATTAATTTCACCTGCACTGCAATTGTATCAGATTCTGATCATTTAGCGGTAAAACTATTTATTCGTCTCCTGACAAATCTTAATACTCTTGCTACTCTTCTGCAGAAATTCATAAACTATGAAAAAATTAATTGGGAAGTATTCCAAAGTTCCTTAACGGATAAGCTTCGGAATGACATGCCCAACGCATTGACAAACCTTAACAACCAAGAAATCGATTCCGTGTTTTTTTTTAAAGTTATCCGTAGTACAGTAGGATTTTATATGAATAACAAATACAACCAGACATGCGAACAGTTGTGGCTTTGTTGTGATGTGCGGTTGGTGTTCGACGGATTCCACGCATGAATTCTCGATGTTTCTCTATGAATAAACAAGAATCACTTGATGGCACATCTGATGAGACGAAAAATTCTCCGGGTACTCTTAAATGTGTTCCATATAGCATTTCTGCAGGAGTTGACTGGATATCTTCCTTGAATGATGTTCTCAGTCCAAGTTTAACTGTTGGCAGTATCCCAAACCAGGGGTTTTGGAGAACACATAAGTGTTGCTTTCAGTGTTCCGTGCATGCGTTCGACTATTCCGTTGGATTGTGGATGGTATGGTGTCGTTCTGGATTTTTTTTCCAACGAGATTAGTGAGAGGTTGAAAGAGAGCTGACTCAAACTGGGAGCCTTGGTCGGAGGTTATTGTGACAGGAGAACCATAATGAGATATCCAATGATCAAATAACGTTATTGCCACTGTGTCGGCGGTCATATCTTTGATGGGAACTGCAACTGGCCATCTTGAAAAACGGTCTATGATTGTTAGACAATATTGGTACCCATGAATCAATGGTAGAAATATAATGTCTATGTGGAGGTGATTGAATCTCGTATCCGGAACTTGTATAAATGGTCATGTTGAAGCTTTGTGGGGCGATGTACTTTGGCTCTCTGACACGCTAAACACTCTCGAGACCATTGTAATGCGTCCTTACCAATTCCAGGCCAGGTATATTTTTCTCTTAACAGACGTGATGTTGTTCTGCCACTGGTATGTGCTATGTCATGGATAGTTTTGAATGCTATTCGTCTAAGTGATGCTGGAATGTATGGCCGGACGATGCCTAGAGAAATGTCGCATTAGATATTGATGTCACGTTCAGCCTGTAGTGGTGGTCATCTTTAAGTTGTTCGTCTCTGGATGCTTTTTGGGCTTAATATGGTCGGCATGTTTATGGTGTTGATCCGTGAAAAGGCATCTACTACGACGTTATCTTCACCTTTTACATAAACTATGTCTGGCGGATTCTGCGATCAGGAGCCTTCTCATGCTTTTGCTTAATTGCATATGTCAGTGGTTTGTGGTCAGTTTTTATGACGAATGGTCGACAGTCTAAAAGATAGTGAAAGAACTTGATGGAGGCGAATATGGCAAGTAGTTCACGGTCATATATACAGTAACCTTGTTCTGAAGAGCTGAGTTTGCGTGAGAAGAAACCAAGCGCTTCCCAGGTATGACCGGAGAGTTGCTCCAGCTTTGCTCCGATGGCCGTGGATGAAGCATCCGTCGTGAGATGCATCTCGTATCTGGAGAAGGAAAAGCGAGAAGTGTGAGGCTGGCTATCCGTTTTTTGCACTCTTTGAAAGCTTTTGTTGCTACTTCCATCCAGATGATTTGTGTTTTGTCTTTTTTTATTGAATGTTGCAGATAATTATTCAAGGGTACTTGCAATTGCGCTGCGTTTGGAATACAATGTCTATAATAGTTTGTAATTCCAAGAAAGCGTCTTAGTTGTTCTATTGTTTCAGGTTTCTTGAATTCGAGGATGGTGTCGACTCGTTCGCTTGGTGGTGCATATCCTTGAGCGTTGATTGTATAGCTCAGAAAGTTAACTTCTCGCTGACCAAAAACTCACTTTTTGGTGTTGATACTCAGTGAGAAGGTTTTTAATCGTTCAAAGACTAATCTGAGATGTTGTTGGTGTTGTTTTTCGTCTTGTGACATGATTAATATATCATCATTGTACACAAAGACAAAATCTAGATCTCGGAAGATTGAGTCCATAAATTTTTGGAACGTTTGTGTGGCATTTCTGAGGCCAAATGGCATTACCATGTATAAGCCCCAGGGTGTTATTATTGCGGTTTTGTGGATGTCATCTGGATGCATGGGAACTTGATGATAGGCTCTGTCGATGTCAAGTTTATTGAATACGCTAGCACCATGCAAGCGAAAAAAAAGGTCTTGGACAAGTGGAGGCGCATATTTGTCCGCTTCCGTGATAGAGTTCAGCCTCCTGTAGTCGCCGCATAGACGCCATTCTCCATTTTTCTTTCTTGTTAGGAGTATAGGGCTAGCGTAGGGACTTCTGGAAGGTCTGATAGACCCTTCTTCAAGCATATCAGCTATTTGTGTTTTTGCTGCTGAAGCCTTTTCTTCTGCGAGTTTGTAGGATCGTGCCGAGACTGGAGGACCCTTCGTCACGATGCGGTGAGCGTAGTGGATGTTGTTGATGTTTCCTTTGAATGTCGGCTTCGTTATCTCGACAAATTCTTTTAGGAGTTTGTGCTTATATTTCTTCAGTGGATGCATCAATCGTGGATATGTTAAAGGTTTTTGTCGCAAGTATTTCACCTTTCGTTGATAGCGATGTGAGAGGATCTATGAGTCGCTGGTTTTTTAGGTCCAAAAGCAGATTAAAGTGGGTGAGGAAGTCTGCCCAATTATTGCCGTTGCGATGTCAGCAAAAATGAACTTCCATGCAAAACATCTTCGTAGATTGAGGTCGAGCTTGAAATTTTTTACGCCGTAAGTGTTGATTGTGGATGAGTTTGCTGCATAGAGTTGAAGTTGGTCTTTCTCTGGTTTAATTTTGAAAACAGTTACTGGGACTATTGATGCTACGGATACTGAATCTATTAAAAAGGTTTGGTTGGTTGAAGAGTCGTGAATATGAAGTCGGATTTCTTTGCGGATTGATGAAGAAGCTACGCTGTCATCAACTACTGCTGCGATTGATGACAGCGTACTTAGTTTCCCTGGTTGGAAGTTCCGGCTATGAATTTGCATGGCTGTGTGCAGTGTCGAGCGTCTTTTCCCCATCTATTGTGGTAGTAACAAATACCATTGCGACTGGGAGTGACGGATCTGGTTCTGGAACGGTTGACATGTGAGTACTGCTGATGAAGATGCTCCGTCTGCTGATGCTGAGGCGGTGCCTTGTACGACAGGTGTTGTTGTCCCATTTTGAGCTCGTAAATAGATTTTGGACTTCACGTTGGCAACCCTGAAGAGTTAATTGCATCTCTAGCAATTGTCGTTCCCAACAAGAGAACTCAAAAGTAGTGGACGTTTGAGGTTTGGGCATCATAAATTCCTTGCTGTGAACAGCCATGACAGAGGCACTGCTGAGGGCATCCATGATTCTTTCTGCAGTGTCTGCGAGTGCGCTCAAATTTTTTGAGTTGTCGGACACTACCAGCAGCGGATGGATTTTTTATGGCAGACGTTCTGACCAGAGTTGGTGCAGAACCTCGTCCGTTACGGAGTTTTTAGAGAGTTCTCTCATTTCTCTGAGAAGCTGGGAAGGTGTTTTGTCGCCCAGGACCTTTTCTCGAAGAAGTTTCTGTAGTTGTCTTTGTCTGGACTCGGAAAAGCGTTGCAGTATAGCAATTTTTAGATTTTTATATTTATCTTGTGTAGGAGGGTTGTTTATTATATGGATGAGTTGACTGGCTATTGCTGACGGTAAAAATTTTAGCAGTTGGTTGTATTTGGGCGTCGCTGGTGATTCTGTTGGCAAGAAAATCTGCCTCAGCAATCGCAAACCAAAGATCGGGAGTTTCTGGAGAAAATTGGGGTAAATGAAGATTTACGGCATATATATATTCCTGATGTTGTGATGGAATATTAAACTGAGGATTATACATTGAAGCGGATGGGTATAACTTGCGTCCATCCCCTGGTAGCACGCCATCAGAATTTGCAACCTTGACGCCTGCGTCTTGAAATGGAGGATTTTCAGTATCCAACAAACTCTGATTGTTGGCGTCATTAGGATTTTCATCCGTCATGGTAGCAGGTGTATAGGTGCTTTTTGTTGGTGTCTATTCTTGACACCGACTTTTTGTTTTAAGAAACGTCACCAAAGCAGAAATGGAAATAAAAGCAAACAACTAATTTAAAAGTGAAGTATCACTGTTATTAAATTTTTTAGAAAAAACGTTCAATATTTAATTCAATGAATTATAAAAAAAATAAATGGAGCAGACAAATGAAAATGGAATGTGCTGAGCGCCGTTAAGAAAAAGAGAGAGTTGGAACATTTGAATTTTCTCCTATCTGTTCTTTTTGGCTTGGTGTTTATTTTTTCAGTCTTTCAGTGACAGAGGCGCGACTGTCGAATACACTGTCGCCATACTACCTTATCATAAAGGCCATCTACTCGCCAGTGTAATAACTAATTTTTGGATCTTTGAAATATATCGCGATAGAAAACAGGATCCCAAATTGTTTTTGTAATGTCTAAACTTAATCCAGATCCGGATCCAGATAGATTTGTGAATAATAAAACGCACCTATTGTTATCTTTTTTAATTAAATGTATTTACTTTTATTATTTAATTGTAGTACGTATAGTTATACAGGCGAATCTATAAACAAATCTTAAAGGTTACTTAACTTTAAAATACCTCTAAGCAGCTCTTAAGTATGAAATCGGTATCTATAATCAATTTTCACATTTAAGTAACGTTACTCTTAACTTAAACGCCATCAACCGCGTTTAAGGGTCACTTAAAGGCATTTTAAAATGTATTTTGACATATCGATTGTCATCTTTGAAATTTTGAAGTTTCAAATTGTGTGTTTGTAGGTATTGTTTGTTGTGATATTATTAGAACTATAAAGTGCAACGATTTAAGAAACATAAAATTTATATTGATTAAAGTATGTGTACGTGCAAAGAAATTTCGTCCAAGCTTCCCTCTTAGCCTTTGAAGTGTTTGTATCGACACTTTATTCCTCGTTGTTGGAAGAGAATTGGCGTTTTCCTAAATGCAGTGTTGCAGCGCATCGTGGATTTTGATGCCCTTGCAACGTTTTTCTTCACTCTAAAATTTACTTTTACAATTCATTAAAAAAAAACTCTAAAATTTAGAATTCGTATTTAATAACGTTATTTTATTGAAGCAAGTGAATACAAAAAAGCATCAAAATTCATGATGCGCTGCAACACTGCATTTAGGAAAACGCCCAATCTGTGCATAAAATAATTCTGTTTTGTAGTGTATTATTGCAAATTCTAAAATAAAAAAGTTTCCTTGTAGGAGGCATCCCAATTTTCAGATCTTTTTCTTTTATTTGTGGCGGCGGATGTGGGTGTGTGTTCGATAGCCATTTTTTTTTTGATTTCACAAATAAAAAAATGTGTCTTCCAATTATTTACTGAAAGAAGGTGTCACAAAACAGCTGTGTTGTATAAAATGAAGCAGCATTTGTTTTTTTTTGTACTAGATTTTCACATTCTTTTACGTTACGTGACACAACCATTGTTTAGTTAAGTACCAATTAAAAATCGATTATAGATACGAATTGAAGTTTCGTCATTTAAAGCCAAATTAAATATTTAAGTATGCTTAACTAAATAACCTCTAAGATGCAGTTTAAGAAAATCTTACAGATACGGCTGATAAAGTATAAAATAAGAACTTAAACTAGAGAAAAAAAATGTCTGTTTTGTTTTTCGTTGCTAAAAGAACGATATATTTTTTGTAACTTTTTTGTAAAATAAATATTTGAATTGAGAAACAAATAAGTCTTTTTACTTATAGTCCAGTCAAAGCGTCATTTGACCTTGCGCGCAGAGGCATGGTCAATTTTTTTTTCATGGATCGATAGGTGCTTATGAGAAAAGCTTAAAACCAAATTTGCACCACATGACAACTTTTTTTACCAAAGTTATTGGTAAAAATGTGTTTTGTGTCATTTTTTGGTCATTTGCGAATATCTCGGCTCCACTATCTCGTACAAACAAAAATTAAACATGTATTTATTCCTAATAAAATTATCTATTATGTTCTAAAAAAAAACATTTGTTTAAACAAAGTAAGTTAAACAAATTTTTTGTTGTTTCAAAATCACTTTTTCGTGATTATTAAGAAAAAAGCTCATTTAACGATGAAATTTTTATATTTTATTAGTAAAGTTCTTGTAATTCCCTACAATTTAAAAAAAAATTCAACACTCTACGATGAACGAAAGCCGAGTAATAAATTATTGAACATAGGTAAGTCAGCGCACCCACGCATTTTATGATTTTATGTTTTAATTAATATCTCAGCCCCAGTATGTCGCAAAGTGAAAATGAAAAACTGTATTGCTAATTACAATATTTTCTATCAACTTGCATTTCATTTAATATGTTTAAGCAAAAATATAAAAAGTTACCGTTGGTTTCAACGTTTTTTTCTTGCTTTTAATACCTTTTTTTCATAGTTATTGAGAAAAAACTGTATTTCGCGGTAAATACTTTTCCGTTTTGGATTTTTGTTTTATAGTCCTGCTAATTTTCTTCAAATTAAAAAAAAAATTAGTCCATTACGACAAACGGGAGCCAAGATATTCATGATTTAAAAACTTAGGAAAGCTTACAATTTAGTATTTTAACCTTGTAGCTTGTAATTTTGGTGTCGCCAGCAACAAGACATATTGGTATCCTTCAAACACTCCACACATACTTACACATATTTGTTGCTTCTTGTTGCTGGCGACACCAAAATTACAAGCTTTAAAAAATAAATTTTTTTTTTGTTCTATAAACATAATCAACTTTATGTTTTCTCCTTTTTTTGTTTTTTCTATGTTGTTCAATATTGATTTTTTTGTTCAATATCCAAAAATCTTACCAAATTGTTGTCACTCCATATAACTTTGTTCAATATCCAAAATGACTTCCTCGTTGGTTTTAATTTATAACTAATTCAAAATAAAAGAAAAACAATTTCTGTAACTTGATTTATAAACAAAATTGTCAAGGCTTTCAGAAAAAAAATAATACCAATCAAATATTTTCTTATATAAACAAAAACTTTCAATTTGAGCTTTAAAAATCGATTTCCCAACATTTTGAAAAAATGGACATTGAACAAGATAGCAACCAGCCGACGAACTATCTGAATGAAGATGAAATTTTCGAGATCCTTAATGAAGGAACTGACTGGAAGAATTTGTATAGATACGTCAAAATAGCATTGAGTTATAGAACACGAATATTCAACGAACTTTTCTAAATATATTTATATACTATAAAAAAAAAAAAATTAATTACATTTATTTAAGTATATTATTTGCCAACTGACAGACGGCGTTGGCCATGTCATCTTATGAAATATAGACAAAATTTTGTAAGTTTTATGAAATAAAAATCATTTAAAATCTAAAATCTATAGTTTTCCTATCCTCACAAAAAGTCACCATGTATACAATTTCCTCAATCTTTCATTATTCCAATTTTTCTTTTTATATATATTTTCAAACAAATTAAATTTTCTCATTCTCGTTTATCCCTACACCCATATTTTGAATATTATTAACTCTCCAAACTATAGCAAAATCAAACCTAAGGCCAGGCGCGCACATTCAGTTCTTAGTTACGCAACTGTTTAGTTGCTAAAATGAAACATATGGGCTATATGGGACACCGCGCACTTAGAGCAACTCGATTCGAGCAACTAAAAAGTTTGTGTTTTGACACAAACTAAACGATTGCCTTCGCAACAGTTGAGCTGTTTGCTATAAGCGCAAGAGAGAACAGCGTGAGTAAAGAGTTGCCAGTGCGCTGTTCTCTTTCAACTGGTGATTAAACTATTTGATTTCGATCACAGTTGCCAGTGCGCGACTAGCCTAAGATTACTTTCACACGAAAGCGATTTTTTTTGTAGGAAACAGATTGGCACAGAACTTCAACAACAAATTTGACAACCACGTCACTCTTTTCAGAACCACTGGTGTCGCCGACAACGACATCTAGAAGCGGATATGCCAAATTAAATTAAGCCAAGCTACAAACGAACGAGATTAAAAGGCCGCAAAGGTTTGAAGAATTTTCTTGGATTTGATTTTCGAACCAATCGCCAACCAGACGAAGTTTTTTAGCTGGCATTAAATTTGTGAAAAACAATATATAAATTACTTATTAATAAAGTTTCCTATAAAACTTTCAATTGAATTTAATTCAATCACTCCGCTTAAAATTGAAATAAATTTTTTTATTTCATCATAATCTTCGTTTCCTATAAACTATAGTTTATTAGTTCAGTTTTTCTTTTATTTGCCTGCTGAATAAAAACGTTTACATTTGGTCAATTGTGACAACTGGTTTAAAATGGCTTTGATTACATATTAACACAGCAACTTTAATATCGACATCAACGTTAGACCTAATCCCTAAATTCGATGTCGCTGTGCAAATGCTACCAGCTTTTAAGGCGAAATTTGTCAGTATTATCAACACTCAAAAGAAAATGTGACAACCATCTTTTTGTTTCGTCTATTTATGACAATGGAAAAATTACTAACAACAAATTAATTTTAGTACGACAAATTGCCTAAGGCTAGGCGCGCACATTCAATTTTTAGTTTCGCAACTGTTTGGTTGCTAAAATGAAACATATGGGCTTGTATGGGACACCGCGCACTCAGAGAAACTCGATTCTCGAAACTAAAAAGTTTGTGTTTTGACACAAACTAAACGATTGCCTCGCAACAGTTGAGCTGTTTGTTATAAGTGCAAGAGAGAAAAAAGTGCGAGTGTGAGTAAAGAGTTGCCAGTGCGCGGTTCCCTTTCAACTGGTGATTAAACTATTTGATTTCGATCACAGTTGCCAGTGCGCGACTAGCCTAAGTCGATTACATTGACGCAATTTACGTTAATTTTTATCATATTATGTACGGCAAAATCATTTCGCATTTGAAACTATTTTGATTAAATTCTGTCAAAAACGCTGTTCACATTGTAATCTATTTCACAAAACTTTTGATGTTAAAGGTTTCGTTGCTGTTGAAATTGCTGTGTTTTTTTTTTTTTTTTTTTTTTTTATAATTAGCGCGTACTCAAGGGGTTCCATTTTGTATGTTCCATTTAGTTTTAAATGTTTGAAGATTACAATGGGAAGGAAAAATAGAGCTGGGTAGAGCATTCCACATGCGTGTAGTCCGGCTAAAGAAAGAATCTCTGTATTTCACAGTACGTCCGAAATTGGGCTCAAGGGTAAACTGATGAGCATTCCTAAAAGCGCGAGTATTACGGTTAAATTGTTTAAGGGGAGGAATGCAACTGGCTATTTCGCTAGAACACTGCTTATAGAAGTAACGATAAAATAATGAAAGACAAGAAACATTGCATTAAGGGACTTTACTGACTCTTTCTTTAATCTTAAATCTTCATTTGAGGTGATTTATATTTGTATGGTAAATCTACGTGATTTAAAGGAGATTTATGGTAAATCTACTTAAATCCCCGATTTACCTTTGGTGAAAACGTAGTATTAGCCATTTTCTAGTATCGTATTAAAGCATTATTCTTAATAAATTCGCTAAAAAAACTAAGTAAACAGACCTTTTTTGACGTTTGTAAATGTCAAAGACGGATATGAAGATAGCACGATACTTAGTCCCCTATTACACGATGTCTCACGAGACGAGGCTTACGTAAGGGCGAAAAAGAAAGCAGATATGAGGAAATGAAATGCAAACAAATATTCCCGGTGAGTACCGGGCTGATTTTTAGTAGTCTCATTTTTGACGTTTCTTTTTCTCATATTCGTTTTATGTTGTGTTGTGCATTAAAACATACGAACAACAGTCAAATTTGAGACATCAGTCTCATGAGACATGAGTCAACGTGTAATAGCTTTTGCCTCACGGGATACAAATTTAAAAGCAAAGTCAAAAATGAGACATGTCTCATGAGGCAACGTGTAATAGGGGACTTACAAATTAAAATAGGTATTCGATGATTTTAACTCACCTCGGTTCTCTTCCATTTCGATTTAATTTTTTTTTCAATTCATACAACCGTTAAAAAAAATTATAGAAAAATGTGAAAATTTCGCAAATTTACAAAATGCAGACTAAAAGTGGGTTTACATATTTCTGCATCTGCAAAATGCAGAAAAGTAGAGAGGCAGATGAATGTCGAAAGCTTTACAGACAAATGTACATTTATCTTATTGACAACCCTGGTCTTAAAGCGGCAAGTTGGTAAATAAGTCGGCTCCACAAATATAATTAATTAAAAGATAACTTCAATCAAGTTAAGTGAGTTTTTTTCAAGAAACAAAGAGTAAAAAGGCACTAAAATTCATTAAAATTAAAATCTGAGGTGAGTCTTAACTCATTATTACCTTTTTTATTGTATAAAAAAAAACAAAAAAGTGCAAAGAAAGAAAAACAACAACACAATGCAAAGAACACCTGTCAAAAGTTCCCCCAAAGACACAGCGGCTAAATCTTATAAAGGACTTCGTACGACTGGATCACCCGAAAACAAAGATCAATATGAAGCGAGGGCTGGACCCTCAGTAAACATACCTGTCAGCGACTTGACCTCAATTATAGATATTACAATGGCTAAACTTTTAGACACAAAGCTGGAAAATGTGGCTACTAAAGCAGACGTACACAGAATTAGTGAAGAAATTCTAATTCTTCAGCAGAACAACCAGGAACTCAAAATTCAGCTGGAACAAATGTATACACGCTGTTTGTCGCTTGAACGTCAGGTAGAACTTCTTGAAAAAAGAACCAATGGGAAGAACTTGATTGTTCACATTCCGTTGAGGGATGGTTCTAATCCAGTAGAAGAGGCAAAATGTGTTTGTTTTGACCTGCTGCAAACAAATAATTAGACAAAAGTAGCCAACGCACGTCAAATCGAATCCGGAGGCAAAACCGCGAAGGTCATCGTAGAGCTACGTGACAGGGAGGATGTAGTACGGGTACTTAAATCAAAAGCGAAGTTGCAAGGCTCAGGAATTTCGATGCATAAAGATTACCCCATTGCGTCAAGGGATCGTAGCAGGCGAATTCTTGCACTCCGTGCAGAAATTATGGCTAAAAACAAACACATAAAAACACAAATAAGAGGTGAAACAATGGTTATAAATGAAAAAATATTTTATTTTGATAGTGGCGTGGCGCGATGGTTGTGTGCTCGCCTGTCAACCTCAGTATCACAGGTTCGATCCCTGCCGTCGTCTATGTCGTCTTTAATTCCATTAAAACCTTCCAAAAATTTGTCATCAATGGGTTGCTGGTTTACTCGATTACATGTTGTTTAGGCATAACACTAACAACATGTGATTGAGTTAAACTAGTATGCCCAACAAGGATGAAAAACGAATAAAATAATGCGAATTATAAGGGACATAGAAATAAGACACGGCATTTCTCCGCTTTAGTTCAGCCGCCATCCCTGGAGATAAAAAAGTCTGAGACAACCACCTTCAGTCTCAGAACATCGTGCCACACATCTTTCCTATCCTTCTTTCTCTTCCGTAACTTCACGCCCGCGCTGTGTTAAAACATTTAAAGGGTAATCATATTCCCTTGAGCGTGAGTTGATTATAAAAAAAAAAATGTAATATGCGACGGTGAGGATGGCAATGCACTTTTGAAACAGATGGTTGGAGATTTGACAGCATCAACATCGATGACATCAACAATGATAACTGTTGCTAAAAGTAGCACCACAATGAATGGGAGTAGCGCTGTCTCTCAAACTCTAAGAGGAGTACAAAAGCAAACTTTTTAGTACTAATGCCGTCTACCGTATTAACAATAAAAATAATGAAAATAAAAATAAAATAGAACACAAATATATAAATATTATAGCATATAATGTGGCAGGGTTATGTAATAAGACTTTATTTATTGATTTTTTTAATTATGTTAACCAATTTGATTTTATTTTTTTATTGGAAACGTATGCAACTGAAGAAAACTTTGCTAATTATGAAAATAAGTTTAAGAATTTTAATTTTGTATGGATACCAGCAGTAAGAAATAACGTGAGGGGTAGAGCCAGCGGAGGCTGCTTTTTTGCGTACAAAAAACAATTAGAAAACACCATTTGCGATTTTAAAACTGTTAATGAAACAATATATTTAAACCTTAAATGCAACGGCAAACGATATTCCATTCTCCCATTATACCTGAATTGCAATCACTGGGAAAATGATTTTGAAAAATTGGAAGAGTTTATGATGCTTAACGACAGAAACAATGTTCTTGTGATAGGAGATCTAAATGCCAGAGTGGGTACAGAACTTGGAACAGTAAATGCAGCGGAAGGAAATTCACGGCAATCTAAGGATAGTGTAAGTAATTGTAGAGGAGTGAAGTTACTAGATTTGTGTAACACATTTGGACTGCGAATCCTGAATGGCACTAGTGCATCTGATAAAGCTGGAGAGTACACTTTTGTAGGCAAGCAAGGAAATTCAGTGATTGATTATAGTCTAGCGGGTGGCGAGTGGAATATGCACGTCAAGGATTTCAAAGTTGACCCTGTACCTTTTTCTGATCATCTTCCTATCATCACAACGGTACAACTGGAATATAGTATTGAGAATGGGGATACAAATTTGGCGTTGCTGCCAAAGCTTAAACGGAGGGACTCGAATGCAGATAGGTATAGAAGACAATTGGACTTAGTACTATCAGAGCAACGTATATCTGATCTAACAGGAATTGAAGATGCAATAAAAAGTTCGTATCCAACTGTAAAGTTCGGAAGCAATAAAATGGGTAAGATGCAATGGTTTGATAATGAATGTGAAATGGCGAGAAAAATATCCTTTTCTTGCTTAAAAGCATTCCGTGACTCTAACGAAATATCCTATAAAAACTGGTATCTTAAATCAAATGCGAATTACAAGATGTTATGTTCTCAAAAAAAGAAGAAACATTGTGAAGCGGAGGCCAAACGGTTGGAAAATTGCAGAAATGGAGCAGATTTTTGAAATGTAGTTAGGAAATTAAATGGCAAGTCCTATGTGATCAACCAAGAGCTAAAGCCAAATGTACTGCTAACACACTTTCAAGAGCTGCTGGACACTCCGGGGGATAGTAATACTATTTTGTATGCTGCACCAAACTTTCATAATGAAGTCCTTGATGCAAGTTTCACCTATGGTGCGATCAATGAAGCTCTAAGGTTAAAAGATAAGAAAGCAGCAGGATCGGATGGAATTCCTGCAGAATTTTACAAATATGGAACTCAGGAACTTACATGTAACCTTTAAACAATCTTCAATAAGGCAATAGAAGATGGATATATTCCTCAACAATTCACAGAATCCCTGATATTTCCTATCCACAAAAAAGGAAGTACTGCAGATCCGGCAAATTATAGGGGGATATCTTTCTTGAATTCTTCGTATAAGCATTTTTACAACTATCTTGCAACGTCGTCTCAATATATGGATCACAAGCAATAATCTGATTGGTGAGTGTCAAGCAGGATTCAGACCAGACTACTCCACAAATGATCACATTTTTGTACTAAAAAGTATTGCAGAATCATTTTTGAACAAAGGGACAAAATTGTATACATTGTTTGTTGACTTCAAGTCTGCATTTGATAACGTGGACAGAAATGCGTTGATGTATAAGCTATATGGCATGGGAATGTCTTGGAGGTTTGCAAGGATAATTAAAAATCTATATAGCAGTACAAAATCAGCGATCTGGAATGGGGAAGAGATGTCGGATTGGTTTTACACATGGACAGTAGTTCGACAAGGATGTACACTAAGTCCTTCGCTGTTTGCTCTTTTCATCGAAGATCTCGTCCAATGCCTGCCGTGTGGTATAAAATTCGCCGGAAAAGCTATCAAAGCACTGCTGTTTGCTGATGATATTGTGCTTCTTGCATACTCGCCTGAATCGCTACAACTCATGATAAACCGCTTGAGTGACTACTGCAAACTATGGAACTTAACTGTGAATTTAGAAAAATCAAAAGTTATGATATTCAGAAATGGAGGAGGGCGAAACCGTAGCTGTGAGAAGTGGTGGTACAATGGTGAAGAAATCGAAGTTGTTAACAAATACAAATACCTTGGTGTACTTATGACTAAGAACCTTGATATGGGGCACCATTTGAAGGATAAACTTGAAAAAGCTAAGACGGCAATCAGTGCCTCGTGGAACAAGTGTTTTTCTAACAAAAATATTAGACATAGTGCCAAATTTCGAGTCTTTGAAGTAGTTTCGGAAGCCATCATGTTGTATTCGGCTCAAGTGTGGGGCTACAAACAGTACGAAACGGTGGAGAAGTTGCTGAGGTACTATATCAAAAGAATCTTCCATATCCCATCCAACGCCCCGAACTATATGGTCATGCTGGAAACTGGACTTTCACCTCTATTTATACGCACCCTTAAGCTACATGTAGACTATATTCTTAAAACTCTCAGTATGTCTAATGAGAGACTTCCAAAGATAGTAGTACTGCACGAAATAAGAAAAAAAATAAGCTGGTTGAATGAATGGGATGAACTAAGCCAATGGTGCGGAATGCAACTCAACCTCAACTGCTGTGACTTCAGCGAATGGAAACCAAAGCTTTACAAACTAATTGAAAACGTTGATCGCCGGTGTAGAGAAGGGTATTTATTGGAAGCAACAAGTTCGGTTCATAGAACACAGCCGTCTAAACCATAATCTCAATGAGCGGAATTATTTTCGGGATGAATATAGTGTGGAGGAAATCTCTATGATGGGAAAATTAAGAGGTGAACTTCTTTGCCTTAACTATATCCCACATAGAGACGATGTACCCGTAATTTGTGAGCTTTGTAACATGCATGAGAGGGAGGATACCATACATTTCATAGGTCGGTGTCCAGTCTTAGCCGAAACGAGAAGATTCTACTTGGGTGCCAATAGCTTATCCATGATCCAGATAATGGCTCTCCTCAATGAGATGGACGTCTCAAAACTATTTAATTACTGCAAAGCTGCTTTACGGTATCGACAAAGAATAATAAATGAAGACTTTTAATCATTGTGTAAAGATTGTTTATGCTTATTGCAAGTTGTTTTTTTTTAATTATTTAAATGTTAGTACAAATATTTTATATTATGTTAATTTTTGTCAATCGGCAGACGGCAAGGCCATGCTCAATGATTTTGTAAACTATTACGTGAAAAATTAATTTTGTAATAAAGAAAATCTATCTAATCTAAAATCTAATCTAATCTACATTTATCTTATGTATGCACGCCGCCGGCCGAGACGAGTATAGCTAAATGAATCTGCACCTTGCAACAACAAATTGAGTTTTTATGAGGTGAATTTACGATTTATACTTTATTTCCATCTAAAATAATGTAAATAACTTATTAACAATCAAAATCTGTACCGAGGTATTATATAAAATCTATTTTTTTCGGCGAAAAATTATTTGGTTTGAAGTTGTCTGTTCTTTTTACTTTTTTTTTATGTTTCTGTAGTTGTGTGAGTTATTAGGTGTGTTTTTTTTGCAAGTCCATATAGAATTGTAAAAAAAACGACATCGGGACTAAGCGCTTTACATGCAAATGCAACAACTACTTAAATCTATGTATACAGAGTTAGCTAAGACCAGATAATTTTCGAGAGTTAATCTAAGGCCCGATAAAAATGGTGATGCCAAAATAGTATTATCTATATGTTATCGATAAGTTGCTCAGAGACGTCAAAAGTGAAGTTTTTGGATTGGTTGATGCTAGTTGTCAATAAGCTGACAAATGTCATAGCGTACACAGTGCTTCCAGCTATGTGGAAAAAAAACTCCTAAATCCCGATGTCGTTTTTTTTTTACAATTCTATATGGACTCGCAAAAAAAACACACCTATTATCTGTCAAATTAAGGGTTGTTCAACGCAAATTTGCTTAGATTCTGTTGTAAAACCCACATTAGTTAGAAGAGTTGTCTAACGTGATTAAAATTATGAAAAAGTTAGACAAAGTCTCTAAGCTAAACGACTGCGTTAAGTAGAGCCGGTTTTATTGCTTAAACGAGAACTCTTTAAAATTTTGCGCCAATGTTTTTTTTCATATCATGCGTCCGTCAACAAAAATTATAGAAAAATGTCAAATATCGTAAATTTATAAAATGCAGACGAAGATACTATAAGAAAGATGAACACGTTTGTCTTTACTATAATCTCGAATTTAATATAAGGCAAAAATGAAGTTTCTGCATTTTGCTCTTTTTCTCAAACAAACATGAATTCTGTATTTGACACCCTTTTTTTATTGCAGATCTCAAATGCAGATACATGTAAATCCACCATAACTACTAATTTACCTAGAATTTTGCGCAATTGTTGCTTGACAACATCAATATCCAAGCAAGCCCATGTTGTAGAGCATGTTGTTCCATGTGAACCCTCCAATTGGTTTTGACAGCAAAAATTTGAAAATTTGTAAGAAATTTCAAGATACCAAACGCCCCTAATGTGAACTCGTCTTTTGGAATAGACATTTTATTTTATATTTCATTTTGCCCACAAAAAATAAGAACACACAATTTCGTGGTATGAGAAACTGATGTCCTTCTACAACTTTTTTCTCTCTGTTCTGTGTAGGAAATCGAAGGTGAAGTTGTTGTGATGTAAAATAAGTTATAAATTAAAAAAAACTCTTCGTCGTACATAGAAGTAATCAATTAATCAATAAACAAGTAAATCCTAATATTTTATTACATACGACTACAAAATTCTGAGATTTTCATTCAGAAAATTATGTTAAAAGAAATGCGGTACTTCTTTTCTTCTGTATTTTGTATAACTGTGAAATAGGACAAACAATTATGGTCTACGATATCCAACTAGGCGTAGTATAAAATTAATCGAGAAGTGGGAAGAATATTCACTCCATGGTTCATTTAAAACGAAAACATTGATTGTGTGTACTTTTTTTTGAGCGGTGTGCTGTTAACGCGCTGTATTTGCTGAACATTCATTAAATATTTGATGCAAGTTTTTTTTTTTAGTTCAAAAGTGTTCTGTGTTCTCCTATGTTGGTGTTGTTGCTTTAAACGTTCTGCACAGTTTTCAAAGAAGTCTGGTTATTGGTTTGGGGTTTCAATTAAATTCATGAGTATTTTTTTTTGTTTTTTAAGAAAAAAATGTGCTACACCGTTTGTCTAGCGCCGTTATTAACCCGACATATTTAAAGGATCTTTAGTGATCAATGAAAAGTGCAGTTGATTGCTTTTCCTGGGCCTCGCTTCATAATCGTGGTGTCTTGTGTGTCAGTCAAACATCTTTGTTCTTTCCTCCGTTTTTATTAGAATTGTTTTTCTTTCTTTTTTTATCGAACTTTATGCACTTGCCAGTATAGTGTGTTATAGTTGTACTCTTCTCTTTGTGTGCCACCTCAAAATCAAAACACAAAACTTACAGCAATGCGTTCAGTTTTGACAGTTTGCTGATAAAAAATAGTATTTATTTTTTGTTTTTTGTTTTATAAAGAAATGAAAAACTTATTAAATCTCTAAAGCTAGAACATTGTGTCTGATTATTATTTTTATTTATTAAAAGAAGAAAAGAGTGACAGTAGAAATGCATCCTGTGGATCCAGGACCACAAGGAACGATTAACATAAAAACGGAAAGACAAATATCTTCTTTTTTGAACTAAAAAAGGTCAAAAAATTTTGTAGTTACATCTTGGATAACGAAGGAATTCTGTATAAACAAAAAGTGATGCTTTCGGTTCTGTTGGAGTCGAAATTTTTCCCAGAGTTCCTTCTTATATTTTGAAACCAACCAACTCAATAACTAACCAATCTAACTTAATTAAAAGAAAAATAAGCTCCAGGAAAAACAACTAAAAAAACAAAATTCATCCGATATCAATTTCATTTGTACGAGTATTTAGCTTTCTATGAAAACAAGAACTTGAGGTTTTTTTTGTACAAAAACGAAAAAACTAGAAGATAAAAATTAAATAAAAGCTGGAAAAGCCGCGTGGGTCCTGCCTGATGTTTTGTAGCACCGTATAATAAATATTTATTGTAAAACATGAATGCGTTAAAGGTAAGTTTTTATTCTTTATTTATTCCGATTTGTCTATTATTTATTACTACCTAGTGAGTGAGTTTTTCCTTCCTCTATTCCTAATATTCAAAACCCCCTATAAACATGACTATCACCTGCAACTGAGTTCAAATCGATGAATGTTAATACTCGTCGAATGACCTTATCCTTTAATATTTAATAATTCATGTTTTTTCTTGTGTAAAACTAAAGCTGTATCTCCATAAGGACAATAGAAAAATATGATTGGTAACTACTCTACCTACATATCTACTCATATTTTATTCAGTACTCTGATTATAGTCTTGTTTTGATATATGAATATCAATAAACCTTATGAACCTATCTGCTCTTGGGGTAGTAATGATCACTGAAATGATTCAACACTATGACGAAAGGACTTTATGTTGGTTGATTATTAATTTATTTATTTTTCCCGAGGCCAACTTTCCGGGTTTTCATCCTGATAATTTTTAATAGATCAAATTTTTAATAACGAAAATAATTTTTAATTTGATTTCAATTGATAATTGTACAAATATGCTACTTTTCAAAATTGCCGGTTTTGTCTACCTATATCCTTATTTAGTGAATTGGCCTAACCTCGAAATCCAATTCCTGTGGCTGTAGGTATTATGTTTTGCAAACAAAGAACTTAAAAGATTTTATATTTTTGTTTGCTTTTTATTTTGTGCTAGCTGACCCGGCAAACTTCGTACCGTCTAACAGTCAATAAATGTCGTGTTACGTATATTAGCTGAACTTTATGATTTTATGAAAGTAATACAATGAATACAAAATAAATATTAAGTTTACTGTTTTTTTAAGATAATAACACAAAAGAAACAAAAAGTACAAAAATTAAATATATCAATCGCGTGTCAGCAAGAACTGATTGAATTAAACTATGTAAATGTTGTGCAGCATGGGATGCACTCGGGTTAATTCCCTTCATTGAAGAATCTTGTGATATAGGACATTTTTTGTTTTTGCATGCCACGTACAACTGACCATGAGAAAAACAAGGATTTTCTAAGTTGAGATCATAAATTATGGTGAAATATGTTAAATTAATTTTTTTTAAATTTTAATTAATAAGACTTAAAATTTTAGTTTTTGGATTTTTTTAAACGTTTTCACAATGGTCCTGGGGTTATGTTTTCCCAAGCTGCTTTAGCGATCTCATACAATTCATTTAAGTTTTTATTTTATGCTTTACTTCTCTTTTCAATTCGTTCCAGAGGTTTTCGATTGAGCTTAGGTCCGGGCTACATGAAGTTGCTCTCGAAGTATGCTTAGAGTCATTGTCCTGCATACATTTCCATGTCACACGCAACTTTCTATCTGCATAGGGCAGCATAACGTCTTCAAGGACGTTATGTAGCTTTGGGAATTCATTCTACCTTCTATGCGATGTAACGGACCGGTTCCCTTATATGACATACAACCCCATGTTTAAGGGTGACAGTTGTGTACTTAGGGTTGAATGCTTGGTTTTTTGGTCGCCGAAAATATTGTTTTCTATCGGAACCGACTAAATCTTAGTTTCATCACTCCAGAATATTTTTTTCCACTGTGAGATGTTCTAGTTCTCTGGCAAAAGCTAACCTAGCCTTTCGGTTTTTTTAATGAAAGCAATGGTTTTTTTCTGGCCGATCTTCCAAAAAGCTGGCTCTCAGACAATCGTTCTCTAATCGTGCAGAAAGTGCATTTGCGTCTTCACCGAAAACTTCCTTTCGTATTTCTTTAGAACTCAAAAATGGATTTTTTTTTTTACAGCTCGAACAATTATTAACCTATTCTGGGCTTCAGTGGTTTTACGGGGTCTTCTCCGTCTTGCCACGAGTTCTGTGGTTTTGTGCTTTTCAACATATTTTATGGCATTGAAAACCATCGTTTTGGAGCAATTAAGCTTACTTGAAATTTCCTTTTATGATAATTTTTGTTTATTTCTAATATTTATTATTGCTTCTCTCAAGTTTTTTGTACAGCTTTTTTTCTTTCCCATATCTCTTTCAAAGATCTTAAAACAAAGTTAGGAGTTGTAATTCAGTTAATTTTCAAACAAATTATTATACTTACTAACAAATTTTTACGTTTAAAACGGAATAATAAAACAAGAAACAAATCGTTCTTAATTATATCGCCAATTGAAATAGTATAAATTTTATCAAAGAACCAATTTACATGTGCAATGACTTTGTTGATTGCTGGTTTACGTGAGAATAGATGAAAGAGGTGTCACCAGGAGTTGCTAAAATCGTTCTTAATTAGTTCGCCACAACTGCATATTAGGGTGGTGCTTATCTTTAAAACATTAGAATGTCTTTTGTGCTCATAGTCCCAAATATATGTACATATGTACATATGTACATACGTACATATATCTATGTATGTGCAAATTTTAAAGATTTTTTATCAATTTTGAAATAAAAACTAAGTGTTATGTATTTTTGGGAAATTTCAAGTGTGAAGCGTGTTAACCTTAATCCATATAAATGTGGATCTTGTAATTGATAATGAAAAAATTGAAATAGTTTCCGCAATGAAGTATCTCGGCGTTTTCATAGACAATGAGCTTAATAGACTAAGAGCCCACAGCAATTTTTGGGTGTGATTGATAACAAAAAATAATTAGCTTAATTAGATAGGCCTTTTATAGTTATTTACAAATGTGAAAGCCTTGCATACTCTAGTGGGCGCAATAGTGCATTATAGTGCATTAAGTATGCAGTTCTTTCCAAATCCAAATAATTGTGATAACAACTTTGCCAAAATGTAGAGTTAAGCCCCCTGATTGAAAATATCGAGGTCCAAGACGTTTTACAGACAGCCTTCTGCCTGCCAGACGCGATAAGAATAGGTAACTTCTTGCACTAAGAAGGCCACCTTCAAAACGTCATGGACCTCGATATTTGCAATCAGGGCACTTAGCTGTTCATTTTGAAGTTATGGCAAATTTTTTTTCCCAATTTTTTAAAATAAGGAAAGAACTGCATACTTGATGCACTATAATGCACTATTGCGCCCACTAGAGTATGCAAGACGTTTACATTTGTAAATAACTACTAAAGGCCTAACTAATTATGCTAATTATTTTTTGTTATCAATCACACCCAAAAATTGCTGTGGGCTCTCGGTCTATAAGTTCAGAAAACATATAGACTATATATGTAAAAAGGTTTCAAAAAAGATCGGTTTTTTTTTTTAGAATCAGAAATAGACTCAATGTCAAATGCAATTAAAGTGTACAATGTAATAATAAAACCGCACTTTGAATATTGTCCTTCGGTTCTTTTGCAGTGCTCTATTGAGGACAAAACAAGATTGCAGAAGTTACAAAACAAAGCAATGCGGTGTATAATTAGACGTGACCGCCTAACCCCCATTTCATTTATGTTGAACACGCTTAAATGGCTGAACATCAACCAAAGAATAGTATTCAATGTACTAGTGTTTGTATTTAAGCTCAAATGTGGACTCTTACCAAGCTATTTATCAGTGGATCTGAGGTTTGTCAGCGATGTCCAGCCTTATAATTTGTTAAGAAATAGTAAGATGGCATCACTGGTTTTTAAAATACGAACGAACAAGAAAGAAGAGAGAAAATATCGACAGCTGCTGTATCTTTATATAAAAAGATAAAAAGAAGAAAAAAGATATCTTTGTAACAGTTAGGATAGAAGTTGAACTAAAATTTTTTGAGTTGGCATTTTAACGCTAAATATATAAGAATAAAATAAGAAAAAATATAAAATAAAGTGTAACTTCAAAAATTAGTTCGTGTATTTATTAATGTTCAAAAAGATTTCTAACATTTCTCAAAAAATTTTATCTAACTTAAATAATGTCTACAACGGCAAGCACAGTGGTGGAAAAATGCCCCATTTGTAATAAAGCTTACACAGCCGACAGGATGGTGGAATGCACAAAGTGCACCAAATGGATCCACTACGAGTGTGCTGAAGTGGGCGATGAAGTAGCGAGCATCGTTGATTGGAAATGCACTCTATGCAAATCCAGAACAGCATCGGTTTCATCAGCAAAGTCCAACAGGAGTAAGCTAAAATTGCAACTCTTGGATCAGGAGGATTTGCTCCTCAAAAAGCAACTAGAACTGCTGGCAAAACGACGGGCTCTTTTGGATGAAATGTCAGACGACGATATTGACCAGGCTGCTCGACAGGAAGAACCGTGTAGTAAGCCAAATATCCCTGTCAAAAAGAGTCCCATCAATTTGCTGGTTGCTGCTAAAACAGAAGATTCATCCTGTACAATAACTTCCCAACAAGTGTCCGCGAGACATGTAGTAACTAAAGAGCTACCAATATTCACTGGTAAACCAGGTGAATGGCCAGTATTTATTAGTGCGTTTCAACAAACTACAGAAATGTGTGGCTTTACCAGAAATGAAAATTTAATGCGCTTGCAACGATGCTTGCGAGGTAAGGCTCGAGAGGTCGTCGAGGCATTGTTGACGTTACCAGAATGTGTCCCTGAAATCGTCGAAACTCTCAGACAATATTTTGGAAGGCCGGAGATCATCATGAAACATTATATGGACAAAATTCATAAAATGCCATCACCGAAAATTGAGCGCATCGAATCTGTAATTGAGTTTGCTGTCGCCGTCAGAAACTTATGTGCAACAATGGAGCAGGCACAGCTCCAGAATTACATGCGGAATCCAAATATGATGACAGAACTGGTAGACAAATTGCCACCCACCTTGCAATTGAATTGGGCTACGCACAAACGAAACGAACTAGAAGCAGACAACATTTGTGTGCTTGGGGATTGGCTAAAAGATCTAGCTGCCGACATTTGTGATGCGAAGCCATCCATTTCCTGGTTCACTGTAAGAGAGCCACAAAACAAAACAAAAAATAAAAAGGAAGAGCTTTATATTCACAACGATAACGTATCAAAGAAGGCAAACAAAAATGTGCCACAGAATATAGAACGAAAATGTCCAGTTTGCCAAGACAATTGTAAGTCTGTAGTTTCTTGCAAGCAATTCCTCGAATTTGACGTTGATAACAGATGGGATTTGGTTAAAAAGAAAAACCTATGTAGACAATGCTTGAAAAGGCATCCGTTTAGGTGTTGGTCACAAATTACCTGCACTGCTCTGAACTGTAATAAGAAACACCATCCTCTTTTACACAATTCCAACTGGCAACCAAACACTAACGAAAACAACAATAAAAATGAAAATGAATCCCACATGATTCATTCCGAATTAGCTCCAATACAATTTAGAATTATACCAGTATTCTTGTCTCATAATGGCATTCAGATACAGGCATTCGCTTTCCTGGACGAAGGCTCTTCAAGTACTCTTTTGAATGACAGTATCGCAAACCAACTAGGCCTTCAAGGTGAAAATCTGCCATTATGCTTAAAGTGGAGCGGGACCATGTCAAGACAGGAACCATGTTCTAGAGTAGTCACTGTTAATATATCTGGCATTGATAAAAATGCGAAAAGTTATACTATGACTAATGTGCGAACGGTTCGAACACTGGATCTACCAAGGCAATCT
Source organism: Chrysotoxum bicinctum (assembly GCA_911387755.1). Taxonomy (NCBI): domain Eukaryota; kingdom Metazoa; phylum Arthropoda; class Insecta; order Diptera; family Syrphidae; genus Chrysotoxum; species Chrysotoxum bicinctum. The sequence continues at coordinate 5,473,056 of OU426991.1, forward strand.
TTGAATTACGAAGGTTTGGTTAAAAGATATCCTCACTTAAAAAATTTGTCTGTAAAGTCGTACGTCGATGCAAGTCCTGGGATCTTAATTGGCCTGCGAAATTGGCATGTTGCTGTTCCAACAAAAATTCTGGAAGCAGATGAGAACGATCCAATTGCGGCGAAATGTCGCCTTGGTTGGACAGTTTTTTCATTGGTTGGTAAACCCGAAAATCATCATCCAAAAAATTTAGAATCGAATTTCCAAATGTGTGAGTGTCAAGAAGCGACTGATATGAAGCTGCATGAGTTGGTGAAAGAATTCATATCTGTAGACAGCTTGGGAGTTGTCGAACCAAGAGATTTCGAAGGCACTCAAGAACAATTTCGCGCGAAGAGTATATTGAACCAAACCACAAATCAGGTTCAAAATTAAAATCGATATGAAACGGGTCTATTGTGGAAATACGAGAAATTCAGATTGCCAGATAGCCGTCCAATGGCATTGCAAAGGATGAAATGTCTGGAGAGACGTCTCGATGGTGATCCTGAACTGAAAAACAACGTGCATCGACAAATCGAAGACTATAAGGCGAAGGGTTACATCCGAAAGCGTGGAAAAGCTCTCGAGCAGTACAGACGTGTTTTAATTTGATCCGCCATATTTTACAATCATTTGCATTTTAATTAGAGGTGAAATAAAGTTTAAAGTAAAAAATGGAAACTGAATGTAAAAAATGCAAAAAACGATTTAAAGGAGAAAAAAACATTGTGTGTAGTGGCATTTGTGGCAAAGTTTTTCATGAAAAATGCACTGGATTAGCCGATTATGATGCGCGCTCAGTCCACGAAAAAAGAAACCTTGCCTTCATCTGTGATGAGTGTGTTGATGAAAAAAATGCAATTTTTAAGACTTTGAATGAAATGTTAAACTCGATAAACGAAAATAAAGAATATATAATGAAACAGGAACGTATCGTCCGCGAAATTCTCGAAAGTTGTAGCTCTCTTAGCAGGCGCGAGACTTCGTGCGCGGGTGTGAATACGAGAGTCAAAGAAACGTATGCGAGTCAGCTACAAAAAGAGCCTTCGATAATAATTAAACCAAAATCGAAACAACCAAGTGAAAAAACAAAAGAAGATCTTAAGAAAAATGTTGATCCAAGTAACCTAAAAATTAGTGAGGTAGCTACAAAGCAAAATGGAGTCGTCCAAATATCATGCATCAGTGAGGGAGATAGAAGTATAGTAAAACATGCAGTTGAAGAAAAGCTTGGTGAAGATTATGTAGTTAAAATACCGGTTTTAAATAAACCAAAAGTAATTATATGCGGTTTGAGTGACGAAATCGAATCAGGGGAAATAGAGAAAAGCTTAAGAGCACAAAACAATATGCTTGCCGCGAGTGAAATCAAGTGCATTAAAATATTAAAAAAAAGAGGAGAGAAAGGAAAAAAACAGTTTGTTTACTTTAATGCAGTGGTAGAATTGGACTGTGAAAGCTTTGCCAAAGTCATCGAAGTAGGGCGAGTCAATGTCGGATGGGATAAATGCAAAGTGTTTGAATCAATTTTGGTAAAAAGATGTTATAAATGTTTGGGGTTCAACCACATATCGAAAGAATGCAAAAATAAATCTTGCTGTCGTAATTGCTGTGGTGAACACGATACTAAAGATTGTGACAGTGCTGTAATAATCAAATGTATAAACTGTGTTAAAACAAACGAGAGACTCGGTTTAAATCTAAACACTGATCATAAAACGTTAGATTACTTGTGTCCTGTTTATCTCAAAAAGTTAGATGGGGTGCGAAGTCGGGTGCAGTATTAGCAATTAATCAATAATTTTTTAAATGAAAAACCCCCTACTTTTCTTAGAGGGGTTCTCCTTAATGTGCAAGGTATTACCGGAAACTTTGAACTAATTGAAGAATTAACAAAAAGTAATAAATTTGATTTTTTGTGTCTCACCGAAACTCATCTCACACCGGAAATCGAAAAATGCGAGGTATCCTTGAATAATTATAAGAACTTTAATGGTTTAAGTAATTCTCGACATACAGGTGGAGTAACTATTTATGTTAAAAAAACAATACGGTCTATGGAAGTTAAGCAATTCTCAATTGGGAAAAAAGTATGGATTTTGTCAATTAAAATGTCTGTAAAAAATGATTCATGGAACATAATTTTATTATATAGATCAGAAAAAATGCCTGTACGTGAATTTTTTGAGTTTTTAAATGAATGGACCTTAAACAACACAAGTGAAAATGAAAGAACATTGATATTAGGTGACTTTAATGTAGACTTTTTAGTAAAAAATAATTATGAGTGTAACTTAGTAAATGATTTTTTGATCCACACTGGCCTTGAACAATTTGTATCCCAACCTACTAGAGTAACTCAAAGATCCAAAACCCTAATAGACTATGTTTTAGGTGATCATACATTGAAATTAGAAGCTTTGGTTCGTGACGAGTGGAAAGTATCTGATCATGAAACCTTGTGTATTAAATTGTTTACGAACTCATTTAAAAATACGAATCAAAATCGGAAAAAATACATTAAATATACCCATGACCCTTTTGTGATTGCTTTAAATTGTGAAAACTTCAATAGCATAACCGAAACAAATGATTTAAATATTTGTGCAAAAAAATTTGAAGAAGGTATTGAAGCAGCATTGCTTAATATCACAAAATCGTCTAAATTACGTGAAAACTCTGTTGAATGGTATAACACCGAATTGTATAATTTAAAGATATCTAAAATTTTGTCGTACGAACGGGCTAGATTCGAAAATTCTTTGGAAACTTGGAATATTTATAAAATGGCTCGAAATGTTTATAAACGCGAATGTGTAAAAGCAAAATGTTCATATATTGAATCTAAAATAAACTGCTGTGCTGGTGACCAGAAAGGCTTATGGAAAGTTTTGAAGAGTCAAATTCTAAAAACAGAACTAAATGAAATAAAAGAGTTGAAAATCGAAAATCGGTCAATTAAAACAGAAATTGAAATTGCCTGCGCGTTTAATACATATTTTGTAAATAGTGTCAAAGTTATTCATAATAGTATAGAACAAATTCCATACTCTGATAATATCCCAATCCATAGAAGTTATTTCAAATTTAAATTGATCAGCATTCAAGAACTTGAACATACAATTAAATCTATGAATAAGAAAAAGGACTGTTTTGGACTAAATTGTAGTATAATTCTTGATTGTAATGATGTAATTTTGCCAAAATTATTAAAAATTATTAATCTGTCTTTATTAAATGGTGAGTTCCCAGAAAGCTGGAAGGAATCAGTTGTTATTCCGATTGAAAAAGTACAAAATCCAAAAAATCCAGAAGACTGGAGACCTATAAATATGCTTCCGACTTTTGAAAAGATCCTCGAAGAGATTGTGTGCAATCAACTAACGAACTATATTGAAAAAGAAAACATACTGTGTTTAGAACAATCGGGTTTTAGAAAGGGTCACTCATGCGAAACATCGATATGTTGGCTTATTAACGAGTGGAAAAAAGAAATCGATAGCGCTAAAACTATAATTGGTGTTTTTCTTGATTTAAAACGCGCGTTTGAAACTATAGATAGAAATATATTAATTGAAAAACTTAACAAATATGGTATTCGTGACGTTGAACAAAAGTGGTTTAAAAGTTATCTGTCAGAAAGATTCCAAAAAGTAAAGATAAGTGAAACATTTTCGGAAAAAATAAAGGTTGACCTTGGCGTGCCCCAAGGATCGAAATTGGGTGTAATCCTATTTCTTTTGTATATAAACGATATCGTGAAAATTATATCTGATGTTAAAATATCATTATTCGCAGACGATACACTGATCTACGTTGTAGGAGATGATTTCAAGTCTTGTGAAAGTGTAATGCAAAGTCAAATTGAAAAAATTAACAACTGGCTCTGCAAAAATAAATTAAAACTTAACGTAACTAAGACTAAATGCATGTGCTTAAATAATGGTGGTTTTAATGCCAACATATTACTGAATGGTCAACTTATCGAGTGTGTGGATGGAATAAAATACCTCGGTGTTTTTATCGACAATAAACTCAAATTTAGTCAACATGTTTATATTCAATGCGCTAAAATCTCTAAAAAAATCGGTTTCTTCAAAAGAATTCGAAAGTATATAACTTTAAATTGTGCGTTAACTATCTATAATACATTGATTCTACCATATTTCGATTACTGTTCGTCGATAATATACATGTCAAATAGTGAAAATATAAGAAAACTTCAAGTATTACAAAATAGAGCAATGAGAACAGTGCTTAAGTGTGAATATAGAACACCAATTTATGACATGCTTACGGTCTTGGGATGGTTAAATATTGAACAAAGACTTAAATTTAATGCACTTGTGATGATTTTTAAAATCAAATATGAATTATATTCTACATATTTACAACGGAACGTGAGCTATATAACAAATTCGTTTTATAATCTAAGGAATACTGGTGATTTTAGACTTCCATTATACAGAAGAGCTGCAACCCAAAACAACTTACTATACAAAGGCATCCAACTTTTTAATAGCCTTCCTAATACCTTAAAGACTGAGCGAAACTTAATTAAATTTAAATCTTTATTAAAACCTCTTTTAAAGAATAATGCTGTATAATATTGTGCTTATATTTTAAGTATTATTTAAGTATAACATGTTATTGTTAAGAGTTTTTTAAACTAATAAATAAAAATAAATAAAAAAAAAAATAAAAGCTGTCAGAAGAAGAATTGAATCAACATCACGACAGGGTCTGGTATCTACCGATTTTTCCGGTGCGAAATCCGAACAAGCCGGAGAAAGTTCGACTGGTGTGGGATGCGGCGGCGAAAGTGGAAGGAGTTTCTTTAAATACGCTGTTGATGAAGGGAGTTGACTGGAACGCGTCGCTTTTGGGTGTTCTCATACGAAGCCGGCAGAAAAAGGTATGTATCTTTGGTGATATTAAAGAAATGTTCCACCAGATACAGATTCCTGCAAAAGATCAACAAGTACTAAGATTTCTGTGGAGAAGTAATACTAAAGAAGAACCGGACACTTACGTAATGCAAGTAATGACTTTCGGCGCGACTTGCTCTCCCAGCTGCGCACAATATATAAAAAACTGCAATGCTCTGCAATATAAAGATGAGTTTGCAAAGGCTGTTAAAAGTATATTAGAAAGTCATTACGTAGACGATTTTTTGGAAAGTGTCGACACCGAGATTGAAGCAATTCAGCTGGCAAGAGACGTCACAACCGTACACGCTAAAGCTGGTTTCGAAATCAGAAACTGGAAATCTAATTCTTTGACTGTCATGAAAGCGCTCAACTCGCAGCCTACTGATGAATACTCTGATTTGAACCCGAGTGTTGATCCTGCGTTAGAAAAAGTCCTCGGTATGTGGTGGTCTCAGCAAAGCGACGAATATACATTCTCTTTACGATTCAACAGAGGAAACCAACAAGTGCTGAAAGGTGAACGTCGACCAACAAAAAGAGACATACTACGAATCCTCATGTCCATTTATGATCCGCTTGGTTTGATAGCTCATTTTTTGGTTTATCTCAAGATTTTATTGCAAGATATATGGCGTAGTCGTATTGATTGGGATGTTCCGGTGAACGATGACCACTTCGAAGCATGGAAGATATGGTTGAAGATTCTTCCTGAGGTTGAAAGATGTCGCATTCCAAGATGTTTATTGAAGAATATATCAAACTGGCTTGAAACAACTGTTCAGTTACACATTTTCATGGACGCCAGCGAACAAGCATGTGCAACGGTAGCATACATCAGAATTAGTTCAAAAAATCACATCGAATGTTCGCTATTAGGAGCCAAAACAAAGGTCGCGCCGATTAAGCTTCGCTCGATTCCAAGGTTAGAACTAGATGCTGCAGTCATGGGATGCAGATTTGCCAAAAAACTAACTGATGAAATGTCTATAAAATTTAACAAAATATACTTCTGGAGCGATTCGAAGACGGTCCTAAGTTGGATAAATGGAAATCCTCATCGCTACAACAAGTTTGTGGCTTTTAGGGTAGCCGAGGTGCAAGACAATGACCAAGGTGGAAGTTGGCGATATATTCAGTCGAAATTCAATGTTGCTGACGACGCCACTAAGTGGAAAAGGCCACCAACGATGGACCCTTCCGAGCGATGGTTTCAAGGTCCAAGTTTTTTGATAAACGAAGAAGCCAATTGGCCGAAGAACATACTGCCAACAGCAGAAACTGGTGAAGAGTTAGTGTGCATCCATCAAGCACTTCAACCGTGGATCGATTTAAGCCGTTTTTCCAACTGGAAAAGACTCTTAAGAACTACAGCATACGTCTATCGATATCTAAATATTAAACTTAAATTACGACCGGACATACCTATTACTGGCATTTTATCTTTCGAAGAATTACAAAAGGCTGAAACTATACTTTTCCGGATTGCTCAGAAGGACGTTTATCTTGAAGAATTTTCTGTACTCAAGAAACAAAATCTTAATCCAATTAAATTGCCAATTCGAGTTCCTACTTCAAGTTCAATAAAAAGACTCTCACCATACTTAGACGATGAACAACAACTACTCCGAGTCAAGGGAAGATTGGATGCTGCCACATGTATCGACATCAACACAAAGAGACCGATCATACTACCAAGGAATCATTCGATTACCAAGCTGTTAGTTCAACGAGTTCACGAAGACTTTCAACACGCCAATAACGAAAGTGTAGTCAACCAGTTGAGACAAAGGTACGTAATCCCTAAATTAAGACAGCAATTAAAGTTTGTTATCAAAGAATGCCAATGGTGTAAGATAAATAAAGCGAAGCCCAGTACACCTGAAATGGCACCACTTCCACGTGCAAGATTATCGCCTTATTATAATCCATTCACGTTTACTGGGGTTGATTACTTTGGGCCTCTCGTGGTAGCAGTAGGACGACGCCAAGAAAAGAGGTGGGGTGTATTGTTTACCTGCCTCACTACTAGAGCCGTACATGTCGAAGTGGCCCACAAGCTAGATTCGGATACCTTCATACTATGCTTCCAAGATTTCATACAAAGAAGAGGATCGCCACAAGAAATTTATTGTGATCGAGGAACCAATTTTGTCGGAGCTGAGAAGATTCTACGACGCGAACTTGAGGCAATAGACCCAAATATCTTAGCGCAACGATTCATCAGTCCGACAACTAAATGGGTCTTCAACCCACCAGCATCGCCCCACATGGGAGGAGCGTGGGAACGCCTGGTCCGCTCCTTCAAAAAAGCGTTATATCATTCATTACCAACAAAAACGCCAACCGGCCAATTATTGAGAAGCTGTTTGGTAGCGGCCGAAGGTATGATCAACTCTAGGCCACTCACATACATGCCGTTGAACGATGAACTTGAGGAAGCTCTGACTCCCAACCATTTTTTGAGGCTGGCTTCTGGAGGAGCCCAACCAATCGCACAACTTAACGAAAGCCCTAAAACACTGCGATATGCATATCAATATAAAGAGCGCTTTGCAAACCAATGCTGGGATCGATTCATACAGGAGTATGCGCCTGAGTTGACTCTAAGGTCAAAATGGTATGATCCGGTGGAACCTCTGAAGATAGGGGACCTCGTCATTATCGTCGACAAAGACCTCCCTCGGAACAATTATCCAAAGGGAAGAGTGATTTCCGTAAAGACGTCTTCCGATGGACAAGTACGGAGTGCAACGATTCAGACCAGTAATGGAGTTTTTGGACGACCCACAGTAAAACTAGCGAAGCTGGAAATCGATGGTAGTGATGTTTCAACAACTTCCCGACCGGGAATTGTCAAACTGGGGGGAACTGTTAAGAAATAGTAAGATGGCATCACTGGTTTTTAAAATACGAACGAACAAGAAAGAAGAGAGAAAATATCGACAGCTGCTGTATCTTTATATAAAAAGATAAAAAGAAGAAAAAAGATATCTTTGTAACAGTTAGGATAGAAGTTGAACTAAAATTTTTTGAGTTGGCATTTTAACGCTAAATATATAAGAATAAAATAAGAAAAAATATAAAATAAAGTGTAACTTCAAAAATTAGTTCGTGTATTTATTAATGTTCAAAAAGATTTCTAACATAATTTGAGAAACAACAACAATTTTCGACTAAACTTTCATCGAACAGTAGGAGGTCAAAATAGAGCGATGTATAAGGGCCTTGCAATGTATAATAATCTTCCAAATCAAATAAAGAACGCTTCAAATATATATTTATTTAAAAAAGAACTAATAGATTTTATAAGAGAAAATTACTAATTGTAACATTTTTATCTTAAAAATTTAATACGCTTATTTTATTTCTAAAAAGTAAAACTATTGTAAATAAGTAATATCAATGCTAAATCTTACGAAAACTGTGATAAATCATGAATGATAATTTGTACTGAAATTAAAAATTATGTATTTATGAAATTTTGAATGGCTATATTGTGCCAAATAAAACCAAACAAACAAACAAAATATACATACATACATATGTATGTACTATTTATATTCGAAGAAATTTTTTGTACATAAAATAAATTGAAAATTTAAAAAATAATCGTTAACTGAGTTCATAATGATGGCATGCTTGTTTTTTACTTGCGACTTATAGGTACTATAAGGCAAGTTATGCATTCATAAAAAAAATCGAACTCGAGATTTTGCTCAAAGTTGACATTACGATGATAGCGAAGACTAAATAAAATGCACGACTGGGTCGCACGAACTTGCTCCTATAAAATAAGGATCAAATTAATTTTTTAAATTCTTTTAATAGTAAGAGACGAAAACAGAATGCTATGCAAATACGAATTTATGCAAGAACAAAAATTATAAGTCCTTGTAGTGGTTTCTTAAAAAAAGCTTTTATATACCAAATTTTTAAGAAAAAATGGTGGTACGCCAATTTAAAGTTTTTATTATTGTTCGAATAAAAATTAAATTTACGAAAAGAAATATTGACCCTTTTCGGAGATATCGAATTTTCAAAAAAAGAAAAAATAAATTTTTTTTTCAAAAATTCAAAAAATATTTATTTTAAAGTTTTGAAATGCAATGTGTTTTAGACTTTTTAGAAGCTTCTCTTTAAAAATTTTCATTAAGATCCGTTATGTGGATGATGAGAAATTCAAAATTCGAAAAAATGGCTCTATGGTAGGTACAAGCTGTAATATCTTAATTTCAAATTTTTTTTTATTAAATTAAAGATCGTAAAAATTAATTGAAAGAAAAAAAATTTTATCAAAATTCTAGGTGCCGTTTTCGAGAAAAATACGATTTTTGAAAACCATTTTTTTTAATTTTTTAGCATTTGTATGGTAGGTACCTTTATTTTTAGGTAACATACAAATTTTTTTCTCACATCTTGTAGATAATATTGAGAAACTTTTATTTATCAAGTTTAAAAAAAATCTAGCTTGGGGTTTTCGAAATATTGAGTTTTGAAAAAAAAATTTTGAAGTTTTTTTTAAAAATCCAAACATTTTTTTTTTTTGAAAATTTCAATAAACAATTCTATTTAAATTTTTGAAGAGCATTCGCAAAAACAAAAATGATTAAAATCGGTGGTACCGTTTTTGAGAAAATCAAAAACAAAAAAATGGTTCCATGGGGGGTACCCTCAATAACCATTTTTCGGAAAATTTTTTTCAAGCATTACCTAGACTTAACTAAATGAAATTTTTTTGTGTTTTTAGTTTTTAAATCTGTCCAGCAGTTTTTGAGAAAAAAAAAATATTTTTAAAATTTCGAAAAAAATTCGTATGGCAGGTGCCGTTATTTTTGGTCTTAAAAAAAAAAAGAAAAAAACTTGTGGGGGTAAAAAATCCAAACCCATATCTACCAAGTTTAAAGAAAATCGGCCGAGCCGTTTAGGCTGTAGTCGCAGCGACAGACAGACAGACAGACAGACAGAATTGCCAGACCCACTTTTTTAGCCTTCGCTATCATCGTAATGTCAACTTTGATCAAAATCTCGAGTTCATAACTTTTACGAATCCATAACTTGCCTTATAGTACCTATAAGTCGCAAGTAAAAAGTGGGTCTCGCAATTCTGTCTGTCTGTCTGTGGGTTCGACTATAGTCTAAACGACTCGGCCGATTTTCTTTAAATCTATGTCATTTTTAATTTTTCCCCACACGTTTTTTCTTTTTTTTAACCAAAAATAACGGTATCTACTATAAGATTTTTTTTAGAAATTTTTTAAATATTTTTTTTTTTCAAAAACTGTTCGACAGATTTAAAAAATAAAAATACAAAAGAATTTTATTTAGTTAAAACTAGGTAATGGTTGAAAAATTTTTTTTTGGAAATTTCGATATGTCAAAAACGGCTCAGTATTTTTTTGGAAATTTAATTTTTATTCGAACCATAGTAAAAACTTAAGGTTGGCCTACCAAATATTTTTTCTTAAAAATCTTTTAAAAGTTTTGTATATAAAAGCTTATTTTTTTAAGAAACCACTATACAACGACTTATAAATTTTATTCTTGTATAAATTCATTTTAACATAGCATTCTGTTTTTGTCTCTTACTAATAAAAGAATTTAAAAAATTATTTTATCCTTATGAATAACAATCGTTTTTAAAATTCCTAGTCTATTACATAGGAGCAGGTTCGTGTGACCCAGTCATGCATTTTATTTTACTTAAATTGCTGCTATCTCCGTTGTCATATCTCTATAAATAAGCAAGTTAAAGAAACCTCTTTTAATCCACAGACTAGCATATTATTGGTGCTTATTTGCTGCACATCCGAAATTTGTAGTTCGCGGGAAATTTTTGTAAAAAAGTTCGTTAGCAATCATGGCATGCTTGAGGGAGAAATATAGAACAAATAACTTAAATATCCCATCGCATGTGGATTTTGTAGAATATTTAAGTTCTCACAATCTATCACAACTAAGATATTTCATTTTCAAAATTGTTTATAGTATTTAAATGATCTCTAAGGAGAAAGTTGTAAAACGTTATAAAATGATAAAAATAATAAGAAAACAATATTACTTACATGCATGCATATATGAACATATTCACTTTGCCGAATTAGTTAATTAAATATTTCTTTTGTAGATTTTTTTACGATATCACATTTCTGTTTTTAGTTTTAATATAGTAAATATAATCAAAAATGTTCTGAACTTAGTCTCAGACATGCTACAAAATGTATTAAACTAGTACTTCTAATTTTAAAGAACATTAAAAAACGATTCATGTTAAGCATTTTTCATAATTTAGTAAATAAATACTTTATCATTCGAATGAAGAGAATGTCGCTTATTGCTCTTCGTTCTTCCAGCGTATTCAAGTTAATTAATAGAAGTCGGTCTCGATACGGGGGTAGAATAAAATGTTTATTGCAAGACAGAACACGAAGTGCGAAACGTAGGAAACGACGTTGAATGCTCTCGATTCTGGATATATGAATTTGTTGTTAGGGGTACCATATTTGAGAGGCGTATTCAAGAAGAGGGCGACAAAGATTATGTATAAAGGTCGGGTCACGTAGGGGTCAGAGAATTCTTTGGACCATCGTTTCACAAAGTTTATCGTCAATATGTGTGAGAAAGTTGAGCTCTTTATCACATAAAACATCAAGGTCGCGAATTGACTTAGCAGGAGAAGCAATTGACGGGAAGCGTTTTCGTAAAAAAGTGATTGAATGACATTTGGAAATATTTAGCTATAAGTAATTTTTTTAGGCACGATGGAGAAACTTTTGACATCACGTTGTGGAATCATTTGTGTAAGAAATGGTCTGGAAAAACTTTGTATCGTCGGCGTAGAGTGAAATAAGGGAATATTTAATGACCATTTTAATATCGTTAATAGTAAGAATAAAGGGGAGAGCTTCTAAGTGGCTGCATTGTGGGAACACGGAGGTAGCTAAAAAATCATCAGAGAAGGTAGATCTGAATCGAAGTAACGGGTTTTCAGGTAAGAAGAATAGATTCAAGCCCATGGGTAGACAGTTTGAATAGAATAAACTTATGTGCGATTTTGCCAATGCCTTACTGAAAACGGTTGCGACAACGTCGACTTCCTTTCCGTTCTCTAAGGCTGACAGGCTAAAGGATACGAATTAAATGAGGTTAGTCGTTGTGGACCTACTCTTGACAAAGCCGTGTTGTCTGGGTGGGACTTACAACAAAAACTCAAAATATCTTACAAAATACTTTCAAAGAATTTGGGAATATGTGACAGTTTAGCGATTGGGCGATTGTTTGTAACTTCATACTTTTGGTCCTTTTTATGAATAAGTGTTATGAAAGAAATCTTCCATAACTGAGGGAATTTTCCTTGAGATAGAGTTAAACCGAAGATTTTTGAGAGGGTTAGAGGGCTAAGGTGGCTGCTGACCGGAAAAAAGCCAACACACTTAAACCAATATTTGGTCCGTTTGTGATACAAGGGGAAGAGGGAGTGTTGAAGAGCATTTTTGGAGGAATATGGCAGGGATACCATCTGGACCGGGAATATACTCATCATTGAGTTGATTGAGCTTATTTTCGATGAGAAATGAGTCAATAGTATGAGTTAGAAATGGGCCGAGGGAGAAAAACAGTAAATAATTGAAAAAAAAAAATACAATCAGGTATAAAGGAGTCGTCGGTAAAAGATTGTTTAAAAAAAACTAGCAAAAAAGTTGGCGATTGTTTGTGGTTCGTTTGAAGTTTCGTTTTTAAAAGAGAGAGAATGTGGATAACCATAGGATTTCCGTTTAAAGTTGACAAATTGGAAGAAGGATTTAAGCTCTTTAATAAGATTACTTTCGGTTAAGATTAAGTAGCGTTGATAGAGGGAGTTGTAAAGTTCGGTAAAGTGAAATTGACCAAAACTTGTTCTTCTTGTTGCGCAGCGATCGAATTTTTTGATTATACCAAGGTGGGGAAGAAGACGAAGTTAAACATCGAAAAAGGAAGTAGAATTAAATATTTCTCTATAAAATATGTCTATTGCATCCTTTACAGTTCGGTTGTTAAAATTAAAGGAAACTATTATTAATTATTTTGAAAAAATTTTGCTTTATGAAAATCATGAGATGATATATTTGTGGGGGGAGAAGTCTGTATAGGAGAATCATGATTAAAATAAAGATTGAGATGGGGATGATAGTTGTCGATCGAAGATAGAAAAAGGAAACTGAGTGAGTCTGAAGAGTTGATGCGATCTGTTGTGAAAATTAAGTCTAGCTGCCTATTCATACAATTTGGAATGCCGCTAACTTGATAGAGGCTTGAGTCGGCAAGGTTATCTACGAAGAGACATTCCTATGCAGAGATGGGATTGCAAGCAACATACTCGTAATATAATTCATTTCCAGATAAGGTCCATTTAAAGTGAAGGAGGTTAAAGTCACCGAATAATAGGAAATCATCAGGGGTCACATAGACCTATTATATGAACAATTGAAACTATGGCAAGTTCATAGGATAAAATAGGTTGTGTAACAAAATGAAGCAACATATAACGTAAAGTGACTTCCGAGGAAGGTTTATTTTTATAGAAACATAGTCGATATTAGGGGGAGAGTATATTGTAATTAGGGATGAGTCTAGTGTGTTTTGGATAGTGTGTTTTTGATAGCTGGAAACAATTTCTGATTGTTAATACTAGGGATTATTAAATTTAATTAAAAGGAATAAGCTTTTAATTTTAGTAAAACAATTTTAAATATTTTATTTTCAAATTTTAACAACATTTATTAAATAAACAGAGAAAACGACGCGTTTCGGAAGTTCACTCCATTATCGGGCTTATCAAAAGTTTTTAGTTCAGCGTTTTGTTGCATTGCAACAAAACATAAGGTTTTATTGAAATTATGGTTATCCTTTTTTTGCATTATAATAAATTGTAGTGTCGAATAATGTGTTTGCTTTTATTGTCAGTTTATCGTTCATTATCTTGTCTTGTTCTGTTTTGCACGCTTTATAAATTTCGCATTCTTCAATTCATCGAGCTTTGTGTCTTTCTTATAGAAGTGCATTGGTTTTAAGCTCTTGTCAAAGTTTGTATAATTTGTTGAATGTTAAAAGTTGATGTTGATTGTATGGCGTTTACAGCAAGAAGAGTCTTAACCGGAACTCGGTGTATAATATGGTGGATACAAAATAAAATATATTTAATAGTGACGCTAGATGTCGTTATGTTGAGTTGTTAATAAATAAAAGGCGTTGCCAAACCACATCTCAACACTCCTCCTCAACTCGACATATCCCTAAGGAGTTTCGTAGTTTGTTGAACTGCTGCCTCGGTAGTGCCTTTGTCAGTATATCAGCCTGCTGCTCTTCTGATGGAATATACAAAACATTGATTTTTCGCTCATGAATTACCTGTCGAACGAAGTTGAATTTTACGTCGATGTGTTTCATGCGCTTATGTTCTCTTGGTTCTTCAGCTATACCGATGCATGCCTGGTTGTCTTCGAAAATAGTTGTTGGTGTGATGTTTTTTTATTTATTTATTTATTTATTTGGTCTATAAGTACATAACTACTTTCTTAGTCATAGCTAAAAATAAAAACATTGCGTGCTTAAATAATAAATAACAGAATTAGGTTTATTATATAAATTAACTTAATCAATTCGGTACATAAACAATGGTATTCATTATTCTTTTTTTGAACAATTCTCTAGAACAGTCAAGTTCAATAACATCGGCATATTGGTTAAAAAAATGACACGATTTAGTAACCGGTTCATTAACTCCATAATTCGTCGAATGATGTGTGATGAAGAAAAATTGATTAGCCCTTGGTCTAAGACAACGCGCTGGTGTATGTTTAATGAAAATATCAACTAAAGGAACACAATCAATGTGCCCTGTTATTACATCTCTAGCAAGTGCAATTAAGAAATAAATTCTTCTAGTTTCTAGAGGATTTATATCAATTAACGCGCACCGATCTTTATATGTTGGCAAAGGCAAGGTCCATTCTAGTTTACGAAGTGAATATTTAGTGAATATTTTTTGAATTCTTTCAATTCTATTGTATTTTATGATGCGTTTTTGTAGTAAGGAGACCAAACTACACAGCAGTATTCCAAAATTGGACGAACAAAACTCACAAAAAGTGATTTAACAGTATAAGGACACTTAAACTCAGTTGAATTTCTAAACAAAAATCCAAGCATAGAATTGCCTCTAGATACAATATAGTCAACATGCATTCTAAAATCAAGCCTGGAATCAAAAATAACTCCTAAATCTTTGTGATTGGATACTCTTTGAAGTACGTTCTCAGATATGCAGTAGTTAAAGAACACTGGACTATAAGATCTTGTAAATGTCATTACCCAACATTTTTTGATATTTAAGTCAAGGTCATTTAATGTACACCATTTTGATAAACAGATTAAATCTTTTTGAAGTTGTATACAATCAGAAAGCGAATTAACTGATCGGTTTATCTTAAAATCATCTGCAAAAGACAGGCAACTTGATTCTAAGATAACGTTTGGTAAATCATTAACAAAAAGTAAAAACAAGAGGGGGCCCAGGTGACTACCTTGGGGTACTCCTGAGTAATTATGTATTAGTTCCGATTTAGTTCGACCAACTTTTACTGATTGCACTCTATTTTCAAGATAGCTTTTAATCCAATTTAACATCTGAGAGTGAAAACCTAAATAGCTAAGCTTTAACAAAAGAAGTTTATGGTTAACTCTATCGAATGCCTTTGAGAAGTCAGTGTATATTACATCTACTTGGCTTCGTTTCTCAATTGCATTGATACAATAATTCGTAAATAGTGTGAGATTAGTTGCAGTGGATTTTCTACTGACAAAACCATGTTGATAGGGTGAGATATGTGCTTTAACAGCGTCGTACATTTTGGTTTTAACCAAGGATTCAAAAACTTTGGAAATTAATTGGAGTTTTGCAATCGGTCTTTAATTTTCAATTGATTGCTTAGAGCCAGATTTAAAGATTGGTGTGATGAAAGAAATTTTCCAAGAATCGAGGAAAACACCGTTTGCAAGGGACTGATTGAAAATTATTTGGAGTGGTTTTGATAAGTTGTACCTACAGTTTTCAATGAAGATTTCAGGAATATTATCGGGGGGAAGACTAAGACTGTTATCCAATTTACCAAGCGCAGACAGAATTTCTTCTTCTGACAGAAATATGGTACCGACATCAGTTATGGCAGGAATTTCATAGTTTACTTCAGAGTGAACTGAGTTTAATATAAAATTTGACTGAAAAAATGAAGCAAACAAATTACATATATTATTCAGATTGCTACTACCAATGCCTTTATAAGTCATATAACTAGGAATACCAAGAGATTTTCTCTTAGAATTTAAATATTGCCAAAAGCATTTAGAATTTGTTTTGATGTTTGATTCCAAAGACCAAACATACTGCTTATGCAAGAATTTTTTAAAAAAAATCATATTCACGACGTAAGCGGCAAAATTCACTTCGGAAATCTGAATTGACCTTACTGATGCCTTGCATTTTACTCGTTGCATTTTTTAACCTTGTTAAACTTTTAGTGAACCAAACAAGCTTATTATTTTTCTTCATTCGTTTAACAGGGACAAAGGAAGAAAAGGCTTTGTAAATTATGTTTAGCAAAGTCTTATAATTTCTTTCAACGTCCTGGAAACATAAGATCGAATTCCAATTTACATTATTTAAGACATGATTAATACTGATGTAATGGGCCTTGCTAAAATCATATTTATAATCAACATCAAGATTAGAGCAATAGGAATTATTAAAATTGATATAATTTAACTGTAATCGCAATGCTTTATGATGTATACTATTATTCAATAAAGGAAAATCCTCTTCAAATAAGCACATTTCAAGGTCTTCTTGGACAAAGACAAGATCTAAAATTCTACCAATAGAGTTTAAAACATTATTTGCTTGTATACAATTTAAGGCTGACATAGTGTCTAATACAATTATTTCATTTTCGTTTACGATATTATATGGGATGAGAGCTTTATCATCCTCAGAGAAAATCCAATTTACAGTACACAAATTAAAATCACTTAAGACTACTATGTAAGATTTACTATCTAATTAACTTTCAATTTCTTTAATATTGTTTATATGCGCATAATAAATTTCAATGTTTGATTTTGGGGGAATATAAGAAACAAATTAATATATACTTATTTCACTAAAATTGTGAGTGAAGCTCACATTAACACATATTTGTTCTATAAAACCTGAATAGTTTGTGAGAGATATTTGCCTACTCTTAAAATTACCCTTAACTGCAAGCAGCACACCACCTCCTCTAGTTAGTTCAGTACAGATTTTACTAATTACTAATTAAAAAAAAAAAAAAAAAAAAAAAAAAAAACTTCGTAATCGTTATTGCAGATTTCGGCATTTGAAATATCATCACCCAGCCAAGTTTCAGTAAGGGCGATGATAGCGTAATTACAGTCACTAACTGCGTTATAAGTTAATTAGTAATTAATTTTGATCGCATTCCTCCAACGTTCTGGTAGTAGATTTGATAGAGGTTACAATGGAATTAGAATTCTCAACAGCATTTAGATTTTGATTATTCATGTCAACGGTAGATGGGATTGTCATATTTGTGTTTCCACTGACCTGTCGTTCCCGTTTTTTGGAAAGTGTTGGAAAGGTCTCACTCGTATTCACTTTGATTCCAAGTTCACGAAGAATTTGCTGAATCCACAATGCCTCACACGTTGCATTGCTAAGTGCCACATATTCTGCTTCGGTCGATGAAAGAGCAACCGATTTTTGTGCATCCAAAACCTTGAAGACGTATCGAGATATGGATTTCCGGTCATTGATGTCATTTCCCCAATCGGAATCAGCATATCCAGTCAGCGGTTTTGCATTAATATCCTGTTTGTACACTAGCTCCATATTAGATGTGCCATTGACGTATCTCAAAACTCGTTTTAGGCAAGTGCAGTGTTCATCAGATGCCTTGCTTTGAAATTGGCTGAAGAAATTGAGTGATGAACTCAGATCCGGTCTACATGATAACATCCCAAACATCAGGCAGCCAGTTAGTTCACGATATGGGTTTTCCGTTTCGTTTGCTGTTCTTTTTCTTAACTTTAGATTGACTTCCATTGGTGTAGCCGCAATTTTTCCGTTTTCCATTCCAAATTTGTTAACTAAACTGCAAAGATATTGTTTTGACTTAGTTTTAGGATACCTTTCGTTTTGTCTCGATCAATCTTCAAGCCCAGAAATTGTTTTGGTTCTCCCATGTCCTTCATTTCAAATTCCTTACACAATCGCTGTTTGACATATTGGATCTTTTCTATTTCCCTTGCAGCTATTAGAAGATCATCGACATATATGTACTTATAAGCAGAATAATCAGAACCTCATTGTCTTTAAATACATAAAGACAATAATCAGCTTGCGTTCTTTCAAATCCAAGTGATTTTAGATGCCTGTTTCAGACAATAGAGTGATTTATTAAGTTTGCATACAAAATTACCGACAACGAATCCGTCAGGCTGCTTCATGTAGACCTCTTCACGTAAGTCGCCATTAAGGAATGCTGATTTGACGTCCATCTGATGGAGATGTAAGTTATAATGGTTAACTAAAGCAAGTACAATCCTCAATGTGGGCAGCTTAGCCACACGTGCATAAGTTTCGTTGTGATCGAAGTGTTTTGTCTGTGCGAACCCCTTCGCGACCAACCTCGCATTGTACTGTTGCACGTTACCGTCTTCATCCTTTTTAATTTTGAATACCCATTTGCATCCAATGGGTTTTCTACCTTCCGGCAATTTCACAAGTGTCCACGTTTTATTTCTCAAAAGTGAGTCCATCTCCTCCTGAATTGTAGCTTTCCATTCAATTGAATGTTCTGAAGTTTTGATTTCTTCTATGATATTATATGGGCAAACTATTTACATAGGCTTCAGCGTTTAAGGCATAGCAATGTAGGAAAGATCGTAATCCTTAAATCTGGTCGGAAGCTTGATATTGCGGCTAGAGTGCTTTGAAACTTGAGTAAGTGTTCGATCATGTTCTTTTTCATCACGGTTTTCATCAGGTGAAGAAACTATTTCACGTTCCGAACATTCTTGAAAACTTTCTTCAGTTTCACTGTCACCTTCAGTATTTTTAGTTTCAATTTTTTGTGTTTCGATTTCACCTTCAATGTTTTTATTTTCTATAATATCTACGCTGTTGTTTTTATCCACGTGAACTCTGACACTTTCCGGTTCCTTATATATTTCATTAAAAATGACATCCCTAGCCGTGATAATTTTTCTAGTTTTCGGATTCCAGAGGCGATAACCACCCGATGCATATCCAACCATTACACATTTTTGCGACTTTGGGTCTAGTTTAACTCTCTGCTGCTGAGGAACGTGTGCATAAGCAGTGCATCCGAAGATTCTTAAATTTGATATGTTTGGTCGCTTGCCATACCGGATTTCCGCCGGAGTACTGTTGCAGTGCTGTGTGTTGTTAATAGCGGCTGTTGGGCTCCGATTTGCCAAGTAAACTGAACATAGAACTGCTTCTCCCCAGAGAGCCTTTTCGATTCAATCAGCATAGTTCTAGCCTTTTCCATTATGACTCGGTTGAATCTTTCTGCAACCCCGTTTTGCGCCGGACGATAAGGCAGTGTAGTGCAAAATTGTTTAAATTTAGTCGAAGTGTACTCACCCCCATTGTCGACGCGAAGCCGTGATATTTTTTGTTCAAACTGAGCAGTACAAAAAGCATGGTACTCTACAAATTTTCCCAGAACTTTGTCTTTGCTTTTAAGCAAGTAGGCAACCGCAAAATGTGAGAAGTCATCCATGAATGTAACGACGTACCGCATTTCGTTGTATGATTCAGGTGTTATCGGCACCATTACATCGCTGTGTATCAACTTCATCAGTCTCTTTGACCTGCTTTGCATCACATTTTTAAATGGTTTTCGGCACTGTTTTCCGAAAGTACAAGGTTCACAAAAGAAAGTATTAGGATCAAGGCTTCTTTTAATTTGTATACCACTTACCATTTAATTTTTTGTAAGTTTTAGCACATCTTGATTGTTGAGGTGGCAAAGCCGCTTGTGCCACAGTTCCAGGTCATCGATGCTTTTAGAAATTCCTGCATATTTGCTGGATAAATATCCTGATTTGACACACATTGAGAAGTTGACTTCATATAGTTTCCCATTCGATTTTCCTTGGAGAACAATTTCATTATTTTGATAAACTTTTACCGTTTTGTTGCAAAAAATAATTTTCATTCCTTTTTCTTCGAGCTTCCTTATTGATAAAAGATTGCTTGACAGTTCTTTTACATAAAGAACATTCTCCATTGTAAAAGCACATTCTGCTCCATTCACAATAATTTTACCTTTTATTTTTCCAATTTTTGTGGCAAATAAATTGACTCCATCTTTTGCAATGGCAATCTTTATTGATGTATCGAGGACTTTCACATGTATTAGATTATTTTCATTGTTAACCATGTGGTCCGTGGCACCAGAATCCATAAAGAAATGGATTTTATTTTTAGATTCTTGACGGGAATTATTTTCTGAATCGACGAGAAACGCAAATTCTTTATCGCTTGTTTTCTGTGTTACGTTTGCACTAAAATGTGATTGTGAATTGTCACGTTTTTTTGTGGGATATCTTGTTTTTGCCGCAATTGTAGCACTTGAATTTAAACATTGATTTTGCATTCATTGCAATGTTTGTCTGCTCCGCACTGCTTTTACCACTATCTATATTTCTTTTTTTTGATTCTTCTAGCAACCTACCTTTAACGAATTCAATGGAAAGTTTATCTTGCTCTACTATTTCCAGAGCGGTGGACTTGGGGAGAGACAGAAGAAGATGACATACGATGTCCGTACTTTATAACTTCGCACATACAGATTTTAGTTCCCTTACTGTTTTGTCAAACATAAGAAGATGTTGTTCCATGCTGTCTTCAGGCAATCTTATGCGTCCTTAGCGCGAGTTTTGTCTTTAATGTATTCGAGTCGGTCATCTGCGATTCTGTGTACAATCATGGTTTTGCAACGCTTCTTTTTCTGCTTGATTTTTTCGACAACTTCTGGTTTGTCTGTTTGTTCTACAAGACTTTGTAGACTATTGTAAATGAATTTTGCCAAACCTCGTTCCTCAACATCAACCTCTAGCCTAAAACTCCAATTACTAAAATTGGTTCCGTCGAACAAAGGCACTTTATATTTGTCTTCCTCCTTTATTGGTTATCTGGGCCCATAACCTGTTGAATGTTAAAAGTTGATGTTGATTGTATGGCGTTTACAGCAAGAAGAAAGAATATTCTTAACCGGAACTCGCTGTATAATAATGGTGATCTATGTTTTTCAAAGTCGATAAGGGTCTTCGGGGATTCTCTAGAGTGGAAATTGAATTTTTTTCTTAGCTTCAAAACTAACGGTACCTCCCATACACCCATAAAGCAAAACTTTATTTATCTCGAAAACGGCTTTAACGATTTTGAATAACTGTGCTATTATATTCATGACCTATATTTTGGTCAAAAAAAAATTTAGGAAAAATGTTAATAACGGTACCTGTCATAGAAACGTTTTTTATTTTCGACTTCTAACTAACGGCTTTAACGATTTTTACCAACATTTTTATGCAGGAGCTCCTTTAAATTTAAAAAAATTAATGTTTATAAGAATTTTCAAAAAAATAGTTTTTGGTTTTTTTGGAAAAAAATGGCAATTTCTTTATTTTGAAAAATCGATATCTTTAAAACATGTGAACGACTGTTTTTTGAAATTATTTCCTTAAATCTATACTACTAAATACTTAAAATTGGCATCCCAAATTTTTGCTCTTGAAAATTTTTAAGGAAATGTCTTATATAAAAAATTACTTTAATAATAAAACGATTTTTAAGCTTGTTTGCATGAATTCTTACTTTTCTGGAAATCAGACCGCAATTTCATGCATTTGAATATTTTTATCTCATTAAATCCATGTTTAATATTTATAAAATATATTTTAAATTCCAAAGTACTTTTACCTAAGAGCAAAGCTCGTGCGATCCAGTCGTGCATTTTATTTATTTTTTTGTCTTCAAACATTTCTTTTTTTTCGAAATTCTTTCTTTCAGATTTTTGCATTTTTTCTCCTAAATCTGTATAATTTTTGCCTCATTGACATTGCCTTTTTGTTTATTAAAAAGGCTACTTTTTTGATTATTTTTTTTCGAAACTTGAATATATTACAACCTCTTCTTCGAAAATTGAGGACTCATACGTTTTAAAATCTAAATATCGTTCATGTCTTTTTCTGCTTCCGCTATTTCCATATTAATTATACTTCTAGTGATCGCGTTCATGATTTTAGCACGGATTGAAATAAATTTCATTCCCGACATTTTATCGACTTTCTATTTTACGAGTCTTTTCATTTAAAAAAAGTATTGGCTGAGAATTCTGCATATTATTATTATTAATATACATATGTCTTTTTTAACTCTCTTCTTTAAGAAAAGTCAACCACTCTGTATATATTTTCTGTCATTACTTGTTTTTGAAGAACAATATTTTGTGACATATTAATTAATTAGAGGATTAAAAAAATATCAATTTTCCAATTACATTCCTCTATTTGTAAAAACAATCTTTGTTTAAAATTAAGAGAGAGTAAATTTTTTAACACCGCACTTATCATCAAAACATTGCTATAATATTGTATTTTTTGTTAATCTTAATATGTATGTATATATGTATATGGAAAGGACCGAGTAGTATTTTCTTTACATTAGGGGCCAGTTATAGCTATCATTGAAAATTTTCGTTCCCATTTTTAAGACGAACAAACAAACTGCAATGGCTTTAATTGGTACCAAAATGAAGGTAACAAGTCGTAGAATTTTTTTACTCTATAAAGTACAAAATTCTGATTTAAACTTTCTTTTAAATCCACTTTTATTATTTCACTGATAGAAATCAATTTCAATGAACAGCTGATTTTCGCTTCTTTAATATGTAACACAATCGTTCCACTGAACGTGCTTGATTCTCTTTCTATTCTCAAATGTCAGTTTTTCTTTCAATGATCAACTCTAACCTCAAATGCAACATAATTGGTTGTAATTATCCACTCGCAGGATCTTTTACTGAAACCAATTTTTCAATGATTTCTATAACTGGCTTGTCAAAAAAATGAAGTCAGCATTCCACTGATTTTTTCCAATGATGCATTTCAATGATAGCTATAACTATTCTATTCTATGATATTTCTGAAATATTCCTGCCTTTTTATATTGTTTTCAAAATACTTTCCTATTCCAATACATACGTAAATCATCCAAGTACATAACCACCAACTGATATTTCATAATCGATTTTCCAATTGGTAATACTTCTTATATATTAGTCCAATTGGAATTACGAGGAATATTTACCAACCAAATTGTAACCTAGTTAATTGTTTTTCACAAATGTGCCGCCGCATCATATTTCACGATACACTTCGCTCATAGCGACACTCGCCCCTGCTAAGATGCATTATCAGCATTTTGTTTTGGGATTCCTCAATGCCAACAATTAATGCATTGGATTTGTTTACATACAATCTGTTGGACATCGGGTATCCATTACTCATAGCAGTTTATGGGTCTTGGTTTGTGTCGTACTTATGACGACTGATCGTTTTATGATTACGTAGAGGATTCATTAGTGAGTCAATTTATATTACATAAGTTAATATCTTAAAAACTATTTTTTACAAATTGAATTATCAGTGGTTGGAGTGTCTTTGAAAGATGCGTGGGAAAGGAATCAATTGTTTTAGGAGGGTGCCATGTAGTGAGATCACTCCCTCTAAGTCGAACTCCCTCTAAGTCGAACTCCCTCTAAGTCGAATTTCCCTCTAACTCGAACTTTTTAACCGTATTTTTGCATTCTCCTCAACTTTCCATACAAAAACTATCCTCTAAGTCGAACTCCCTCTAAGTCGAAGTTCCCTCTAACTCGAACTAATTCTCTTGAATATTGACCTATTTTATTTCCCTCTAAGTCGAATTTTTTACTTGCGATATAGGTACTATAGGGCAAGTTCTGCATTTGGAAAAAAAATCGAACTCGAGATTTTGATCAAAGTTGACATTACGATGATAGCGAAGACGAAAAAAGTGGGTCTGACAATTCCGTCTGTCTGTCTGTATGTCTGTATGTCTGTATGTCTGTATGTCTGTATGTCTGTACCTCGAACTACAGCCTAAACTACCGGACGTATTTTCTCCAAACTCGGTAGTTAAGGGTCTTCGGTGATTCCCTAGAGGAGAAATTGAATTTTTTTTTTAGCTCCAAAACTAAGGGTACCCCCCATACACCAGTAATCCAAAATCTTATTTATCTCGAAAACGGCTCTAACGATTTTGATAAAAAAAATTAGGTGTGATATTATGGACATGGACTATATTTTGGTGAAAAAAAAATTTGGGGGGAAATGTTATTAGGGGTACCTGTCATAGAACGGTTTTTTTGATTTTCGAATTTCTCACCAACGGCTCTAACGATTTGAACCAAAATTTTTATGCAGGAGCTGCTTTGCATTTTAAAAAATATAAACTAAAAAATTTTTCGAAAAAATAGTTTTTGGATTTTTAAAAAAATAATACAATTTTTTTTTTGAAAATTCAATATCTTGAAAACCGATACAAGATTAAATTTTTAAATTACGTTTTAAAATGTATTTTATTAAATACTAATAACTTGCATATCAATTTTTTTTATAAAAATTTTAAGGAAAATTTAGTACACAAAAAACATGTTTCAGTGTGTCTGTATGTCTGTACCTCTCACTACAGCCTAAACCCTTGGACCTATTTCTTTCAATCTCGGTAGTTAAGGGTCTTCGGTGATTCCCTAGAGGAAAAATTGAAATTTTTTTTTTAGCTCCAAAACTAAGGGTACCCCCCATACACCAGTAATGCAAAATCTTATTTATCTCGAAAACGGCTCTAACGATTTTGATAAAAAAAATTAGGTGTGATATTATGGACATGGACTATATTTTGATGAAAAAAAAATTTGGGGGGAAATGTTATTAGGGGTACCTGTCATAGAACGGTTTTTTTGATTTTCGAATTTCTCACCAACGGCTCTAACGATTTTAACCAAAATTTTTATGCAGGAGCTGCTTTGCATTTTAAAAAATATAAACCAAAAATTTTTTCGAAAAAATAGTTTTTGGATTTTTAAAAAAATAATACAATTTTTTTTTTGAAAATTCAATATCTTGAAAACCGATACAAGATTAAATTTTTAAATTACGTTTTAAAATGTATTTTATTAAATACTAATAACTTGCATATCAATTTTTTTTATAAAAATTTTAAGGAAAATTTAGTACACAAAAAACATGTTTCAGTGTGTCTGTATGTCTGTACCTCTCACTACAGCCTATACCCTTGGACCTATTTCTTTCAATCTCGGTAGTTAAGGGTCTTCGGTGATTCCCTAGAGGAGAAATTGAAATTTTTTTTTTAGCTCCAAAACTAAGGGTACCCCCCATACACCCGTAATGCAAAATCTTATTTATCTCGAAAACGGCTCTAACGATTTTGATAAAAAAAATTAAGTGTGATATTATGGACATGGACTACATTTTGGTCAAAAAAAATTTTGGGGAAAAATGTTATTAAGGGTACCTGCCATAGACCCGTTTTTTTGATTTTCGACTTTCTCATTAACGGCTCTAAGGATTTTAACCCAAAATTTTTAGCAGGAGTCCCCTTAAGTTTAAAATAATATTGTATATAAAAATATTCGAAAAAATATTTATTGGGTTTTTAAAAAAAAAAAAAATTTTTTAAATCAATATCTTCAAAACCTATGAACGATTATTTTTTGAAATTATTTCCTAAAACCAATATTATTAAATACTTAAAATTCGCATCCCACATTTTTTTCTTGAAAAATTTTAGAGAAATTTCTTATATAAAAAATTTATTTAATAATAAAACGATTTTTTAAGGTTTATTTGCATAAATTCATACTTTTCCGGAAACCAGACGGCAATTTTATGCATTTGAACATTATTATCTCATTAAATCCATGTTTTATATTTATAAAATGTATCTTAAATTCCAAAGTACTTTTACATAAGAGCAAGTTCGTGCGATCCAGTCGTGCATTTTATTTCTTTTGCCGAAAAAAAATCAAAAAAAATCTCTCAAATCGCAACTCGTTATTGTTTGTAATTCTTATTAAAAACACACACTCGAACTCTTTGATTCTCTATATGTTGCATCGCCTGCGCCGTCACCGTCATGTCAGTGTGCTGCGCTGCTATACCTGCAATTTACAATATTATCAAACACAAAAATCTCTTCCTAAAAAGATATTCATAAAAAAAATTGCAAGGCAATAAAAAAACCATTTGTTGGTTGGATCCATTTCATTCCAACTTAAAAACATTTTGTGCTTTATTTGAAAGCAGTAAACAATAGATCTCAGAGGTCGACGGAAAAGCTAAAGCTTCTGGTTATAGGGAAAAGCAAAAATCCTCGTTGTTTCAATAAAATTAAAACTTTGCCGGTGCACTAGCAAACCATCGTTCTTGGATGACATCAGACCTTTTCACAAGTTGGCTTTTGTAACTTGATTCTAATACAAAATTTGAAAGTACACTATAATCGCACTCTTCTCACAAAGATCTTAAGGGTTTGGGAAACCAAAAAAAAGCAATATAAAATATCACTTCTCGATTGTGTGCGCGAAATCCTAAAGGCATGGGGACGTTACTCCATTGACAATTGAAAATTGTTTCAAAAAGGCCGAATTTAAGTCTGAGACGTGGGATGACGAAGATGATATTCCGCTTAGCTTACTTAGATGTAACAACGAAGAAGAAATCGAGATAATCTGGGAAAGGCTAACAGAAGCTCAATATAATGTTGAAGGCGTACATTGGAAGGGCTATGTTGAAGTCGATGACGGCATCGTAGCCACTGAAATACCTGATAACGAGTCAATTTTGGAAGCAGATGCTGATGATACTAATGACGGTGAAAACGGAGCTGAAGAAGAAGATGGAGCTGAAATAATAGACTTTGAAATACCAGAGAAAAATTAAATTGAAAATGCAATTGGTACATTGCAATCTGCAATTGAAATGAAAGAAGAAATTCAAAATTGCTTATTTAAAATAGAATCTTTTTATAAAAAGGCGATCACTGATGACACGGCGACTGTGATGACTGTGATGTTTAAAATTACAATTTTTTTTTAATAATTAAGTTGAAAAAATATTTTTTTATAATACATAATTATAGATTAATGAGCGATAAAAGCAAGAAGCTTAGGTTTATTTATTTATTTTACTTGTTATTAAATTCAATAAATCATTAAAAAAAACTCTCTCTAACTCGAATTTTTTTAAAACTCCCTCTAACTCGAACTAGTTTTGATATCCCGTGAAAGTTCGACTTAGAGGGAGTCGACTGTATTTAGTTTTGACTCGCTTAAAACAGAAAAGTTGAAATTAATTTCAATTGCATTATAATGAATGCTATTATTTTACAATTTAAAATATGCTTCTTCACATTGAACCTCAAGGTTATTATCATAAAAATTAAATCTTAAATGCGACCTATTGAATTCAAGATATTATTAATTAAATACATATTCAGTTAAGCTATCAATTACATTATATTCATAATCTTTCGTTACATTATAAGGAAACATTTTCTTTTCGTTATTTGAAAATATCCATTTTATACTGGTTAAGTTAAAATTACCTACAACTACAAAATAACAATCTTCATCCATATTATTGGCTGTTGGATATAATAAATCTCAGCTGAATGCGTCCATTTCCCAACCACTGCTATTATATCAATCCCCAAGAAGATGGACGATTTGACGTTTACTATTTTTCTACATTCCTCTTCATTTCCTACTCTTTCTTTGTCGGCGATACATGTTCTTTTTTCATATAATAAATCTTTAAAAATTAATCCGTGTCAATCCTTTTATTTGTCACTTCAAAGAACTCAATAGGTTTATGGGCCCAGGCTCCAAATTAAACAAGAAAAAAGTTTAATTGTAAATTTACTGCACAACCTAAACTTTTCCGGTGGATGTGTAAAATTGAAAACAGCCATGAGTACTTCGCATTCACATGGCAGGATTCCTCTCTTAAACGGAGACAATTTTACAACATGGAAGGCACAAATGGAAGCAGTGCTACACCGAGAAAGACTCCTTCAATATGTTAAAGGTACAATACCACGTCCAGGAGCAGCAGGTACAGAGCAGACATCCTGGGATGACAAGGATTTCGATGCTCGTGCGGAATTGCTAATTGCAATGGAAGCAAGTATTGTGGCCTTAACAGCAAATCTGGAAACTTCCAAAGATGTCTGGGATTTTTTAGTCGAGTGCTACGACAAAAAGGGTCCACGTCAAAAAACGGAGGAGTACCGCAAATTAACGAATCAGGAAATGGCATCGGGGCGGTCAATTACGGAATATATCCGTGAATTTAAAACCATCGCGAACCGATTGAAGGAGTTGGGAGCGACAATGGACGAAGATCTATTGGTGGTGGTGCTACTAGACGGACTGTCGGAGGACTACAAAGACATACGGTCTGCATTTGATGCACAAAGCATTTACCCGGAGGTGTCCACTGTATGTACACGGTTGTTGGAAGTAGGCGATAGAAAAAACAAAAAAACAAAAAACACAAGAGGCAAAGTCAACTTAAAAATAAAAGTGATACCAGTAATTTTTCTTATAATTGCAGGAAATGCGGCAAGCGAGGTCATATGGCAAAAGACTGTTGGAGTAAGGGCGACAAAGTTAAACAAACACAGGGTGGAAACGACCAGTATCAACATGGTTTCATTGTCCAAGAGTACACGCAAAAGTCTGCAAAAGTGATGGGCGAGTTAAACAATCAACAAAAGCTGTGGTGTCTAGACAGTGGAGCGACATCACACATGTGTTCTGAGCAATTAATGTTCATGACAAGGAAAATCACGTGAAACTTGCCGACAACCACGTCATAGAAGTGAAAGGGTCAGGAACTGTAAAATCCGGTATATGCGTTCAAAATGGAGGGGATCCTCTTTACCTGTACAACACGTTATTTGTTCCAAAGCTTTCAGATAACCTGATTAAGCAAAGCAACAGATAATGGGTATAAAGTAGTTTTTGAAGGAACTGGTACAAATATTTTTGATCCATCAAGTCGCTTAGTGATGAGAGCTGAAAAGCAAAATGGTTTATACTACTTGACTACCAATGAAAGCACAAGGGTGAGTCGTGATGTAGACGGAGGTCCTAAACTTCGATGTGAGTCTCTTACGTCCTGGCACAGAAGATTAGGGCATGTAAATTTCGCATCATTAAAGCAACTACTGTCAAGGAAGATGGTCAAAGGACTTCCAGATAGTTTTAAAGATGACGTCACCGCATGTACAGTGTGCATCCGGGCGAAGCAAACTCAGCTACCTTTTCCAAGCAGCAACGGGAAGAAAACATCACAGAGACTACGGCCCCATGCGGACAGAATCGTTAGGCAAGGCGAAGTACTTTATTACTTTCATAGATGACTTTTCGCGGAATGTTTTTGTATATTTCCTTAAACGAAAAAATGAAGCTCTTCATGTTTTCAAGTCATTTAGGGCTTTCGCTGAAAACCAAACTGGTGAGCAAATCAAAATGCTGAGAAGTGATAATGGACTGGAATATTGTGGCAACGATTTCCAAAAAATATTTGGAGGAATGTGGAATTCATCATCAGAGAACAGTTCCACACACACCGCAACAGAATGGTTTGGCTGAAAGAGCCAACAGAACTTTGACTGAGATGGCTAGGTGTTTAATGAACGAGGGCAAACTTCCTGAATTTATGTGGGCAGAATTAATAAATACAGCGGCGTTCCTACGCAACAGATGTCCAACAAAATGCAATGGTGACATAACCCCGGAAGAATTGTGGAGCAGGAACAAACCAAATGTTTCATATCTCAGGGAGATTGGATCAAAAGTGTATACTCTGAAAAAGGGTTTGAGTCTTGGAAAGTTCCACATCAAATCCGAGGAAGGCATTCTTGTGGGCTATGCAGAAGATACCAAGGCTTAAAAAACCTGGTTACCAAACAAGCGCCAAATAATAAGAAGTAGAGACATTCGGTTTATTAACAACGACGAGAAAACACAAGAGCAAGGTAATAGATCAACGAACAATAATTATTACTCCTTTTCTTTTCAGGACAGTGCCGAAAACTATGCACCTCCTGAAAATAGTAACATCCAAAACAACTCTGATCATCATGAGCAAACTATAGATCCAGAACCAGATGAGCTGTCAGATGATCTTGACGCAACAATAATACAAAAGGAAGATTCAAGACAAGTTCGCGCTGATCCGGAAACAGTTAGGGAATTAGAATTGCTGGAAGACGCCGAAGAATGGCGAGAGGCGATGAAACAGGAATACAACTCTCTTCTGAAGAATCGCACATGGACATTAGTTGATAGGCCTCAGGGCCGGAAGGTCATAAAGTCAAAATGGGTGTTTAAGACCAAGTACCTGACGAACGGAACCGTAGAGAAGAGGAAGGCTCGCTTGGTTGCTCGAGAATTCGATCAGATCCAAGGCGTGGATTACCAGGATACCTATTCCCCCGTGGCGAACATAAGTTCCATTCGTTTATCCATGGCAATCGCTATCGAGAAGGATCTCGAATTGTGTCATTTGGACGTTTCCTCAATGGAGAATTAGATACAGAAATTTTCATGGAGCAGCCGAAAGGTTTCACGGAAGGAGATAAAGTATGTAAACTAGAAAAGGCGATATATGGTCTGAAGCAGAGTGGTCGGCAGTGGAATCTTAGCTAGACTCAACACTGAAAGAGCTAGGGTTTATCTCTTCCACTTACGAAAGCTGCATTTATTACAAAATGTCTGGAAACAAAATTACCTTGATTACAGTATACGTAGATGATTTGTTGGTAGCAACAAACGAACCGGAAGACTTAACCCAACTAAAAAAATATTTGACTACACTCTTCGACATAAAGGACCTTGGATTTCCAAAATTGTGCGTTGGACTTGAGGTAAGACGATTGTCAGACCGGCTACACATAAGTCAAGGCGGATTTATCAAAAATCTATTGGAAAAATATGGACTCGAAGATTGTAAACCAGACAGAATACCAATGCCTGCTAAACAAAAGCTGGAACAGGAACCAAAGGTGGCTGGAGAGCAGAATGAAATCAACCAAGCAGCATTCCGGGGTTTGATAGGAAGTCTGCTACACCTGTCAACATTTAGTAGACCAGACATAGCATACGCAGTAAATGCGCTACCCCAATTTAGTGGCGACCCTCGACAGCAGCACTGGAATTCAGCGATGCATGTTCTTCGATATCTTCAGGGATCCCGAAATGCTGGTATCATATATTAGAAGACTGAAACGGATATATACGCTTACGCTGATGCAAGTTGGGCAAATGACTCTAACGATCGAAAATCACAGAGCGGATATGCCTTCATCTATGGAGGAGGAGCAGTTCTCTGGAGTTCAAAAAAGCAAAGAATAGTAACAACATCGAGCACAGAGGCTGAATATGTAAACCTGAGTTCCGTTGCGAAGGAAGCAGCATTCATGCGAAGTCTGTTGCAGGAATTAGGACTTCACCAGGGACCTGTTACGATATGGAGCGACAACAGCAGTGCTCAAACAAATGCAAACTCTATGGGCATACAAGGACGTACGAAGCATCTTGACATTAGATATCATTTTGTCAAAGAGGCGATAACAGACGGGCACATGAAATGTTTCAAACGTTTGGGAATGTATTTTCCTGAGCCGAATACTAGCAGCTGATTATGGAATTGTGGAGGGGTGTTGGATATAATAAATGAAATGAATGCGTCCATTTCCCAACCACTGCTATTATATCAATCCCCAAGAAGATGGACGATTTGACGTTTACTATTTTTCTACATTCCTCTTCATTTACTACTCTTTCTTTGTCGGCGATACATGTTCTTTTTTCATATAATAAACCTTTAAAAATTAATCCGTATCAATCCATTTATTTGTCACTTCAAAGAACTCAATATTGGCAATATCTGAGATTCATATATTGAATTTTGGGATAAGGGTGGAATATATGTATACGAAACAGTAGATAGTTTCATTATAATTTCACCATGTTTTGCATTTGTCCCAAATCGTTTTTTGAACGATTTGAAAACGGGTTTACTATAATACCAACTGTCCACATAGAAGGTTGAAGCGCAGCATTCAAAAATCCAGATTGTCTACCAATTTTAAAGTTTATAAAATGGAGTTGTGAAACGTCCACACCTTTTTTAACTAGTTTCGTACACACAATATTTGTTGCTGGTAAATTTAGTTTTTGTGCAACAATTTTCTTAAGATTATTTTCACTTACTGTATTTTTAAGTCGAGAGACATGAATAAAACGCCTAGGTACAGATGGAAAAGCTTCGGTGGCTTGAACATCGCTGCATATCAGTTATTTATGTTTATGTTTATTAAATTTACCATTAGCATAATTTTCCTTTACAACTTCAGCATCAACAACATTTTGAATAGCTACAGTTGACACGGTCTCAGCAGCATTTGCATATTCGACATTAACAACACCATTGTCATGATATGATTGTTCGTCATCGTCGTTTTCACCATTGGCATCAATGTTCTCATAATCAACAGGAAAACATTTACAACACCACTGTCATGGATAGATCTTGCATCAGACACATTAATTTGAGTATTGCTATTAACGGCAATGGGTGAAGTGAAAGGAGATATTGTTTTGGTCTTATTGGAAATGGCTGCATTAGATGTTGAAAGTTTTGTTGACGTAGGTCTGAAAGAAGAGCGAGTGAAAGAAGAATCGCTGTTGATCGCAGATAAATTCCTTAAAATCTAACCCAAATCCGATGATATGTAAAATTGTCAGATTCTGGGGCATACAGTGCGTAAATAGCAAAACATACGAAATTTGCATTCTCTTATTTCATGAGTGTCCATGTACCCCAATCTAGTACGCCGATTGTAGCAAAGTTCTTCTCTTCTTCCAAAACCTGTCGTAAATACCTTCAACGAAGAAAACTACAAATAAGTGTATCATGGGAGCTATGTGCATTTATGGCCAAAGATATGCATCCAGAGCTAGAGAAGCTAATGCATCGCATCCAAATTTTTCTTAATCAAACAAACCAATCTCAAAAAAAATTAAAATAATAAAAAAAAATCCAATTTCTACCACAATGAACAAATATAGCACTTTAACTAATCAACTTCCCAAAATGAACCCATTTCGGAGACTGCCGTAAAGGCAGACACATACCTAATCATTTCAAAAAATTGCAAATTGCCTGCTTCCTCGATCAGTGCACCCCACTTTCAATTGAAATATATAACTGACTTCAAATATCCTTCAAAATCAAGATTCACAAACTCCGATTTCAAATATTTTAAAATAATTATGTCTACATCTGATACAGATCAATAAAAACACAAGAAACTTTTCTTATACATTGTCGTGGGCGCCTCTGGCAAAAATGGGCAAAAATTGTTGTCCAAAAATAAACTTTGTCATCTGCAAACCAAAATCAAACTCAACAATTTAACAACGAATGTTATTAAAAAAAATATAAAAATCCTTCTATGGAACTTTTAAGGTTATTTCAATAACCTTTCAAACTTGGATGTCCTTGAATAAATTGCTGTACAAAAAAATCCTTCCACACAAACTCCCTTCTAAATATAAAACTAAATGTTTAAATAAATAATAAATCTCCCGAGCGAAATAAAAATGGCACCGCCATTTAATCAAATATCCCTCATACCTAAACAAGTTTTCCAAGCGGAATTCTGATCCAGACTTGGGGGCCATTCAAATATTACGTAAGCAGATTTTTTACAATTATTTACCCCCCCATCCCCCTTGTCCGCAAAAGTAAGCAAAGCTCTTACCCCCTCACGCATGCTTACGTAAACATTTTTCAATTATAAATGTATTTTTTTATATTATAATTATTATGTTATAATTATAATTTTAAAAATAAGAAAATAGATTTAGGATAGAGATTAGATTTTACTGATACGTAAAACCCGCTTAAGAGAAACGGCAAAATGTCACAGTTTTTCTTTTATTTAAGCGGGTTTTTCACTTAAACGAACCCCGCTTAAGTGAAAAATAATTTCACTTAAGCGGAGTTCGGATAAGTGAAAAAAAATTCACTTAAGCGGAGATTTAATGCTAGAAACAATATTGTTTTTATCTTTTGGACTTGCCTTGAAAGAAGTTAAATAAAACAACGATTAAATAACACAAAAATAATTTATTGAAAAACGAAAACTAGCAAATTTTTGTTCTGTTCGATTCTTTTTTTTCCACTTAAGAGAGTTTTTTTCAATGAAAAATATTAAAAATTAACTGAAAATATGTTTCAGTTATCCGGGTTTTTCGCTTAAGCGAGTTTCACTTAAGCGGAGTGTTTTAAGGGAAATTGGTCGGAAAATACTTGGGGTGAGTTGTGAGTCTGCTCACTTTCATCCGATTTTGGAATGTCTACGTCGTTTTCATGGAGCCATTCAACATCATGGGCTCTAAATTTTAAATAATGCACATCAGTTCATTAGCACGACGAGCAGCGACTCTTACAGGTCTAAATTTCCTATCAGTGTGCGTGACAGAGGAAATTTAGACAAGTGTATAGCGCGGGGTAATTCCCCTAATCGGTTCTAAAGCGAGTGCGTAAACGTATGCAATATTTGCGGGAATCCCCAAAATGCGTTTCGTTTAAAAAAGTAAATAACTACCGATGACGTAATCATCATCTAGACTCCACTACCCCCCATGTCATCCAAAATAAGCAAAACAAAGAACCCCCAACCCGCCCATAGTGCTAACGTAATACTTGAACGGCCCCTTGTCACATAGCATCGTGTTTGGTGAATTTAATGCCAATAATACAATGCAGTAGTACCCCTTGGCATAATGGTTAGTGCGTTGGACTGTCATGCGGAAGGTCTCGAGTTCGATTCTCAGCCGCTGCAAGAAAGTTTTTTTTCAGGGGTGTACTGCCTCTTGCGAGGAATTGACAAATTCTCCAAGAGTATCTCTTGTCTTGGAAAGTGCTGCTCATTAGCCGTTCGGAATCGGCAGAAAGTTGTAGGTCCCCTCCGTTCCTGGTAACACGCACACAGGAATGGTTGAGAGTTGTAAGTCACTAGGTCCTGGTTCACTCCGAGCTGTTGTACCACCAAATTTAATTTAATTTTTAATACAATGCAGGGCTCCTCATATACTTATAGTGCAGGAATAGTTGTAGCCAAATAATTACAAAATTCTAACCTTGTTTTGTTGAACGATTTTTTTACAAGAAACACCTTCACTGCTATAAATTTGACACTTGCGTAACCTTCAATTGGAACTAATGACTCTTAGGCTAGTCGCGCACTGGCAACTGTGATCGAAATCAAATAGTTTAATCACCAGTTGAAAGAGAACCGCACACTGGCAACTCTTTACCCACGCTCGCACTCTTTTCTCTCTTGCACTTATAAAAAACAGCTCAACTGATGCGGGGCAATCGTTTAGTTTGTGTCAAAACACAAACTTTTTAGTTTCGAGAATCGAGTTGCTCTATGTGCGCGGTGTCCCATATAAGCCCATATGTTTCATTTTAGCAACTAAACAGTTGCGAAACTAAAAATTGAATGTGCGCGCCTAGCCTTAGAAGATTAAAGATTGGTTAGAAGGAAGCGAGGACTTCCCAATAATATTAAATACAGACTGCACATGCACATACTCTTTAACGAACAAAATCGAACCCAGATTTTTGGAATCTATTGCCGATTAGCAAAAGTTTTCAAATGATGCAGTTCAAATTTCTTACCTTTTTCTATGTCACTTTCTATCAACAAAGTAGTGGTAAATGTTAATAAAATTATTAGGCTAGCTGCGGCCACTAAGTTTCCCACTTCTCATCCACCCTCAAATCCCGGTCAACCTATTAGGTTTAACAAAAATATAAAAATCGTTGAGAAGATAAAACGCTTGGTTCAATTGTAAAAGTCATCCTACATTATTTCCTATAGACGCTTGGAAGCAAAAGTTAGAAGAATCGATCGTGAAGCAAAACACCAAACCTGGAAAATGTATTTCGATCGGTATCCATAACTAATCGAAGCGCTATGGAGCAACTGTTCTACAAAAAAAAAAAAAAATAGATAGTTACCGCCCAATTTCTTATTCTTCAAAATACTCTGTGAGTGAGGGAATATTTATAAACATGACATCCTCTAACGAACAGCTATTCAAAGTCAGAAATCAATTACATAGTCCTTAAATTGAAGTTCAGCAGCCAGCAATATGCTGTTACACTCAACTTTTATGGTATATTGAAGATGATGCAGCCCTTTGAAGCCAGCTCAAAGGGATCCATTCTCTTCTATGAATATTATACACGAGGTATCCAACGAATATAAACAAACTATGGTGGACACTTAACCAGACCTAACCCGGTTAAATCAGCATCCACACCTTAACTCTCCCCAATTCAGACTGACGACCACAAAAATTTTGATTATGATTTTAACGAGGGTAAAAACTATTGAAGATCTTGTGCAATCCTGGGACCTTCTGGAAGCAGAAGATAAAGCTGTCGACCAAAACTGGGAACTCTCAATTTACCGATTTTCCATTATGTTTATAACATGGTGTGGAGTAGTGACAATCATCACCGTTTTATAAATCCATGTTTCCTGTTTACGTGACCTTTTTTTTATTAATAATATGTCCTTTTTAACAATATAAATAAGAGTTTTGTAATGAATATGACAAAGACCTGGCTTCAATTTCCTAAGGAGGAGGGATGTTATGTCCAACATTAACTTCGTCTCTAGAAATTTTGTTTTCCAAACACCCTGACTTTACATTTGGCTGTTAATCTGGAGGTCCTATAGTCTGCCTTAACTATGTACTATTACATATAAATATTTATAACTCGATACATTTCTGAGACAGATTTGAAAACGCTCAAGTTGTTAAGATACTTTATTCGAAACTAGATGACCCGACGAACTTCGTACCGCCTAACAATGATTGAATGTCGTGTTACAGATTAGCTGAACTTAATTTATGATTTTATGAAAGTAATACCATACAATGAATACAAAATAAATATTAAGTTAACTTTATTGGGATAATAACAAAAAAAAAAAGAAATAAAAAGTACGCAAATTAAGTATATTAATCGCGTTTCAGCAAGACATGATTTGATTAAACTATGTATATGAGAAAATCCAGTGTACTTTAGGATTTTATGTCACTAGCAGATATAAAAATATAGTTCATTAAAATAGTTGTTATTGGTGTAATTTTTTAAATCGGACTTAAATAGAAAGATGTTTCATATGTATATTTCAACACAAAATGTTTTAATTTTGAATATATGTACAGCTATTTTATTACGTGAAAACAACGAAATTTAATATAAATTAATTGTCCCTTTCAATGTTTTTTTATTTCAAAACTTTGTAACTTTTTGATGCAATGTATGATCCACCTGAAAATTGAAATAATTATTGTAGTTACTTCACTAAGTATAATCTATGTTGATATATAATAATATTGAAATGGTGAACTAAGAAAAACAAGTCCCTAGCTCTTTTTGAAAATAAAAATCGTTACACTTTTCTTTTCATAACTTTTTGATGCATTTATTATCGTAATAAAATTTGTTGTGCATATTCTAAACGAAGAAATTCAGCCCAGAAAAGTTAATGTGCCTCAAAAATTTACAAACTTATCGAGAAATTAAAAAAATGTTCGACATCGTAATTTTTATTTTAGATGTAGAAAATTAAAGAGCACACTCAAAAAAAGCTTAGAAATGCCTAGAAACCTAAAGTTATCCAGAGAGTGAGTGCTGAAAAAGTAACTGTATTAAGTATCATTTTTTATTCCACTAAATAGAAATGGTGAACAACATAGATTATATTACTTAAAATGAATTTTTATTTTAAACGAAAATTTTTTTAACTTATTTCATGTACGTTTCTCGGACTTTTATTTTATTATTTAATATAATTTTAAACACTAAATTGATGTATAAGTTATGAAATAAGGGCATATAACAAAAAGTAAGTAATACTTTACTCTCTGACATACATGCATGAGGAAAAAAAAAATTGTCGATGAACTTATCGTAAGTTTTTTACGATTTGAAAAAAAAAAACTTTTTGTGCATCAGCGGAGCTCTCCGTTCGACACCTTCCGCTGCACTAGACATACTACTCAACCTGACACTCCTAGATATTTACAGTAAACAAATAGCCGCGAGCACAGCCATACGTCTCAAAGCCATCTCTCAATGGACCAATAACTCTATTGGCCACACCACCGTTCTGAATTTATTCGGAACTCTACCAAGTCACTCTGACTACATCACTCCCTCTTTGGTCTTCGATAAAAACTTTGAAGTCACCATTCCCTCAAGGTCAGCTTGGGAGGAAGGGACTTTGGCAGATAATAAATCAGTAAACTTTTTTACAGATGGATCGAAGACTGAAAACGGAGTGGGTGGTGGAGTGTACTCAGATGGACTAAATCTTAGTCTCTCCTTCCGCCTACCAAACCATTGTAGCGTATTCTAAGCGGAAATTCTGGCGATAAAGGAAGTATTGTCCTGGCTTAAAGAAAACGTGATATCTAACACGGATATCCGTATCTTCTCAGACAGTCAGGCTGCTTTGAAATCCCTAGCATCAGTCTCTGTAAACTCCATTACAGCCCAAGACTGTCGTTCGTCTCTAATGGAGATGGCCAAACAGTTTAACATTCACCTATTCTGGGTGCCGGGTCACAGGGACATTCCGGGGAATTGTAAAGCCGACGAACTCGCCAGAATTGGAACGGAAATGCCTATCTTACCCGAAAAGGCAAATATAGGTATGCCCATAGCTACAAGTAAACTTATGCTGAAACGAATCGCTCTGGAACAATCGAATACAAGATGGCTTAATACTACCACTTGTATGGCGACCAAGCGGATCTGGCCTAAACTGGATCTGAAACGGTCAAAATGTCTATTGTCCCTCAGTAGATCTCAGATCAGCTCCGTCATAGGTGTCATAACTGGACACTGTCTCATAGGTAGACGCACGTCTCGGTGTGCTATCAAACGATTTCTGCAGGAGTTGCTTGGACGAAGAGGAAGAGGAGACAATCCCACACCTTCTTTGTACATGCCCTGCTCTCTCTTACAGACGCAAACTTCATCTAGGAGAACATTTCTATAATGAACCAAGCGATCTCATAGACAAAGACATTAAAAGTCTCCTTCGCTTCATCAGAAGCTCCAAATGGTTTTAACTAATAGGAAACCTTTTTTGTTCCCTATTAGATCGTGGTATCACAATGGACCTCCAATGGTCTAAGTGTGTCAGACGCTTTAATGACAGCCACTTTAACCTAACCTTAACCTAACCTGGACCAATTCTAACTTGAAATTCAAATTCAGCGCGTCAAAATACGTAAGGATATGTAGGTTCGGTTTTTGAAATTAACTACTTTTTTATTTTTTTGTGCACCTGTGTAGAAACTCGCACATATTTTTATCAATTAATTTTTGATGCATTGATGAATTTTAGTAACGCGACTTGATTTACATTTCTGACGTTACTTTGATTATAAAAACATCAACTGTTTTGGTGTGCTAATGATTTGATTTTTTTTTTAACGAAAATCTTAAGGTACGCTGGATTTCCTCATATACTGTGCAGCATGGGATGCAATCGGTTTAATTCTCTTCATTGAAGCATATTGTGATATATGACATTTTTTTTTTTTTTTTATCAGGCGCAAGAACAAATAAAGCATATGATTTGCCGACACGTGAACATGCTACCATGAGAAAAACATGGATTTTCTATGTTGAGACCACAAACATGGTGAAATATTTAACATTTTTTTAAATTTTAATTAACTAGGCGTTTTAAATCTGAGTTCTTGATCTGAGTTTCTTGATCTGCGCGATTGGCTCTACGATTTCTCGTTTCTAATCTAGTCGTTTCACGGGCTGCCTCTCTTTGCTCTTGTGTTTGAGAAGCACAAAGTAGGGCCCTACTTCTTGCCACACTAACGCGGCGCTCTTCTCGTGCAATTTGTCATTCTTCATCAGTTAATTGGTTCACAATGTTCCGTAGAACATTGATTAGATCTTCTTGGTCGCGGCATTATTAGTAATAATACTGACACATCAAAACAAATCACAGACAACATTAATTAAATAAATTACATGAACATTTTGTATGGGAAAATGTTTTTTCTCTTATTTTATTTTGTTGTCAATTTTCCAATGTTTTTAATAGTTCTGCTATTCGGGACAGAGACAAATACAACAAATAAAAAACCGTTCTCGAGCTATATATATCTATACTATTATATAAAGTAAGACTTGTTTGTTTGTCAGTTTGTTTGTAAATACTC
Source organism: Chrysotoxum bicinctum (assembly GCA_911387755.1). Classification (NCBI taxonomy): domain Eukaryota; kingdom Metazoa; phylum Arthropoda; class Insecta; order Diptera; family Syrphidae; genus Chrysotoxum; species Chrysotoxum bicinctum. The sequence goes on from OU426991.1 coordinate 5,513,533, forward strand.
CAATAGGGGACAAACAAAAGAATTACTATTAATTTATATACTTACCTTTGTATGTCGATATTAATATGCAGTCATCTGAAAATGAAAAAACTAATAAATAATATATTAAAATTTAATTTACTTTCACTTACCTCCAAAAAATATTTCCAAAATAGTAAAAAATTGAAAGCCGATTGAAAACTGTCTGCCGTTTCTAACTATTCCGCATTTCATTTCATTTTATTCCTCTATATATTTTGAAGCTGAACACCTACTTGGGCTATTGGAGTAAGAAATTGTTTACACGGCCATGGATACACGCAAGTTCTAGCACATGATTTGGTCGTGTATATAAATTTTGTAGTATCTATCAATATTTAAAAAAAAACACGGATTTTAGTTTAAACTCTCTGTGCATCAACAGTTTGCAAAATCGTTGTTCGATAAAGTCACGGATTTCTGTTAACACATTCCACACGACCTTGTGTGCAAAAAAAATCGTTCAAGAAACGTGCGAATTTTAGTTTACAAAGGAAATGCCTTGCAATATTGCTTTCGTCAATTTTTGCAGAAATTATGTTTCAACATTCATATTGAAGTCATAAAATCATCGATGCTCAGAAAAACAGCTTTTACATATGCAAGTTTTTGCGCACGATTTTCTGCGTTTAAAATTTTGCCAAATCAAAAAAGCACAGATCTTAGTTAACACATTGAACACGATTTTTTTGTGCATCAAAATTTTGCAACATCGATGTTCGATAAAGCCACGGATTTCTGTTAACACATTTCACACGACTTTGTGTGCATACAAACTTTGTTCAAAAAACCTGCGGATTTTAGTTTACACATAAAATGCTTTGCAATATTACTTTCGTCAATTTTGTATGATGTTAATTTTCGCAGAAATTATGTTTTAACATTCATATTTAAGTGATAAATTCATCGATGCTTAGAAAGACAGCATTTATATATGCAAGTTTTTGCGCACGATTTTCTCCGTTCAAAATTTTGCCAAATCGAAAGAGCACAGATCTTAGTTGACACATTGAACACGACTTTTTGTGCATCAAAATTTTACAATATCGATGTTCGATAAAGCCACGGATTTCTGTTAACACATTTCACACGACTTTGTGTGCATACAAACTTCGTTCAAAAAACGTGTGGATTTAAGTTTACACATAAAATGCCTTGCAATATTACTTTCGTCAATATTGTATGATGTTAATTTTTACAGAAATTATGTTTTAACATTCATATTCAAGTGATAAAATTATCGATGCTTAGAGATTCAGCTGTTGCGTGGCAAGAGGAGGTGCGGAGTCGGTAAGGAAGTAGGATAGGGGAAAGTAAAGGGTAGGAAGCTAGGAAAGGGAGAGGTTAGGAAAACGGATGGAATGTCAAGTCCCGGGAACGCGGCCTGCTTGCACATGGACGGGGTCAGCTCGTCGGATGGGGAGGATCTTGCCCCCGGAAACTCAACCTCGCCTGCAGCCAAAAACATAAATCAGGCCTAAGGAAAAAAAAAGGAATCGGACTAGCTATGACCACGGACGGACTATTGCCATATCAGGGCACTGCAGGTGTTCTCGCAGTGTGGCCATTACCCACCCAACCATAGGAATCCTTGGCCTTGTTTGGATTCCCCCAAAATGTTGGATGATCGGCTTCAGATCACGCAATCTTCACCGACATTCAGCTACGCTCTGCACTCCTGAAATAAACTCTTCAAAATGTCATGTTTCGATTTATCGAAACATAAAAATACAACTTGAACTTTATCGAAGCCAGCGTATTGAAGTTTATTTTTTTACATAAAAAAAGAACCAAGATATTTAACATTAAACCTATTACACTAACCATACAAAAATTTCATTGAGAGCAAGGGTGTCCAAGGCATGTTCCCCGAATCAAATCTGAAAGAAACCCTTTTTTGGGCAGCTATAAAGGCGACTACAAACATATCCGTAAAAAGAGAATGCCCTACCTCTAATGAGCTCTTTGGAGGTGGTATGCCTTAAAAAAAAAAACAAATTTTGATTTCACCTTGCTACCCGAAAAATCCCGAGGGAAACACCACTTTTCCACTTACAATTAAAATTTACTTAATTTTGACAAGAGTAAAAAAAAACAATTTAAAGCGATCCAAAATTTAAAAAAAAAAAAAAAAACTTAACTTCAACGCTGCTTATAAATATTTCCAAAAAAACAAAATTCTTAATGAATTCAAATAAAGGACAAACACAAACACTTAACTTCCGAATGAGGATTTTTATTTATTTTTTTTTGTAAAATAGCTAAGGGGCTTTCCTGTCTTTGTTGTTGTGTTTGTTGTTACAATGACTCACTTGTACCGGTCTTACAGAATCATCGACCTGGTGTTGGAAGTTCTCCTCATCGAGGAAGCTGCAGGGCATTCGTCCAAAATTTCTCGCCACTGCCACTCCGATAAGCCAATAGTCACAGTTGACAGCTTAACTTGACGAAATTCCACTTCGACACAACACAGCATTTATATATGCAAGCTTTCGCGCACGATTTTCTGCGATCAAAATTTTTAAATATCAAAAAAGCACAAGTTTACACATTGAGCACGACTTTTTGTGCATCAAACTTTCGCAATATGTTCGATAAAGTCAGTTACTTGAAAAACCATATGGCCACAAAAAATGAGTCGTGTAATCAGATCCTTAAATTTGGTGAAAGAAAAAATAGTTGTTTCAATTCAGTTTAGGCTTGAAACGTTTATTTTTGTTCATTTCAGTTCAGCATGTATTGTTTCAATTCGGGCAGATGTAGCTACTTACACATGCGCAACTATTTGCAATGGTGGCAAGGGGAAGTTTTGATTGCGTTCAGACAAATTTAATGCTCTTTGGCTAAATGGTGCGTCCAGAAATATATAATGTTTATTTTTATCGTTGGTAAAACCCGATAACATACCCAAGCAACACAGTACTTCAATAAATGCATCAGGTCGTAACAAGCTATTAGTTCAATCTTTTTAATACCATTTCACTTTATAATCTCCTAATTCACTCTTTAAAAGTGTCCTTTCTGTTATACTATTAATAAAACATCTTTTAAACATCTTAAAGATATTCATAACAGATGTCATTATATTGACTCTCTATATACCCTTTTTAAAACCTTTTTAAAAGGAGTAATTTTAAAATGCTGAAAGAGTTTTTCATTTTAATCTTTCGAATACATCTTGAAGATATTCTGTGGATGTTTTCACTAAAACGTCTTTATGATATCTTAACATGGTATCTTCAAGTAGTACTATTTTCCTCTTTGGTTGAAAAAAATGTTTTGTTTCACCTGACATTTGTGAATTGTGCAACACTTCCCATGCAATAAAGAACATATGAAAGAAAAAACTAGCTAAAAAGCAACTCAAATATTTAGTTGAATGTGCGCGCAGTTGCATATGATTATATTAAACAGAAAATAGACAAAAACTGATTATTGTGAATTTGTTATCATTTTCTTTTACTCTTTGCTTACACTTTGTTTGCTCTTTTTTCTTTGAATTTGACTGGCAGCTATATTCGTCCTTTACACTTTGTTTACACTTTTTTTCACTCTTTGTAGTTATTCGCGGGTTGAGTTGATGGAACTCTCGAGCTGCTCTTTTGTTAATTTTGAAGATGACATTTTCGCCTTATCCCAGGGAAAAGAACATACAAATAAAAACGATGAAAATGAAAAAAATAAAAATGAAGTAATAACCGACGAAACAGATAGTGATGACTAAGGCAAAAATATGCTTTAAAATATTAGTTTTAATAAAATATGTTGTTAATTAAATACATACATATGAACATATGCTTCAATAAAAATTAATTTAAAATCGCATGCATAGGTATGTATATTTAAAAAAATGAAATCGACAACAAAAATAATTATTCCAACTGCATATTTCCTGAAAGTATTAGTGGTTTCAAGCAATTTCATTTTAAATGTAGAGACAAAGTTTTTTTTTTTTGAACGAAACAAAAATGGAATTCTTCGATAATTACATAGTCTTTTCAGAAATATTATTAAAATCGATTTAGAATCTGAAGGCTAGTACTTTTTCAATCAATTTTATGAAAAGGAAAAACATATATTAAAATAAAGTAACTAAAGAAGCCCAAAACGAAGAAACAACAGATAGTGATAACTACGGCAAACAAAAATATGCTCTAAAAAAAAGTTTTAAGCGCTTAACATACATATGTTAATGGTGCATATGCTTCAATAAATATTTGTTTTTCAATGTTTACAAATGGTAATCAATACTTAATCTTTTTAGTTCACCTATTCTACGTGTGCATGGTATGCAAGAATATTCATTTTGGATGAAATATGCAAAAATATACCCCAACAATTTGTGGTTTGATATATCATGTAACTGTAAAGAGCTTTCGCGAATAAATTTTCCTCGGAATATTTCCCGTTTACTAAACTTAGGGTAGGTGAATGATGCTCTAGAGATTCTATCAGAATTCGTTAGTATCGGATATAAACTTTCTAGGATAATTATTTGTTATTACGTAGGACTTTCTGTGCGAAAGAAATTTTCTCTACAAGAACCCGGCAACGCCGGGTATCTTACGCTAGTATATTATATATACATAGTGCACGAACAAACCCGACTTTGTTTTATATATTAATAAGATAAGATATCCTTAGATACAAATTTTTCGTGAACTAAACTTGATTTAATGTGATGATGAAGGATGGAGAGGCTTTTCATTTGATAAATAGTTTGCTGATAGCAATAACTGGTCCCTGAAACTAATCAAATCGTGCTGGTTGCTGCCATAGACTTTGATTTTGAATTTGATTGTACACTTATTTAGCAAACTTAAGAACTAATAGATCATGGGTGGTATGCAGAAAGCTTTATCTCAGTCTCAAATGTAGAATAATTCTAAGACAAATCTGTCAAAAAGGAGATCTATCTCATTTTAGAGATTTCCGTAGGCAAACAAAAACCAAAATCTCATTCAAATGAGATACAGCTACTAAAATGTTGAGCCTGGAAATAAATTATCTCAGGAAGTACAATGGCTGAATACATTAATATTTTTGAACCCTTTAAACCAACAAGGAGCTATAAAACTCCTTATAGGCTTACCCCATCACATGTTGAAGCCTAAAAAAAATAATTTTTCTACAAATAATGAGGAAATTCGGGAAAGTAGATGAGTAATTAAATGATGATTTTCTTACGCTTCGTAGGTATTGGTTTCCAAAGTGGAATCGTCGAAGATTTCAGCATCAAGAGTAATTGTAGAAGTTGCCGACAAAATAGTAAATAAAAAAGAGGATTCGATTAAATTTCAGAGAAAGAGAAATGAAATTGCGCAACTTTTGTCTAACCAAAACCGTTAACTTTGTTCAATATATTTTGTACACAAAAAAACTAGTGAAAAAAAAATTATGAAGAGGAATTTCAATTTCACGTGATGCAAGTTTTTCTCCCAAGAGTTTCAATTTCTTTGTCAAAACTAAATTTTGCTTAAGCAAAACATCGGGGTGAAAAAGTTTACCTGTTTCATCTATCTCGATTAAACTTCTCATTCAACATTTTCATGTTTTCTTTTTCGAGTGTTAGCATTCAAAATTTGCGTTGCGCTTGCAACGGAATTAGATGATTTGTCTGGACTAATGGCTACACTAACTGTACGTGTACAAATTATTGTAATAAGGTAATAATAAATGTGCTCTTAAAAGTATTTTCTGACCTACAAGTCTATTAAGTACAGGATTTGGATTTTGTGAGCCTCCATCTCTATTAAACAAATCCCATTGTACTTTTTCCAATGATTTTAGTTTCATTATTCTGTTACCTGTTTTATTTTTGTCACACTTTCTATGAATCTGTTTTTAATATTAGGTATTTTCTTAGCAATTTGCTGCGCGTCTATTGTTTTTCCAATTCTTTGCGCACTCTGATTTAAAAGCTAATAAAGCATTATTATTCTTTTTTTGTTTACTTCCGGAATTTGACTTTTCGTTATGAGCATAATATTTTTCTTTAAAAAGTTCACAAAAAAGCTATTGGTATCCTTAGTTTTTTTTAAGGGGCTATTACTGTCACTTTCACTTGATGAAGACATTTTTCAAATGAATGTTTTCTTTTTGAGACTGTGACATAAAATGAGACAAGTCTCTTGCATACCAAATTGAGATTTGTCTCATTGCAAAAGCTCAATCTCACTATCTGGAGCTCATTCTCATGAGACTGAGCAAATGGCTTCTGCATACAACCCCATATTTAAATTATAAGAAATGATAAACAGAGGCAAAAAGAAATTATGCTAAAAATGTATATTAATACAATTAAAAAACCAAAACAAAGCTAAGGCAACTGATTTTATTATCTGCTTTTCTTTTTGAAGTTTCTGGTTGGCAGACTCGAATCTTCCTTTCTCCTTAATAACACCAACAGTCAAAGTAAATCAACGTTGGAGTAAATTTATCAATAATGCTACTCATTTATTACATAAAAAATATAACTAGGTAATTCCGTACATAATTCCCACTCCTCTATCTTACGTGTTATTTTAACTTTTAAATCAGATTTTAATAATTCTACCTTTTTTTTTTGTTTCGTTCATTCTACCTCGCAGGCAAAAGACAGATTCCATTACTTTATGTAAATGAAAAAATGGGTGTAAGATTTCAATGTTTCTGGCCAACTTGGGCGGCTATACATCAATCTCTATTACCACCAGCTATCAATGTTCAATACAAACAACGATATCATCATCTTCAACCAAAGCACGAGCAGCAGCACCAGCAGCAATTGGTACACATTGATTCATTTGTAGCTTCTTTTTCGTTATCAATATCATCATTTGCATCAGCAGCATCATCTTGTTGCAATTTTAATAAAATTAGTCCATTTTGAGGTGCAGTTTGGGCAATGATCTTAAGTAATCGTTCAAAGAAACAGTCATATTCGTCTAAAGAAGCAGAAAGCCGAGATCGAAACGAAAAAAGGAGTAAAAGTCTGGAAGAAAACAAATCAAACTATCAACACCAACAGGAATATCAATTCCTTACTTCTTCCACTTCTTCTAATTTGGAAGAATCGTCGTCGGAAATAGAAAAGAACCAAACTTTGACAAGACAACAGAGAAAACTTCTCAGATTTAATATACTAAATGGTATATTTGGCCGATCATTAGGAAATGTAGAAAAAGAAAAGCCAGCATCAGTTACTACGTCTCCAACATCCCATACACAGGTAGCAGCGTTCATACCTTTCCATACATCTGCTGCACTATCATCAACAATATCGAGACGCGATCAACAATGGCGGCGTAATCAATATTATTGCGTGAATTTTCAGCAGCCATACAAACATAGTTTGGATAGTCAAAATTCAAAAACTGACGCAGGAGTTTATAGAAAATTCATTCAAAAACCACCACGGTCACCATTTATATCCCATTCTTTATTTGATCTATCGAATATTGGTTTCATAAGTCAGCAGTCGGCATTTTTAGGTGAATTGCAACATAAGAAGCCCGATTATTTCTTTGATTGTAATTCCTACTCCTACCTAGACAAGCCAGAGAACATTCTAGAAAAACCAGAATTTCATACTACTTCTAGTAGTATTAGTGTTAGTAAACCACTCTCAATATCTACTCGATCTCGTTTCTGTGTGCAGAGTCACCAGACACTTCCTGAAAATTATTCCAATGCAATCAAATATAGTATTCCTATATTACTATCAAATCCGACATCAACTGCTTCTTTAACCACATTAAGTGAAGAGCAAGAAGAATATAGCACTTTCCCAAAAAATCCACTATTTTATTTGCCCTCTAAACTAAACAACTATTCAGAACAATCGTCGATAGATCGAGAAGATGAACTATTGTCTCCGGTTATAAATTTTTCTAAAAGTTCTACTATTTCACTACCTTCACCTTCTTTATCGCAAAAGAGCATATTCTTAGACGAATGTCGGCGATATAAGAAGCGCCAGGAACAGAAAGTACTTTATGGAAATAGTGTTATCGAGAATCTAGATCGTTATACAACTGCTATTGATAAATGTTACAATAAATATGAATATGGCGACGAAGATGATCAAAATTTAGATTTCATCGATTTAAGCGAAGATTTGGTCGAAAAACAAGAAAGTCAATACAACGAATTGACACTAAGTACAAAAAATAAACGGAAGCAGAAACATCAGCAATCATACGAACAACAAAATAAGACAATTCAATGCGGATCGTCGTCATTATTTGTAGATGAAGAGTTCAGCAGTAACGAAATGTTGGATTCATCTCTGTCACAACACCATCTCTCACAGCAGCAGCAATCGCAGCCACAAAATCATATTCATCGAAGCACTCAGAGTCTATCCAATAGCACACTAACTAGACCAACCACACCCTCTAATACGTTTTTAAATGACATTGAATCAAATAGCCATAAAATCGCTCCCAGCAGTATTTCATCATCATCCTCTTCATTGTGTATAATCAACAAAACTGATTCAACATCATCTACGTCTTTAAACAACAAGAGCTGTGAGATATTGCCACTTTTTTTGAATAACAACAACCATTGGAATAACGGAGAAACGAATTGCAGTGGTAGCAGTAACACTGGCAGCTCTTATCGCCTCATAAATAAATCTTCGTCCTCGACTTTGTGCAATAATAATATAAGTCGTTCTGTTAATACAATTGCTGTTGCCAATTCAAGTTCAAATACAAAACTGAAGATGGTCGGTACGGAGCAAACTCAACAGCAGCAACAACAACAAGAACAGCAGCAAACGCATCATATTCATCATCACCATCATCATCATCACAGCCTACCGACAGTTGCTGCTGCAGTGGGTAGTATAGCCCCGTCATCAAATAACGAAAGTACCAGCAATATTAGTTCACTGCTTGGTCAACAATGTGCCTCCTATATACATACATCGGATGCAGGAGCTGGGGGAACGGCTATGGTAACAAATAGTAACAGTGCCAATGGTCAAGGCCATCAACATCATATTCAATCACTATCCATTGAAGGAACCAATAGACTAATCGATGATATCGATCAACCCTTGTCGGGTGGATTTATTTCATCAAATGCGAGTACATCGTTATCTTCAATAGGTGAGTGTTGTCTGGTCTAAATATTATAAAAAAATCTATATCATGCCAAGTTCCATGTGAAAATTTTTATTTCCTTCTTATAATATATAGACGTTAGGTAAGGTTGAAACATCTCGAATTCGGAATTATTTTAGGCTGTCCTCTGCTGACCAGTTCTTCCATATTCAAAACAAAGTTTTCAAGGGTTAATTAGGTTGGTGAATTTACAAGTGCAGAAAGCTGAGTCTTCTTCCGGGCCTCATAATCTTGCACAATCAAATCACATGTCGCGTTGATTAGTCGTTGATTTGAAGGACATTTTTCAATCGTAATGTAAAAAACAACGTTTTTCCGCTTGATTAATTACAATAATCCAAAATGCTGAAATGTGGTATGCAATATCATCCAAACCCCAAAGTTGATAAAGACTAGGGTTCAAATCTCAAAGAAAAAATTTTAAATATAATGTTCTTTTCTCGAAAAACCTTAGCTTTATTGTTTTTGACTTGTTCAATATATTTTATAACTGATTTTACTATTAAAGAAAATTACAAATCTTCATTAATTGTGTTACTAGTTACTAATATAATTTGTGTCGGCGAATTTAAAATTGGTTTTAGAAATATGTTTTTGCATTTTGAGATATGTTACAGTTATCTGTTTGAATAAAATCAAAATAATTAATAATTTTTAAATAAACTTCAATTTTCTGAGCAGTGATATTAAAAATATGATTTTGGAAACTGGTATTTACTTAGGTCATAAAATTAGCACAATGGGACTTGGTGCAACAAAACAATCATTTTATTTGCAAAATAAAATTTGTAATACTATTTTGAATTTTGATTTAAAATTTTATCACATTGAATAATTTATTTATTCCTGGATTTTCAACTTGTAGTTGTTAACAATATTCTAAATGGATTGAATTTTTATTTAAATTCTTAAAGCTTGACAAAAATTCATAAAAACTAGTCTACTTATCAATAACTTACCACTAAGTTACTGACCCAAGCGGACGCTCCAAGTTAAAGTACATCAGTCTTATTTATTAGTTTTCACTAATACTCGGTTCAACCTCGGAAAAATTGAACCGAGCCGAAGCAATCCTTATTACATTAAAATATACTTTTTTAGCCGTCTTAGCTACGCCTTCCTTATGCCAAATATACTACCAACAAAAGCCACCAATCTAAAACTCCGGTTATTATAAACGTAAGCAAGCCCCAGCTAATTGCCATTATTATTCATTTTATTCATATTGGAAATTGGATACATTTAAAATTGGATTGTATAATGTTCAAATCCTATAAATGAATGCACCAACCCCATTGCGTCCTCAATACCGTACAACTTTTAGAGAGTTTGAAAAATGTAAATCATTTATTAATATCTATCCATTTTATCTTAGTAACAAACGAAAAACAATTCTTTAAACTCGTTTTTGTAAGTTTCACATGATGTCATATCAAAATGACATTTAGGTACTTAAACAGCTTTAAAAAACCCATATGAACCAGTTTTACCTTATTCCACCTCTATTCCTAGTGTGTTTTTTTTTTTAATAATAAGCTTTTCAGGACTAGAGTCGTTGTAAAGTCGAAGTAACTTTACTCCGTCGCTAAAACGAGTTAGTAAATAAGGCTGCATATGTATATCTTAATGTAATGCCTTTCTGCCTAAAAACTATTATAATACTCGTACTAAAATATATCGATTTTATTTTTCTCGAGAACAATTTAAAAAAAGCCATCAGTACCTCTGACAAAAGATTGATCAATCAGGTTGGGTTTAGACAAGAAAAAAATCGTACTACAGGGGAGTCTATTCCCCCCGTTTTGCAAGGAGAAAGAATTTTCTAAAGAAATACTTATAACAGAAAGAAATATTCAACAACAACGGTAACACCTAAACTCCATACGATCGGTTTTCTAATATTTTAGTGAACAGTTCTCCAAAAAATTAATATTCAAACTCAAAAATTTTATTAAAAAAAATATTCGAACTCATTTTTTTTTCCAAAACCTTACGTAAGTAATTATTATTTTTGTTTCTAATATTCAATGCTCTTTCAAAAATATGTAACCGGGTGCTCAAATGACTTGCCTTTTTGAGAAATTAACCAAAACCACTTTTTAACTTGCGACTTATAGGTACTATAAGGCAAGTTATGCATTCGGAAAAACATCTTTTTGCTCAAAAACTGTTCGACAGATTTAAAAACTAAAAATCCAAAAAAAAAATTCATTTAGTTAAAGCTAGGTAATGGTTGAAAAAACATGGTTATTGAGGGTACCCCCATGGGACCATTTTTTTTGTTTTTGATTTTCTCAAAAACGGTAACACCGATTTTGATAATATTTTTTGGTTAAAGCTGCCCAAAAATTTGAATAGTATTGTGTATTCAAATTTTCAAAAAAATTTTTTGATTTTTTAAAAAAATTCAGATCTTAGTAACTTGGTTTTCAACTTCCAGTCATCGCAATATCGCTGAATCTTGTTGAAGTTACGCTGCAAAAGAATTCTGATGACTTCGACTTTTGAAGCTATAATGTACGGTTAAGATAATCGGTAAAAACAGTTGCCTGAGTTAGACTACATATCAGATCGTTTTTTAATCGCACAATACGATTATGGAACAATTTACCCGGCACGGTTTTTCCTTGCCATTTCAAGTTCCAAGCATTCAAGACGAATGTTCATCGACACCTCCTTTCTCATATCCCCCCCTCCCATAATTTCCCCATCACTCTTGCTATGTTTATGTGAACATTATGAGTGTCTCACAATAAACCCTTGAGCGTGTGAATTATAAAAAAAGAATATTGCTGGTCTTAATGCTGAATTTGTTTTAAAATAAGGAAATGATAAACATTTGTCAAATAAAAAATATTTGAACCTTGATTTTATCAACCGAAGTTGGAAATTAGTAAAAATGGATAAAAATATCTGATTTTTTGCACAATCCGTTCACAGTCAAATCTGAACTTTTTACTTGCGATATAGGTACTATAGGGCAAGTTCTGCATTTGGAAAAAAAATCGAACTCGAGATTTTGATCAAAGTTGACATTACGATGATAGCGAAGACGAAAAAAGTGGGTCCGACAATTCCGTCTGTCTGTCTGTCTGTCTGTATGTCTGTACCTCGATCTAGAGCCTAAGCCACTGGACCTATTTTCTTCAAACTCAGTAGTTATGGGTCTTCGGTGATTCCCTAGAGGGGAAATTGAAATTTTTTTTTAGCTCCAAAACTAACGGTACCCCCCATACACCCGTAATGCAAAATCTTATTTATCTCGAAAACGGCTTTAACGATTTTGATAAAAAAAATTAGGTGTGATATTATGGACATGAACTACGTTTTGGTAAAAAAAAATTTGGGGCAAAATGTTATTAACGGTACCTGTCATAGAACCGTTTTTTTGATTTTCGATTTTCTCATTAACGGCTCTAACGATTTTAACCAAAACATTTCAGCAGGATTCCCCCTAAGTTTAAAATAATATTGTATATAAAAATATACGAAAAATTATTTGTTGGGTTTTTTAAAAAAAAATTTTTTTTTGAAAAATCAATATCTTCAAAACCTATGAACGATTATTTTTTGAAATTATTTCCTAAAATCAATATTATTAAATACTTAAAATTCGCATCCCACATTTTTTTCTTGAAAAATTTTAAAGAAATTTCTTATATAAAAAATTTATTTATTTAATAATAAAACGATTTTTTAAAGTTTGTTTGCATAAATTCATACTTTTCTAGAAACCAGACGGCAATTTCATTTTAAATTTATATTTTATATTTATAAAATGTATCTAAAATTCCAAAGTACTTTTACATAAAAGCAAGTTCGTGCGATCCAGTCGTGCATTTTATTTAAATGGTTATTTTTTTTAGTGGTGTTAAGATATATCCATAAGTAATATCAATACAGTAATTGCTCAAAAAAATGAAATATGTAAGTATTGTTTTGAAGAAAAAAACAGTCAAATTAGAGATTTTTTTTAGTCTCATAAGGTTGTAAGTACTAGCGCCATTCGGCGCTGTTAACCCGTTGTTTTCGTCGAATGGTTTAGGGTATAAGCAAGAATCTTCAGCAAAGAAAGCGCCCGGATTCGACTTCTAGAGCAATTTGAAGTGCTCAAGTTATACACCCAAAAAAATACATTAGTATAAATTACAATATTGGCATCGTGATGTGGGACCTGACATGCATTTGTGATATACATAGTATATATGTACGTATATAAAACATGTTATTTTATATTTTCATTGTAATTTTACCACGATGCAGTAATTTTAATTTAAACTGCAATAATTTTTTAGTGTAGTATGCCATTTAACATAGAGATCTGCTAAGCGTTTTGTCTAATTGGCTCACTTATGTAAACAGAATCCCGTTACCGTTATTCTTAATGACATAATAATTTCAAATGTCAACTTGACGTGTCATTCAGCGTTTGTTAACTAGTCCAAACAGTTGCGATGCCATACCCCGTTCAGTACTTTTTTTATAATTAACGGGCACTCAAGGGATTATAACTACCCTTTAAATGTTGGTTGAACACAGTGCGAGCATTTAGGAAACAGTGGGAGGATTAAGTAGGAGAAACCGATGTACATTCGTCTTAAATTTCTGGACATTGAAATGGGGAGGAAAAACAGAGTCGGTTAAGGAATTCCACATTCGAGTCGTACGGCAAAAGAAAGAATCTCTGTACTTAACTATACGTCCAAAGTTTGGCTCAAGGGTATATTGATGAGCATTCCCTACGGCACGAGTATTACGGTGAAATTTGTTTAGGGGGGAATGCAACTCGCTACTTCAATAGAACATTGTTTATAGAAATAACGATAAAACAGTGATAGACAGGAGACATTTCGACGATGTTCCAACGAAACAATTGTTTCGGAAATTACTCTGTTACCTATCAGCCTTAAAGCTCTAAATTTTAATTTTAGAAAAAGAGGAATCAGTTGAAGTGCTTTTAAATAGACAATTTCCATATCTTAGTGAAAAAGAGCTTCATTCTATAATAAATTCATGTTAGTTAGAAAATGAATGTGAAGGTTCATAATAATATCGTGCATGTATTTAAGAAATAATAAATAATTACATTAAAAACTATAACATATCCTATTTTTTCAACAGCGAGAGCTGGTAATTGATTTTATCTTCTTCAGCTTGCGCTTCCGTTTTCAACTTATTCTTTTGAAGTTCAAGTTTTTTTATGTTTGTTGAATTTTTCTTTTTAATTCAAAATCATTCTGTTGTGTTTGTTACTTTTTCTTTTTTTCCTCCAAATGTCTCGTATACCGACTGTGAGAAGCTTTAATGTTTGAAATTAACCTGGATCTAATTTCTACATTATACACTTTTCCTGCCTATTTTATACCATCTAAAACTCGCAGTTGAGCAACAAGAGACTCTTCAAGGAGGTTTTCCACTAAGAGTTCTGTTGATTGAAAAACCACTCTCAACGGATGCATTACCATGCGATAATGTTAGACTCATTTTTATTATTTTCCATAGATCCTTATAATTTTGGTTCTTGCTCAAATTATTGAAATAAAAATGATCAACACTTTGGGTTGTTTAATTCAAAACCAAGTCTGTGTATTCCTTATTAAGAATCGTTGTTGCATCTGTACACGCATTTATGTACTGTTTCTTTGCCCTCTCCGCGCATTCCTCGTCTATACGATTAGAATCATAGAGATTATGAAGCAGGTTTTGAAATCTCTTTGTGTAAAGATTATTGCTTTTTAAAATATTTCTTGGGCTTAAACTCTATAAGTTTGCTACGAGGTCATACCTCAACGGACTTCTTTCTTCTATTTTTGAGACTACAGTAATAATTAATTTGCGGCATTCGAGCTTAAACTTTAAAATTTCTTTTTCTCCTGCAATACCTTTTATTCTTTTTGTAATCAACTTATTGGCCTTAAAACCAATCTCAACGTTTTTAACTTCTAATAAATTGGACTCATCAAACAAATAAATCGTTAAAAGCTGAGATCCTTTCGTGTATTCGTTAATGATTTTCTTTTTAACTATGCGTGATAGTAAGTTTTTTATCAATAAAAGTAAATCTTCATATAAGTAAAATACTAAAGGTTTTTCGCCTTGATATTTTGTTAAAAAAAGGTTCAAATTCCGATGTAATAGTATAAAAAAAGAAAGCTTGGACTCGAAGAACTCGTCTTTAAAAAAGTTTTTGAGATTTTCAACAGGTTGCGTATTTGGAAGATTTTTTTCCAAAGTAAAGAAATTTTTGAGCTCATCAAATATGTTCAGACATCTCTCCAAACACTTTTTGTTCTCCAACCATCGAACCCCGCAATATTTTAAAGGAAATTTAGTACACCACGTTTTGGATGAAAACAAACTTCTCCTTGCAGGAGTGTCTTTGAAAACGTAATAAACATGTCTTAAGAATATATGAAGGTCCCAAGAAACACTCGCGAGTCCAGTCTTCATGGCTCTATGAACAACATGAAGACCACATACGCCAATATCAAGGAGTTGCATTACATCTGGATTCGTCTCTTTCCGCTCTTGTTTGAGTTTTTTTTTTTAAATGACAAATTAACATTTGGCCCGTCCATAGACACTTGAAGAAGTTTATGTTTGTTTAAAAACCGGATCCCGTTCGAAAAGTGTTTTAAAATATCTCCGGATTTTGCAAAACCCATAAATTCGTTTCATCGAAGTAACGAACGACCAAATCCATTTGTCCTTTTTGAGATACTTTATTAAGTGCTTCATCGAAGCAAATAACATACTCCTCAGACTTATTTACAGCTTCAAGAAGTTTATCGTGAAATTAAGGTGCGATGCCTTTAAAATAAAACTTACTCTAAACGACTTACAATTTTAAAACTGAAATATAAATAGCCCACCTTCGACCCGGCGCAGCCAGTTTTTAAATTCATCATTGTCCAACCACTGCTCGCTGAATGTAGTTCTCTTAAGTGCTAAACACATGAACTTTACGACGAAGTGAATTAATGATCGAATCAACTATTTAAAAGGAAAACACTGCAAAAAATAATTATAAATTGCAATATTTTGTATTTTAATATTTTTTTACGCGACAAACAACGTATCTTTTGCGAACTGTCAAATGTAAAAAAAATTTCAGCAAATTTTTAAAAAATGATACAGAAAAAACTTCCCTGACCGCTTTCCAAATTCCCTGACTTTCCCTGACCGAAATTGTGTTCCCTGACTTTCCAGTTTAGCGGACACCATGTTATACATTTTGAGGTCTCGTAAAATTGTGTGGTATTTTTTTTACGAAATTTATAACTGTTTCTGAAAGTACAATTCTTCTTCTTTAAAATACATTTTAAACCTAGCCCATATATATGTATTTTCCTCTCGGAGAAATTCTAGGTTAATTTTTAGACTTCACCTAAAACTTCATACTATAAATATAAAATCCGATTACTCTGGCCAATAGGTTGGTGTTGCTGGAAAAGAAATATACTTTTCCTGAGACTTTGGGAATGCTGAATTTGAATCCGAATTTTTAAAATGCTTTTATCAGCTTGAAAATTATCTGATACGATAGGTAGGTGTATCTATTTTCATGGCAAACCATTACAAATTCTATTACAAAATACCTTAAAATGAATCTTTTTGCCCTAAATAAAAAAAATTGGTGTACAGGTAAAAAATAAATTAAAATTTTTTTTTTGGTAATCTCTGATTATTATTCTTATTCCTTTTTTTAGATACATAATGTATATCATAAATAAATAAATAATACTAGCCGACCCAGCTCTCGAAATTCGAGTGCCAATTTATTTATTATTTATTATTTATATTATTGGCAGTGTTTTCAAGCAAATTTATTAAATTAAATTTTATTTTATGTAATATGCAAAGTGTTCGACAGTGCAAAAACAAAAATGACCCGCAGTGTGTAAATGCGTGTCTCAAGTATATTCTGCACATCTCCGTAACTGTGGCTTTCCAACCATATAAAATTTATCGAAATCGGTTAAATAGTTTTGGAGAAAAGTGTACCACAAAAAACATGTTTGCCGTTTTATTATATGATTTAAAACTCATATTTTTTTTTTATTTTTTTTTTTTTTTTGGTCAGGGAAAAATTTGAAATTGGTCAGGGAAAGTCAGGAAATTTTATTTTGAAAAATAGTGGACACGTATAAGAACTATTTTTTTTTATTTTCAAACTGAATATCTCAAAAACTAGAGCCAATTTAATAATTCTGAGATTGGATTCGAGTTCACTACTCCAAAAACCTTAGAGAAGTATGTTTTTTCTCCGACAACAAAAAAAATCTTTATTTTGTTGACCAGTGTATTTGATGCTTGCTCAAAATATAACAAATATTTTAAGTATTTCTTAAAGTAGGCGTAGCAGTGGGCGGAAATTAAAGGTATAGAATTGTCTTGCTATTGATTATCATGTGTGAAAATTTCAAAATCGGTTCATTGGTTAAGTTTTTATAGAGTTTTTTCAACTCTCCCATACAAGGTGCTTCACTGTGCGACGGTCTCCACTTTCTCCTGCGGATCTTCGATAAAAAAGATCAATTAGTTGATGTTTCAGTGTCCTAATTTCCAGATCGTGTGTGTCAGTGGACCGTCGCCGTCGTCGGTACAGTACAGGTGTTTAAGTCTTGTCAGTAGCAGCAGTTCGTCAATGCTCACGTTAAGGTACATGTCCGTAGTGTCACGTTCTTTGCCAATCGTTCGTAAGCAGTTCCTTGGTTGTTGACCTACAGTATCAGTCTTTCGTCTAGCAATAGATACAGGTAGGCACCGCTTCTTGGAAACGATGGTGTTTCTGGAGCCAGAAGTTCGGTCCCAAATTCAAAGCTTTATTAATCCTTCTATTGTATTTGATTTCCTCAATTTAGGTGTTTGGCATTCAATTCAAATCACCTGCCTTGAGGTAAATTGTCTCTTCCGAATTCAATCGTAAGCATTAAAGTTCTGTTGTAATTTCAATTGTTTGATGTGATTCCGGTGCATAAGCAGCAATCACATACACACGCTTCCCCCTCGCTCCGACACACATCTTAATTGGACCCGTCCCTATCCGAGCTCACACTCTCCTATCTTGTGGTTCTCACCACAATAACGCAGCGTTATTGAAACCAATGATAATCCTATGTCATTAAGGGTTATGATGACTTTCAGCAAGCTTTAAAGCAAGCAAGATCGAAATGTTGGAAGGTACTTCTAAGTCATTGAAGAAATGTCTGTCGTCACATAATCACCTGGTTGGGGAGATGTAGACGCCTTTTAAGGTCGTGATCCTTACCCACACGATTGTGATACCCACGAGTGGGGAGAGACTTTACTCAGTTGGATGATTTTTTTTTTTTTTTATTATACGCGCACTCAAGGGGTTATGACTACCCTTATAATGTTAAATACACAGTGCGAGCAATTAGGAAATTAGGATAGGATTAGAAAGGAGATACCGATGCTCATTGGTTTTGAATGTCTGCACATTGAAATGACTGGGAAATACTGAGCCAGGTAAAGCATTCCACATTCTTGTAGTGCGACTAAAAAAAGAATCTCTGTATTTGACAGTACGTCCGAAGTTGGGTAAACTGATGGGAATTCCTAGAAGTTCGGGTATTACGGTTGAATTGTTTAAGGGGAGGAATGCATCTGGCTATTTCACTAGAGCACTGTTTATGGAAATAGCGGTAAAAATGATAATGTCGGTTTTCTGAAACTAGAATATAATTTTCTGGTTATAAGACAAGGAGTTCCATCTCTTGTTTGTTGTAACTAGAACTTTGCTATCGATTACCCATTTAAGACGGGTGGAACCTAAACTGTTGTGTCTGCTTGATTCAGACCAAGTGTTGATCTTATTCTTGCCAGCTCGTCAGCGCTTTCATTTTTCAGGCGGGAAATTGACAAATCCTCTAAGAGTATATCTCTTGTCATGGAAAGTGCTGCTCATTAGCCGTTCGGAATCGGCAGAAAATTGTAGGTTCCCTCTGTTCCTGGTAACACGCACACAGGAATGGTTGAGAGTTTTAAGTCACTAGGTCCTGGTTCACTTCGAGCTGTTGCAACACCAAATTTATTTATTTAATTAATAATGTAAATTAAAACAATCCAATGTGTGCTACTCAAACATATCAAATAAATTAAATCCAACGACCCAATCAACTAATAATATTAAATCAATAAGTAATAATTTAAGTTCAGTGCAAAGTGCATATCTACAATAAAAAAAAATAAATTAAAATTACAACAAGATAGCCAAGCGGAGTCCAAATCATTGAGCTGTTAAGACGTGTTTAGAAGTTGGTCCGATAGTAATTTGTTTAATTAAAAAAAAAGAAGAAAATTTATAATAATATTAAAGAAAATGCAAGAAAATTGTAAAAAATGCGTTCAGCGGTTCGTTTCGAAATCGATTAAAGTTAAATGTTTCGGTTTTTATAAAGGCTTATTCCATGATTAGTGTACGAATGTGCCGGCATATGAACTAAATGCAGTGTCAACACAAAGAAATTTTGTTTTTGTATGTGACGAATGCTTAGACAATGAAAATGTTATAAACAATAATTTACATGAAGTGTTAAAATTAGTGTCTCATTTAGTTATTTTTTTGTGTATTTTATTGAAAGAAACAGATTTGGAGAGGGATTTTAACAATACAAAACTTGACATCATTGCAAAATCGAAATTTTAATCAGATAAGAAGTTTTTGTCGCCTAGTACATTTTCGTGGTCAAAGCATTGGTGCTTGATACAATGTTAAATGGCGCTTACGATGACAACAACAAAAAACACAAAATAAATGAGAAAAAAATAGTAGCCTACTTGATAGAAAAATATTTAAAAGCAAAGACAACCATATCTGGAGTATTATAAGCGACAAAAAATGGATCAAGTTCTATTTGGATGAGTGCGCTAAGCGAAAATTTCGGTTAAACTATGCCACATCTAACAAATTTTTTTTGTGGACGTTTGGTTGCTTAAGACAATAATATTTTTAAAAATGTCGCTTAGCATAATTTTACTGGTGGATAATACAAATTTCAGGGAGCAACATTATTCCAGTGAGAAAACTTGGCGGTTGCTACAATTTTATTTTCTCTCTAGTTTCTTTTGCATACATGATAGGGCAGTGAAACCCAGGCCAAAATGTAACGCTTAACTTCTAGTATAATTCCACATCAAAAAGTCATTTTCGAAAAAAAGTGTCACTTAATACATTCTTACGGGAAGGTAACGAAGAGCAAATTGAAAAGAGTTTAAAATTACAAAATCTAAGTCTGAAAGCGAGTGAAATAAAATGTGTAAAAGTAAGAAAAGCTCTGAAGAAGAGAAATGGTAAAGATTATGCATATTGGAACTCAGTGATAGAAGTGGACTTAAAAAGTTCTCAAGAGGTAGTGAATGTTGGAAAAGTTAACATTGGGTGGGATAGATGCACTGTGTATAAAGAAAATAGGGTAAAGAGATGCTATAAATGTTTAGGATTCAATCATGAGGCTAAACAATGTAGCAACAAAAATTTTTGCAGAAAATGTTGTGAAGATCATGATACATGAAATTGTGACAATAATTGTCCAGTGTATTTAAAAAAGCTAGCAGCTATGAGGAGTCATATGTGGTATTAGAAATTAAATAAGCAGTACTAACAAAAAAATGTGAAAACTTGCCTTGAAGGCTTATTTCTTAATGTACAGGGACTCACTGTAAATTTTGAATTAATAGAAGATGCTGTGAGAAAATATAATTTTGACTTTTTATTACTTAATGAAACTCATCTTACTGATGCAGTACATAACAGTGAAGTGTTTTTAATGGGTTATACGAGCTTTGACTGTTTATCAAGTTCCAGACATACAGGAGGAGTAACAGCATACGTCAAAAAGAATTTATATTCATTGTTAAGAATACTTTTATACAACTACAAAACCTATGGATTGCAGCAATTAAAATTGCTTATAAAAAAGAAGTATGGAATATTATTTTACTTTATAGATCAAGACCGCTTGGGGTAAGTGATTTCTTTGATATTTTAAATGATTGGGTTCCAAGAAATATTGATAACAATAGTGAACATACATTGATAGCGGGAGATTTTAATATTGACTTCAGCAATAGTAATGATTATGAAATCAGTTATGTTAACAACTTTCTATATAATATTGGAGTTAGACAGTTAATAAATGAACCAACCAGAATAACACCAACTTCAAGTACCTTGATTGATTATGTTCTTGGTGATTTTACCCTCAATATTGATGCTAGAGTGAACAGAGATTGTAAAATTTCTGATCATGAATCTGTATATTAAATATGAAAAAAAAACACTTTTATTGATGAATATACAAAATACATAATTGAAATTGTGTGCGCTAGTGAAGATCTAAATATTTGTGCGAGGTTATTTGAAGGTGCCATAAAACAATGTCTTACGGTTTTGAAGAAAAGTTTTACTTTTAATGAAAGATGTGCAGAGTGGTTCAATAATAAACTAAGCAATCTTAAAAATAATCAAGTTAGTTTATACAATAAAGCTTTATATACAAAATTACGTGCGGACTGGAGCAATTAATCACTACAGACATCAGTGTAAAAAAGCAAAAAGTGCATATCGTCGTCGTTCTATGAAAACTTCCTAAGTCCATTTAAAAAAAAAATGTGAATTAATTCTTACCGATTTTACAATTGAAGCCTAAGACCGTGCTATTCTGATAATTTTTGGATTTTTTTTATATTAATTTCCAACTTTAAATACAAATATCTCAAAACACAAAAAATTGACTTAGGGAGTTCTCATAGAACGATGACGATATATTGAAGCGAAAATTAGTGAAATAGCTGGTGATCAGATAGTTCTTTGGAAAACATTAAAAAAGTATATTCTTAATAAAGAAAGAAGTGTTGTTAATGAACTGGAAATAAATGGTGTCATTGTAAGATCAGATTATAATAAAGCCGACTCCTTGAAAAAAATATTTTATTGAAAGCATTATAGACATAAGCAGAAATATTCCCACAGTGATGCATTCGGATAACATCCTAACATATGAAGATATTTTTCAATTTCAACAAATTAGTTTAAATGATCTTAAAGAAGTGGTAAAGCTTATGAATAAAAAAAATGATTGAATGGGCTTAAACTGAAAATTTTTATAAGATTGCAGTGATAGTATGCTTCCTTCGCTTCTTAAAATAGTAAATTTATCATTACACCATGGAACGTTCCCAGAGAGTTGGAAAAACGCTGATATTATTCCTGTTGAAAAAGTAAAAAATGCTAAAAGAGCAGAAGAGTGAAGACCCGTAAATATGCTACATACTTACGAGAAGGTATTGGAGCATGTAGTATGTGATCAGTTGAAAATGTTCATTGAAAATAAAAATATTCTGTGTGAGGAACAATCAGGGTTTAGGCGTGGACATTCTTGTGAGACTTCCATATGCTGGATTATTATTGAATGGAAGTAAGAAAAAGGTAGCAGCAGTTTTTCTAGATCTTAAACGTGCGTTTGAAACCATTGATAGAGATATACTCACAAGAAAAATTTACAAATATGGCCTTCGTGGAAATGAGTTGAAGTGGTTCAAAAGTTTTTTGACGGATCGAACTCAGAATGTAAAAATTATTTTGGAAGATGACTAATGCGTTCAAAAGTGTGCTTGTTTGATTATGATACACTTATATATATTAGCGACCCTAACTTACAGTTCTGTGAGTAAAAGATGCAAGCTGAGATGAATTCTGCGAACAATTGGTTGTTCAAAAACAAATTAAAGCTAAATTTAAACAAAACCAAGTGTATGTGTGTAAATACCATGAATGTAAATCTTTCTATAAATGCTGAAATAATTGCAAGTGTAAATACGGTCAAATATTTAGGAGTGTATATTGACAACAAACTGAAATTTGATTTCCCATTAAATAAACTTTGTAATAAAATTTCCAAAAAAAAAAACGGTTTCTTATCTAGAATTAGAAGAAGTATATCACAAAGTTGTGCAATAACAATTTACAACACCATTTTATTTCCGCATTTTAACTACTGTTCATTAATTATATATATGAGCAATATTCGAGATCAAAATAGGCTTCAAATATTGCAAAATAAAGCAACAGCAGCAGATACAACAGCAGCAGAACCAACAGCAACAGAATCAGCAGGTCCCGACAGACATGCTCTCCACTGCCTCACAGTGGAACAGCATAAAGTTGTTAAAAATTTATTAAAAGCTACCACAACTGAATTCTTCAGTTACACACCCAAAATAGATAAATTTTAAACGGTCCTGTTGAAAGGCATAGGTTCCTGCACGGAACCGCAAGAGCTCTTAAATGAGCTCCGTCAAAAAGCGGGCGACGATCTCGACTTTATCGAAGTCAAGCCTTTTGCCACAGTTAAAGCCAGACGGGAGAATCGGAAGTTGCCAATCCTCTCGGTTCAGCTTTCACCCAATAGCAAACTGGATAGTTTGAGGAGTATCTCCGTCCTCAACTACCAGGTTGTAACCTGGGATAAATTAAAGAGGCGCGGCGCCATGCTCCAATGCATGCGCTGTCAAAGGTTCGGCCACGCCGCGGCTAACTGCGAAATGCAGTCACGCTGCGTAAAGTGTGGAGAGAAGCATATTCGGGGAGAATGTAAGTTAGGGCATGAAAGGGTCCAAGACATGACACTACTTAAGTGTGCACTCTGCTGGAAGGACGGGCACCCCGCAAACTATCGGGGATTTTCCATCTTTCAGGAAATAAAATTTAAAAAAAGCAAAGCAACAGAGTGTTACCGAAATTATTTAGTTTGGCACAAACGATTTTGCCAGTTTTTATTACGAATAAAAACAAAATGCGCGATGAAATATCAGCCGACACAACTTACATGGACACGGACGAAACGAATTATTTGTAGGTTTTGTTTTGATTGGAAATGTCAATTGAAATATAGTAAAAAGAAAAATGGAAGAAGGATGAAAATTTAAAAAAGTAATAGATTGTTGGTTCGATCTGTCTGTGGAATAGATTCCCATTTCCAAGTTTAGACATACTTTTTGCAGATCTCTCGGTGCAACTTTTGAGAGCAGAGCGAGTGGCTAGGGTTTCTGGAGTTTTTGACTCAAAAATGAAAATGTTGCTGGATTGGGTATGTGGTCCTGGAAAATGCGAGCTTTATCTAATTCCCATGGTGCAGCAGAGAGTCGAGAAAGAACTCGAAGACTTAATAATTTTAATTCAAATTGATATCCAGAGCGAACAGTCGTGTTTTGTATAACCAATATAAATTTTAAAATAAAAGAAAGTTCGTGTTAAAACTAAAATTCATATGGTAAATTAAAGTGGTTTATTTTAATAAGTAATTTACTGAAAAACCATACTACAGAAACTTATCTATTTTATAAAAAGAAGATAACTAACGAGATAGTTTTACAAGCGAAGACTAAATTAAAGAGGATTTAAATAAATCTGGCGGTGTGAAATAAAATTTCACCAAACATCTTTTGCTTGGAGACTCCAAGGAATTAAGGATTGCCCATATCAATAACCAACGGACTTGCTACCGTTTATTGCTGAAAAATTTGCTGTGAACAGTTCTGATTATACCAGCCGTTAGATATCCCAGTTTAACATCGAACAGTAGCCTGGGTGGTTAAAGCGGCTAAATTTGAGAACCACTGTACGAAGTTCAAATCACCAAAAGTAGCCTGGGTGGTTAAAGCGGCTAAATTTGAGAACCACTGTACGAAGTTCAAATCACCAAAAGTTTAATTTATTTTTTTTATTTTTTTATTGAATTTAATTTAAATTTTAACGTAACTTACTTACCTTGTAATATTTTAATCAAAGTATTAGTTTTTTTATCAATTCGGTAAAGTAGAGAAATCGGTTTCAAGAGCATCAAGTGTAGTGCTAATTAACGATAATTTTCTTTGAATGAAGTATAAAAAGACATATACTTGTGTACATATATAAATTGGTATAATAGAGTGAATTAAGTGCATAAGAACGGAAAAAGGTCTCAACCAATCTACCCAGTTGCAGTGGCCACAGCATCCAGGAGTAAAGAGGGTGAGTTTAATAAAAAAAAAAAGAATTATATTTGCATTTGATTTTTGCGCACAATTATATAGATTTATATTTGTGAATAAAAGAAAAGAAAATTATTTTATCATCGAAGAGAAATAACGTTGCAGAATTAAAGTGATCTAGGAAAGAAAGAATTTTGATTAAAATATAGTTTTTTTATTAATGTACTATTAAAGTAACTTACAATAAAGTAACGTAATTTATGAAAATTTTTAATTTAAATAAATATCTATTTGTGAACATTTCGTAAAAATGAAAAATTCGTTTTATTATTGAATTTGGATATGATAATAGGAAAAATGTTTTCTGAGTAAATTTTTTTAAAGAGATGAGAGAAGGGATGATAGAAGGATGATTTAGAAGATAGAGAAGAAGCCTAGTCTAGGGGTTGCTTAGGCGAGAAAAGCAACCAAGGAAGGGAGAGTTAAGAAAAATAACTCGCGATATCCTACTTACACCCTGGATAACCAGAATAAAGCCTGGTAATTAAATAATTTTTTTTTGTAAAGAGCAAAAGGGTCCAAGAACCACTCCCAGGACTGAGCTAGGGGTTCGTTATTACCAGCAAGGACCAGAAGGCAACAAGGCTCGTTACAAGAGGCCCAAAGGGCTCCGGACGCACAGGCCGAAATAAGAAGCATGTTGCTGTCCATTTCTGGTTAGATAGCAGGACTTCAAAAACAGATAACAGAGCAGGCGAAGAGGGTGGACCATATCTACTCTATTTTGCGGAGCTTTACGCAATTTTAAGGTTAAGGGCGCGTTGCCGGAGAGGCCCTTAAGGATCCTTGCTGTGAATGTAAATTCACTGATTAGGATCGAACGTAGAGCAAACCAATTCCAATTGTTGAAAGATCAAAGTCCTGATGTGTTTATGGCTAGTGAAACTTAACTAAGCAGAAACATAAATTGACACATAATAATTACAATATCTTACGACGAAGAGATCGGCTCAACTCGACTCAAGGAGGTGGTGTCGCAATCTTTGTACGAAAAGGCATTAGATATAAAGTTATATACAATAGTGAAGTAAGCAGATTTCGGCTGCTTGAGGCGTGCATTGTATGCATTCCTCTCCAACAGGGGAAGCGGATGTATATAATCGCGAATTACGCACCGGAATCACCTCAGCCAACTGACTTTGACAGAGCTCGAAAAACTTTTTCAAGTGCTACAACTGAACTCAACTCGGTAGAGAATTATCGGGTTTTTCAATAAAAGAGCTACAAAAGTTTTTTTTAAATAAAATAAAAACGGTTTTGTATATCACTGAAATTCTTTATTCCTGTGAAAGTACGTTCGATGCCATCATGTATGGAACTCGATTTCTTTTGCATGGCCACCACGGGCACGCTTGCAGAAGTCCAGACGCTGAACCCAATTTTCGACGGTTTTCAAGCATAAATGGGCCGATACTGCTGCAATTTCACGTTCGATATTCGTAAGAAGTGCATTAATCGTCGCTGGCTTGTTGGCATAGACCATAGACTTGACGTAGCCCCACAGGAAATAGTGTAACGGCACTTCTTTGTCTCACTGGCACGGGAAAATTTTGTACTGTGCCTGTGGATTCAAATTTTTCCACTAGACGCTCAATTGTTGATCTGCTAGGACGATTATGACGACCATAAATTGGACGTAGCGCTCTTAACGTTGAGGCCACTGACTCCGAATTTCGGTAGTAAATTTTAATAATTTCGACTCGTTGTTGGCTCGTATATCTTTCCATCATGAAATGGCAAACCTTACTGAAGAGAAATGTCAAAAGAGCGGCAAGAAATATGGCGTCGTTTGCTGTCCCTGTCGCTCTACTTTTGTAGCGTCCCTGTTGAAAAACCCTTTACTATTTCCTGGCCGGTGATTTAAATGCCAAACATATCATCATCGGTTGGACAACCTGGTTCCGGTCTTGGCCTCTTTCAACAAGTCTCTCCACCTATCCCGGTCTCTAGCCGACGCCATCCAGTTGCTCACCTCAAGGCTTCGGGCGTCCTGGTCTACGCCATCTCTCCAGCGCCATCTCTACCACGCTGTCATCTACCATAGAATGTACCACAAAGAACTTTCCGAGCAGGTTCCTCTTCGCTCATGCGAGCTAGGTGCCCTGCCCACCGGAGTCTACCGAGCTTAATTTTTGTCACGATATCTGCTTTTAGGTAGATTGGGTACAGTTCATGATTGTACCGTCTCCGGAATCGTCCTTCCTCACATATGGGGCCAACAATTCTCCTTAAGACTTTTCTCTCGAACGCAGCTTAGAGGTCGGAGTGCCTTTTGCTAAGCACCCAAGTCTCGGATCCATATGTGAGTACTGGCAGGACCATGGTGAGATTTCTGGATTTGAAGAGCTTTGACGGACCATAGTAGGCTCTGTTGGATTTGAGAAGCCGCCCGCGTATTTCTTCTATATTGTTATCGGCTGCTACTATTGACCCAAGGTATTTAAAGGATTGCACCACTTCAAATTCGTGCTCCGGTACCTTGATTGTTTGACTAACTGTTCCTCTCGCATTCGACGCCACCATGTACTTTGTTTTACCTTCACTAATGTGCAGCCCCAGATTTTGTGCCGCCTGCTCGATCTGGATGAAGGAATCGTGTACAGCTTGTTCGGTTCTTCCGATGATGTCGATGTCGTCTGCGTAGGCCAGTAACTGGCTGGACCAGTTGACGATGGTCCCTCTTGTTGCCGTGTCAGAGTCACGGATTGATTTCTCCAACGCCAGGTTGAAGAGGAGGCAGGCCAAACCGTCTCCTTGTCGGAGTCCATTAAAGATGTTGATTGGTCTGGATAGCAATCCGGCTATTTTTACTTGGCATGTTACGTTGGTCATGGTCAACCTACATAGTCGTGTCAATTTATTTGGGATGCCGAATTCTCTCATGGCTTTGTAAAGTTCTACCCTGGCTATGCTATCATAGGCGGCCTTAAAGTCTATAAACAGATGGTATGTTGAATTCTATACATTTTTCCATCGCCTGCCTAAGGGTAAAGATCTGATCAGTTGTTGATTTGCCTGGAATGAAACCACACTGATATTGTCCGATGATGGATTTACCGTATGGGGTTATCCGGTCTTATAGGATAGAGGAGAGTATGTTATAGACGGTACTCAACAATGTGATACCTCTATAATTGCTGCACGTTGTGACATCTCCCTTCTTATGTATGAGGCATATTAAACCTTTTCGCCAGTCTTCTGGCATTTTTTCCTTCTCCCATACGTTTACGTGCCAAACATATAGATTGGGAAAATCAAGTACAAAATCCGAGAGGTAACCATCTATTTAATTGGATGGGTCAATACAGTATTGAATATATGATCGATCTTCTAGCGACTGATAGACCATCTTTTCCAAGGAGCGGTGCCTATCTGGATTTATTACTAAAGGACTCTAGACTGACAATTACTAACACTATGGGTCAACGGACAAGAAACTGTTTACAAACGATAGACTATGACAGCGACCACTGTGGTTTTGCCGCAGTAATACAGTTGCCGAACGAGCTCGTAGAGTTGGAGGAGTATGTACCTGCGCATTCTTACAATTACAGTAAGATGCGCTGGCCACGCTTTACCAACGCCTTAGCAAGCGAAATTCGTGCCAATAATATATCCCCACCAAATAACAGGAATTTAACAAACAACGAAATTGACCAATACTTAGAACAAATGGACGAAACAATCCTACGAACTATGAACAGAACTATACCAAAATACAGAGAACGTAACTAACCGACATGTACCGTAACGCGACTATTGATGCACTACACAGACAAAAAAGTGGACTACTTTAAACGCTTGTACCGACGTGTTACTGACTCACGCGATCTGGAGATTAGGACACTGAAGTCGTCAATCAAAAACATCAACCAATTGATCAAAGAAAATTATAGGTAGTCTATTAATTTGTATTGGAACAATAACAAATTAACAAGATATTTAGACGGAATGATCAAAACGAACTTTCGTGTCTTAAGCTCAATAGAATGACAGAAAACAGAAACGTACTTCTGACAGCAGGTATAGATCCAGATGTCGCGGTCTTGGATGATGACCTCTTTACTGTCGAGGATCCGCTGGAGAAAGTGGAGGCTGTGGGAGCTGCTTTTCAGCAAGTGTATAAGGTGAATGCAAGCATCCACCCCAACCACGACCTGGAAAACAGAGCTCTACTCCATCACTTCTATCTTCGCAATGAAATGACGCAATGGCGATCAGAGAACCTAGGTTTCACCGGGTTCAATGAAGAAAACTGGGCGAATGCTATCATCGCCGTGCAAGATGGGAGTAGTTCCCTGCTAGTTACGAGGATGGAGCTCCAGCTCATCTTCGATTCATTTAAGAAGAAAAAGTCAACAGGAGTCGATGGTATATCCAATATTGTACTTGGACATCTACCTAAGGATACAATTGACATTTATGCCACACTGTTTAACAACGCACTGAATAATGCATATTATCCAGGGCAATGGAAGACAGCTGTGGTTCATCCTCTCCCGAAAAAGGGAAGGGACAACTCCAATCCGGCGAATATCCGGTCGATAAGTCTTCTACCGAGTATCAGCAAGGTATTCGAAAAAGTCATAAATAGAGCTCTGTCCAAGTGGGCAGAGGACAATAATATCATACCGGATAATCAGTTCGGGTTTAAGGCGGGACATGACACCATTCATGCCGCGTATAAACTCGTTTCTGATATCCAATGGAACAAAACTAAAAATCAGTGTACAGGTGCTTGTCTGGTTGATTTGGAGAAGGTTTTCGACACCGTATGGATAGAGGGTCTCTATCTCAAACTGACTAGAATCGCCATAAGTAAACCACTATTGTATATACTTTATGACATGCTCAATGGTAGAAAGTTTGTTGTCAAAAGTGGCAATGTAACTTCTACCGCAATCTTCGATATTAAGAATGGTCTTCAGCAGGGAGCGGTGAACTCGCCGATTCTATTCAGCATTTACACCTGCGATCTGATAAGTAGTCTAACTCAGGAAATTGTGTATGCCGATGATATAATAGCGTACAGAACAGCTCCAAAAGTTGAGGTTATCAGAATTCTCTTACAGCGTGACTTCGACAAGATTCAGCGATATTGTGATGACTGGAAGTTGAAAATCAACTTTCAGAAATGTGAAACGATTCTGTTTAGGAGTCCGTTGGCTAGAGCCCCTAGGGATACTAGAAAGAACTGGCGTAAACCGTCAACCACTGGCGAGTAAAAGTGTGGTAAAGTACCTAGGCATCTGGTTGGACCAGTATTTGTATTTCGACAGACATATAAATGCTGCTCTGAACAGGGCTAGGGGAGCCTTTGCCCTGACGAAACGGTTGTTTTACAGCAGCCGACTTGACACCAAGGTTAAGGTGATTTGCTACATGGCCCTCATCCGGCCGATGATTGCCTATGGGTGTCCGGTGTGGTTCAACGTTGCCCCATTTCAAATGGAAAAGATTCGGGTGTTTGAGAGGCAGTGTCTTAGACGTTGTCTTGGTGATATGTATTTGAATTCTAATGATATTAGATACAGGCTCTTGTCATATTGTGAAGCTGTAAGCCGTCATACTAAGATGAAATAAATGTCATTCCTTATATTAACCTCAAAGAACGTGGTCGACTTTCCTTTAAGGTTAGAATTTATCAGTGGCGACGAGGATGGGATCCGAACCCACGCGTGCAAAGCGACATTTTAAATACATCGAAATGTCGATTATTTCAGAAGAGTGTTGTATACTTGGGCCATAAAATCGATAAAGATGGCTTGCATAAGACCAAAGAAAAAATTGAAGCCATTATAAGCGTTAAACCACCGACTCAATTAACGGAGCTGCGTCAATTCTTTGGTATGGTAAATTATTACCATAAATTTATACTGGATTTATCAACAAAACTACATCCACTTTACAAATTGCTTAGGAAGGATCAAACCTTCAATTGGACACCGGAGTGTCAGCATTCATTTGATGGACTAAAGAATGAAATGATGAGTGATAATGTGTTGATTCCATTTGATGAAAAACTCCTTCTTCTATTGTCTACGGATGCTTCGCCGTTTGGGTTATCGGCAATTTTGTCTCATTTAACTGATTTAGGTGAAAGGCCAATTGCTTACGCATCTAGGAGCTTAAGTAAAACGGAAACCAACTACAGTCAGCTGGATAAAGAGGCCACTGCAATATTCTGGGGCCTGCATAAGTTTTTCAACTACTGTTATGGAAGGGAATTTACACTTATAACTGATAACAAGCCCCTAACTTCGATTCTCCATCCATCGAAGAATTTACCATTACTGACAGCACAGCGACTTTTACATTACGCGCAATTTCTTAGTGGATTCAAATATACAATTCAATATAGAAGTACAAAAGAACATACTAATGCTGATTTTCTTTCCAGAAACCCAATTAATGACATTGATGTTAATTCCAGCAACCTGCATGAAACTTATCAACTTTGGAATGAATATCTACCAGTTACACACAAAGATATTCTAGATGAAATCAAAAATGACAAAGAATTGTCTTCGCTTATCATTAACATGCAAACCGGAGCGAGCTTAAGAGGTACTATATATGAGAGTATGGCGAGTGAACTGATGCTGCAAGATGGATGTGTATATCGTGGAATACGGGTTGTTATACCAACTTCGTTACGTGCTCAAGTACTTAACGAGCTACATGAGGCGCACATTGGCATTGTAAAGATGAAAGCGTTAGCCAGAAGCTATTGCTATTGGCCAGGTATTGACCGAGACATAGAGGAGTTAGTGAGCGGCTGTCGAGATTGTGCGAGGGTTTCAAAGGAGCCGACGAAGATTATCACGCACCCATGGGAGGTCCCAACTCAACCGTGGCGTCGTATACATGTTGACTTTGCGGGACCATTTATGGAACGCTACTTTTTAGTCGTCGTCGATGCTAAAACAAAATGGTTAGAAGTATTCCCTATGAGTAGAATAACGAGTTTTCACACCATATGTTCCTTGAGGGAAGTTTTCGCTCGATTTGGTATTCCAAGGGTTTTAGTTTCGGACAACGGCAGTAACTTTACGTCAAAAGAATTCCAAGATTTTTTAAAATATAACAACATTTCACACAAGCGGACATCTCCAGCTCATCCGTCTACAAATGGACAAGCCGAACGTTTTGTTCAGATTTTGAAAAGTGGTTTACGTGCATCCCGAAACGACTCAGGAGACTTTCATACAAAACTTCATCGGTTACTAGTTCAGTACAGAAAAACGACTAGCTCGACAACCGGTGAAAGCCCAGCGGAAATGATGCTCAGATATACGTACCGAACAAGATTGGATTTAATGCGCCCCTCCATTTTAGAAAACGAAGGTACACCTGTGTGCAAACGCAATTTTAATATTGGGGATTTAGTTCAAGTTCGATCTTACCAAAATAAAGAGTGCCGATGGAAATTTGGGAAAGTAACTCAACGAGATGGGCACCTGTATTACATAGTAGATGTCGATGGGGCATCACATAGGAGGCATATCGACCAAATGAAACGCACACTCGTTGAAGGTAATTTTCCAAATCGTGTATCAACATCTTTTCCAATAGAAGACCAAGTAGCTACTATCAAAGGTGCAACTGCTAGATGTAATTCCACGCCAAGCGGTAGAATTGGAGAAGATGAGGTCAAAACATCGTGTAAAGCAACTGATGTGCCAAGCATTTCAACAGAGGAAATGGGAGGCGGTCCTGAATCAAAAGTGGTTGCGGATCCTGCGGATCCTGGAAATAAACAGCAAGAATTAACTGAACCAAGAAGATCGAAGAGAATACGGACTCAACCCGTACGATACCAACCTATGTAATAATAAGCGGGGAAGGTTGATATGCATTTGAATTCTAATGAATCACCCTATATTACTTTATATGTATTATAACCATTATTAGATACAGGCTCTTGTCATATTGTGAAGCTGTAAGCCGTCATACTAAGATGAAATAAATGTCATTCCTTATATTAACCTCAAAGAACGTGGTCGACTTTCCTTTAAGGTTAGAATTTATCACTTGGATTACACAGAACACCAGAATCGGAGTACAAACATTACTATTCCAACAGGACTCTATACAACGGAGCCAACATTAACAGAATAGATCATTTTTGATAAAGCTGATTCGGAGTCACATTGCGAGAGCGATGACCTCAGCAAATAGCTTAATCTTTCGGGCTTACTACCCCAACACAGAATACTTTGAGAGTGTGCGTTTAAGTAGCCATATTGCACCTCACGCATTCCTCTATTTAGATAGTATAGGGTTGATCCAGGATAGAGAGGCGGTTCCGCTAATCTACCACGTCGGCCGTAGTACTGTGGATAGGCGGCTCCTTTATAGTCAAGACGTCCTCGCACAAGACGGAGCTGAGCGACTTCGGTTCAGTAGGACTGTGTCCGATCGAAACCTTAAAGACAGGATAAGACGGGAGAACCAGTTTTGGTGGTTGTCGATAGTTGACAAGTTGTTTTGGCCGACTCACATAGTTTTAAGGGTATTCTTAGGTAGGGACAGTCAGGGTGGCACAAAAAAAAAAAAAAAAAAAAAAAAAAAAGTCTCGAGTTTGATTCTCAGCTGCTGCAAGAAAGTTTTTTTTTCGGGGGTGTACTGCGGGGGTGTACTGCGAGGAATTGACAAATACTCCAAGAGTATCTCTTGTCATGGAAAGTGCTGCTCATTAGCCGTTCGGAATCGGCAGAAGATTATAGGTCCCCTCCGTTCCTGGTAACACGCACTCAGAAATGGTTGAGAGTTGTATGTAAGTCACTAGGTCACTCCGAGCTGTTGCACCACCAAATTTTTTTTTTTTTTTTTTTCATATGTCAGTGGGCGGAAATTTTTGTGACGATTTTGTAAGCCATTTTTATTATTTTTGAAAGTTTCATCTAAATTGGTTGAGCGCACAGTGCGGCCGAAGGCATCTTTTTGCGGCCAAAAGTCCAAAATAATAGTTTTGAGTTAGGGGTTTTTTGTCATCAGGTTGTCTAAAGGAGACCCCTGGAAGACGAAAAATGTTCGTAGTAGAGTCTCTTGTCTCAAATCCCGCCCATAATCTCAGTCTTAATGCGGCTGCTAAGTTAACGTAGTAACTCGTCGTTAAGATATGCTAATGAACACTTCCATCAAACACGTGTAAAAGTTTTTATTTCCTAGCAAATCGATTGCAATAAAATGTATTCAACAGCTGCAGGTGCCTAAAATAAAGAATTTCTGAATAAAAATCCCTAAATAGTACATTGTTAGACAGAGATAATGTCAACACTATTTATTTACTTGAAAAACAAAAAAAAAATATTTGTTTGAGTGAAAACTTTTTTTTTGCTATTTCTTGTTCTCAAAGCTATTTGAGATAGTTAATAAAAGTATTGTGTACCAAATAAAATGAAATTCAGCTGCCCGTAGCTGCTTGTTGAGTTTTTTTGTGCATGTGACGCATGTATTCAATATTTAAAAAAAAAAATTATGTTATTATCTAATAAAGTTTCCGAGAAAAAAATTCCCAAAAATCGTGTGTTTTTTGGCGTTCTAGACCGTACTAGTACCTTAATTTACAACAATATCCCTGGTATTGTATGCCCACGTTAGCTCACAAACTTTTAATTCATGGCCCCGAAATAATAAAATACTCAGTGTTACCTATCTGTCAAATGTCGGAAGATGCACAAGAAGCATGTAATAATTTTTTTTTTAATCTATCAAGCTAATTTCGCAAGAAACCATTATCGTCAAAAGACAATGGAGGATGTTTTTAAAAGATTCGTAATCGCATCCGATCCATTCATATCTAGTTGTCGGGAATTACCTCTAAAACCACTTAAATCTTTGTCTAAGGACTGTATCAATTTGTTTACCACCTCCACCTGTAAATAATGAAACAGAAGATGAACAACAATCTTTTGACGCTTCTGAAACGAGATGGGCAATGAAAAATTTTTCATGTAAATATCGGATTAACTTATATACCTATTGTTTGCTCATATTGCATTTTGTATTTCTAAATTTATGATTTATAAATTACTGTGTTCGATTTCAATAATAATATACATACAAATTTTTTTCACCAACTATCAAAAGTATTTCATTTTTGATAAGTTTTTTCGTATGACATGACGCCATATTAGGTCGGACATTTTGAATTTGCTGATTTTGATAACAGATTCGTAATCAGCGACCCAAAAAACCCCTATATACCAATTTGTGGATCATTCTCTACGTTTTTCGACTTTTGGCGGCACAAAGCGGCTTTTGGCCGCACTGTGGGGCGGTACATATCTTATAAAGACCACCGCTCCATGCAACCGAGACTACTGTTGTATGACATCAAGTTTAAACAAATCGTCCTAGATTGGGGTTCGAACCCATGTCGCAAGTCAAGAACTATATCCGCTATGCCATCGTCAACCACTATTTCTTATAAAAGAGCAATGTGAGAATCCTTAATATTTACTCGTAATATGCTATATATCGATTTTTTCCACTCGTAGAGGATAGTGCATGATTACCACAGCTTACAAAAAATTATTAATTCAATGAAAATTGAAATATGCAGGAAATTTGTCCTAAATTGACCACTATGTGACGACGAAATGTAAGTTTAATGCGGAGAACTGGTAAGTTAGGACTTCATTTCGTTTGATGAAGTAATTAATATTTTCAAAGAATTTTTTTGAGGAAAGCATTATTATTTTGAAAGCTTATTTTTTCAATTACTAAGTATCTGTCACGTGAAACATGGAACTTTTTCTGTCATGAAGTAGTTCATTTTATTAATTGCATTTCTTTTTATTTAAAAAACATATAACTTTCTAGCTACTTGCAATTCCTCTTCAATGCCTGATAGTGTAGTTTGCGGTAGTAATAATGGAACAATTACAATGCCCAACTCCACAGAGGTATCACAACAAACGACCAACAACAGAAATTTGACAACAACTATAACGGCAACAGCGACTGCAACAACACCATCTAATTGTGTATTTTCATCAGCGACGACATCCGGGACAACTGCCACAGCCATATCAACCAGTATGGTACGAGTTGATGGAAGCACCTATCCCTTTCACGAACAAATCATAATGTCGGGTCAGCAGAAAAGCGCCCTGCAAGAGAAACCAAAACCTCTGGTGGTGTCACCACAACAAGTTATGGTCCTTTACATGCATAAGCTAACACCATACGAACGAACTGAAATACTAGCATATCCACAAATCTATTTTATTGGTGCAAATGCTAAAAAGCGACCCGGGATCTTCGGTCCTAATAACTCTGATTATGACAACGACCAAGGTGCCTATATTCACATACCACATGATCACGTTGCATACCGATATGAAGTATTGAAGATTATCGGTAAAGGAAGCTTTGGTCAAGTGGTTAAAGCTTACGATCATAAAACTCATGAGCATGTGGCCTTAAAAATGGTTCGCAACGAAAAGCGTTTCCACCGTCAGGCCCAAGAAGAAATTAGAATACTATATCATCTACGCAAGCAGGACAAATACAATACCATGAATATAATCCATATGTATGACTATTTTACATTTCGCAATCACATGTGTATTACGTTCGAACTTCTGAATATAAATCTGTATGAGTTGATTAAAAAGAACGGATTCAAAGGATTTAGTTTGCAGTTGGTTCGTAAGTTCGCACACTCATTGCTGCAATGCTTGGATGCCTTGTATAAGAACAAAATAATTCATTGTGATATGAAGCCGGAGAATGTGTTGCTTAAACAACAAGGGCGATCCGGTATAAAGGTAAAATTATAAAACATAGTGTTTACATTTTTTTTAAATATATATCTTTTTTTTGTTTTGTGTTAAAGGTAATTGACTTCGGATCATCGTGCTATGAAAACCAACGAGTTTATACGTATATTCAATCGCGTTTTTATCGAGCTCCCGAAGTTATACTGGGAGCAAAATATGGCATGGCAATTGATATGTGGTCGCTGGGATGTATATTGGCTGAATTATTGTCGGGACATGCCTTGTTTCCGGGAGAAAATGAGGACGATCAATTGGCTTGTATTATTGAAGTGCTCGGAATGCCTAATAAGAATCTTCTAACCAATGCGAAGCGCACAAAGAACTTCTTCAATCCAAAGGGCTACCCGCGGTATTGCATGGTACGGACGATGCCTGATGGCAAGGTGGTACTGATCGGCGGGCATTCCCGTCGCGGTAAACCTCGTGGTCCGCCATGCTCGAAAAGTCTATCAAAAGCATTGGATGGTTGCAAAGATCCGTTGTTTTTAAACTTCATTCGCGGGTGCCTTGAGTGGGATCCGGAGAAGCGTCTTACTCCTGCTGAAGCCCTCAAACACCCCTGGTTACGGCGACGACTTCCACGACCCCCAAATGGTGATGGTGTTGGCGGTGGAAGTAGCTGTGTTGGAGGATCTGTAGAGTGTACCAGCAGTGTAGCAGCATTATCGGCGAACGCATTGGTTGTCACATCGTGTGCAACACATTCGTCATCGAGTATTGTGCCTGCTGATGCCAGTGAACGATGGGTCAGTAGCAGCAATAGCACCTGCAATAATATCGCTGGTAAGCTTAAAAATGCAATTCAATTGCCTACTTCAGTTACTCATGGTAGTATTGTTTCTGTTGAGCCCAACGAACGATGGGTTGTTAACAGCAGCAATAGCACCTGCAACAATTTAGGTTTAAAGCTTAAAAATGCAATTGAAATAAATACTTCAGTTGCGCACGGTAGTATAGCACTCTGTGAGCCTAGTGAACGATGGTTCAACAACAGCAAAACCAATAGCAGCGTTAAGCTTAAAAATGCAATTCAATTACCTTCTTCAGCTGCCAACGGCGGCGGTGGTGGCAGCTCATCATGTAGCAGCTCTAGTAAAACATCATCATTCAATCAATACACAATGAGTTTAAATAATAGCATGGCACAATCACAATTCGATGGCACAGTTTCTTCAGTGTCCTCCGATCACCTTGCCAAACAAAGCTTATCTCAAAGCTGTGGTGGTGTAAATCTAGCTGGTCCTTTAGGTAATTCATCATATTCATCTCAACATCAACAACAGCCACAACCACAAACCAAGCAAAGTCGGCATTTATACCATCACAATCACCACCATCATCATACCACCCACTCGCATCAGCATCCTCATATGGAACAACCGGTATCACATCATCACCAAAACACAGGTAATGATAATAATACCAACAACAACAACGCTAGTAACAAACACAGAGTCATAGCTTGCCAATACGATCTGTAGTATTAAAGATAGTTATTTTAGTTATCCAATCGTTTCGGTGACTTTTTAACAAAAAAAAAACGAAGAATCATACTTTACAGCATTAGAAATTCAACAAAAAACATTTTTCTTATCAGCTGTTTCCTACTTTGGAAAAATTGAAATTGAACCATTTGCAGAGGTATTCCCTCACGTTTTTTGACGGGCATGCAAACCACACCAATTGAATATCATCGCTAATTTTGGATTTAAATTTCCACGATTTGTAAACTTAGTTCAGGTGTAAAGGTTAAAATCGAAATTTGACAAAGTATACTGAACTAAGATATCAAAGAGCGGGTTTGATTCTATACTTCCTTCTAAAAACTCTAACAAAATTGTTCGACATATTCACATTTAATTTTTAAATCAGTCACTTTTCATTACTCTT
Source organism: Chrysotoxum bicinctum (assembly GCA_911387755.1). Classification (NCBI taxonomy): domain Eukaryota; kingdom Metazoa; phylum Arthropoda; class Insecta; order Diptera; family Syrphidae; genus Chrysotoxum; species Chrysotoxum bicinctum. The sequence continues at coordinate 5,552,402 of OU426991.1, forward strand.
TTACATAAAATTTCCTTAAAAAATAGTTTATACAATTTTGTATACACGTTTTTGGTAGTCTGCTTGAAAATTTGTATTTTAAATATTTGAAATCCGCCTACTGAAGGCTTACTTTTGTTTTATTCCAGTTAGACATTTTCTTAAAGAGCTTAAAAACCTTTAGTTTTGCACTCCACTTGAAAAGACGCCGGAGAGTAATGAGAGAATTAATGTTCTTTTTATTTTAATACTCTACATAAAATGTGCGATCATACCAGTGAATTCAATAGTGATTAATAATTGTACCAAAAACTATCAAGCAGCTAATGTGTTTTGCTCAGAAAATTTGGTTAAAAGTCAACAAATTTATGGCCTACCATCTACTTATGTAACTTATAGTTTTATTACTCTCGCCGTTATATTAATAACTTAAATATAATCCAGTTTATGGAATATCGAAGAAAAAATTATTAAAATGAAGTAGCAAACCATTTGAAAACAAAATCTATAAAATATAAAATATATACATAACTTCACAACGGCTATAAATAGGATTGTTTAAAAATGCATGTGAAGGTTATTTGCAGTCTTAATTAAATTAATAATTTACATATACATATTCATTGAAAGTACATATACATAATCATACTCCAACTGTGGTCTAGCTAGCTAAAATAAAAAAAAAAAACATTAAAATATTTTAGGTGCATATACAAATAATTGATGGTAAGTGAATATTAAGAAATAGACAACGCTCAAAGATAAGTAAACATGACCTAATTATGTTTAAATTCAAGTCGTTTTTATGTAAATTGTTTCTTTTCGAAATAATAAAAGACTCCATCGACTCATACATTTAAGCTTAATAAACATAAAGCCGGGAAAATACGACAAAAGAAGGAAATTTAAAAAATTCTGACTTTCAAGCTGATTTTTTGGGCAGAAATCTATTTTTATGGTTTCAGTTCAGTCTAATCTAGAAAAGTACCCTGAAAATGAACTATGTATTTATTTTTTAACGTGTGCGGAAGGTTGATGACGCTTAAAATGCAACACCGCAATTTTATGAAACTGATATAATGTCTGTAGTAATGTTGTTTTTATATGGGAAATTAAGAGCATTCTCTTCAAGCGCTCGATTTAGATCTTTGAATTTTCACTCACCTCAAAAGTATTTCGGATCGGTTCTAACTTGTAGGTACTGTACTTATGTCCTTTTTCTTTGACAAAAAAAAGCTTTCCCTTTCCAACACTTTCGTTTGATTTAACTCTTTGGAGTATTATTTCGGAAGTGTTTTTCATTTCCTGATTTTATTTACAAATCCTCACTTACGAAAAAAACTCAGTCATATGAGATTTCCTTAGATGGATTTCTAATTATACAATGTGAAATAGGTTGAAAATAGGCTATGCCAATTAGGCCAATGTTTCACCAACCGATTTCGGTGCATAAGTAAGATAACGTTTATTCATTACTTTTTAATGTTGGACGACTGCCCAAAACTATACAAAATGTATATACAAGGTGTCGCATAAGCACCTCCGCAAACGAAAGCCATGGATACTTAGCTCATTTTAAGTCAAAAAATCCAAGAAGTGGTTTTGTGGCTTTCGTTTTGTTCTGGGCATTGTTTCTTTAAACTAGCTTAATTTGACTGGATCTTAAAACGAACCTTATATTGGTTATATTTTTTGATAAATTTATGTAATCCGTTTTGTGAAAAAATGCAGTTTTAGGAAACTATATTAATCTTTCAGAATAAAAAGTAAAATATTATTGTTTATAATTGTTTAAATAAAATTATATCAAAGTAAAAAAAAAATAATTGAAAATAAAAAAAAAACATGTTTAATAATAGTAGTTTGATCGAGAAACTGGACACAAAATCATAAAATCCGTTATAACCGTCCAAAACTAAGAAAATCACTAAAATTTTTCGACTTAATATGATCTTATTTTACTGGGTTATATCATAGATACTAGTGCCAAATATATCGAGAAAAAAATCATCACTTTTCAATCGTGTAACTCTTTATTGCATCTCACTTTAATTAAATTTGTGTATATACATACAGTAGTTCGATCAATCCATAGATTTCTTAGGAATAAGGAAAAGTGGATGCAGCACAAAAGTGAGTAAAAAGTGATCATTTTTGTTTGCACTGGATTAAATATCTATGAAGCTCTATTTTCTTTTGTTACATTCTAATGTGTCCAATATTGTACAGTCAAAATGTTAGAAAACTGGGAGGCAAATGTATGTACATTGTACACAATTTTAACAAACTGGAAGTTGAATGTTCATGTTTCTGGAAATCCAACGAAAGACAATAAAATTGGCGTATCACCCTCCCATCCCATTTAAAAAAAATAAAATTTGGAATTACTTTTTTGTTTTATTCCTATCGATATAATAGAGTATAGACAAGAGATGTTCAGTTCAATATTCCATACATTGTCAGAGTCATGTAATTAGTAATAAAAAAGTTCTCAAAAATCTATTCTCTTTTAATTTGTATCTCAAAATATTCATCATCATCATCGGCTCGACAACCGGGTTCCGGTCCTGGCCTCTTTCAACAAGTCTCTCCACCTATCCCGGTCTCTAGCCGACGCCATCCAGTTGCGCACCCCAAGGCTTCGGGCGTCCTGGTCTACGCCATCTCTCCAGCGCAAGCATGGTCTACCACGCTGTCGTCTACCATAGAATGTACCACAAAGAACTTTCCGAGCAGGTTCCTCTTCGCTCATGCGAGCTAGGTGCCCTGCCCACCGGAGTCTACCGAGCTTAATTTTTGTCACGATATCTGCTTCTAGGTAGATTGCATACAATTCATGATTGTACGTCATTTTCAATGTCGTCTGCGTAAGCCAGGACCTGTTGACGATGGTCCCTCTTGTTGCCGTGCCGGAGTCCATTAAAGATGTTGATTGGTCTGGATAGCAATCCGGCTATTTTTACTTGGCTTGTTACGTTGGTCATGGTCAACCTACATAGTCGTGTCAATTTATTTGGGATGCCGAATTCTCTCATGGCTTTGTAAAGTTCTACCCCTATGCTATCATAGGCGGCCTTAAAGTCTATAAACAGATGGTATGTTGGGATGTTAAATTCTAGACATTTTTCCATCGCCTGCCTAAGGGTAAAGATCTGATCAGTTGTTGATTTGCCTGGAATGAAACCACACTGATATTGCCCGATGACGGTTTTGGCGTATGGGGTTATCCGGTCTTATAGGATAGAGGAGAGTATCTTATAGGCGGTACTCAACAACGTGATACCTCTATAATTGCTGCACATTGTGACATCTCCCTTCTTATGTATGGGGCATATTAAACCTTTTCGCCAGTCTTCTGGCATTTCTTCCTGCTCCCATACCTGTACTATAATATCATGAATTGCTTGACGTAAGGCTGGCCCGCCGTGATGGAATAATCGGCTCCCGGGGCTTTGTTCTGTTTAAGCCGGCCTATATCCTTCTCAACCTCTTCTAAGCGTGGTCTGTACTGCGTCATGTTTCGGACGGATTGGTAGAACTTCCGCGCCTGGTGCGGACCTCGCTCTCGGCTGTTTTCTATTTCACAGATTAGGTTCTTCTCCCAGGCTGATTTATTTTGTCTGTGAAACCGTTTTTCTGTTCTTCTGAGCTCTTTATATTCCTCTTCGCGTCAGCTTTATATTTTGACAGGGCATCGGCTAGCTGCTGAGCAGCTCGAGCTCTATAGAGCGATCGTACGTTCCATAAGAAAATTCGTAAATCGTTTTTCCTTTTTCTTTGCGTGGGTTGTCGTCGTGAGATGAGTCCGTTTCCGAGGCTTGTTGTCGTTCTCGAAATTCATTAAGTTTTTCGGGAACTTGTCTGAGTTTAACGTGGATCCCTAGCTATTAAGCCTTTACCCCACGGGTGGCCTACCACCATCGGAGTCAGATTGAGTCCTGACCATTAACCCCAAGATAGCCGAAGCCATCTTAGTAGCAAAGCTGAACATGTTGTAGGCATGAACACCTCTTGCTTAGAGTCGAGGTCTATCTACACCTCTTGAATCCAGGCACGCCTGGAAACCATATGTCTCCGCTATGGAATAAACCACAGCCACCACGATACTCCCACTAGGGGGGCCTACCTCATAGATAGCCTGAAGAGAGCAAACACGCACGCGACAGCTGCACCTCACCATCCGAAGACAGAATAGGAGAGCCCGAAGACGATACGCTATTGTTCACAAACTTCATGGATTGCTCGCTTTGTATGCGACGACTGCACTTCTCTATCGGAGATAGATAGGGGTGGCCGTGGCGCGATGGATGTGTGCTCGCCTGTCAACCTCATCATCATAGGTTCGATCCCTGCCGTCGTCTATGTCGTTTTAATTCCATTAAAAACCTTCTAAAATTGTCATCAATGGGTTGCTGGTTTACTCATTACATGTTGTTCAGGCATAACATTAACAACAACTAATTGAGTTTAACTAGTATGATCAACAAGGATGAACACGAATAAAATAATGTGAATTGTAAGCGACATAGAAATAAGACACGGCATTCTCCGCTTTAGTTCAGCCGCCATCCCTGGAGATAAAATATCTGAGACAACAACCTTCAGTCTCAGAACATCGTGCCACACATCTTTCCTATCCTTCTTTCTCTTCCTTAACTTCACGCCCGCGCTGTGTTCAAACATTTAAAGGGTAATCATAATCCCTTGAGCGCGTGTAGATTATAAAAAAAAAAAAAAAAAATAGAATAAGAGAGTCCGAAGACATACTGCTCACTTTCCTTGGGCAACTATCTCCCGTGGCACCAGAATATAGCATCTGGTAAGCTTCGCAACCTCGTGGGTCACACTTGTAGATAGGTACTTCCTACAAAAGCCCCAAGACCTACCAGTCTTATTAGATATACGTTTTTCCAGACCTGATCGAAGTAGAAATCACGTCCAGATATGCGTACTCCTCAGGTGAGTTGTAACACACTCCTTAGCGGATTCCTACTTTTAATGGATACCGTCCCGTTTTTGTTCCCATCTAGTCGGTTCAGTTACTCTCGTAACCTATCCACGGACACCACGAGGAGGTCGACAGGAACGTGGAAAGACAAGCTAAAAGTAAGGTGCTATTCCGACTCGCTGGTAATTCAGCTGAGAAGGCCCCAAAGAACATCAACTAAAGTTGACCTCCACAGCACCCAGGCGCAAAGGCCTGTCTGTGCAATTGGGAGGAAAACAATAGAGAGTTCAGTGAAGCCCTGGACATGCCATACCACTCAAACCGCCGTACAATCCCGCCCGCAATAAGTTTTTCGGGACAGGGAATTAACCTGTCGCCAACCTGAGGAACCAGCCTGATCATATTAGCCAAACCTTTTTTAAAAGGCTTGTTTCTAGCGGCCGCCGCGGAGAGGCTATGATCACACTTCCACCAGTCCCGAATAGTTACGGCACGTGCATGTTTTCGTATGCTACATGTTGTTCCCCCTATTCGTCTGATGGCTGACCGCCATATTAGCCAAAACAATAAAAAGCTAAACTTTTCTTATCTACGTATACAACAATTTTATTTTTTATCCAAGGAAATAAAAACTAACCGATTCCAATTTCTTTTTTAAAAAATGGAAAAAAATGGGGAAAAAAGAAATTTGTTTGAGATTTAATCTAATGACACTTTGACTGTGACACATAATGGATAAAATTAACTATTAGAACCAATTTAGCTTGCTTTGAAATTCATATATAACAGATTTTGCTGATATATTGCCGCTCAAATACAACATACTACAACGTTTCTCTTACTTTTTCTCTTCTTCTGTTTTTTCTTTCTTTTCTTTCAAGCTCACCTTTCAATTTGATCCCAAAGATTTTTGGTAAACATTACTCTTTGATCTTACTTCGTTTTTTATTAGACATTTGCAAAAAGAGTTTGTTGGTCTATTCAAATTATTGAGGTCTCTTATTTTAATATGAACACATTACCACGAAAAGTATAAAAGTTTAAGTTTTGTTGTTTTAAAACTGAAACTAGCATTTTTGGGATTTGCTTGCTCAACTATTTTTTGTCGTCGCAAAAAAAATCATGATACTGAAAAGAATAACATTTCTTTGAAAAATAGTGTTCATATCAATTCCTCAAACTTGCTTACAGGCGAGCTGTAAAAGAATGCATTGTTTTGCCCCTGCGTTGCGTACAATTCCAGTCAATGCTCACACTGTGTCTCTGGCATATTAAGGGTATACAAAAAAACCCCTTGAGGGTGCGCCGATTATAAAAAAAATTAAAAAAAAAAGTACTTTAACTGATTTTCCGTAATGGAATGAAATACTTTATGTTGCATTTCGACTCCAAAAACAATTTTTTAACTAAAAAGAAAAAAAAATTGTTTTTTCATTAGTACTGCCTATTAGGCAGAAGTGACAAATCCTCCAAAAGCATTTGTTGTCATAAAAAGTTATTCTAAACTTAGCCATTTGTATATATGAAAAGATAAAATAAACAAAATCTAGTTTCAAATTATTTTATATTTTATTAAACTAATATCACAACTTAAATAAATAAAAGATTAGCCATTTGGGTTTGCAAAAGAATTGTTAGACCCTTTTATTCCCGCCGATAGTACGCATATAAGAATGGTTTGAGCTATAAGTCACTAGACCTTAGCTCTCTACAAGCTGTTGCGCCTCAAATTTATGTATTAAAAAAAAAAACAAAAAAAATGTTTGTAAAAATGCCTTAAGCGGTAGAAAATACTCCAATAGTTTCAATAAAGTTGAAGTCTACAAGTAATGCTTTCTTTGGACTTGAGATTTTTTGTCTTCTATATAAGACTGTTAAAATAGTCTAAAAATTAATTTTTGAGATTTAAGTACAAACAAATTAAAGGCGTTTTATTTAAATGACGACATTACTAAAATGATTGCATTCTTGTACATCTCTGCAAGTGGTGACTTAGGAAATTTCTTGAGACATCAATCAATCTGAACTGGTCTACTTACTAAACCACAGGCATTCAATTTTAATTTTCCATTCATAATTATGTTATTTGCCTAGATTGAAATGGTAGTGCTGTTTTTAGTTTCATTTTTTTACATTTAAAATTTTATGACAACAAATTTTATATTTGTCCTTTACAAAACAAAAAAATACGTATTTTAGATACTTCTTTGGAATTTTCATTCGGTATTTGGGGGCTTGTTTTTCTTAATTTAAAATCTAAAATTGGGTCAATTAATAATATTTCGTTTCATTTGTTCAACTTTTAGATAAAAAAAAATCAAACAATTTTAGGGTTTTAAAGGGAAAATAAAAAACAAGAAAATTGTGGAAATCAGAAATTTAAACGTTTTGAAAATCAATTAAATACTTTCATCTTAAAGATTTTTAAGATTTTTTTTTGAAATTTGCATTCGTTAAAATGATCGAGTTAGTCTGATGATCGGATTTGACCCCTTCTAATAGTTTAAATTCCAGCCTATCAAACTTGGTGGTATCAAACTAAATTCAGTTTTATCTGCAATATTTGTCTTATTTGTTGGTCGTTAAAAAATCTTAAATTTCAGAAAACTAAATATTCAAATCCGAGGTCTGAAGAATGTAACATAATTTTTATTCGGGGTGTCATAAACAAGAGACGGCTAATATTTCTTCAGGTAAAATAATTTTAAAAAAGACAAAGATATTCTTGTAGTTACTTTCAACAAGGAATTCAATATGGACGTTTATTTTGACATTGACTATGACCTTCAAGGTTATTTCAAGGTCAACTGTTTTATTTTATTGGAAAACCCCTTTATTGAGATCGGCAACCAATAAAGCGTTTAAGGTACATTTCGGCTAGAAGTTCAATTAAAAGTAAACAAAGCGCGGATAGCTCTTTTTAATTTTTTTTTTCCGTAACTCGAGTAATATTGTATGGATACCCTCTTTCACTATATCGATGGCATCGCAGATATTATACTTCCATATAATATAACGTACATCAACCGTTTGATCAACCGTAACAAAAAGTGATCATTTTTGTTTGCACTGGATGCAATATCTATGTAACTCTATTATCTGTGATAGTATGCTTTTAGTTTGTTGGTATGGAATTTTTTTACTTACTATTTGTTTAGAAAATGTAGCAAATAAAAGATCTTAGATTTATTCTCCCAATAGAAGCATTAAACTAGCTGAGAATACTCTAAAACATTAAAAAAATTAGTTTTAATTAAAATCTCAAAGAAGTCAAAACTGTCCCTGTAGTATAACCTTTGTATATATAACTTATAGTATTATCATGAAGCATGATTTTGTATTGCGAACGCTAGCCTGGTGGTGGCGCAGTAATTAGCGCACGCTTTTACAGTGGAGAGTAGGATAACATACAAAAGAAGTAGTAAAAAAGAATTATTTTATTATCAAATTTAGCAGAGACAAATCTAGCAAGTGCAGTCCCTAGTCTTAAGATGTCGCTACAATCTTTCGTCTTCTTGATAGTACTATAAGTTTTATATACAAAGGTATAACTACATGGTACATACCGTAAATATTCATACCATAAATTTCAAACGACGTTAGTTCGAGTGATAGCGGAGACCCGTCAATGAACATTTTGCGAGACGTTTTCACAAGTATTGATAACATGTTTTGAATGTTAAGCTGTACCATAAAAGCGTTGTGATGGCGTTTACTCATGCATGGCACAATCTCGCTAAGGTCTTTAGCGCGAGCTGTCATTAGTCTGAGGTTTTAATGGTATTTTATAAATTGAGTTTTTTTTGAGCTTCCTCCATGGAATTTAAAATAACTTAAGTTAGCGTTTTTTTCAAGGTGGCGTTGTTATTGACATACATTTTGAAAACAAGATTTATATTTCATAGGCCTTATAAAACCTTAGGTGTAAGTAGATGTTGTTGTTGCTGGCGATGTTGTTGTTGTTGGTGATGTTGTTAATGCTGTATAAGGCAGCCGACAGATCTATTTTTGCAAGACTATTGTTATGAAATTTTATGATTGTTATTGGTATGTGGTTCATCCTTGAGTATTTAAAATGGCGCTGTTGTTTTTCTTCATGTGCTAAAACGGAAAAATAACTTTAGCTATTAACTCTTCACTTATATAAACTAAACAAAAAATACTGAAAAAACTGAATGAAACATTTACATGAATCTAAAACTCCGATCGAATCAAATAGCAGTATAAGGCTGATAGTTAAATTTTGTAACGAAAAGATCTTAACAAATTTGTTGTACGGTAATATCGAAGTGAATTTGTTTCCTGCGATTTATTCCTCCTAAAATTTATCTACTATCGTGAACCTCCGCCTATTGGAAAATCCAATGAAATGACATTCAAATATTTTTGAAAGATTAATTTCCGAACCAATAAATTTCGAGAAAAACGTTCAAGTATCCTTCACGTTACTAATTTTAAATGAAGAGAAAAATTCCCAATAACACTTTTAACCAGAGACTTATTACTTAGAGAATAACCAAATACCAATTTCAAATCATAACATTTTTTATGCAGAGGTATGCATTGTGTTATGAAAAATCTGTTTTCCTTGCACAGACTGAGCTAGGAGTTGTTGTCATGGAAAGGGCTGTTGTTTTGCTTACCTTGATGATGCTCCGTTGCTACGATGTAATAAATGTTTCCCGTTCATGTTGCTTTAACGATTCTTCCTTCTCTTGTACTTGGTCTCTCATTTCTTTTTGATAATTATTGTCATTCTTTGCTTCTTGGTTTCTTCATCTTGTGATGAAGTTTTTGATTTTTAAAGGCGACAATCAATCTACTTTTATCGTTGTAATGCGTTTCTCCTTTGTCATTGGTCGCTGAAGTGTTGATCTATTAATGTATGAATCTACATTTGTGTTTCTTGAACACTTACGTATTGTTTAAAAAACTATAGGCCAACAACTCGTAAAAAACCTGAACTCAGTGAAAAACAATTCTCAACCATTGCTGTGTGCGTGCACGACAGACTGGAGGGGTCTAACGATTTTCTACCGACTCCGAACGGCTAAGATTATACTTTTAGAAGATGTGCCGCTTCTTAGCAACAGACAGTACCCCTGAAAACTTTTTTTTCATTATGTTTTAGATGACAGTGAATGAAGAGCGAACCTAGACCTCCGACATGGCAGTCCAAACCAATTTTTATTAGGGCAAGTGATATTTTTTCCAGTCTTCCCTAATTTTATCAATATGTTCATAACATTGTTCGAGTGAAGTAGCCAGTTTGACTACTCTCTTTAAATAATTTCGCCGTTATACTCGCATCGCACTAAACCAATACAGAGTTTTTTACCTAGCCAAATCTCCCAAGTATGGTAAAAATGAAATATATTGCAATTCCTTTTGAATTATTTAATAAGACCACAGCCGGTTTAATATTAGTAAAGTTGTCTATGTATTTTGCCCAATCAGGTTTCGCCAATTTCGGAATATTTTATGTTTTTTCCTACGTTTTGTAATTTTCAGACAATATCTGTAGAAAACCTGAATGTATTGAGAATTTATAACGAATGCAATAATAATTTTTTTTAAATCAATTTTCTTAAACCCACCATTTGTTCTTTTAAAACTATTGGCATCAATATAAAAACACTTTTTTTTTGCATTTTTCTGGCTTTTATATGAAATAAGTAAATTAATACAAAATTCTTTGTCTTGGCAAGGTTTCCATTAATTTTTTACAACTACTGACGAGAGACGTATTTTGGCAAAACTAAAAGCAGCAACAACTGAAGTAAAGTCATTCTTTTTTTTGTTTTCGATAAACACTTGTCTTCTTTTTCTTTTTTGCGGCTTGTCAAAAGACATTTTTCGTCTTTCGTGAAAAGATAGTGGAAAACTAGCAATAAACGAGGTTTATTCCTACCAAATAATTTATTACAGCAATTTAAGTTATTTTATAGAAAAATATTTATTTTTTTCTCATTATTGTCACATTTATTTTTACGAAATATTTTTGCCCTTAAAAAAATCTTTAAAAAAACACACTAACAAATCACTTTCGTTTATTTTGTTTATTCCCTTTCCCAACAAAACCAACAAACAAAATCAAACAAAAACCAATCACATTTTGATGCAACTTAGGATAGAATCTTAGAACCTACGGAGGAAAAAAACAAAAAACACAGACAAACAAATTTAATGTAATTATAGGCCAGAGATAACAAAAAAGAAAAACAATTGCAAATCTTATCAATTGTAAAAGAAAAAGGTTAACTTAAGTGTTAAAAGTAAATAACTTTTTTAGTCAACTATAAAAATAAGGATTAAGTTTTAGTTTTAAGTTATAAAAAAATCAAAAAAAAAAAAACAATAATCAAATTGCTCAGTCTTGTATTTTTGTCGTTGGTTGGTTGGAAAATATGATGAGTTGTTAGAAGTTTAATTTTCACTGATTTGGTTTATAAGTTTTTTTTTACTTTTTGTGTCTATTTTTGATTTATTAATATTAAGATTTAAAGAATCATTTCTTTCGAGCCAGCCTTCGTCTTCTATATAAAATACTATGAGACCTAGAAAATGAGACAACTCCGAAATTTAGTTCTATCTTAACATGGCAGACGCTGCTTCCCAACGTGAATCTTTGCCGTAAACAAAAACAATAATTATTTACGACACAAGGACATAAATATTATAAATCACTTGTTGGCCCACGAAGTAATTTCTTATAAACGATCAATTTTTAACAAAGCACTGTTCAAAAGTAAACAAAAAAACGTTTGCTCTCACAATCTTCATTTATAAACATTTATAGCTATTATTATAAAATAATCTAAAAATGCGTTTTTAATAATATTAATTAAAATATAATTAATTAATTGAAGAAAAACAAAAAGAAAGACTTATACTTTTCTTGTGATGATGGTCTCATTTAAATATATATGTACATTATATTAACTACTATTTAAATATGCCTAGAATTTATATGCTGTCAGTCGCTGTTAAATAATAGTGTACTAGTCGTAAGATTTAAATATGTATTGTATTATATATATGTACAACAATAAATAAAAAAAAAACTGTGAAAAAGCCTATTTTATTAAGTGAATCTACTCTATACATTGTTATTAATTTTTTTATGAAACATGAGCGCTATCGTTAAGAAAACAGAGAATAGCCTAATTTATCGAATAAATTTTATCATTTCATTTAATTTCTTGAAAACAAAATTAATAAACAAATGTATAAATATCTCTTATCACTGCCGTAACAACTAATGCAAAGTAGCTTACAATTAAGATCCCTCTATGTGTGGTGATAGCAAAACATTAAACAAAAATAAAAAATACTTGTATGGCTTAAATAATGTAAAAATGTAAAAAAATGTTAACATATACATTTACATAGCGAGAATCTATTCATAACTATTAGTTTTTTACTTTATATTCTTTTAAATTTCAAACTTCGCAGCATACGGACACAAAATTAAGATAAAAACTGAAGTTAAAAAATCACATTATTTACAATTTGTTTTATTTCTTTTGAATCTGTTTATTATTCGAAAATCTTGTAAATATAAAAAATAAAATCAGAATCTCTATCTAGTATTTGTGGTCCGGTAAATTTAAAAATGAAAAATTATATGCTCTAATTTTATAATTTTAGCTTGTCTTACTTTGTATACAAAATTATAAAGAAGAACAAATTGTCAAATTTCGGGCAGTAATTAATATCACTTTTATTGGTTGTTTTATATGCTAAGTATTATGTAATAGCGCGCAAAATGTTCCAACTTATCTAGTTAACAAGATAATAATGATCAATCAAAGTAATAAATTTATGCCAAATGTCAAGGAACTAAGTAAAAGTGTAGAATAAATCAATAAATAACCATGAAATGTTAACAAAATACGAAGAAATTAAGGATATATAAAGTCGGTCTAAGCCTCTATTAGATACTTAAAAAAACGTCACCACACTTAAAAAGATTTTTTACTTTTTTTAAGGTACTGATTTTTTTTCAGTTATGTATTTTTGTGTCGTATTGCTTGCGTTAAAATGGTTGGATTAAAATCACGTTAAATTTGACCCAATTTTATATTTGACACTAATTTGTAAAATTTTGTAGGGATCAAATTTAATTAAAGTTCTAATACAACTGGCATAAAATAAAACGAATATTTTTAATTTTGTTATCCTTTTAAATATCAAAATACAATATAATACTTAATTTTTTTTTCAATTTTGGTAGTTTAATTACCTTTGGTTCGTAAAATATTAATGAATCTGGAAAGCATCTTACAAATGAAGAATCATTCATACTGGTTGTAATTACACATACTAATACTCCCATTCTTCTTTGGAAAGTTAAACTTATTGTATAACTGCTTAGATTTATTTAAATTATATTTTTGTTTTGTTTTGCAAATTCAAAATATAAGAAAACTAAATTAAAACAAAGGTATTATAGTGTCTTATAAAATTTTTAAAGTTAAGTGTACATTTTTTCTAGATTAAATTGAAACAAAATTAAAAAATGAGTTCCCTATGGATGAATATTTGTTTTATTTTTTAATCAAAATATAGAAGCACGCAAACATATTTGTTTATTTGTGATATCTTCGTACATAATAAAAAATGTCAAACGAGAGCTTCTTATATAAACATAAAACAAAAGCAAATTTGCGTATTAATTACGTGATGATTTCTTTTGCTTCTTGTTAGTTATTTAATGACAAAATTTAAAACCTAAATTAACTGCCTTTACTTTTTTCTCCTTTTGTATTGCAAGACCTTGAAATTATTTTTTTAATTTCAATTTTTCATTACTTTGAAATGGTATTTAAATATTAAGAATTTAAATATATATATGATTTTTGTCGATAGAAATAAGTTAATTTGTATTAATTTCTTTTTCTTTTTTATTTTGTTACAATACCGAAATCTTATTATATTATTTAGCATTTAAATATAAATGATATTTGTCGATAGAAGTGTGTTTCCTTTATACCAAAAATAAACGCACCTAAAACGCATATACAACAATTTTTTCCTCTCTAAGATAGAATATTTAACTTATAAAAAAATTAAATGAAAATAATCGGCCCTATCGAGGTAACCATCGGAGCGGAACTTTCTCTGCAACGCATTCTTCGTCGAAAATTCAATTTCGGTTTTCATCGGAAGAAATTTTACACAAATGCATTGCGATGGATATACTTTCAGGCAGAGATGTGTAAATTAACCTATACCTATATCGAAATTGCGACATATTTTCGATAATTTTTTCTAAAATAAACACCATAAGCGTTGTAAACCAATGAAAATCGGTGAGAGAGTGTAATTTATTGTTTATGAAAAGAATTTTTTTCAACTATAATGCGCTAGCGTTTTTAAGAAATGTAATTAGATGCACCGATTTTTAAATCAAAACTATCGAATAAAGTCCCTTCCCTATTTCCAAACATATGTTTTTTTCTTTTAATTCGAAGTGTCAAAAAAAAAGAATAAATTGAAAAAAAAAAAACTTTTTAAACACAATATTATTTATTTATTTGAGATATACCTTAATCACAATGGAAATGGACCAATTCAAAACAAAAGATCACGAACATACTTTTTTCCATCCACCAACATCCTGTGCCTGGGTCCCAAGGAATTCAGCTGATTGGCCAGATCTTTCCAAAACACAGCTACAATTTCTGGTGTCCTTTTGGTGTAATTTTGCGCAACTTGTTTTTTCGTTCTGTCTAAAAACAAAAAGTCTAAAAAGGTATCATAAGTTAATGCAAATAAAGTTTGTTTCTTTATTACTTACATTTTGATTAACCATTTCTTTAAAAAGAAAATACTTTCCGCAACAAGAACTTGTCGAGGACTTCGGAGAAAATTTTGTTTGTATCTGTCAAAAATATAACCAATAGAAGTACTTCATCGCAAGGCTTCGCTTACAAATGGAATGCGTTGAATTTCGTCGGAGAGAATTTCCGATCAGCTGATCGGAGAACTACTTCGAAGCAAAATGTCTCCGATTCGTAGGAAATCGGAGAGAATTCCGCTCTACAACATCCCAGTTATTCCAAACGTGCACATGGTTTGGAAGAAGGAAATTCTCAACAATATTGTTTTTGGCTTTTCTGGTCCCGACAGTTTTTTAATTAACAAAAGCCCCACTTGCGGTTGTCGACTTTTTTCGTCATGGCCGTATTTAATAGTAAATAACTTGTCCTGGTCAGAAGATATAACAGGTTATAGTCAAAAGGATGTTTTGGTGGGGCTTGTGTAAGGAATTCTAGACATCGGGATTTGCGATTATAAAAAGGACATATTTAGCAACTTTAAAACTTTTTTCGATTAGATTAGAAGAGGGTACCTTAAGTGGCTATTTAAACAAAATAATAGGGACTTTTTCGATTTTCACTCATTTTGAAATACATCAGTTGGGTTCTTCGTAAGCTATAATATAGGAGTATTGGTATGCGTACCCTTAGTCCAAATGCAAATTCTGTGAACGATATCCTAGAATCCATCTTAATGGAAAATGTGATACGAATGTACCAATTTCGAAAAATATATGACAGCATCCATTCGTAGATATCGAATATATTATATAGAATAATTTTTGCAGGCTTTAGGTCAATAAAACAAAATGTTACTGGTTAAGCGACGTTTCGAGACCTAGTCTGCAAAAATTATTCTCTATAATAAATTTGAGAGGTCACCATAATAATTCCCACATAGATATCGAATATAAATAAATAATATTTTCTTAAATCTGTGTAACTCCTGTTACGGTCCTTTAAAAAATATTTTAAAGTTTGTTTATTTCTTCAAAAAAATTTCATAGGACTGCATAAAATTCCTTTTGAAAAATAAAAAAATAAACTTGTAGGTATTCGCATGTATGAAATGTTGCATAGACTTGTTCTTTTTTTTTGTACAATTTTCAATGATTTGAGGTAAGAGCTTATTCCGGAATCTGTAAGAAATGCGTTGAATGATGAAATGCTTTTTACTTGCGACTTATAGGTACTTAAGGCAAGTTATGCATTCGGAAAAAAATCGAACTCTAGATTTTGACCAAAGTTGACATTACGATGATAGCGAAGACTAAAAAAGTGGGTTTCGCAATTCTGTCTGTCTGTCTTTTCGACTTCAGCCTAAGTGGCTCGGCCGGTTTTTTTCAAACTTGGTCGATATCATTTTTAATTTTTTCCCCCGAGACGTTTTTTTCTTTTTTTTTTTAAGACAACGGTACCTGCCATATGATTTTTTTTCGAAATTTTATAAAATCGACAGATTTAAAAACTAAAAATACAAAAAAAAATCATTCAGCTAAAGCTAGGTAATGGTTGAAAAAAATGTTCCGATATATGGTTATTGAGGGTACACCCCATGAAACCGTTTTTTTTGTTTTTGATTTTCTCAAAAACGGTACCACCGATTTTGATCATTTTTTTTGCTAAAGCTAACCAAAAATTTGAATAGTATTGTGTATTCAAATTAAAATTTTTGTTTTGATTTAAAAAAAAATTAAGAATTTTTTTTTCAAAAATAAATATTTCGAAAACTAAGGTAATTTCACACATTCTATTCATAGTCTCTTCAGTGTATTGTGTTTGCACTATACCAATTATTAAATCTAGATTCGATTTGTAATCGCCAACCACAATAGGGGCCAAAGCCGTCAAGATCGAAATGTTCTACATCGCTCAGAAGAATCGGTAAAATTCTGGACCCAGTTAATAAAACGATCTAAATATTAAAAAGAGACTAATATTAATTTATTGAAAAATCAAATTGCACTGCGGATCATAATTTTGTAAATCTTTAAAAGGGTTATTTAAAACTACTAAAGAACTAAAAGTAAATAAACGATCATCTTTTGAACTATAGATCTCTATATCTTTCTCTATAGGTGTGGTAGAGATTTGACATATCATAAGACTGCTTTCGTTCATCCAAAAAAAAACGACTATTATAGCTTTGGGAAAGTCTTAAGCCCAAAATACTTAATGACCTTAAAATCACTATAGCCCATCATGGTTAATTTTTCTTAGTCTTCGATTGTCTGTTAAATTAAACTCTTCATTGTGTGTATTGTGTGAGTTGTGTGTAAGAATTCTTTTATGGAGATAACTACAAAAGAGGAATTAATGATTCCACGAGTGTTTGATTTAATTTTTGTATAGTTTTTCTATATTTTTATTTATATTCCATACTGCATAGATAAGTCTGAATAGTTTTAGAGAGATCGAGAAAGTTTTTCATGTTTCAACTATATTTATTTTGTTTTTAATAAGTGCTCTTCCCATTTTAGCTTTTGCATACAAATTTCGGTTGGCAATAGTTAATAGTATTTGCAAATTGGTTACACATTACCAGCCGTATTAATAAAAAATGCTTATTCCACCTATATTCCATGGTTTTGCTAAACCATGGAATAGGAGTTAAGCCATGGCTTAAATATTTACATTAATAAAAACAAAATGTTCCCGGAATAGTATTGGTAAATCTAAATACATATGTATTCTTCTTTGTAATTTTAAATTAACAAACATCAATTGCTCATTACTCTTTTCAATATACACTAGTTACCTATAACATATTGTAATTGAAGAAATTTCCTATTATTCTTAGTAGTTAGAAAAACTATAATTACCCCTTAATTCTTGTAATTTGGAATTAAAAACATATTGCTCATTATCAATAAGTATCTTCGGATTAGCTGCGCTATTTGA
The DNA here is from genome assembly GCA_911387755.1 of Chrysotoxum bicinctum. Taxonomy (NCBI): domain Eukaryota; kingdom Metazoa; phylum Arthropoda; class Insecta; order Diptera; family Syrphidae; genus Chrysotoxum; species Chrysotoxum bicinctum. The sequence continues at coordinate 5,570,054 of OU426991.1, forward strand.
ATTTTAATAAGAGTGCAATTTAGAACTGACCCCGAACGTTTCGCATCAAAATGCATTGAGCGTGGTCTCTCCAAACTGCAAATTAAAATAAGTACTATAACAAATTTAATGAATAGTATTTCTTAATTCCAAAGAGTAATGGGTTCTTAGATTTTTGTATTAAAAATAACAAAGAATAATAGATTTTTGTAATAGCTAAGCAGTAATCTAAATTTTTCTTACTACCCAGAGTTTAAAATTGTAGTTCTATTAATTACGTATTTCGTCTATGAGTGAACAAAGTTTGCATATTATCTATACAAAAGTTTGATTAAACATAAATATAAATAATAACTAATTAATTGAATTCATTTGAATTATAACCATAAATTGAGTAATTAGATTTTATTACAAAAAGCTAAATTTAGTTGGTAATTTAAACAATTTAATTAACATAGAAGATGAACTAACTTAAATTGCACAAGGTGGATGCAGACTAATTCTAGTATTTTTAACTGTTCTGGTGTTATGCAATTATCGAGCATCTATATTTCATCCATTATCATAATGCTATGGTGGCCATGATAGCGCATTGTTATCCCCGGCATATCGCTAGTATTATATAAACGGTACAGGTTTCTTCTTGTATTTAAGGTCTAAAATATACTATTTCATCTAGGTAGATTTCTGTGCAATTTCTGTAAGTGCCACAATTTAAGAGCACATAGTTAAAATAACAAAACAAAAATAATGTTTTGAATACGGATCGTTGCCATTTTTCAGAATAGCTTTGGTCTAGCTTCGTATAATTTTATTTCATTCGTAAAGCTATTGTAAATATTCTTAACCCCGTTAAGGTGAATTCATGGTGCTTTGTATAGTATCCATATCGTGGCGACAAATACAAAAAAATGTATAACTTTCCCCTGTGCATTCATTACAAGAAATTGTTAGCGTTTAAATAAAGTATTATTAATAATATTTGATACTGACATTTAGCTTAAATGGTTTGATTGCTCAGCAAAAACCAAACAATCTGGTCCCTATGTATCTTTTATTTTGTAACCTATGATAATTTGCCTCGTATTTAAAAAAGTAGTAAAAACAATGTATAGGCAGATTCGAATAACATAAAAAAATCTCATTCGTTATTTAATTTTTTAAATCTTAAATTGAATGACATAAGTATACCTACAAAATTACTTTTCTGTTCCTTATAAAAACGAAACAAAGATCAATAAAAATTGTGTTATTAAATCAATAAATAAAAATAAGCAATTAAATAAAATAGAGAACATATAAATTAATTAATGATTAAAAAAACGTATGCAAATAAATATTCGATTTTATAAAAAAATTACAGGTAAAGAAAAGGAAGTTTAACTATAAGATTGTAATAGCACATAAAATATTTATGAAACGACTTAATATTAAAATAATATAATTAAAACAAAAATAAATTGATATAGAGAATGTTAATTAATCTAAATGTTTGTACAGTTACTAAGTCGAAAGTAAACAAAAAATGAATAAAATTAAGTGTATTTACTGATAATCATCGAATTAATGTTTGTGCTTATTTTTATTAAATAAATTGGTTGATTTTTTATCGGCTTGTTAATGTGGTTTTCCATTGGTAAAATAAAGCAATTTATTTTCTATTTGTATCTGCCAAAATGCTGATTTTGGCATTTTTGCATTCCATTGGGCAACAAAAAAATAGATTGATTTAAAATATAATAAATTAAACAAAAAAATAAATAATAAAATAAAATAAATTTTGCAAATCAAAATTTATCGGCAGATTCACCAATCACTGTCTTATACCAAAACAATTTTCAGTTCCAGTTTGCAAACCTGGTTTTAGGTTTGCGATATTTATTTCGTTTGCGAAAATTATATCCAAAACACGAAGGAAATCATTTCTAGCAAAAAATGAAAGCAGTTTAAAATGATTCGGTAAATTCACCAAGCACATATTTCTCTACCGAAAGTAATTTAAGGATGAAGATTTGTTTTTGAAATATCGAGACACAAAATTATAATAATACAACGCATAAAAGAAATAAATTTGAAGCCGCTTTCCATTCAATCTGAATTTACCAACCCCATAATACTACGTTTTCACCAAGAGATAATCCTGGATTTAAATCTCGTAGATTAGAAATGTAACTCGTTAAATTTTCATTGAATCAATTGTTCTATAGTTTAAACTGACCTATATCCATATCGCGCTAAATCATCTCTATGATTTTCCATAGTTTGGCTCAAATGAAACTTTCTCTCACTTCCATTTTATAAGAAAACATGAAAGTAAAATAAAATAGAGAGAATATTATAGAAAAAGAAAATAGAAGTAATGAAAGAAGGAGAAACTTGTATTCATACATGTACCTATGTGTGTATACAATTGTATTTATTTCGTTGGAATTGGAAGTGACTTTTGGTAAGTAAGTATGGAAAATAAAATGTATGTTTTTTTTATATAAGCGCACGCTCAAAGTTATTTTTATACTCTTAATAATATGCCGGAGACAGTGTGAGCATTAAGAAAAAAGGGAGGGGTTAGAAAGGAGGTGTCGGTCTACATTGGTTTTGAATTCTTGAACATTGCAATGACTGGGAAAGACAGGACGTGGCAAGGAATTCCACATTCGCGTAGTACGGCTGAAGAACGAATCTCTGTAATTCACAGTACGGCGGAAATTGGGCTCAAGGGTAAACTGATGGGCATTCCTTGAAGTGCGAGTATTACTGTTGAATTGTTTAAGGGGAGGAATGCAGCTGGCTATTTCACTAGAGAATTGTCCGTTAAAATAACAGTAACAGTGGGGTGGCCGTGGCACGATGGTTGTGTGCTCGCCTGTCAACCTCATCATCACAGGTTCGATCCCTGCCGTCGTCTATGTCGTTTTAATTCCATTAAAACCTTCTAAAATTGTCATCAATGGGTTGCTGGTTTACTCTTTACATGTTGTTTAGGCATAACACTAACAATATGTAATTGAGTTAAAAACTAGTATGCCCAACAAGGATGAACATGAATAAAAAAAATAATGTGAATTATAAACGCCATAGAAATAAGACACGGCATTTCTCCGCTTTAGCAAAGCCGCCATCCCTGGAGATAAAAATATCTGAGACAACCACCAACAGTCTCAGAACATCGTGCCACACATCTTTCCTATCCTTCTTTCTCTTCATTAACTTCACGCCCGCACTGTGTTGAAACATTTAAAGGGTAATCATAATCCCTTGAGCGCGGGTAGATTATAAAAAAAAAAAAAAAAAAAAAAAAGTAATAAAGGGTGAAACAGTACGACGATGTTGGAGTGACGTAAATGAGTCAATGATGTTATTGTGTTTTAAGCACCCCAATTACCAATGTTGTCTCGTTTTTTCGACGTCTCTCGTTTTATCTGTCGTCTCGTTTTTCAAATGGCATTTCATAACTTCTTCGACGCGATTATTTTGTAACAATTTTTAAAACGATGAAAAAGTAACAAACATCTGTCAAAATCAAAGGAAAGTCTACATACAAAATTATTGCTCGATGTTCAATTAAAGAACAAATGCAGTTTTTTTAATTATTAGAAATTAAGTAAGTAATTAAAATAATAAGTGTTGAAATGTATTATATTTATTTGTTTCTTTTCTTTGTGCTTCTTTTCTTTCCATTCCATGTTTATAAATTATAAGTGTTTCCTCTTGGATCTTAAAGCCTAGTACGCAGATCGAGACAAGACAAATTTTATCTATACAGTTTTAATCTCTACAAAACGCTTCCAAATCTCGCGCAAAAGTTTGAATTTGGAGAGATAAAATCTAATTTAATGTGTTTTGTAGTGTATCTCTGTCTTAAAAAAAGTCGTTCATACCTTTTTGGAATCTTCTCTTGATGCTTTCAAGAGCACCTTTTACATAAAACCAGTTTTGTCAAAAATTACTTTCGGAAATACGGTGGCTGTCAAAATTTGTGCCGCAAAATAATGCTTGTATCATTGTTTTTCCTGGCAAAATTTAGTGAAGACATTTTGTACAGCAATGCACAAAAGTATTAATTTTGCGCGCGAACTGCGTACTGCTCGGAAAAATATCTAAGACAAAAATTGTCCCAGGAGACAAAATTTTTCCCGATCTGTGTACTAGGCTAAAGATATTTTGTCTCTCCTAGGCAGAGGCGTAGCGTGGGTGGGGCGGAGTGGCGGGCCGGCAGCCCGGGGCAAATGCTGGGGGCGGCAAAATGTCGCCGGTGAAGCGGGTAGAGTAGAGATCATATGTTTCATGACAGAACGTTTGACAAGTCAACAAACTACAATGAAGTATATTTGAAATTTGCCACCCTGCCTGTGATTCGTCGTTTGCACTCTCGGCTGATTGCATTCCGTCATTGTCGTGGCACTCGCAAAACTAAAACGGAACGTTCCAAAACTCGCGCGAAACTGAAAGGGAAAAGGGCGCTGTAAACGGGCAGACTTTTGACCACGTACATATATATAGGTATAAAGTATGTACAGTAGGTAAAGTAGGTAACCGCCAGTGCCGCCAGCGATCTCGCATATCATATGTTTCGGAACGCTCCCTTTCAGTTTCGCGAGAGGTTCGAAACGTTCCGTTTTAGTTTCGCTAGTCGCGCGACAATAACGGAATGCACCCTAAGAATTGACGGAAACGTTATTCTAGTCTCAGCCAGCTCAATATTTTCGCTCCCTCCCGCATCACAGATTCGATTGTGTTGTTTATCGTTTAAATACTGTTGAATGTTCTAAAACTAAACATTTAGTACTTCACTCAACCTTTCAACTACTTTTTGAAAATGAAAGAGTCAAAGAAAGCTTTGTGGAATACAGCAAGAAAAAGGTTAAGAAAGAAGCAGATGCGAAAAAGTCTCAGGGTGCATTGCTGAAATATTTCAGTTCTAGCTCTGGTTCGAAAGCCACGTTAACGTCTTCGGCGGCATCCAGCAGCAGCGGAAGTGATTCCAATGTAAGTATATGATTCCTCTACTAGAATCGTGCATGGCCTAGAATTGTCCTCCGGCCAATATTCATGGGAATGCATAACTTATTTTACAGGCAGAAGAAGAAGACCTGTACCTGCCGTCGAAGTTGGAAGTCCTTCTGGTCCCACCACAGAGCATGGTCAAAACGAAGTCGACTCACCAGAAGTACCTCAAGCATCTAGTCACAAGCCTGCAGAAGATTGAACCTCGATGTTGCCAAAGATGACATAATTAAAATCGAGCCTTCTGCTCCTATCGAAGCCAAAGATGTGAATCTCGACGATGTAGGTTGCTGGCCTTCTACTATGACCGACGAAGTCAGAACGCTTCTAGTCAGAAACAACAAGAAGTTTTCGAAAGTAAGGAGAAAAAGTGGAGGGATGTACTGTGCCGGTTGCTGAATATTATCCAGTTCTTCGCCAAACAGACGGCCCTATTAAAGTAACCGTCGGAGCGGAACTTTTCATCGGAAGAAATTTTACAGAAATCCAACGACGCATTGCAATGGTAATAAATTTCAGACAGAGGTGTGCTAATTAACCGATATATCGAAAATGCGATATATTTTCGATAGTTTTTTATAAAATAATCACTATAAGCATTTTAAACCATGACAAATCCTTGAGAGAGTGTAATTTATTGTTTATAAAAAGTATTTTTTTCAATTATAATGCGCTAGCGTTTTTAAGAAATGTAATTAGATGCACGATGGCCGTGACGCGAAGGTTGTGTGCTCGCCTGTCAACCTCATGATCACAGGTTCGATCCCTGCCATCGTCTATGTCGTCTTTGATTCCATTAAAACCTTCTAAAAATTGTGATCAATGCGTTGCTGGCTTACTCATTACATGTTGTTTAGGCATAACCCTAACAACATGTGATTGAGTTAAACTAGTATGCCCAACAAGGATGAATACGAATAAAATATTGCGAATTATAAGGGACATAGACATAAGACACGGCATTTCTCCGCTTTTGTTCAGCCGCCATCCCTGGAGATACAAAATTTGAGACAACCACCTTCAGTCTCAGAACATCGTGCCACACATCTTTCCTATCCATCTTTCTCTTCCGTACCTTCACGCCCGCGATATGTTAACATTTAAAGGGTAATCATAATCCCTTGAGCGTGAGTAGATTATAAAAAAAAATCAATTAAAGTCCCCTACCTACATATTTTCATACATATTTTTGGTTTCCATTTGAAGTGTTAGAAAAAGAATAAAAAGAAGAAAAAAAAAACTTTTGAATCACAATATTGGCACGAGTACGATAACTTGGCCGCCAAGATTTGATGACGGATTTTTGTAGAGGGGTCAAAAATAAGCACTTTTTACTATGGGAGGGGGGGGGGTCTATCTCCCCCCGTTTAGGAGGTAGGGGCACTTTTAGAAAAAAATGGTTTAAATTGAAAAAATAATATTAAAAAACAACGGCAACACCTACAATAAAGTGCTATACTGCGTTTGAAAGCCAGAAGATCGTTCTATAATCCTGCGTTTAAATTAAATTACTCATATCAATAGTTTTTGAGAAATTCGCATTTAAAGTCCAAATTTTGATAAAAAAACGTGAAAAAAAAAGTTTAGACCGGTTGTTTCCAAAATTGTGAAATGAAATTGTAAATTAGCTTATATGTGTTTTATGTATCTATCAGTTCTTAATCGAACACAAAAAACCGCATGGTTCTATGTCTTCTGGTTTTTGAGAAAATCGAAAATAACTAAAACTACTTTTCTACAAAATGTTTGATATTTTTTGCTTCCTTACATAAATAAATCAGTGCTAGCTTCCAACATTACAATATATAAACAGTAAATATGTATGGGGGGGCATGCTGCCCCCCTGCAACCCCCCTGCTTGGGCACACTATAGGATTTTGGGTAGGTGCGAGGTTGGGTGCATGCAAAGTTTCTTTTGCATTCACAGAATCTGTATTTAAAAAAATTCAAATTTATTCTATTTATCCAATGTCCACTAAATACATATAAAATACAATAAACGATCTTGAAAACCAAAACAAACTTTTGACCATGTTCACCAATACATGGCACTATTTTTCTATCGAAAATACTGCCTAGAAAGGAAATATAAGGACGACTGGGGTTCGCAAATAGTAGAGTTTTTATCAGATGTAAAAAAAGTTTACCCTTGTTATACCGATGGTGATATATGTGAGGGTTTACAGTTAAAAGACATCGATACTCCCACCCTTCAGAGCGAAAATTTAGAAAGTGTTTTACCGCCAAAACATCCTCGGCTTCCCACCATAAAAGAGTAACTCAACGAACTCGACAGTTATAGTACGGACGATGGCTTTATTGACGAGACTTACAAACCTTTTTAATACATTTTGACCATTTTTAACTAACTATGACTGACTAACTTCTGACTAACTGACAAAATAACTGACCCAGATGCAATTCTATCTCCTCATAGTGCATTCTGGGTAACGCTAAATGAATTGCGGTACTGAACTAACAAAGATTCATTATGTTTATTAACATTAATCCTTAAAATGGAATCACCGTCACCACCAAAAATCAAAAAAAGTAGTTTTGGTAATTTTCGATTTTCTCAAAAACTAGAAGACATAGAACCATGCGGTTTTTTGTGTTCGATTAAGAACTGATAGGTACATGGATCACATTTAAGTTAATTTACAATTTCATTTCAAAATTTTGAAAACAATCGGTCTAAACTTTTTTTTTCACGTTATTTTATCAAAATTTGGACTTTAAATGCGAATTTCTCAAAAACCATTGACATGAGTAATTTAATTTAAATGCAGGATTATAGAACAATCTTCTGGCTTTCAAACGCAGTATAGCACTTTATTGTATGTGTTGCCGTTGTTTTTTAATATTTTTTTTTTTTCAATTTAAACCATTTTTTTCTAAAAGTGCCCCTACCTCTTAAACGGAGGTTTTCTTAAAAACCAGAAGACATAGAACCATGCGGTTTTTTGTGTTCGATTAAGAACTGATAGATACATGAAACACATATAAGCTAATTTACAATTTCATTTCACAATTTTGAAAACAACCGGTCTAAACATTTTTTTTCACGTTTTTTTTATCAAAATTTGGACTTTAAATGCGAATTTCTCAAAAACTATTGATATGAGTAATAAAATTTAAATGCAGGATTATATAACGATCTTCTGGCTTTCAAACGCAGTATAGCACTTTATTGTAGGTGTTGCCGTTGTTTTTTAATATTTTTTGTTTCAATTTAAACCATTTTTTCTAAAAGTGCCCCTACCTCCTAAACGGGGGGAGATAGACCCCCCCCTCCCATAGTAAAAAGTGCTTATTTTTGACCCCTCTACAAAAATCCGTTATCAAATCTTGGCGGCCAAGTTATCGTACTCTCCCCACAATATTTTATATTTATTTGACTAATAGCTAATTTAATCACAAAAGATTACGAACATACTTTTTTTCCATTCAAACATCGGTCCCAATTAATTTAACTGATTGATCCAGATCTTCTTAAGCACAGCTACAATTTCTGGTGTCCTTTTGGTGTAATCCGCTCATATTGGTGCGAACTTGTTTTTTCGTTCTGCCTAAGGACAAAAAGTTTATTGTAAATAGGTTTTGCGACGATCTTTTAAATTTCCGTTTACTTTGTCCTCGGTTAGCAAGCCAATTATAGGTGCAAATTTTTTAAGAAAATTTAATTTATTGGTGGATTTAAAACAAAAGAAGCTTATTGATAGCACAACGAAGCTATCAACGTTCGGAGAAATAACTAATATTAACACTCCTTCTCCTCGAATTTTCTCAATCAATGGTCGTTTTGGTCAATTGCTTAGTAGATTTCCTACTTTAGTTAGCGCTCCCAATTATTCATTTCCGGTGAAGCATAATATAAAACATTATCAGCCCAATTCTAAATGGAAATTCCCGAGGAAAAAATTCCCATTTCCCTTCTCCCTTATTCTAAAAGAAAAATTCTCGAGAATTTTATTCCCTTTCTCCCTTTCCCTCATTCTGAAGAAACCTCGAATATGGGAAAAAAATCTCCCTGAAAAAAGTACCTATTCTAAATGTTAAAAAAAGGGAAATGTCAAATTCATTTGGCGCGAATTTTTTCCCCGTACATTTGCTGGAGAGTTCACACAAAAATGTAAGATTTTCTTTTATCTTTTAGTAAGTAAGAAACATAAAAACTTCTTTATTTTTTTAGGTCAAAAACAACAAATAAGGATCAATTCCAAATTCTTTTAAAGTTGATGGAATCTCACCGTGACATCGCTTGTGGGTTCCACAAAGGAGCCAAGGAAGAACTGATTTTATTCTGGCAAAAGGCAGAAAGGGAATTCAATTCGTCTGGGCCACCGATCAAAACCATACCTGAATGGAAAAAAGTATTTTTTTAACAAAGTTTAATTATTTAGTTTTATTGTTTTATATTTCTTAAAGGTTTGGAACGATCAAAAAAAATATGTAAGAGCTAAGGCAGCTAACAACCTTAAAGCCAGAAACGGAACTGGCGGTGGTCCAAACAATGAGCAAACATTTTCTCCTTATGAACTTGCGGTTTACGACTTAATTGGCATGAAAGAGTCGATAGAAGGTGTTGCTGCAAAAGTTTTTGGCATGGAAGCGGGACTGAACAAAGAAAATATCCAATCGCCGATTCAAGAGGCAAATCTTTCTGGAGTCGAAGAAGAACTAGAAATCGAGTATTTAACTCAAGAACCAGCACCGGCATCAACAAGTGCAAAACGAAGTCCGCAAGCAAGTAAATGCGCAAAGAAAAGAACTGCCTCAGAAGCTTTTGACCAGGAACTTAAAATCCAAAGTGAATTATGCAAGGCTGTGAAAGATGTAGTCGATAATGCGAAGGAGAATTTCTTGACACAAAAAGAGTTTTGTGTGGCTATAAAAGGTGTTGTTGAAGAAGAAAAAGGAATGCGTCGGAACACCACAAAAATACATCGTACACTTGACAAAATGTATGACTTAAAAAAAGAAAAATTAAAAGAAACTAAACGACATAACAGGCGGATTGAAGAATTGAGAGTACGAAAAATTGAAAACAAAATTGAGCACAACCGTCGACTTCTTGACATCGAAGAATTAAAATTGCTAGAACAAACGGACATGTGAATTATTTTACTTTTTGTGAATTCTTTTATATTTTGTTTTCTTTTTATACTTATTAAGACATTAATAAGTCATTAATGTGATATTTTGAATTTAAATATGGATTTCTTTTGTTTACTTTTTTTAAAATAATTTATTTTTCTTTTTATGCATTCATTATGTAGCTTTAAGTGTGTTAACTTTTGAATAAATAACTTTATGTTTTTGTTATTTCATCTAGGTTTTTCTTTAAAATAATGAATAATTAAAGATTGGTTCCTATATTTTGTCGAATTCTATGTGCCGCTGTAGTATACTCGGATCTTTCTAGTGCGATTTCATAAGGGTTAGCTGAATTTTCAGGTGTTGAGGAAATCAATTCTTCACATATTAGATTCGCTTTAAAATGGAGACATATGTTATGCAAACAGCTACAGACATTAATAATTTGTGCAGCCTTTCCTGGGCTGTAATGGAGCTCTCTCGCACCAAGAAGACATCTCCACCTATTTTTTAGTACTCCATTTGTGCGTTCAATTATGTTGCGAGAGCTTGTATGAACCTCATTAAACTTGCTTTCTGTCGACCCTGAAACAGGTGACCTATGAGGGGTCAAAAGCCATAGTTCTAAGGGATAACCGGCGTCCCCTATAAAGTTAAATATAAATCAAGAAATTATTAAATACCTTATTTTATAAATTAGTAACTTACCAAGAAGCCAAACATTTCTTGTGCCGCTTAAGTACTCATGCTCCAAGAGCATCCTTAATGAGCTTAAGTTCCAAATGAAAGAATCATGACACGCACCAGGATGAGAAGCGTTGACATACTGAATTCTTAATTCATTGTCACAAACGAGCATAACATTGAGGGTATATTTTCCTTTCCTGTTGTAAAATAAATGTTTGTTTTCGGAAAAGGCAATGATCTGAACGTGCGTACCGTTGACGCAACCAACAATTCCAGGAAAATTATGTTTTGTGTAAAATGCCAACGCAACTTTTCTTCTTTCTGCAGTCGTTTGGCATATTTTTATCCAATTTGGACATAACTGCTCCTCAAAAATATCAAGAACTTCAGCTAGCACCTTACTGAAGCTAGATTGAGCCATACCAACACTATTGTCGTTTCCAACACCTGTTTAATAGCCTCCTTCAGCGAAGAAACGTAAACATGCGCTCAATTTGATTACAGGTGGAATTCCAAAACTCTTTCTAGTTGGTCGACAAGAACTGGTTAGTACATCCAACAAATAATTAAACGCAGCTTTGTTAACTCTATAATACTTTTCAAACCTATAAAAATCAAATAAAGATGATTATAGAAATTAAAGTGGGCTTTCACGATTGTGTACTTACAGCTGTTGTGGCAACTCCATGGGATTTGAAATGTCTCTTAAAGATTTTTTAATGGCCCTTGGCTGTTGGTTTTCGCTTTCTTCATTTTGCTCTTCACGTAAAATCCTTGCCGCGATCGAAAACATTTCTTGTTACCGAAATCTTTTTAACTCAAATTCAATTTTAGTTTTGTTAGCGAGTTCTTTTACCTGTCAAATACTACGAAACAGCTGATTCGAAGATTCAAATTTCTCATTCCCTATTTCGAAGGGAAAATTGACTTCCCGGGGAATTCGGAATAGGGGAATTTTACTCCCGGGAGTATTTTTCCCCGGGAATATTTAAAATTGGGCTGTATATAATAACAAAAGGTCCACCTCCGTTCACTAAGGCTACGCGTACAGTAGTGCGACAAAGCGATGCGATACGAGAAGCGATGCGATAAGCGGTTCGAGATGCGAGAATTAGATGCGAGATAGTGCGCACAGTAGAAGCGATATTTTCTGCAGTTATGTTGTTAATCCCTTTATAATTATTGCCACCAAAATTGTAAAAAGTTGCACCACACAATAAAAGCACTGAAATAACAAAATTTTACTCTTTTAATTTTTTTTTGAAACCTCAAAACAAACAATATGAGCTTTCTCGCACGAACTCGCTTCAAAAAGTGGTCAGAACAGTTTGTGTGCGAGATGCTTGCGATAGGCATGCGAGAAGCTCGCAACACTCGCATCTAATATCGCTTCACTGTGCGCACGTGTATAAGAATCAATGTAACTATTTTTCTCGCACGCAAACGCTTCTCGCATCGCATCGCTTTGTCGCACTACTGTACGCGTAGCCTAATCCTCGTCAGCTAGACAGTGCAAAATACAAAGTTGCGTTGAAAGAGTTTCAACACATGGTTGAGTTAGGCATCTGCCAGCCATCTTCTTCGCCCACTTGCTCTCCATTACATATGGTGCCCAAAAAAGAACCTGGCGATTGGCGTCCTTGTGGGGACTTTCGCAGATTGAATGCGATAACTCAGCCCGATAGGCATCCGATATCCCATATACAGCATTTTGCAAGAAATATGTTTGGATGCACAGTTTTTAGCAAAATAGATCTTGTCCGCGCATATCACAACATCCCGGTAGCTTGTGAAGACATTCACAAAACAGCGATTACGACACCTTTCGGTATGTTCGAATTTCGGCGCATGCCTTACGGCCTCCGAAATGCGGCTCAAACATTCCAAAGGTTAATGAATTTCGTGTTGAGGGGATTGGAAAATTTTACATGGATTTATATTGATGATCTTATAATAGCAAGCAAAAATATAGAAGAGCATGAGAAACATTTATGCCTCGTTTTTCAAAAATTATCTGATTTCGATCTTAAGATACAAGTCAATAAATGCGTTTTCGGAGTACCGGAAGCGTATTGCCAAACTGTATATCAGCACAGATCTCCTTAGTCTGTGCTCAGCCATTTTCTGCTCACCGAATTTGAAAGTATTGTAGAGCAAACTGTATGCTACCACAGAGCGCTCTGTGGTCACATGCAGTTTGCTTGTAAAATATTAAAAAAGCTGAAGCAAACTATATACTATTTCAGATCGAGCAAAGTACCTGTGATTACAGAGCCATCGTTCACGTTGGTGTGGTTATTGTGTGTGGTGTGTGGTGCCGTGACATAAGGCCAAGTGACAAAAGGCCAAATTTGTTTGTGACTTAAGGCCAAACATAAAATGTTTTGTCTTGAGCAACAGCACCTTGGGTGGCACGCTTCGCGGGTTTTCAGGATTTTAACTCCCTTTTCGGGGCTCACACCCGCTCACGCAACTCCGTTGCTCCGCTTAGGGTATGTTCAGTCGCCAGGCAGGCGCCTGTAGCAACAGTTTTGTATTTTACATTAATTGGAGTAAACAACTAACAGTTATGTACTGCTGCTCAGGAAAACTGTTGCTACAGGCGCCTGCCTGGCGACTGAACATACTCTTAGCGGAGCAACGGAGTTGCGTAAGCGGGTGTGAGCCCCGTAAAGGGAGTTAAAATCCTGAAAACCCGCGAAGCGGGCCACACAACGTACTGTTGCTCAAGACAAAACATTTTATGTTTGGCCTTAAGTCACAAACAAATTTGGCCTTTTGTCACTTGACCTTATGTCACGGCACCACACACAATAACCACACCAACGTGAACGATGGCTCTGTAATCACAGGTACTTTGCTCTTAGTTTCCTGAGCAAAATGTATACCAACACAGAAAAATCTGCTTTTGATCTGACACAGTATATAGTATGCTCTTAATTTGAATGAGCATTCTGTAGTATATTATAGAGCGTCGGAGCTCTGTACTGATATACAGTTTGGCAATACGCGTACCGGAATTAGATTTCTTAGGTCATAAGATCAATTAAAACGGAAAAATGTGAAAATCAGTTAAACATGATAAAAAATGCATTAGCAACGGCAACGCTTTTAAACTTTCCATCTGAAAATCCACAGCAAAGGCTCACAGTAGATGCCTCAAACATTGCTGTAGTAGCCGTTTTAGAACAATCGGTCAAAAATCATTCGGAATGGAGACCCCTAGCTTTTTATTCAAAAAAACTCAGTAAATCGGAAACTAGTTATTCGGCTTTCGATAGGGAATTGTTAGCCATTTACCTTTCAATCAAGCATTTTAGGCACTTTCTTGAGGGATATGAGTTCTCAGTTTACACTGATCATAAACCCCTAACTCAAGCAATGAATTCGAAAACAGAACGTAGCCCTAGACAAGCGAGACAATTAGACTATATCTCACAGTTCACTTCTTCCATTAGACACATAAAAGGAAAAGATAATGTTGTAGCCGACGCATTATCGCGCATAGGCGCAGTGGATAATATAGATAAATTCTTCGTACTTTAGTACGTTTGCAAACCATCGATACCGAACTTAAAGAATTATTAGAAAGAAAATCAGATTCAAAATTCAAACTGAAGCAATGTGCATTTCCTACCATAAAAGAACTGATTTGGTTCGATATAAGCACAAAAGAGGTTAGACCTTTCATGCCCAGAGAACTGAGGGAGGAAGTTTTTCGGTCATTCCATAGCCTTGCTCACCCAGGGGTAAGAGCATCTCGCAAGCTTGTCACGGAAAGATACTTTTGGCCGAAAATGAACTCAGATATTAAGAATTGGGTAGAAAATTGTATTCAATGCCAAAAATCGAAAATACAACGGCATACAAAAAGTAAATTAATGGAAATTCCTACACCAAATGCAAGATTTGAACATGTCCACATGGACATGGTCGGACCACTTCCTTCATCGAATGGCTATACACACATTCTCACGATAATCGACCGTTTCACTAGGTGGCCTGAGGCGTATCCTCTGAAAGACACTCTCACTTCCACCATTGCTACAACGTTTGTTAAAGAATTCATTTGTCGATTCGGTGTAGAGCTGTAAAAGTAACGACAAAATGAATACCCGTATGCATACGTTACTTTAGGTATGAGTACCCGTTACAAAAATGTCGTTACTCGTTACTATCGTTACTTTAGGTATTCCAATACAATTCGTATGTATCACGTTAGAGTATTAGCCAAATATGAGTATCGTTACTGTAACGAAATACGTATATCATACTTCATACGCAATATTGGTTGGTTTTATTTGAGTCAAATAAGAAGATACGATGATTGCTTCGGAAAGGTTGATACTGGGATGTACTGGAATGCATCTTTTTTTCTCAGAGATTTTTATTATGTCAGACATTTGGAAATAAAGCTTCATGTCTATTTTGTAAAAGACGTACAAAAAATCTCAAATGTCAATTGATTGAAAAACTTCTGAAAAATCTTAATTTTTTGGATTTTTGTTTGTCCCGGAAAATTGCGATTTTAGGGCTTTTGGAAAGCATCTAAAAAGAAATACTCTATGTAGGTCAAAATATAGTATATTACCAATCAACCAAGGTATAAACTGTCAAATTCCATTGGAGGATGGCTGAGATCTCGATGGATTAAAAAACATCTTAAAAATCTAATTTTTTTCAACGAAAAATCGAAATTTTTTGATTTTTTTTGTTCAGGAAAATTGCGATTTTAGGGCTTTTGGAAAGCATCTAAAAAGAAATACTCTATGTAGGTCAAAATATAGTATATTACCAATCAACCAAGGCATAAACTGTCAAATTCCATTGGAGGATGGCTGAGATCTCGATGGATTAAAAAACATCTTAAAAATCTAATTTTTTTCAACGCAAAATCGAAATTTTTTGATTTTTTTTTTGTTCAGGAAAATTGCGATTTTAGGGCTTTTGAAAAGCATCCAGAAAGAAATACTCTATATAGGTCAAAATATAGTATATTACCAATGAACCAAGGCATAAACTGTCAAATTCCATTGGAGGATGGCTGAGATCTCGATGGATTAAAAAACATCTAAAAAATCTAATTTTTTTCACCGAAAAATCGAAATTTTTTTTTTGTTCAGGAAAATTGCGATTTTAGGGCTTTTGGAAAGCATCTAGATAGTGGAGTGCCTGGGGGGTTAAAAACATGAAAACCCCGGATTTCTGTTACAGTGAATGAAATTTTATAATTCAAAGTGGAATGTTTAGCTTATAATATATACAAAACAGTTTACCTATTAAAAAATTGTGATCTCGATTAAAAAAAAAATAATGAAATAATTATAATTTTGATAGTTTAAATGATACAATATCTCATGATATGAGGCTGTAGAACATTTTCGACACCAAAATTAAGTTAATTTATATATTCATATAGAGATAGTAATTAGGAGAAAGAAATAAATGAAGGAAAATAGAATAAAAAAAAAATTGTCAAAAAATCATATGTTTATTTAAAGAATTTACATTTTTGGCTATTTAAGAATTTTCTTCAACTTCACTTATTTCAATGATTGGTGGAGTATTAAAACAAGTATTTTCACTGCACTGTAGACATGCTACACTGCAGTATAAGCCACTCTTTCGACATCCACAAGCAGCTCCACAACCCTTTTTGCAGCTACAAAACAACATTTGCAATAAATTATCTGGAGCTGGTGATTGATTCATTGTTATTGGGATAAGCATGTTATTAAAATACTTCCAGCCCCAATTTTCAATGTCTACATTTTCAATATCTACATTTCCTAACCATAGTTGGATTTGTAGGTGTTCAAACGCTGCATCAGCTGTTGGAGGTAATGATGACAAAAGAACACTTGTTTTTTTGGCTGTTCCTTTTACAAAGAAATGGAACCTCAATGAGTTCAAGTCTTTGATTTTTGCTGGAGCTCCATATAAACCCAAAATACATGCTGCACCCGCTTGAAATATATTATTACAGTCTTCGTTTGAATTTTTAAATACTTTTGCTAATTCATGTAAATCATGACGTTTCTCAAAGTTTTTGGCAAACTTAATTTTACCTTTGTTGAAGAATGCTGATGTCGTATCGCAACCTGTAAAAAGTGGCTAGAAAAATTCTGTTTAGTTTTGGAGCAGCTGCCGTCGTCGTTCTCCCCTCTCCACGTTCTACTACCTGTCCAAGGTCGTTACGACCCTTCATACGCTCCAACATTTTAAAAAAATATTATTTTATGTCTATTTAGGCATTATTCAACGTATAGATACGAAAAAAAAAATTATTTCAGATAAAATTACATTCTCAAGTATTAATTGTTTATAATTTTTGTTTAAATAATAAAAAAATCAAAAGCACAAAAAAATTTTGGGTAAACTTTACACTTTATAGTATAAAAAAGAAAACCCCCCCTCAACCATTTAAATTCATTCACTGTAACAAAAGTCTGAGGTCAAAACCCCCAGACACTCCACTAAGAAAGAAATACTCTAAGTAGGTCAAAATATAGTATATTACCAATCAACCAAGGCATAAACTGTCAAATTCCATTGGAGGATGGCTGAGATCTCGATGGATTAAAAAACATCTACAAAATCTGAATTTTTTTTAACGAAAAATCGATTTTTTTTGCTCATGAAAATTGTGCAGAAAATATGAACGTCCAACGCGAGCTCATCCTGTGTGTATGCTTTACGCATATTCCGTATGTCGTACCTGTGGATACTGAATTTGTACCAAAACAAAAGTAACGACGTCGTGCGAGTAACGACATCGTGCGAGTAACGACATCGTACGAGTAACGACTCCGATTTGTGTGTATACTTTTCGCATTCCGTATGTGGTATCTCGTATGAATGTGTGCCAAAAAAAAAGTAACGACATCGTGCGAGTAACGACTCTTATTTGTGAGTAACGTTTCGTTACTTGGTATTTCATTGAATACCCGTTACTCAGTAACGAATACATACGATTCGCTACAGCTCTAATTCGGTGTACAACTCCGTCTTACGACGGATCAGGGAAGCCAGTTTGAGTCGAGAATGTTTCGACAACTCAACCAATTATTAGGTACCCACCGCATCAGAACCACAGCCCACCATCCCCAGTCAAACGGTATGGTAGAAAGGTTTCACAGACAGTTGAAGACATCCTTGATGTGTAAAGAAAGTGGAGAGAAATGGAGCGATGATCTCCCTATAATCTTGCTAGGAATACGTAGTGCTTTTAAACCAGGCATTGAGTACTCTCCAGCTGAATTAGTATACGGTCAGCCGCTCAAATTACCTGCAGAGTTTTGTTTTTCAGAAAGTGATGACAAAGGAATCGATCCGGAAGGGATAGTTAAAATTTTAAGAGAAAAAATTAATCGTTTTCGACCGACTCCTACGCGGCTACCTAATTCTACAACCTATTTTCCAAAACCTTTAAACGATTGCGAATGGGTTTTCAGGCGCGTAGATGCGGTTCGCCTTGGTCTTAAGCCGCCATATGAGGGTCCGTTTAAAGTAATAAAAAGTCTTCGAAAAAGTTTTATTATTAGCGTGCGCGGAAAAAACGTTAATGTGGTAATAGATCGGTTAAAACCAGCACACATTGCAAACGAATGCGAAGTTCAAAATAAAAAAAGAGTAAAATTTCGAATATAATTCTTAAGTCGTTACACTTGAAGGGGGGTACTGTAGTGACCGTACCTGGCAACGCCGAAATAAATAATAAATAAAACTCAACGAACAATGGTTGCCTTCCGGCATTGCGACTATGCACAACTTCATTAAGTCAGTCACTACCAACCTTCTCAAGAAGACAGTCGTCGTCCGCACCGCCGCCGTCCGCCATTAACTTAAATTCATATTAAAGTGTAGTCATATAAGTATAGCTAATAAAATTAAAATTAATTGTACAAGTACCACCGAGTTTTTGTTTTCTTTATTGGCTACCACAAACACAAGTTAACGCAAATAAAGTTAATTTCCATATTACTTACATTTTAATTAACTATTTCTTTTAAAAGAAAACACTTTCCTGAAGGGGTTTTTGTATGGTTACATACATGCAGTGTGCCTGCGAAGCTTCATATATTTATGAATTTTTGAATATTACAACAACAACTTTAATGAACTACCACCAAGTGGGTTCTTATTTGCCAGGAGTTATAGCTATTTCACGGTTGCCAAGCCGATCGTCAGACGCCTTTATTAGTGGTGCTTAGCCTTTATACTATCAAGTTTAATCGAAAAACTTTTTGCCTTGACTGAGATTTGAACCCAGACCTAGCGTCGTCAGAAGGTAATGCCCTACGCATCACGCTACCGAGACCACATGATCAGGTCCATCCCAATTTAGGTTTTTTTTATCGTTTATCAATTATCACTTGAGGACTAGCGTTTTTATTAGTCATTCAAGTTTTGTTCCAACTGCTTCTGACTACGCTAGGTCTGGGTTCAAATCTCAGGCAAGGCAAAAAGTTTTTCGATTAAACTTGATAGTATAAAGGCTAAGCACCACTAATAAAGGAGTCTGATGATCGGCTTGGCAACCGTGAAATAGCTAAAACTCAAGCCAAATAAGAACCCACTTGGTGGTAGTTCATTAAAGTTGTTGTTGAAATATTCAAAAATTCATGAAAACACTTTACGCAACAAGGACTTGTCGGAGGATTTCGGAGATTTTTTTTTTTCACATAACTGCCTGACCGACCTCATTTTGGAAAAATATGGCCCGATGATGCCCCCAGCTCATAAACCGAACCAAACAGTCACTCTCTGTGGGTGCATTTGTTTTTCGACAATCACTCTTTGATTATCATTCATTCTGCTTATTGGAGAATCCACTGAGGTGAAAATGTGGCTCATCACTGAAGATGATTTTCTTCGAAAATTGATCATCCACTGTTGCCATTTCTTGCCACCATTCTGACCATTGACGACGCGACGCTTTAAATGGTCAAGCGGCTCTAGTTCTTGAGTCAATTGCACCTTGTAAGCGTGTAAATGCAAGACTTTATGCATAATGTTCATCAACGACGAGCGTGAGAGGTGCAATTGTCGGGCACGACGACGAGTTGAGGTGGACGGCTCTTCAGCCACACTATCGCGAAAAGCAGCAATATTTTCTGCAGTACGAGCACTTTCCATAACAAAAGATACTCTTGGAGAATTTGTCAAAACTTTGCAGCGGCTGAGAATCGAACTTGAGACCTTCCGCATGACAGTCCAACGCACTAACCATTATGCCAAGGGGTACTAATTTATTTATTTTTACGAGCTGTACGAGCATGCACTGGTGTTTTCACATCTCCTACAGACCCGATTTGCTCAAATTTTTGCGCGATTTTTCCGATTGTACGCACATTTGGACGATTAAACTGATCGAAAAAATCACAAAGTGCACAATATGCATTTTGATTTGAACGCCCATTTTCGTAATAAGGCTGAATAGCTTTAACGCGTTGCTCGATTATGTATCTTTCCATGGTTCAAATTGAGTTAGTCTGAAATTGAGAAATGTCAAATGAAATGCAGAAAAAAACTTGACGTTTAGGTGTGGTTCACATTCAACATCGGCCCTTAAAATTTAACTACCCTTTAGGAAATCGGAGAGAATTCTGCTCCGACGATAACCTCGATAGGGCCGAGAATCTGGCCTTCAGAGGACATTGAGAAGACATTCGAAGAAATGATAGAGGCAATCGTGAGAACTTTCTGGAGTTAATGCACCTCCTAGCTAAATATGACCCTCTTCTAATGGAACACCTGACAAAGATAAAGCTCTGGGAGCAAGACTCCCAGTTTCGTATCTATCTCTAGAAACCCATATTGAATTGATAAACTTATTGGGACAGCAAGTTCGATCCACCATCATCCGTCGCATTCAAGAAGCTAAATATTATTGCGTAATCTTCGACAGTACACCAGACATCTCCCACAAAGACCAAATGAGCCAGGTTCTTCGATACGTACATATCGAAGGAGAAAAGGCCGCCGTGGTAGAATCTTTCATCGACTTCTTTGAACCAAAAGGAAAATATGCAGAAGATCTCAGCAACGAAGATAACATCAGACGGACTGGACATACAGAACTTGAGAGGACAGGCTTATGACAACGCTGCCACAATGTCAGGGATCCACAATGGAGTTCAAGCCCGAATTAAAGCACTGAATCCGAAAGCTACATTCGTTGCATGCACAAACCACTCACTCAACTTGGCTGGGGTACACGCTGCTTCTGAATCAGTGAATTCCGTTTTTTGTAACTCTGGAGAAGCCGAGATGGCACGCTACACCACTGCTCCTAGCAGTGTCCTCCTTTGATTTGTATGACTTATATTCCTCTCTTCTTCCTTTGTTCTTACTTTCATTGATACCATTTAAGGTTATTTCTTGGAGTACACATTGCTTCTCCAAAAGCGTAGCTCTTTTTTGTTTAATAGCGGAAGTTTGCCGTCGGTCGTTTCTTTCCTGCTGGTTCTTCAGTTTTATGTTTTGTTGCTCCGGAACATCACCCGCAAATTCGTTGAAATTATCTTGCATTTTTAAAGTGATTGCTTCTAAATACTGAAGTGAAGTGCCTGCATTTGCCTGAGTTTGTGTTAATGCAGGCTCAGATGAAGTTGGCAAGGGGCTTGGAAGCAAATTGGGCTGGGATACACTGATTAAATTTCCACTTTGGTTTAACCACTTCCATAGCTGCTTTTATTTCCTTTAATAAGAGCAAAAATATTAAGAATTTGTCTCTAATTATGGAAAAAGCAATTCAAAACTTTTGCCAAGCATCTGCATCTCTTACTGGAGGACGTTTTTTGTATCCCCTTAAAAAAACCTTAACTGCTCGTCCTCTTCATCAGCTCTACGAGCGTCTGGAATTAGTTTTCATTTGTTAATTACAACATTATAGTATACAGTACTCGTATAGTATAGTTTAACAAATATAGACAACTAGCTTAAATACACCCGCTTCGCCGGGTGCTATAAGATAACTAATTCAATACATTATACACAAAAATTTTATTTGTATTGTGTTCAATTTTTAATACATTTTATTCTAGTGCTTTTTGATATACTATATTTTTCGTTTTTCCATCTGTTAAAATTATTAAGGCAGATGGCTTGCCTGCACGTGAAGATGCAACATATAGTTGCCCATGCGCAAATACTGGAACCTCTAAGTTAATACCACATATTCCCAAAGATTGGCATTATACCTTATTAATTGTAATGGCAAAAGCAAGTCGTATAGAAAACTGCAGACGTTTGAAATCGAATGATAAATAAGTTGGAATCATTGGAATTCTCGAAATTAAGACAACTTCACCTTTGTATTTCCCTTTTAAAATTGTTTCTTCGATCACATTGTTAAACCACCTTTTTACTGCAAGTCTTGTACTCGTATCATTGCAAAGCCGAGATTGATTAATATTGCGTAGCATTATTAACGGCGCGCCAACTTTTAAGGGTA
The DNA here is from genome assembly GCA_911387755.1 of Chrysotoxum bicinctum. NCBI lineage: Eukaryota > Metazoa > Arthropoda > Insecta > Diptera > Syrphidae > Chrysotoxum > Chrysotoxum bicinctum. Next base: position 5,592,279 of record OU426991.1, read on the forward strand.
GATAATGTGGTGGCAAATCAAGAGAATTTTAAAATTCAGTGGGATAATTCACAACATCATCTTGATTCATAACTGTGTCGATGGACTTGTATGCAAAAAATTGAGTTGGTATTTTATTTAGAATGTCTGCATTGATATCATTTACGTCTTTATTTTTTCCAGCCAAAATTGTCCTTTCACTCAATCAATTATGATTATTGAGTTGTTGTGCTATACTTGGAAATACACTATTAATCAATTCTTGTTTTAATTGAGTCATTCGACAGAAATTGGTTGGTAGTGTTACTAAGCCAGTTGAATTATCAACATGTAATTTTCCATCTCCAATATCCAATAACTGTTTAGAAAATTCGGCTGCTGTTTGATCATTCTCTAATTCAACGCGAATATTTTTAGGTAGGGTTAGTTTTTTTTACATGCCTCCACAAATACGATGATTTCAAACACGCTTTCAATTTATCAGCAGCTGTAGATCGAGGAATAACAGACAATGTTTGGCGAAAACCACCTCCTAACAATATCAAGGCACCACTAAAAATGCGTTGATTCCCACGTAAATCTTGCAACGTTCTACCTAACGCTTCCAAAGACTTTTTGTGAGCCATCGTACATTCATCCCAAACGATTATACATTTATGCAAAACTTTTGCCATGCCTGAATTCTTAGAAATTTAACATGTAGGTGTTTCAGTAGCATGCATGTTCAATGGCAATTTAAGTGCAGAATGTGCAGTTCGACCGCCTTCCAATAAAGTTGCTGCAATTCCAGAAGAAGCGAGTGCCAATCCAATTTGGGATACTGATCGTATGGATGCTAGAAGTAATGAAATCAAAAATGTTTTTCCAGTTCCACGAGGTGCATCTAAAAAAAACATTGCACCTCTTTCATTACGAACAGCATGCACGATTGTATCATATACACGCTTCTGTTCAATATTTAATTTTGGAACATTTGACCGCACAAATGCCTCCAATTCAACACAATCATAACATAATTCACGCCGCATTTCCATGTTGAATAAATCTTGCGCCGAACCATTAGGTGCTATCATTCCCAACTGAGATAAAGCTTTATTTGCAATAATTGACATACAAATATCTTCAATCAAAATAAGAGCTTCGTTGTGGATTTCTGGATTAATTAGCAAATTTGGATCTGAATTAATGGTACGTAATCTACGTAAAATATCATCTGACAATTCATCTTGATGGTTGTGCCATAATTCAAGCGAATTTCAAGGTGAAAATGATCGATTTGATGATGGATCCTTTAAAAGAGAAGCACTGACATTTGAATATGGTTCATTTGACAAATCTGCAAATGAAATACATCGAATTCAAAGAATAATGTAATCGATCGAATCACTTAAGCCAAACATTAATTGTACCTATCGAAATAGAACTTGTGTCTTTGATTTTGTTAAATGACGAAACGAAACAGAAGCATTCTTCGCTTTTTTTTTTTTTAAGTCATATTTTCCAGACATAAGTTAATCACATATCAAACTTAAATCCAAATTGTCTTCATCCCAATCTATACATTGAAAAACTACCGTCAAATTTTTAAAATCACTGGCATATAAAATTAATATATATACCAAGCACAGCGGCGTCACTTTTTTTATTTGCGAAGATGTTTTGATTGATGTCCTAGAAGCAGTTTCAAGGTCAACAATTTTAAAAATTTCACTTATGGGCATTTCTTCACCACCATAATCAACTTTCTTAAATTGACCTTTAGATGTAGATCGTTTATCAGTTGAAGGCAGTACACTACCACCATCCTTTGATTCAATATTTTTTTTTTCAAAGCATCCCTCTCTTTAACTAACTTTACAACAATTTCTTTAATACTTATGGTCTTCCATCCTTTTTTCGATTGTTTCAAGTATTTTTCTTGTTCTATGTGATGCTTCTCGAACTGTTCCTTTTGGTCCTTTATTTATTTTTTAAGCTGTGCTTTTTTGCACTGCCATTGCTTGATAACTTCATCTGATTCTTCCTTATAACTTTTCTAATAACTTTTTTTGCCTTCCATTCTTCGCGATACTAAATCAAATACATATTAAATTATTGTATATATATACACAACTTAAAAAATAAATGCAATGACCTACTCAAGAAAAATTCACAATCCACGATTTTTAAAAATAATTTAGAAAACCATTTTACTTACCTTAAACAAATCTAATTAAGCTGAAAATTGAAACTTAAAAAAACTTAACGAAAAAAAAACTTGCTGCTAGAACGTTGCACCAATTAAAAAGAAAGTTTTTTCCGAGCCTCACTTTCACGAAAGAAAAACAAGTTACGAGTACAAACAGACATATGCCTTGAAAAAAAATTATAATTAAATAATTTTGTCCACAGTCAAAGTGCCGAAAAATCAATTCGAAAGTCTTACATATGTATTTAATTTATTTTATAGTGTGGGTTGTGTTGGTGTATTTTGATAGAGTTTCGCTCATTTTAGATAGTTGTACGAAATCGAAAGGTATTTAGATTACGTCTGCTAATAACTTCGTTTATAATTACTCGTATCTAATATTCACGATTGAGGTATTATTTTAAATGTTAAATGTAGCTCGGATTACAAAACTTCGGCTGGACCAATTTTTAAAAAGTTTGTTTCTAAACAGTCTCCAAATAGTCGCTTTTCATTTAAAAAAAAAATTATAAAAATCCATCCAGCCGTATTCTAGTTATAAGGTCACACACAAAAGTTAAACTCGTTTTTATATACATATAATATAATATATAGATGACATTGTTGAAATAAACCATTAAACCTTTGTTAAAAATTCTTTCTGAATTTATGATTTGTTTATTTTCAGAAAACAATTTTTGAAAATAATACCAAGTTTTCCAATGAAACCTGCGATTTATTTTTTCTTTTTTGCTAATATATTTTTTATGTTCATCTGCATGTTTTAATTTTCCTGAAAAGGAAGGATTTTCTTTTTGTTTCAAATCTACTCCGGAAATCTTGCATTTGCCTCACTTTTTTTTCAAATTTGCTCCGAAATTTTATGACTGAGGTTGAAACTCTGTTCACTGGCCTGCAAGATCTATTGATCTTACAATATTGGATTTTTTGTATTGGGAAGAATGAAAAAATTTGTTTATTCAACAGGAATAGTAACTTAAAGAAAATAAGACGAGCGTATTCTCGAAGCATCAGCAAAAGTGAAGCAGCAGGGGTGCCAGCACATATGTAACTTGGTACAATCGAGTTTTATCGATACAATCGTGCTTCGGCAGCACCTATTTTGGTTCAATCGAGAGTGCTCGATTGTATCGTCAGATATGGCAGCACACAAACTTGAAAATGACGTTTGAAACAAAATTTTCACTCGACAGAAAAAAGTTATCGTCGGCAGTGATTTTTTTAAGAAATAGCATGGTAAAACAAAAAAAAAACAATAATTAAAAGAACAGACGGAGATTTCCAACACAAAAAAATTGACTGTCATGTCGATCGAATAACATCACATTTATTTCGTGGAAAAGAAATTGTGTTTGTTTTACATATTTTCCTGAGAATTTAATTAATGAGTTAATAAGAATTTAATAAATAAATTTAAGAATAAAGTAAATATCTCATCAAAAAATATACAACTTATGTGTGAAACTCAAGGCAACAGAAAACAAAAATATACACTACCTATAAAAGAGAAAAAAAAATAAAGCCGGATAACTACACTCGTGTTCACTTAACCTCAACCTCAATAAATTTCTATTTACCTTTTTTTTAATTATTTCACAAATTTAATTTAATTTTACACTTAAAATGGCTAAAAACAATCAAGTGATTAGATTAGAATCATTGGCTAGTCAATTAAATGAGCTAGTAAACTTGAGTCTTGAGCACAAAAAAGAGTTGGCTGACTTTAAGTTGCAAGTTCCTGCTATGATCGCTCCAATGACTGTGGAAATACAAAATCTTAAGGAGGAGAATACTAAATTACAAAATGGCAATGTTTTAAACAATTTCTGTGTAGTATATTTAAATAATTTTGGCATTGTGCAGATCTATGCAAAAAATGCTTTCGTTTAATATGTAATTTATGCCCCTTCGGTTTTTGTGGGCCGCGTAAAGTGTACCACAAAAAACATGTTTGTCGTGTTATTATATGATTCTTAAGCATAAACTCGAAAATAAAAGTAATAATTTAACATCGGGCATTCTAATAGCCAAAGTCTTAAACCTTCCTCAAACTCACCAAAGCTTGAAGAAATAAGATCCATTCTTTCGGGGTGCTACCTTAATGTTATTGGAGTCTCTGAAACATGGCTTAAAGAATATGTTTCTGATAAGGCAATTGAAATTTCAGGCTATTATGTAGTAAGAAATGATAGAAACATTGGAAGAGGTGGAGGAGTTGCTCTTTTTGTATCAAATCGAATCAAATGCAAATTAATAAAAGCCATAAGTGTAAGTGATATTGGGCTGGAGTGTATTTTTTGTGAGTTCAATTTTAATCAAATCAAAACTTTAATTGGTGTTGTGTATCTACCGTCGGGTGGTATAAATAAATTGGAAGACGTACTTGCTGAACTATCTCCTCAATACGAGAACATAATTTTAATGGGTGATTTTAACACAAACCCTATAAATAGTGATCAAACTTTCGTCTCGGGTGTATCTACTTTAAATAACTATGGTTTATCTGTAACACATAATTTCCAACCGACACACTATGATATTCATTATGGCAGCACAAGTCTTATTGACTTTTTTGCAGTAAGCAAACCTGAACTTGTGCACTTTACTCACCAATTTTGGATTCTTGGTGTCTCTAAACATGCATTTATTTACGGATCATTTACAATAAACCCAATTACACCTAACACTGATTTCTTTTTTAGAAATTTTCATGGAGTAGATGTGAATGAGCTTTTATCTGAAGCCTATCTGTATGACTTAAGTGCACTATATATTGCCACTGATATAGATCAACGATTATTCATTTTACATAGTGCCTTGAAGTATTTGTTTGAAAAGTTTATTCCATTGAAACAAATGAAACAAAATAATTTAAAATCCAAATTCGTAAGTAATAATGCTATCAGTAAAGCAAAGGAATTGCGAGATCTAGCATTAAGGGCATTCATGGAACAGCGTTCTGATGATCGCTGGTATTGCTACTGTACGTATCGAAATCTAGTTTCCAAAGAGGTAAGATTAGAAAAAAGAAAGATTGCTGCATCAGTTTTTACTGGTTTACATACTAACAAACAACTTTGGTCAAAAATAAATGATATTGGAATTAAAAATGCAACAGTAAACTGTAGTACGATCACTGATGTCGATTCATTGAATTCCTACTTCGCATCCTGTTCCACTACTAAAAGTGGCTCTCGAACTGATGTATTTTACCCAGAAACAGAAGATTCTTTTTCTTTTCGGAATATATCTGAAGATGAACTTTTTAAAGCACTATCTACTATTAACTCCAACGCAATTGGGACTGACGGAATCCCAGTTAAGTTTTTAAAACTTATATTTCTTGCATTTGGAAAACATTTTCTCTTTTTCTTTAATTCTATTCTTACATTTTCAGTTTTTCCCTCAGATTGGAAAACTGCTCGAATATGCCCGGTTCCAAAAAATAATAAACCCGTTTTACCCTCAGACTTTCGGCCCATAAGCATTCTCCCTGCACTATCTAAGGTTTGCGAAAGAATTATGAAGGACCAAATCCTGGAAAACAGTCTGATATCTAACAGGTTTTTTGAAAACCAGTCTGGCTTTCGTAAGGGGTATAGTACGACATCTTCCATATTTAATATAACTGACACTATCAGAAAAAGCATAGATCAAAAAATGGTATCAATCCTTCTTCTTCTTGATTTTAGCAAAGCGTTTGACAGTGTTGACCATAATGTTCTTTGCCTTAAGCTGAAAAAGCAGTTTGGTTTTTCGTCAACTGCATGTAACCTTATATTCTCCTTTCTTAATGGCGGAAGACAAGCTGTCACCATGAACATGAAAACTTCGTCGACTTTGCCTCTTTATCGGGGCGTTCCCCAAGGATCGATTTTGGGTCCAATCCTTTTCACAATGTTTGTGAATGATTTGCCTGCGGTTGTCAAACATAGCTCTGTTTTTATATATGCTGACGACGCACAGTGTGACAATTCGCACATTTAGCGGGATTTAATTAAAAAAACAACATGCATGAATGTAAACAAAAACCAGTTTCTCTTAAAGCATAAACCTCCCCCTCAATGACTGTGCACATTTTTATGAGCTAGAACTAAGCACAACAACAAAAAATCAGCTTAGAAATTAACTTTTGTATAATTTTTAGGAGAAAGGTCTGATTTAGTGTCAAGTGGATTAGCTTCTGTTGCAAGTGGTTCGTGAGGCTTAAAGGAAAAGTTTATTTTTTTTATATTTAATATAATATTTTTGATTATAAAGGTAAGTTTTTTTTTTTTTAAAAGTGTTGTCATAAAAAATGGGGGTGCTTGGAAGTAAAAAATTAGTGAAAAACTATGTGTTTTATGTGTTCATTAGACAAAAAGTATAATTTTACAGTGTTTTACAAAGTTGAGATCCTTTTTGTTTTAAAGCTGTATATATGTGGAACCAAAAAGTGTTTTGTCTTTTTGCGCAAAGGTGCGACACTCATACAAAATTTTTCGTATTTTAGGATGCCAACCGAAATTACGAAAAAACAAATTTTTGATATTTGGATTTCCAAAACAAAATTAAGCGCTTAGAGGCTGTGTTTTCCTTCGTTATGGATAATTTTAATAATTTTTCATTTTCTGAAGAGGCAATTAAGTCAATAAAGGCAACCTTAAAAACTTTATGTTTGAGGTTTGACGAAAAAATGAACAAATGTGGTCGCCATAGAGAACGCTTTGAAAGCAATAATTGTGATTGGTTAAATGAAATCATTAAACTCCCACAAATTGTTTTAGATGAAATTCCCTCTTCATCTAGTGCAAACAAAGCAATAGGAAGACCAAGAAAAAGTTTTGATGAGTGCTGTGAGAAGACTAAGAAGAGAAAAGCACAAACACTTCTAGATTCATTTAGCGCTGAAGAAATCATAACTGCGAATGAAGTCAACCTTAGGAAAGCTGGAAAGAGAAATACTGCTATTGCAGTTAAGCAATTATCAATATGCTCCCCGAAAAGAAGTTCGTTTTGTGCTTAAGTCAAATTATTTCTTTGTTTTTTTTTTTCTTTTCATAATTTTATTATTAATAAGGATCGATTGTAAGGAAAACACTGGAAACACATACATCTGGCTGTTTGTCAATATCTGCAGATGATGCATTAGCAATGATAACAGACGCACAGCTATCAACTCATCAGTACGATATAATACGCCAAAAAATAAATATAAATGTTCCAAATTTACTACCTTCGTACCACAAAATTAAAGAGGCAAAGGCAAAATGCTATCCCGATAACAGAACTGTGAATGAGTCTTCTGCTGAATGCGACTTACAAAGCTTGGTTAATCATAGCATTGAACGTTTATGCTTAGCTCAAAAAGATGTTCTAGATTCTGTTGAGGATTTTAAGACTCAGGTTAAAGAATTAAATCTGGTAATAAAATGGGGTTGTGATGGTGCTCAACAAAAGCCATACAAACAAAAGTTTTTATCAGGTCAACATTTCGATGAAAACCTCTTTAGCATATCTATGGTGCCAATTCAGTTATATTTTTTACAAGCAGAAAATAAAAAGGTACTTTGGCAAAACCCAGCCCCGTCATCCACCAGATACTGTCGGCCTATAAAATTAAATTTTGCAAAAGAAACGACCGAGTTGGTCAAGTTGGAAGTAGATTCAATTCAACAACAAATAAACACTTTACAGCCATTTGAGATAAATAATGACAGCTTTCATATCCGAATTAAACCAATTTTCTTGCTTACCATGATCGACGGCAAAATATGTACTGCTTTATCATCTATAACATCTTCGTCACAAACCTGCTACATTTGCGCAGCAAAACCATCTGAAATGAACAATTCAGCCAAACTTTTTGAAAAGGAAGTGGACCAACAAGCAGTGTCCTTTGGGTTAAGTCCGCTACACTCTTGGATCCGGTTTATGGAATGTATCCTACATATCGCTTATAGACTAGATGTTAAAGTTTGGCAGGTTAGAGATCAACTGAGTAAAGAAAAGGTCAAAGCAAGAAAAAAAAATGATTCAAGATAGATTTAGAGCTGAAACTGGTTTATTGATTGATATGCCTACTCAACAGTCCGGCAACACAAATGATGGCAACACGGCCAGAAGATTTTTCAGAGATGAAGAAAAAACTGCTGAAATTACAGGGATCGATATTGAAATTATAAAAAAGTTTCACATTATTTTAGAAGCGCTTGGGTCTGGGTTTGCAATTGACGTAGATGCCTTTGAAACATTTGCAAGAGAAACGAGGGAGCTATATATCAGAAACTATAGCTGGTTTTATATGCCAGTAAGTGTTCATAAAGTGTTATTTCATGGGAAACAAATAATTTCCACTTGTATACTCCCAATTGGACAACTTTCGGAGGAAGCTCAAGAAGCTAGAAACAAGGAAAATCGAAGATTTAGAGAGCTTTTTACTAGGAAAACCTCGAGAGTGGATACAAATACTGACCTTCTAAATAGGTTGCTAGTATTCTCAGATCCATTCTTGGTAAGTCTTAGATGCATTCCAAAAAAAAAAAAAAGTTTAATTGAACACAAAGTTCTAAAATTGTTAAATATACCAAATGAATAAAAAAAATCAAAATTAATGACTTTTGTATATTTCTTTTTCCAAAACTGATATAGATATGTTCATGAAATGTATTAAATGTTATTCTATGAACAATTCTCCTAAAGATAAGTAAAAAAAATTAAAAAAAAACATTAAATGCAAAGCGTTATTAATTTAATCCCGCTAAATGTGCGAATTGTCACACTGTGCGACGTCCAGTTGCTTAATTCTTCTCAAAAATGTGATCCTAATAAGTGTGTGATGGAAGTAAGTTATGATTTTGATATGGTGCTGCATTAGGCAAAGCAAAATTCATTAGTTCTAAATGCTGGAAAATCCAAAGCCATTGCTTTTGGAATCTCTTTGGGTTCTCAACCTATAAACATGCTTACTCTTGAGGGCAACACAATTCCATACGAAAGTAGTGTAAAGGTGCTCGGTTTTATCTTGATGACAAGCTGTCATGGAAAAGCCATATAAATAGCCTATGTAATTAGAAGAATTACATGTACACTAAGGAAACTATATTCTATTAACTATTATTTACCTTTTAAAATTCGCTGGAAGTTATGCAAGGCCCTATATTCTGTCCAACAAAAATTGTCAGTACAGAGAAGATAGGACGTTTGTCTCTCATTCTGGTTGCATTGCCATGCATAAGTGTGTCGCCTTTTAAAGCTCTCACAGGAATTCCGTAGTTTACATTATAAATCGCCGCAAAAGAGAGTAAAAAACGCGTAGGGCTACCGTCTGCCGATTCAAAACGACTGAAAACATTCCCACAACACCAAGCGGTAAGATAATAAGCGCGTTTTTTTTTAAGTTGAAAAGCAATACGACAACACTCAACATACTCATCTTCTTAAAATGTGTTCTCAAAAGCTCCTCAATAAAAACCACTGAAAAAGCTCCTTGCTTGCAATGATAATGGTATCTTAGTTTTGATGTAGATAAAGAGCGCACGCCGCACGATCGTATTGAGTGAGACTTGACACTCGACAGTATCTCATTAGCAGTGGGATACGACGGTCGTGTTGGGGTGTACAACTTTTTGCAAAGAATTACAACAACAATTCCTTAAGAAAAGTCAGTGGGTTGCTCTTTTTTTAGTGGCATTTTTCCTAACGCATTGCAGTGAGGGTGTATCAGGCGCCACTGCTTTAGAAAAAGCTCTCCCATAAGGCCTGTACTGTAGGGATGGCGGTTATTCAAAATTAACCGGTTTTCGGTTTTTCCGGTTATTTTTCCTCTCGATTAAACCTGACGGTTTTAACCGGACAAAATAACCGGTTTTTTCAATAACCGGTTTTCGGATTTTTATGTATAAATTTTTTGAAGTCTTAAAATACGTTCATATCAAATAAACTTTATTATGTACATATAAAACACACAAACACATACATATGTATAGATAAGCCTTTTCAGAAAAGAAAGAAAATCCTCTAGTTAAAGTGTTGTGTTACTTGAAATAAAATAAAATATAAGTTTAAAAAAATAACAAGCATATCTAGTTAACACAAAATTTAGTTTTTTTTTTTTTTGAAAAATTCTTTTTTATTTAACGAGGAAATAGCCGACATTTCATTTTGAAAATTAATAAATAATAAATGTGTTCCTTTTATTGTTTTATAAGACTTTCATCACTTGGTCGGGAAATACGGTTACCTCAATGACTTAATTTTAAAAATTCAAAAAAAAAAAAAGAGTTACTTACACAATAATATACAGAACAATACAACGCAATTTTGCGAAAGTGTGTAGTTTAAAACGATTTCACATTGCTACCACTACACTAAATAACTCTATAAAAGAAAAAGTGGAAGTGGTGAATAACGTCACATGTTGCACACAAGTGCAGTTCTTTTGAAACAAGGAGATCTTGTTTCAAAGACGTTTTCTACACTTTTTTGTTTCTGTTGTACCAAAGTAAATAACCGGTTTCCCGGTTATTGGATTTTAGAAAAAACACCGGTTTTAACCGAGGTAAAAAAATCTCCGGTGAAAACCGGTTAATTGAAACAAAATAACCGGTTTCGGTTTTAACCGGCCGGTTTTTCCCATCCCTACTGTACTGACAATTTTTGTTGGACAGAGTATAGTTCTTCCTATATTATTATACGGCTGTGAAGTTTATAATGGCTGTAATATCAATTTACGTAATAAATTAAAAGTCTGTTTTAACTTTGTTGTGAGATATGTTTTCAAAAGAAGAAGATATGATCATATTAGCGGATTTGTTTTCAAGTTTCTTGAATTTTCTAGAATTCCGTTCCATTTTCTTTCTCTCTTTAAAGTTATTAAAACCAAAGCACCATCTTATATGTTCAATAAAATTACTTTTAGTAGACTTCGACTCCACCCGACCAATATAATAGCCGTTTCTCACAGAACTAATATAATAACCCGTTCATATATGTTTCGTTCAACTATATTATGAAATTCTATGCCTGATCATATCAAAAACATTTCAAAGTCTTTTCTCGTTTTTAAAAAAGATATTCTTCAATACTTACAAAGTAGCGATTATGGTTGAACTTATTTTTTTATTAATTATGTAATATACAACTTATTAAATTTTTGTTGCGGATTTTTCCTATTTTATATATATTTATGTTCATGTACCTACTTTTGTTTCTATTGTACGATGGATGTGCTGGATTGATATATGTATGAAGGGCAAACAAACAAAAATAAATAAAAATAGTTTAATTTAAGTTATTACTTTTTACTTGCGATATAGGTACTATAGGGCAAGTTCTGCATTTGGAAAAAAAATCGAACTCGAGATTTTGATCAAAGTTGACATTACGATGATAGCGAAGACGAAAAAAGTGGGTCCGGCAATTCCGTCTGTCTGTCTGTATGTTTGTCTGTCTGTATGTCTGTATGTCTGTACCTCGAACTACAGCCTAAACTACTGGAGGTATTTTTTTCAAACTCGGTAGTTAAGGGTCTTCGGTGATTCCCTAGAGGGGAAATTGAAATTTTTTTTTTAGCTCCAAAACTAACGCTACCCCCCATACACCCGTAATGCAAAATCTTATTTATCTCGAAAACGGCTCTAACGATTTTGATAAAAAAAATTAGGTGTGATATTATAGACATGGACTACATTTTGGTCAACAAAAATTTTGGGGCAAAATGTTATTAACGGTACCTGTCATAGAACCGTTGTTTTGATTTTCGACTTTCTCATTAACGGCTCTAACGATTTTAACCAAAAATTTTCTCCAGGACCTCCCTTAAGTTTAAAATAATATTGTATATAAAAATATTCGAAAAATTAATTGTTGGGTTTTTTGAAAAACAAATTTTTTTTTGAAAAATCAATGTCTTCAAAACTTATGAACGATTATTTTTTGAAATTATTTCCTAAAATCAATATTTTTAAATACTTAAAATTCGCATCCCACATTTTTTTCTTGAACAATTCTAAAGAAATTTCTTATATAAAAAATTTATTTAATAATAAATCGATTTTTTAAAGTTTGTTTGCATAAATTCATACTTTTCTAGAAATCAGACTGCAATTTTATGCATTTGAACATTATTATCTCATTAAATCCATGTTTTATATACATATATAAAATGTATCTTAAATTCCAAAAGTACTTTTACATAAGAGCAAGTTCGTGCGATCCAGTCGTGCATTTTATTTATATTTAAATCAATCTTATTTGACTTAGTGGCCTCTTTGATGATCTGTAAAGGTCCTAGGTTACACTTTTGTTTCTAAAATTACCTAATATAATAAAAAGTAAAAAAAACGTGCCGCGGTCCATGTATGCTTTTAGCATTACGTACTTCATCTTCACTTTACGAATCAAAAAATATCAGAAGAATACCAATTTGACATTTCAATTTGAAGCTCACAACGATATTTTAAGTGAAATGAAACTCGTCTCAAGTTACGTGCTGCCAAAAATATTTTGTGTTTAAGAAACTTAGAGATATTTGGAAGATTTGGAAACAGAAGGCAAGAGGGTTTTTGAGACATATAATATTCATGAATTAAGCAAGTAATGAACGTTGAATTAAGTAACTTTTTGAATTAAATCTTCTACACCTGATCTTGACAATAGCCAGATTCTGAGGTTAATTAAGAATTTGTTAAGGGTAGATCTATTTGATATATCGGCTGGAAGTTTGTTAAAGATATGAGGAGCTATATTAATTGCAAATCGTCTAACATGTTCTGTTCTAGCTCTAGGAACTATCACAGTATTAGAGGCTCTTAATGAATGGGTAAAATTATTACTAGTTAAATTGTTAAAACCACTTCGTAAGTAAAACAGTCTGAGTACTTTATATACGTATAGTTGTCTGAGTGGCAATACCTTAATAGATTCAAACAATGGAAATGATGGGTCCCAACTGGGCTTGAAAAGCATTATTCTGACTATCTTTTTCTGAGCTGTGATAATAGGTTTCAGATTACTAATGAATGCACTACCCCAGCAAGAGATACCATATTCCAAACGTGAATTGACCAACGCATAATAAATTGATGTCATTAAGTTTGGTGGTACTAGCCGGCGTAAGTGAAATATACTATTCAGTGCATAGTAAATATTTTGTTTCACAGTTTGTATATGTGGTTTCCAATTAAGTTTACTGTCTATAGTGACTCCTAGGTACTTAAACTCAGAAACAGCTTCAAGTTGCAAGCAAGAGACATTCATTGCAACTATGACGATCACAATTTAAATCATGTAGAACAACTCCATGGATAAAATACTCGTTTGTAAGAGAGAAACACATTACTTTCGATTTGCTGCTAAGTACCAAGTTATGATACCTAAACCAGCATGCTAAAACAGTTAGGTCAGCATTCATTAAGATCTTTAAGTCTTCAGAAAGGGGTGCACCATAAGTTAAGGCCAAATCATCAGCAAAGGCTATTATGTTACCATTAAGATTAAGCTTAAAGATGGAGTTTAAGTAAATAAGGAAGAACAATGGTCCGATGACTGAGCCTTGAGGAACCCCCACATTTGAACAAAAGATGGAACTACTCATTGAAGAATTAACACGAACAAGTTGCTTTCTATTTTGAAGATAGGATGCGAACCAGTTCAAAATATTGTCTCTGAAGCCATATTTGTAAAGTATTTTTAACAACAGTTTGTGATTAACTAAGTCAAAAGCCTTTGTTAGATCTAGGAACAGAGCAGATGCTTTGTTACCTTTATCTATTTCCAGATGTATATGTTCCAAGACAGAGAGTATAGCTTCTTCAGTACACTTTCCCTTTACGAAGCCAAATTGCGATTTACTAAGAATTTTGTATTTATCAAAAAATTTCATATATATATATATATATATATATTTATATTATATATATATACAGGGTGTCCCACAGTCACCGCCCCAAACGAAAACCATAGATTCCTGAGGTCATTTTAAGTTGAAAAACTTAAGAGGTCATTTTCTCCTTTTCGTCCCGTTTTCGAGTTATAACGGTTTTTATGATTTTTGCTCTCTTTTCCCTTAACTGGCTTTATCTTTGCCAAACTAGGTCCGATTCGTAACATTTTTTTTATAACCAATCAAGAATTTATTACAGTTTTAGTTTGTCTCAGAACTTTTTTTTCTGCGGGCAACCGTTTCTCCGCAATTTTGCATCAAACTCAATTTTTTTCGTTTTTTAAGTTGTTTTTCTCACTTTGATATCATTTTTTTCAAAAAAACACGTTAATGAGTATTAATTTTTTTCGTTAATTATTAAAGCCCAGTTCATTTTCTTAAAAAAATATACTTTTTTTTTTTAAAAGAATACTAAATGTAATTAACAACAAATAAACAAATGGAGTGAATTAAAAAAAAAATAATTTTTAAATACAAAATTAACTTTTTCTGAGCTATTGTGGTTAAGAAAAGGACAAATAGATAAAGTTGTCCCATTTCAGCGTATATTAATAACATTTCCAGATATTCTTGATTAGTGTAATGCATTGTTCGCAAATAATTGAGAAAAAACTACAACTTGAATGACAAATCCAAAATGGAGTATCAAGTGAAAGAACACGAAGCGGACACTAGTTCACGCGAGAAAGACATGTACAACCTTCAAATCATAATGCAAATCTTTACTGTTTACATTAGTTAACGGTCTTACTAATTAAGTTTATCTATTTGTCCTTTTCTTAACCACAATAGCTCAGAAAAAGTTAATTTTGTATTTAAAAATTATTTTTTTTTAATTCACTCAGTTTGTTTATTTTTTGTTAATTACATTTAGTATTCTTTTTAAGGAAAAAAAAATATTTAATTTTAGAAAATGAACTGGGCTTTAATAATAAGTGAAAAAAATTAATACTCATTAACGTGTTTTTTTGAATAAATTAAATTCAAAGTGAAAAAAACTACTTAAAAAACTAAAAAAATTGGGTTTGATGCAAAATTGCGGAGAAACGGTTGTCCGCAGAAAAAAAAGTCTTTAGACAAACTAAAACTGTAATAAATTCTTGATTGGTTATAAAAAAAATCTCACGAATCGGACGCAGTTTGGCAAAGATAAAGCCAGTTAATGGAAAAATAATAAAAACCGTTATAATTCGAAAACGGGACGAAAAGGAGAAAATGACCTCTTAAGTTTTTCGACTTAAAATGACCTCAGGAATCCATGGTTTTCATTTGGGGCGGTGACTGTGGGACACCCTGTATATAAATATACACGAATTTATATACAAGGTCGACAAATATTTTTTCAGGAATTTAAAAAGAGGCTTACTTTGGTCTGCTATGATCCATGTTACCAAAAATTGCTTCGTTAACATGATAATGTGAATGGTAGAAATTTTGCTAGAACTTTATTTTTACAACAGGCAGGCCTTTTTAACTGCGTTTGGATCTTCAGATATCCAATTTCTAAGCCTGTTAATCTTACCAGGCTAATTTTTGACTTAATGGTAAATTTTCTCCAGAAAATGCGTAACGTTTAGTAAAAAATAAAAATCAATAACAAGCTTGCAAAAAAACAAACAGATTTTATGATACTTGGGAAAACCTACAGTAGGTAAAATTTAAAATCAATTTTTTTTAATCTCTTAAAGCTATGAATAGAAAATTATTTTGTGAGGTCTTAGACCGCGGCACGGTCCATGTATGCTTTTAGCATTAAGTACTTCATCTTCACTTTACGAATCAAAAAATATCAGAAGAATACCAATTTGACATTTCAATTTGAAGCTCACAACGTCTCAAGTTACGTGCTGCCAAAAATAATTTCTTTCGAGTTGACCTACGATCGACAATGCTCGATTGTATCAAGTGACGTGCTGGCACCCCAGCTGGCATCAATAAATATGCGCAGTGAAATCCATAAACGGGCTCAAGCCTGCATAAAAAAACATATAGAATTAAAATTATCTAAGACCTCACAAAATAATTTTCTATTCATAGCTTTAAGAGATTAAAAAAAATTGATTTTAAATTTTACCTACTGTAGGTTTTCCCAAGTATCATAAAATCTGTTTGTTTTTTTGCAAGCTTGTTATTGATTTTTATTTTTTACTAAACGTTACGCATTTTCTGGAGAAAATTTACCATTAAGTCAAAAATTAGCCTGGTAAGATTAACAGGCTTAGAAATTGGATATCTGAAGATCCAAACGCAGTTAAAAAGGCCTGCCTGTTGTAAAAATAAAGTTCTAGCAAAATTTCTACCATTCACATTATCATGTTAACGAAGCAATTTTTGGTAACATGGATCATAGCAGACCAAAGTAAGCCTCTTCTTAAATTCCTGAAAAAATATTTGTCGACCTTGTATATAAATTCGTGTATATTTATATATATATATATAATATAAATATATATATATTATATAAATATAAATATATATATATTATATAAATATAAATATATATATATATATATATGAAATTTTTTGATAAATACAAAATTCTTAGTAAATCGCAATTTGGCTTCGTAAAGGGAAAGTGTACTGAAGAAGCTATACTCTCTGTCTTGGAACATATACATCTGGAAATAGATAAAGGTAACAAAGCATCTGCTCTGTTCCTAGATCTAACAAAGGCTTTTGACTTAGTTAATCACAAACTGTTGTTAAAAATACTTTACAAATATGGCTTCAGAGACAATATTTTGAACTGGTTCGCATCCTATCTTCAAAATAGAAAGCAACTTGTTCGTGTTAATTCTTCAATGAGTAGTTCCATCTTTTGTTCAAATGTGGGGGTTCCTCAAGGCTCAGTCATCGGACCATTGTTCTTCCTTATTTACTTAAACTCCATCTTTAAGCTTAATCTTAATGGTAACATAATAGCCTTTGCTGATGATTTGGCCTTAACTTATGGTGCACCCCTTTCTGAAGACTTAAAGATCTTAATGAATGCTGACCTAACTGTTTTAGCATGCTGGTTTAGGTATCATAACTTGGTACTTAGCAGCAAATCGAAAGTAATGTGTTTCTCTCTTACAAACGAGTATTTTATCCATGGAGTTGTTCTACATGATTTAAATTGTGATCGTCATAGTTGCAATGTCTCTTGCTTGCAACTTGAAGCTGTTTCTGAGTTTAAGTACCTAGGAGTCACTATAGACAGTAAACTTAATTGGAAACCACATATACAAACTGTGAAACAAAATATTTACTATGCACTGAATAGTATATTTCACTTACGCCGGCTAGTACCACCAAACTTAACGACATCAATTTATTATGCGTTGGTCAATTCACGTTTGGAATATGGTATCTCTTGCTGGGGTAGTGCATTCATTAGTAATCTGAAACCTATTATCACAGCTCAGAAAAAGATAGTCAGAATAATGCTTTTCAAGCCCAGTTGGGACACATCATTTCCATTGTTTGAATCTATTAAGGTATTGCCACTCAGACAACTATACGTATATAAAGTACTCAGACTGTTTTACTTACGAAGTGGTTTTAACAATTTAACTAGTAATAATTTTACCCATTCATTAAGAGCCTCTAATACTGTGATAGTTCCTAGAGCTAGAACAGAACATGTTAGACGATTTGCAATTAATATAGCTCCTCATATCTTTAACAAACTTCCAGCCGATATATCAAATAGATCTACCCTTAACAAATTCTTAATTAACCTCAGAATCTGGCTATTGTCAAGATCAGGTGTAGAAGATTTAATTCAAATAGTTACTTAATTCAACGTTCATTACTTGCTTAATTCATGAATATTATATGTCTCAAAAACCCTCTTGCCTTCTGTTTCCAAATCTTCCAAATATCTCTAAGTTTCTTAAACACAAAATATTTTTGTAACAATTTTTTCATTTTTTCATTTCAAATTCACTTTCTCCAATATTTTACTCGGCGCGGCTTTACTTTAATTGATTATCTTTTGTATAATGCACTTAAAACTGGCGTTTGTACCACAAAGTGCATATTTAACTTCATTTCAATCCATAATTCTTAGTTTATAATATAAATATTTTAATTGTTTACTGATAACTACTTATTGTAAACTATGTATTGAAAATAATGTATTGAAATAAATCTAAAATCTGTAGCCTCAATTTCGAATACAAAGCGAATAGCTTAAGGTGGCAAAATTTATGTTTTGTATTATCATATGCGACCGAATATCGAAAGCGATTTGAAATGACATTTCGCTTTTGGCGAGTATATTTAATTGTTGTTTTTTTTTTTGGCGAATTGATGTTTTGACGAGCTGCAAATGTTTAATCTATGTTTTGAGCTTAACCTTAACAGCAAAGTATTCTCGAATGTAGAATACTTTGCCTTATTCGATTTGTAGCCATCATCGTTATGTACAATTTTGTATAATTGATGTGCATCGGCATCTTTTATAAGTTCTCTACACTTTACCTTAAGGCTGCTACTGTGTTCCATCATAAGAATATAAGGATAGTCATATGTTAGCGGTTAGCGTGTACATATTATAAGATGAGGTCATGGATCCTCGGATTTATCCCGATCCAACTACATACCTTACCAATTATCATCACCAATTTTTTTTACTTATTATCTAGCATTAAAAATCCAAACAAAGTATTCAAAACTTGTAAGTACTATATTAGTTGATAAACAATTAGATAACTTTATTTTTTCATTAATTTATTGAACAGATAATGTGTTGTATGAAATATTTTTCATTGATTTTTAATAATAATATAATTTTTTTAATTTAATTTAGGAAGATCAAATATTTGTAATTGCATGTACATGTACTTATAGTCAACAAACACTATTTTAATGTGTATTAATAAATATATTCGATCTGTTGCTTTAATTGTTAATTTTTTTTAATTTACTGGTAATAATGGATTGTTTATATGTATACATATTTATTTTTATATCTTATGGAGAACAGTTAGGGTTTGAGAATTTATTATTAACACATACAATTTGTTTGAATGTCTACAAAAACAGAAACTATTCAAACCTTAACTATATCACAATAATTCAATTAGAATTTCTAATAGTTTTTTATGCTATTTATTTCAATATTATTATTTTTTTTTTATTATATTTGTATATTTTTTATATACGTGTGCAGTTAAGTAGGTTTTGTCATTACATTAAAATTCTCTTTTATTTTAGTATTACGAGTAAATTAAAGAGTGATCATTAAATTTTATTTAACTTATTTTTCAAAATACCATATTATAAAACAATAAATAAGAAATAGAATAGTTCAGAATAGTGCATTCTTAATAACAATGAAATATTTATTCTAAACAATTCAATTGAAATGGGGTGGCAGGTAATTTAATCAAAATTCTATGTTTCAAGAAAGAGTTGTTTTTTATGGACCTATAAGTTATTGTTGTTTTTATTAGTATACAAAATCGGGAATACCCAAAAGTTCGAAAATCCATAGCACGGGAAAAATTACATTTCAATGTGAATACGATAAACACCTTAATTGTGTAACGAATACGTCGCGTTTTTTTTACCGTAGGTCATTTAACAGGTGATTGTCCGATTAGTTCAGTTTGTTTTTATTTTCAATGAAGCATTGTCGCGCCGCTGTAATATGACATTGAAAAAAAAAACATACAACAGTAAACTTTACGTAACGTGTCGCAAAAAAATAAAATAAATAAAGCTGAGTTTAACAATAAATGTTTTATATATTGTAGAAAAGCAGCTAACCAAATCCCGCGCTATGAAGTCCCGCCGATTATTACCCTTCTTGGTATAAAACGCTTCATAAAATTTTTAATTCTTAATGTTTTCACGCACTAATACAAAAAACCGACAAGGACGAAGGTTGCTACTATTTTGGTAACGGCACTGTTTCTTATAATTTTAGACTAACCAATGAGAACCAAGGAAGGCTATGTTAATTCTGTAGATGACGACTTCACTGTATTTCAAATTTCAATACTTTATGTGAACTAACCAATGAGAAACAAGGAGGACCGAACTGTTCTTATTATTTCTATGTTCAGTGAGATTAACCAATGAGAGTCATGCAGGACGTGAAATTCACAATAAACATTGAGAATCACCGAGAACGAAATTATACCAAAACAGCATTGGAACGAATGCCATCGGATACGCACAAATTTGTCATAAGAGCGGATTGTACCCCAACAGGTGAACATGTGCGAAAATTCAATGCACCCACCGTTAATGATGTTGCTGCAATTATTGTTGGCGATCCAACTAAATCGCGAGACATTGTCGTATAGCGAAGAAGCAATATCATGCATCGTGTAAACGAGACACATCGTTTGTACGCTGCGTTACAATATCCAATCATTTATTGGCAAGGGCAAGACGGATACGACATCACGTTGAAGATGGTCGATCCAATTACAGGTACAATATTCACACACTAATTATTGCTATTATTGGTTTCCATTAAAAATTCATTTAATTTTGCATTTTCAGGCGTATCAACGAATAAAAATCTAAGCGCAATGAATTACTATGTGTATCGTATGATGATTCGTACACATGAGAAGAATGTCATTCTGAAGTGCCGTCAGCTATTCCAGCAATTCGCTGTCGACATGTATCTCAAAGTCGAGACCGAACGTTTAGCGTTCAACCGATTCAATCAGGCAAAGCTACGATCTGAGGACTATATTCACTTGCGTGATGCTATTCATTCAGATGGTGATGTTCAGAATATTGGACGTCTGACGATTCTCCCATCATCTTATATCGGAAGCCCACGCCACATGCACGAATACGCTCAAGACGCTATGACGTACGTGCGAAATTATGGAACTCCGGATTTATTTATTACGTTCACATGCAATCCGAAGTGGACGGAAATTGAGCGTGAGTTGGAACCGGGCCTGTGTGCTCGCCTGTAAACCTCATGATCACAGGTTCGATCCCTGCCGTCGTCTATGTCATTTTAATTCCATTTAAAACCTTCTAAAATTGTCATCAATGGGTTGCTGGTTTACTCATTACATGTTGTTCAGGCATAACACTAACAACATATAATTGAGTTAAACTAGTATGCCCAACAAGGATGAACACGAATAAAATAATGTGAATTATAAGCGACATATAAATAAGACACGGCATTCTCCGCTTTAGATCAGCCGCCATCCCTGGAGATAAAATATCTGGGACAACAACCTTCAGTCTCAGAACATCGTGCCACACATCTTTCCTATCCTTCTTTCTCTTCCGTAACTTCACGCCCGCGCTGTGTTGAAACATTTAAAGGGTAATCATAATCCCTTCAGCGCGGGTAGATTATAAAAAAAAAAAAAAAAAAAAAAAACCGCAAGACAAAAAATGGAAAAATATTACAGCCAAATCATTGAAATACAAGCAGCCATGATAAATCATGTGCAAATACATGAAACAGAAACAAGTGTAATAACAGCAAAAAATAAGCTATACAAGGAAATGTGTCTCAACACCTTCCTCACAGGGCTCAGAGAACCACTTGGTTCCACCGTAAGAGCCATGAAACCAACAAGTCTCGCCGAATCTTTTGTTTATTGCACAAAAGAACAAAATATTTCATATATGAGACATGAACCAACATTCTTTAGTCAACAAAAAACATCCCCACCTCCTAGATATTCGTATACACAGGTTCAAAACTTTCCAAGAATGAGCCAGCAAAACATGCATTCAAACTACCCTCTATTTAGACAAAACTCTCAGTTAAGACAAAACCCCCAGTTCACACATAATCCTCAAATAACACAAAGTCTTCAAGTTAGACAAAACCCCCAAGCTCTTAATAGATTCAATAATTTTAACTATCAAGATAGACAGAATCAACAAAGCAATAATAACAATTATTCGCCAAAAGGACCCTTTAAAACCGGTTCAGGACAATTCTCCAACAAACAGAGATTACCTGAACCAATGGAGGCAAGTACCATTTACTCAAAACTTAGGTCTCCAAATCAATTTACCGGAGCACCCAGTAATCCATTCAGGCAAGCAGGTCCTTCCAACATCACCAACAGAGAACTTCACAACATCAACACGGAACACCCAGGATCTTCATTGCAACCCGAATATGAATATCCAATTGAAGCCCTTGACAACGCGGACCACGAAATCGAAAACCCATACCAGAATCTAGATAGATACTCTAACGAACAATTCCAACAGGACCTCGAGGCATTCAATGCAATGAACAGTCCATATAATACCGAAAATTTTCGAGAACCTGCCTCGGAGAACCTATCGGATATATAGATATAAATAAGCATGGCAATATTTTACCTTACATAAATATTGCATCACCCTTTGGAAGACCATTAAAATTTTTGATTGACACTGGTGCATCTTCATCCTTTATAAACCCCGAGTTTGCCGATCCCAAACGTCAATCTCCCATTAAACACACTGTTATAAAAACCATTTTTAAGGAACACACAATTACTAAAAAAATTACATTCCAGTCCTTTGAGGAATTCAAAACGAATAGAACATTTACATTTTTGGTATTCAAATTCCACGGATATTTTGATGGCCTTATCGGCTTAGACATATTAACACAACTCAAAGCCAAAATAGATTTAGAAAAAGAAAAACTTATTACAGAAAATTCCATCATTCCCCTTCTTTTTAAACCCAATTTCACATCCTGTCAATATATCATTCCCCCACTATCAAAAATGGCTTGTCGCCTTCCTGTCGACATACAAAACGGCGATATTTTTCTAAGACAAATTGAGATAAAACCAGAAGTCTATATCTCAGAAGGCATCTATACTGCAAATGATTGGTACAGTATTTTTGAAATCACAAATACCGCAGAAGAGGAACAAACCATTCTCCTCGAACAACCCGTCAAAACTCTCCAATATTCAAATAAAGAATATTGCGAACTTAATATTACTGAAGTTTATCCACACTCCCTAGATGAAATAGGCCAAGATTCAACTATAACAGAATCACTAAAACTCGATCATTTAAATTCTGAAGAAAGGCAAAAAATAATAAAACTCTGTAAACAATTTAAAGATATTTTCTTTCAACAAGGTCAATCCCTTACCTTTACTAACGCAGTTAAACATAAGATACCCACATCCGACGATATCCCAGTGTACACAAAGTCGTACAGGTACCCATTTGTACACAAAACGGAGGTACATAAACAAATTCAGGAATTGCTCAGACAAGGAATTATCAAACCAAGTTATTCACCTTGGAGCTCCCCAGTATGGGTAGTCCCAAAAGGAAAGGACATACCAACAAAAAAATGGCGTCTCGTCATCGACTTCCGTCGCCTTAACGAAAAAACAATAAGTGACAAATACCCACTTCCAAATATAACAGAGATTCTAGATAAACTAGGGAAAAGTATGTACTTCTCTACCCTGGATCTAGCCAGCGGTTTCCACCAGATAGAGATGAGCCCTAGGGATACAGCTAAAACGGCATTTACAGTTGAAAGCGGACACTACGAGTTCGTAAGAATGCCATTTGGCCTAAAGAACGCGCCATCAACGTTTCAACGTGTGATGGACCACGTACTCAGCGGCCTCATCGACAAAATATGTCTAGTGTATTTGGATGACATAGTCATCTTCTCAACTTCTCTCCAAGAACATATCGAGAATCTAAAAAAGGTATTTTCAAGACTTCGAGAATTCAACTTCAAAGTCCAGCTAGAAAAAACGGAGTTCCTTCATAAGGAAACAGCGTTTCTTGGCCATATTATTGGAAGGGACGGGGTAAAACCCAACCCAGACAAAATTGCAGCGGTAAAAAATTTCCCAATCCCAAGAACGCAAAAAGAAATTAAATCTTTCCTAGGACTCTTGGGTTATTATCGCAAATTCATTAAGGATTTTGCAAAAATTACAAAACCTCTAACAGAATGCCTCAAAAAAGGCAAAACAATAGATCTTAACCAAAGATATATTATGGCCTTTGAAATGTGCAAAGACCTATTAATCAACGACCCTATCCTACAATACCCTGACTTTTCCCGCCCCTTCATCCTCACTACCGATGCCAGCAATTTCGCAATAGGTGCAATCCTGTCGCAAGGCACTATAGGTAGTGATAAGCCAATATGTTTTGCTAGTAGAACGTTAACAGACTCAGAAGTAAACTACTCTACAATAGAGAAGGAGTTGTTAGCGAAATATTTCCGCCCCTACTTATTTGGCCATAAGTTCAAAATAGTAACAGACCATAAACCACTCCAATGGATGATGAATCTGAAAGATCCAAATTCCAAGTTAGTGAGATGGCGTCTGAAATTAGAAGAATTCGACTATGAAATTATCTATAAAAAAGGCCAACTTAACCTTAACGCCGATGCCCTAAGTAGAATAAAAATAGACGACACTAGTAACAAAATAGAAATGAACACTAACGAAAGAAATAACCTTAACCCTGGTTCTAGCGTTTCAACAATTCATTCAGCCATTGAAAACTTAGACGACCACATATTCATTTCAGAACGCCCACTAAACGAATTCAACATACAGCTCATACTAAAAAGAAACGAACACGACAGACCAATGGACTTAAAAATGTTGTTTAAAAATAAACAAAGACGAACCATTATAAAACGACACTTTTGTGAAAACGATATGATTAACATTTTTAAAAAATTTATGCCTCAAAATAAATATTGTGCAATATATACCGAAGATGAAATATTCAAAATCGTCCAAAGCGTATATTCAAAATATTTTTCCAATAACAAAGCTTTTAAGGTGATACGTTGTACGGAATTACTAGAAGACATACTCGAAGACGACAATCAAGACAAACTAATTAACGACTACCACATTAAAAACAACCATAGGGGCATAAACGAGACCTATTTACACCTCAAGCGCAATTTTTTTTCCCATTTATGAAGAACAAAATTACTAAAATTATCAATAACTGTAACTCTTGTCAAAACCTTAAATATGATAGAAAACCCCAAAAAATTGAATTTCAAATTCCAGAGAACCCAGAAAAACCTTTAGACATTGTCCATATTGATATTTACAGTATAAGCAACCAAAAAATCTTAACTATCATAGATAAATTCTCAAAGTTTGCAGCAGCGTACACAATCCCAGCTAGAAATAGCCTGACTATAATAAAATCTCTCCTTCATTTTATGAGCCTTCACGGCATCCCAACAAAAATAATATCGGACCAAGGGGCAGAGTTCACATCTACAATTTTCAAAGATTTTGTTAACCAATATAACATAAATCAACACATTACATCATTGCAACAATCAAGCAGCAACTCCCCGGTCGAAAGACTCCACTCTACTATGACAGAAATATATAGGATCATTTATGCGAAAAACAGGGACAGACACCATGACGACATACTGAACGAAACTCTTATAACGTACAACAATTCAATTCACTCTACAACTAAATTGACACCCTATGAACTATTTTACGGGAGAACTTATAAATTTAAAAACATAAAATATAATAACGTTCACGACTACCTCAACAAACTTAATGAATTTCAGGAAGAATTATTCCCCCATATCAAAGAAAAATCAAGAGAACAAGTAATTAAGAATATAACTAAATTAAATCAGAACAGGGAAAAACCAGCAACTATTAAGTCAGGATCATTTATTTTTAGGAGAGAAAACAGAAGAAACAAACTCACTCCAAGATTTAGTAGACACAAAATCAAAAATAATAGACTTGTTACAGCTCTTACAACCAACAATCAAAAAATTCATAAATCTAAAATTAAAAAAAGACGTAAATTTCAGGTTAGCAGTCACCAGCCTAATAACAACAACGACAGGACAGAAAATGGAAGTACAAGACTTAACTAACAACCAAGGACTTTTGACATTTAAACTAGGAACTGCAAGAGCAATAGTGTCATACAAAAACCTAATACATATAGTTCAGCTCCAGAAATATGAAGAAAACATTAAAGCAATAGGTAATTCACTAGAGGTCTTTAAGACCATTGACGGTTTTAACGACTCTCTCAAAAAAATACAAATTAAATTCAAACAACTACAAAGTAGACTCCAAACTCTATCACCTAATATAAGACAAAAAAGAGGACTGATAAACGGACTAGGCACAGTTGTGAAAAGTATAACTGGAAATATGGACGCCGACGATGCTCTAAATATCAATAGGAAAATCGAAGAATTAACTCAAATACAAGATAATCTTGAAGAACAAGGAAGTAATCAAGATAGGCTCAATAAACAAATGATTAAAAGGTTTGATAACATTACGAACCATATAAACGACCAACAAAAACTTATTGAGAACTACTTGGTCAGAACTGAAAAAACGCTAGGAAACAGAATAAGAACCGAAGAAAACTCAATCAGATACATCCAATATTTAAATCAGATTAATTTTAACATAGAAATCTTGAACAATCACTTAGCTAACATAGCAGAATCCATAATTCTCGCTAAACTAAATATTATTTCAAAACAAATCCTTAGTAATGACGAGTTAACTTTTATCTACCATTCCTTACGAAATCAATCAGTCGATATTAAATCAGACGAACATATCTATGAGTTGTTGGAACTCCAGGCATATTATAACCACACAAATATAGTCTTCAACATCCAAATCCCAATCCTCAAGAGTGAAACATTCTCCTTTTTCCATTTAATCGCTATCCCAATAAAAAACAAACTACTTTCCACCAAACCCTTTTGCATCCTAAACAACAATGAAATTTAATATTTTGATAAAAAATGCGGAAAAATAGAAAACGTGTTCTATTGTAAAGCAACGACAACCCAAGATGTCAACATTGAAACCAGCTGCATTGCCAACCTGATCACAAACAGACCAGCACACTGCAACACACTAGATGTAGAAGAGGAACACCAAATTTCCCAACCAGAACCAAACTATATTTTGTTCCTAAACAGCCCTAAGACAGAGATCAAATCAACATGTGGCCCTAAAAAACAATATCTTCAAGGCACATTTCTGATCAATTTCCTGAACTGCAGTATTGAAGTCAACCAAATAACGTACGAGAACACGAACAACCTTTTCTTCGAAGAAACACATATCTACCCAACATCGTTTAACAATGTCCACACGTCACCAATGCGGAACGTTAATCTCCAAACGCTAAAGAACTATCATTTCGAGAACAAAGATGCAATCCACTACCTTCAAAGAAGTACTCAACGGAAAATCGTCATAAATTACTCCATCCTTTCAGCTATGACGATGTTTGGAGTACTCGCTATGATAACTTACCACATAAAAACCACTGACCATTCATCTAAATCATCATCCTACAACATCAACACAAACGATCAGCAAACACCAGCTCCTGCTTTCAACATCATGTTAGCTCCGGCAAAAGACGCTTACAGCCTCTTCACCCGTAAGCTAACTCCAGGGGGGGAGGAGTTACATGTCTAACCCCGGTCATTCACCACATTTCCCACAACCACAACATTATGTCAAGTCAATGGGCGGTACCAACAATCAAATTTAGAGACGACTTTAATATTTGAGCGAAATGAAGCATTATTTAATGGTCTCTATATAATTAACCATATATGCTACATTTTATTTTTTAGGTTCCGTACAAAAAATGGTTCATAATTTAGAGTTCACATAAATATTAAGTTTATAACATGTATGGCTAACTTTCTAGAGCTCTTTACATAATGGTTCATTTCACTCAAATATTAAAGTCGTCGCTTAATTTGATTGTTGGTAAGGCCCAATAACTTTATGTCATACAGTAATATTATATTTCACATTAAAGTCAATAGCATTTCAGTTTGCCTTATCATCAAAATAAATAATTATAATATTATATTTCACATTAAAGTCAATAGTAGTTTTCAGTTTGCCTTGTCATCAAGAATACCAAATAAATAATTGTATTAAGTAGATTTAAGGTTGAGTTTGATTTGAATAAACAACACGAAAGGTGTTCACCAAAAATTAATTAATTGTTTTTTTTTATGGAATTTCGCGATTGAATACTTAACTCCCGCTGCTATCACGAATTTTCGAAACACATGCAAACGTTGAGAGTTGTCATTCGGCCAAATCAATCAAATATTTGTGCAGCGACATGGCTGTGTTTGTTATTGCGTCGGAAAATGCGAATGACGAAATCAGCAACTTCCAAATGGGCAGATACGTCAGTACTAATGAAGCACTGTGGCGATTATTGTCATTTCAAATTCATGAAAGATATCCCACAGTTGTACATTTAGCAGTGCATTTGGAAAATGGCCAAAGAGTTTACTTCACTGAGGCTAATGCGGCACAACGAGCTGAGAGACCACCATCGACAACATTGACTAGCTTCTTTGCAATGTGTGAAGCAGATCCATTCGCAGCGACGCTGATGTACGTTGAAATGCCCAAGTATTACACTTGGAATCAATCAACAAAGAAATTCCAACGTCGCAAACAAGGAACCCCAGTTCCAGATTGGCCACAGGTGTTTTCCACTGATGCACTAGGTCGCATGTATACTGTTCATCCTAGAAATGATGAATGTTTTTATTTGCGACTGCTGTTGGTAAATGTACGTGGACCAAAATCGTTTGCGCATTTGAAAACTGTGAATGGCCAACAATGACAAACATATCGAGAAACATGTCAACTATTGGGTTTGCTGGAGAACGATTCTCATTGGAATTTAACACTTGCGGATTCAGTTGTTTCATCAAATGCGTACCAAATACGAACGTTGTTCGCAATTATCATCACCACATGTTTTCCTTCACAACCAATTCAGTTATGGAACAAATACAAAGACGACATATGTGAAGATATCTTGCATCGCTTGCGCATTCAAACGAATAATCCTGACATCCAAATAACCGATGAAATCTACAATGAAGGATTGATTCTGATTGAGGATCAATGCTTGACTATTGCAAACAAGCTACTGATTGAAGTAGGAATGATTGCGCTAAATCGATCGATGCACGATACATTCAACCAAGAATTAAATCGAGAGCTGCAATACAATGTTGATACATTGCAGGAATTCGTTCAAAATAATGTGCCGTTGCTGAAGGAACAGCAAAAACAAGTATACGAAACATTAATGCAAGCGGTGGACAATAATACTGGTGGTCTATTCTTCCTGGACGCACCTGGAGGAACAGGGAAAACATTTGTCATTTCATTGATTTTGGCCACTATTCGATCAAGATGTGACATAGCTTTGGTGTTAGCATCATCTGGAATTGCGGCGACTCTTCTAGATGGCGGTCGTACTGCACATTCTGCGCTTAAGTTGCCACTCAATTTAAGCACAATTGATACTCCAACATGCAATCAGCCCTATCACAAATTCCATCGTAATCGGAACTTTCACGAATTCCGACAAAAAACTATCATCAAATCCGTTCGCAACAGCAATTTGTATGGGATTTTCCACTACGATGGATTCTGTGATAGTTTTTTTGGGGATTCGTAACAAGTTTCCGATTACGATGGAATTCGTGATAGGGCTGAATATTTCCCGATCCAGTGCAATGGGAAAATTGATGATCCAATGCAAGCTCATTGTTTGGGATGAGTGCACAATGGCACATAAGAAATCACTTGAAGCACTTAACTTCACACTGAAGGATCTTCGGCGAAATAACAACATCTTTGGCGGCTTGATGATATTGTTGGCAGGCGATTTCAGGCAGACGTTGCCAGTAATTCCCCGTGGAACGCCTGCAGATGAATTGAATGCTTGCCTGAAGGCATCACCTTTATGGAATAACGTAAAAACATTATCGCTAACCACTAACATGAGAGTTCAACTTCAAAATGATCAAAGTGCTGCACAATTTTCCAAACAATTGTTAGCTGTTGGAAATGGAAAAGTCCAAGTTGATGCGACATCTGGATTAATTACTCTTACCAACGACTTTTGCCGATTTGTAGACTCTCAATTAGCTCTTATTGAAAATGTTTTCCCAAACATTAGTGAGAATTATCAGAATTATGCTTGGTTAAGTCAACGAGCAATTCTTGCCGCAAAGAATAATGATGTACACGCACTGAATTTCACCATTCAATCAAAAATTGCTGGTGATTTGGTGACATACAAATCCGTTGATCCCATAACAAATCCCGATGATGTAGTAAATTATCCAACGGAGTTTTTGAACTCTCTGGAGTTACCAGGATTTCCACCACATAACTTGCAACTCAAAGTTGGTACAGTTATTATGATATTGCGTAATTTGAATCCACCGCGACTTTGCAACGGTACTCGACTTTCGGTAAAAAAGACTTATGCCGAATTTGATTGAGGCAACCATTATTAACGGAAAGTACGCAGGTGAAAATGTATGTATGTGGGGGTCATTATTAGATAAGTATTGTATAATAATATCATAAGTAATTAAATAACAGATACTACCTTTTCAGACCGTCCGTCGCCACAAAACGATAATGCAACACGAATCAGCACATTCTTCCACAAATATGGTGTACGATTGCCGTCATCATCGCGACAGCGACGTCGCGACGACGACAGCAACCATACACCATAATGAGTCAACAAATAATCAAATAATGCAAAGATAAAATCATGACCTATTTAAATGGGTTTAAATAGCCATTCATGAGAAGGAATGAAAATAAGTAATACGAAAATGCCAAGACGAATTCTAAGAATACTATTGCTGGTTGGAGGAATACTAGGAGCGGGCTGGGTGCTGAGCTGGGCAAGCAGGGCGCTTGCCTGGTACCAGATGCTACGGAGGTTTGCGATATGGGATGGGATATAAGTTTCAGTTTCTGGTGTGCACTCGTGGGCGGCGGCGGTTTGGAAGATAGTTTCTATAAACATACAGTAAATGTAAAAGTATGTAAGTAATTTTTCTATGTCTTGTTTTGTTTTTTTTTTTTCTAAATTAAATAAAAAGCGTAAATGTTATATTACATTGAGAAAAGTCGTAGGTCTTTTATTTTCATATAAGTTCCTACATTTAGGGGCTCAACCGGGATATGAACTGAACTAATAATAATAAGACAAATTGTGAAAAGTGTTACGAATGGTTTAACAAAAGAGCTAAGATGAACAAAAAATTGCTAAGACGGAAAAGAGTTGGTAATAAATAATAATAAGACAAATTGTGAGAGTGCTACGAATGGTTTAACAAAAGAGCTAAGACGAACAAAAAATTGCTAAGACGGAAAAGAGTTGGTAAGAAATAATAATAAGACAAATTGTGAAAGTGTTACGAATGGTTTAACAAAAGAGCTAAGACGAACAAAAAATTGCTAAGACGGAAAAGAGTTGGCAAGAAATAATAATAAGACAAATTGTGAGAGTGCTACGAATGGTTTAACAAAAGAGCTAAGACGAACAAAAAATTGCTGAGACGGAAAAGATTTGGTAAGAAATAATATTAGTAAGTTTAAGAAGCAAATTATCTAAGAAGAAAAGAAAATCATTTAGAATTGATAAGAGGAAAAGAGGTGGGTTAAGCTGTAATTTTAGTTCAATAAACAAACGAACAATAAAAGGAAAAGTTATATTGCTAAGACAAAGAAGATACTATTTAGATTGAGAGAAGAAAATTAATTAAAGTTAGGCACGTGAGGGTATGGATGGATGACTTAAATGCATTCTTCACGACACGCGAGCTGCAAACATTTTTGAAGGAAAAGAAGCTATCATACCGATACTGCCTGAAAACGGACCTAGTGGAAAGGATTAGAAGGGCATTCGAAAATATTATGGTAAGCGAAATCAGAAGCGTGATAAAAGGTAGTGAGGATATCGAGCCAAAAGGAGACAAAGTGAAAACTCCTGTTTAGAAATGTTGAGGACTCACTGGAGCACTTTTCAGGAGAATCGGGGAAAAACCTAGCAGTATGGTTAAAAGATTTTGAAGATATTGCTGCCGTATGTCAGTGGAACGATATCCAAAAATTCCTGTACCCAAAGCGGCTATTAAGAGGGGCAGCCAGACTTGCGGTCGAGACCAAAACAGGCCTAACAAGCTATGAAGCACTGAAAGACGTATTAGTAACGGAGTTTCAAAAAACGAAGACCACCATCGAAGTGCACAGAGCGCTGGAAGCGAGGAAGAAGAAGACGACAGAGAGTCTCCTGGAGTATCTCTACTCAATGCAGCAACTGGCAAGTGAAGGGCAAGTCGATGAGGAGTCGCTGATAGAGTACATTCGCAATGGAATCCCAGATTCAATTCACAATAAGATGATCCTATACGAGGCCACCACATTAGAGGAACTTAAAAAGAAAATGGAGAACTACCGGCAAATGAAAAGGTTTATGCCAACTCAACAGGGGTTCGGTAAGAGCGGTAATAGTAGCGGGAAAGCGTTGATGCCTCTTGTAAGGGGAGGACAAACAGGTCAAACAGGACAAGGGAAAAGATGCCACAACTGCGGGTCGAAGTCGCATATAGCTGCTAGTTGTCCGGATAAGGGGAAGGGAACACGCTGTTTCAAATGTAATCAGTTCGGGCATATATCACCAGATTGCCAAGTGAAGAATGAAACACCGTCGACCTCAAGAGGGATTAGCCACGTAAATCGCATCGAGTTAGATGAGCGCCACATTCCAATAAATGTAAAAGGGAAGACATATTATGCTTTTGTGGATAACGGAAGCGACGTTTCGATAATCCATAAGTCATTCCAAGAGAAGATAAGTGAAGCAGAACCTCAGTTACCGAGAATGACGTTGAAAGGGTTTGGAGACAGCCCTCGAAAAACCCTAGGCTCATGTGTGTTAGAAGTACAGATTGGAACAGAAAAATATTTGAATCGCTTTCAGGTTGTACCGGATCAATGGGTTCCAGAGGAGATACTTCTTGGAAGAAATTTTTTAAAAAATGTCGAGATAGTCATCAGCGGCGGAAAAATTAAGATGGTCAAGAAGATAGAAGAGGAAAAGGGTATGAGGGAAGGGTACAATCTAGAAGAGAACGACATTTTTCAAATCGAATGGTACCAGAAAAGAGACACTGAAACGAAGTGGAAAGTCGGAAACGAAGAATATAGACAAGCAGTGAACGATATAGTAGATGCGTATAGGCCGAAAAGTCTAGCAAAGTCCTGCATTGAGATGAACATCGTATTGACAGACGATATCCCAGTTTTCCGTAAGGCGCGAATTCCTAGCGATTCCAGAAAGAGATGCAGTAAATTAACAAGTAAAAGAGTGGATAGATGAGGGAATCGTAATTCCAAGTCGGTCAGAATATGCCAGCCCGATAGTCCTGGTGAAGAAGAAGGACGGAAAGTATAGACTATGTATCGATTACCGAGAGTTAAACAAGAAGATGATAAAGGACAGATTTCCAATGACGGTGATGGAAGAGGTTTTCGAACTACTTCATGATGCAAAGATATTTATCACTTTAGATTTAAGGGATGGATTTTTCCATGTAGATGTAGCAAAGAGTAGCAGAAAATATACCTCATTCGTCACACCGGACGGGAAATATGAATTTCTTAAGGTACCGTTTGGACTATGCAACTCACCAGCTGCATTCCAAAGGTTTGTCAACCAAATTTTCCGAGAGCTGGTAGTACAAAAATATTTGCTGATATATGTATGTGAACGATATCATCATATTTGCAAAGAGTGAAGTCGAGGCATTGGAGAAGCTGAAGGTTGTACTAAGGGTAGCGGAGGAGTATGGACTGAAAATAAAATGGGAAAAGTGCAATTTCCTGTCACGTTCAGTAGAGTTTTTAGGGCATATTATAGGTAACGGAAGCATAAGGCCATCAGAGGAGAAGGTGAAAGCAGTACAGAAGTTTCCGGTACCGAGGAATGTGAAGCAGATACAAAGCTTTCTGGGACTCACTGGGTTTTTTAGGAAATTCGTTCTAAATTACTCACAGACAGCTAAACCTTTGTCAGATCTTTTAAGAAAAGAGAACAAATTTTTGATGGGAGAAAATGAAATGATTGCATTTAATGAACTAAAATCTTGTCTTTGCAGTGAGCCAGTTTTGAAACTGTTTAATCCAAGTTTGCCCACAGAACTCCATACAGACGCCAGCATAGAAGGATATGGAGGAGTGCTGCTGCAGAGACATGATGATGGACATTTCCACCCAACGTTCTTCCTGAGTTTCAAGACCAGTCGAGCTGAGAGAAAATTTACAAGCTACGAACTCGAAGTACTGGCGATAATGAAGTGTTTAGCCAAACTGAGAGTGTATCTACTGGGAATGGAGTTTACAATAATGACAGACTGCAAAGCGTTCGAGACTACAATGAAGAAGAGAGATTTATGTCCGCGAGTAGCAAGATGGGCGATCATGCTACAGGAATACTCTATGAAGGTTGTACACCGAGCAGGGAAGTCAATGAGACACGTAGATGCGTTAAGCAGATATCCAGTGACCATGAGAGTTACGTCCGAGACGTCACCAAAACCGTTACCCCGAAAACCTCCCACATTCCCCTTGCCTAACGGCACATTATTTTTATAATAACGGACGTCATTCAAACCGTTACCCCAAACACCTCCCATATTCCCCTTTTTGCCTAACGGCACATAATTAGTACAAAACAGTTTCCCACACAATTATGCATATATAGCACATTCCAATCCTAATCGGATGCATACCCTTTTCATTTCACAAATTAACAGAAAGTGATATTCATATTTCACAACCAAAATGAAATACGAATATTTTGTAAACAATTTACTTTTTGCTAACGCAATACATTTTATGAAGTTCAACTGAAGCATAATGCAATATTAAAAAGATTTTTCAAGAGAGTCTTAATACAACAATCTAGTAAGAAGGTGCAGCCTCGCTTTGGACAGCGGCCTTCTCTCTAGAATATAAAATACATTAAACAATTGTTAATTTCAAAAAGTATGTAATAATAAATATATAAAATACATTAAATAATTGTTAATTTCAAAAAGTATGTAATAATAAATAAATTTGTAAAAAGAAAAGAAGAATGAAATAGTTAATAAATAATAAAGAAAAAAATAAAGTGAAAAAAAAAAGAACAAAACGTTTAAGTTTTTTTTTATAATAAAGCTCGGAGACTCAAACGTAATTGGCGCAGTCGGCAATTTTTGAATACGTAAAATAAAAACGAATAAGTTGATAAAATTAATTTTGCGTTTGACGTAAGTCATTAAATTCGAAAAAAAAAAGAACCTTAAACTTCCGGCAAAGGAAAAATTTCGAAAAAGAAAAATAAAAAACTGTGCTCGTGTCTTTCAACAATTTCGAAAAAGAAAATTGAAAACCGTGTGCGTGACTCTAAAAATTTCGAAAAAGAAAAATAAAAAACTGTGCTCGTGTCTTTCAACAATTTCGAAAAAGGAAATTGAAAACCGTGTGCGTGACTCTAAAAATTTCGAAAAAGAAAAATAAAAAACTGTGCTCGTGTCTTTCAACAATTTCGAAAAAGAAAATTGAAAACCGTGTGCGTGACTCTAAAAATTTCGAAAAAGAAAAATAGAAAATCGTGCTTGTTTCTTTCAACATTTTGAAAAAAAAAGAAATTGAAAACCCTGTGCGTGACTCTAATTAAATTGGAAAAAGCAAAATAGAAAACTGTGTGAGTGTTCTTTAGAGGGTAGAAGCCTCTAAACAAACATTTTTAAATATTAATCGAAAACGAAATAATACGTTCGACGAACGCAGAGTCGAAAGAATGGCCCAAAACAACGTGGAGCAGTGCCTCGCTGTACTAACACAGCTTATGGCTAGCATGAACCAATCAACAAGTGTTAGAGCGAAGATAGAGAAGGAAATTCGGTTCCTGACACCATTCCAAGGAGAACCGAAGACACTGCCCTCTTTCGCAGCCTCAGTAACAAAAATTCTCGAAAATTACCAATTGGAACCCTATAGAAGACAGGTATTTGAGGTAATTTATGATACAAAAATCCTGGGAACAGCGAAACATTTTTTGGAAACGAACCCACCAACAGCTGGAACAACTTGAAGAAACATTTCAGAGCATCAAAAGATGAATTAACAATTACCAAGGAAATAAGAGTACTAAGAGTAAGAAGTATTTATGAACTAGATTATAAGATAAAAAATATTGTAGAAAATATAGCAGAATATGCTGCATTTAGTAATAATAGCAAAAAAAAACAGAAATTTTCAACGGAATGTTGACAATGAGGATAAAAGAAATTGTTTCAGGTGCGCTCGCATATGCAATCACAGGATTGCACGATCTTTCAGAAATTAGGGATAAAATAAGCACATTTATTGGACAAGATGAAGGAAATTTAAAAACAATCTTCTTTAATAATTCAAGTATACGGAATAGTTATCAAAATAGTCATAATAATACATACATTCAGGTACATTCAGGAGTAATTATAATAACAACAATAGTTCAGGACAAAATTTCAGTAACCAATCTCGACAAAGTAATTCAGGTCAATATAATTCTAACAACTTCAAAAATAGGACTAGTTCAGGACAATATTCAAAGAACCGTACACAACAAAACAATACAGACTCAAATCAATACAGAAATAACTCAGGAAACTTTAGACAAGAACCCATGGACACCTTATCCGCAAGTTACGCAAGGCGAGTTAATAACATCGAAACGAACTTGGATTTTCCCTTAACCAGCCTCCAAGAAAACTACCCTATTTAATAGTGGAAGCTAACAATAACACAAAACTTAGATTCTTAATAGATCCCGGCTCAGAAACCAGCATTATCAACCCTGGAATTTGTAACCCAAAATGGCAAATTAAACTTAATAACCCAGTTCAAATACTAACAACAAGTTCACCCTTACTAATCTATAATAAAGTTAGAATCCCATTATTCAAAGAGTTAGGAGAAAACAAAACGGCTGAATTTTTAGAATTTCGATTTCATCAAACATTAGATGGACTAATCGGAAATAACATCCTAATACCAGCAAATGCTATTTTAGACTTTAAAAACAGAAAACTATAACAATCAACGATAAGGAAACCCCAATATTTCTTTCCAAAGAAGATGAAGAATATAATGATAATTATTACAAGCAAATACCACAATTTGAGATGTACTATTATACAGAAATAAATAATGAACCCATTACTAAGCAAATTAGAATAAGTCACCTTAATGAGGAAGAAAAAGAAAAAATATTAAAATTAGTTTCACAATACTCGCAAATATTCTACCAAGAAGGTAGCGATCTATCATTTACAAATGTGATTAAGCACAAAATAGCTACAAAAAATGATATCCCTATCTATATTAAAAACTATAGGTACCCGGAGGTACACAGACAAGAAGTTAACTCACAAATCAAAGAAATGTTAGAGCAGGGCATCATACGACCAAGTAACTCGCCCTACTCTGCACCTATCTGGATCGTCCCAAAAAAGAAGGACGCATCTGGAAAAGATGAGTGGAGGATAGTAATCGACTATCGGAAACTTAATGAAGTAACGATAGACGATAAATTCCCAATACCGAATATGGAAGACATATTCGACAAATTGGGAAGAGCCATGTATTTTGCGACACTTGATTTGGCGAAAGGTTTTCACCAAATCGAGATTGCCGAAGAAGACGCAAAGAAAACAGCATTTTCGACTGGAAATGGTCACTACGAGTTCACTCGCATGCCATTCGGTTTGAAAAATGCTCCTTCGACGTTTCAACGCTTAATGAATTCCGTTCTTCATGAATTCATAGGTCACAAATGTTTAGTTTACTTAGATGACATTATTGTCTTCTCAACCAGCCTTGAAGAACATATTCTTTCATTGAAGAAAATTTTTGCGAAACTTCAAAAAGCCAACCTTAAAGTCCAATTAGATAAAAGCGAGTTTCTGAAAAAAGAAACAGAATTTTTAGGACATATCGTCACCACGGAAGGTATCAAGACCAACCCCAATAAAATACAAGCTATCCAAGATTACAAGATCCCGAAAACCGTCAAACAGATCAGGTCATTTTTAGGTATTACCGGATACTACCGGAAATTTATTAAAGATTACGGGAAGGTAGCAAAGCCGATGACATTATTCTTGAAAAAAAAAAATGCAAAGATTAATATAAAAGATCCAGATTACATTGAGAGTTTTGAAACCCTCAAGAAATTAATTACTTCAGACCCTATCCTTCGATATCCTGATTTTAACAAGAAATTCGTCTTGACAACTGACGCTTCAAATTATGCCCTAGGTGCGGTTTTATCACAAGACAATCATCCGTTGTGTTACGCAAGCCGTACACTCAATGAACATGAAATAAAATATTCAACCATTGAGAAAGAACTATTGGCAATTGTATGGGCCACAAAATATTTTAGGCCATACCTATACGGGAGAAAATTTACTATTCAGACTGACCATCGACCACTTGTTTGGTTGAGTTCGCTAAAAGAACCCAACATAAAACTACAAAGGTGGAAGATTAAATTAGAAGAATATAATTTCGATATCGAATACGTAGAGGGAAAAGCAAATCAGGTTGCAGATGGACTTTCCAGAATAGAGGTTTATTACAATGAAAATGCGATAAATCCTATAGAAGAAGAAAACCTAGTTGAAAACGAAAATCTTATCAGAGAAGAAAATCCTATCGAAGAAGAAAATCCAGAAGATTCACAATCAATGGTAGCTACAATCCATAGTGCTAGAGAAGATAGCAGCGATTATATTCCGATAATCGAAACCCCGGTAAATTTATACAAGACTCAAATAATTCTTATTAGTTCCAATAATGTAAGCAACCATAAAATATATAATATGTTTAACAAAAAAAGGATCGTAATAGAAATAAAAATCTTTAATGAAAATCTTATCCTAGAAATTATGAAAAAATTCATTCCACCCAAAGGAATAGTAGGTATTTTTGCAAAAGATGACAGTCTTTATGCTAAATTTCAGAATGTCTATATTAAATATTTTAGCAAGAACAAACTATTAAGGTTTATTAAATGCACTAAATTTTTAGGGGATCTCACAGACAGAGAAAAAGAATTATTAGTAATTTCAAAATCCCATAATTCCTTAAATCATAGGGGAATTAATGAAACATACGAGGAAATTAGAGATGTTTATTACACTCCTAATCTCAAAGAAAAAATTCAAAAATTCATAAATAATTGCGAAATTAGCAACAAATCGAAATACGAACGATCACCATATAAAATTCCTTTCAAAATAACCGAAACACCGACAAAACCAAATCAAGTATTACACATTGACATTTGGTATGCAAATATCAATTTAATGTATGTAACAATGATCGACAAATTTACAAAGCACGTAACTGTACAAGAAATAAAACATAGGACATGGACATCACTATTGAATACATTAGAATGTAGATTCGCCAATAACGGCATACCAAACAAGATAATTACGGACAATGAAACAGGATTTTCATCAATTGCGATCAAGGAATTCCTAAAAGAAAACCATGTCGACCTTCATATTACCACACCCTATCACAAGACAGGCAATTCGGATATCGAAAGATTCCACCAAACTCTTAACGAGCATATAAGGACATTTAATGCCGATGAAAACAACAAGGACAACCTACGAAATAAAGTATTAAAAGCTGTAACAATATACAATAAGACAATACATTCAACTACAAAACAGAGACCCATCGACTTTCTTAATGGAACTATAACAAACCAAGACTACCAGAAAATTATTGAATTAGTTAATACAAATAAAGAACGGTATATAAGTAAATTTAACAAGGACAAGACTGACATTGATCTTAAAGAAACAGACCATTCTTACCTTAAATGTAGAACAAATAATAAACTCAAAATTAAACATATAAAAGATAACACTGAAATAGTAGACGATGACCACGTAATTGACAGTAGAGGACGTACTTTCTATAAGACACAACTAAAAAGAAACTACAAATTCGAACAAAATTCTTAAGATATTTTCCTTTCAGATTTTATTCATGATCTTTCTATTAACTACAATGACAAGCGGACAAAAGATTGACATTCAAAATGCTAACGATGGAAATGGATTTCTGACCATAAGAGGCGAAGAAGTTAAGGTTATACAAAATTATTGCAAAATCTTACACGTAATAAATCTGACACTATGGACAGACAGCTTAAAATTAATAGAACACAACGTTCAGAAACTAACAAATACAGACGAGAACCCAACTATTTTACATGGACTTAATCAATTAGAAAACGAAATCAATAGCTTAACTCAGAAGGACAGACAAAAACGGGCATTATTCAA
The DNA here is from genome assembly GCA_911387755.1 of Chrysotoxum bicinctum. Taxonomy (NCBI): domain Eukaryota; kingdom Metazoa; phylum Arthropoda; class Insecta; order Diptera; family Syrphidae; genus Chrysotoxum; species Chrysotoxum bicinctum. The sequence continues at coordinate 5,632,605 of OU426991.1, forward strand.
CTTTGTAGGGAAAAGCCTTAAATATTTAGCAGGAACAATGGACTACGAGGACGAAGCAGAAATTAAATCAAGACTTAGCATAGACGAAGAGAACAATAAAAATCTTGTAAACGGACTTAACGACCAAATAAAAATCAACGCAAAATTCTACGAAAACATTAACAATATTACTGAACATATTAACAGACAACAGAGGGAAATAAAAGACCAGTTTTCATCATTAAGCAATGCAATTGATAAAGAAAATTTTAGAATCACTAACATGCAACACGCATTCCAAATTCAGTATGATATCCAGTTATTGAGTAACCAGGTGAAGAAAGTGAAAGAAAGTATTTTATTAAGTAAACTAGGTCTTCTAGGCAAAGATATTCTGTCACTAAAAGAAATTCAAAATTTTAACATCACACTCGAAAAATTGAAAGACATTAAAAGTTCTACCATATTTCACGAAAATCAAATAATTTTTATAATATTGATACCAAACTATACTAATACAAAATTCCATAGAGTTTTTATCGAACCAATTCCAAATTTTAAAAGTCTTGAGCTCTCTCCTAAATATAAGTCTTTGATCACAGATGGTCAAAATAATTTTATAGATAATGATAAAATGTTAAGACAAGAAAATTTAATCATGATAACTGATGATTGTATAAAAAATATTTTTGAAAAAAATACTTCATGTAATTTCATAGAAAACAAAAGCACTGAAATTAAACAATTAACAAATAATATTTTAATTCTTAAAAATATGCCAAAAACTATTGTAAACCATAACTGTAACGATTTTAAAATAGAAATCGAAGGAACTTACTTTGTAAAGTTTGAAAATTGTATAATTAAAATAAACAATATTAAATATGAAAATTTCATGTACTACGAAAGTTTCGTAATTCCAAACTTAAATAATGTTAAAATCAAAGCAATCGAATTGAACTTATCCACAACAGAAATACACGCGAAACATATTGAAAATAGAAAATTGATCGAAGAATTAAAATTTAATCATAAAACAAATTCAAATATTAATTACGGGTTTAATTTTATAATTTCGACATTACTAATTTCGTTTCTGATACTTTTTTTAAAAAAAGTTAATAAAATTAAAATAAATATTGAAAACAAGGATTCTCCGGAGCAGAATCTTAAGGGGGGAGGAGTTACGTCCGAGACGTCACCAAAACCGTTACCCCGAAAACCTCCCACATTCCCCTTGCCTAACGGCACATTATTTTTATAATAACGGACGTCATTCAAACCGTTACCCCAAACACCTCCCATATTCCCCTTTTTGCCTAACGGCACATAATTAGTACAAAACAGTTTCCCACACAATTATGCATATATAGCACATTCCAATCCTAATCGGATGCATACCCTTTTCATTTCACAAATTAACAGAAAGTGATATTCATATTTCACAACCAAAATGAAATACGAATATTTTGTAAACAATTTACTTTTTGCTAACGCAATACATTTTATGAAGTTCAACTGAAGCATAATGCAATATTAAAAAGATTTTTCAAGAGAGTCTTAATACAACAATCTAGTAAGAAGGTGCAGCCTCGCTTTGGACAGCGGCCTTCTCTCTAGAATATAAAATACATTAAACAATTGTTAATTTCAAAAAGTATGTAATAATAAATATATAAAATACATTAAATAATTGTTAATTTCAAAAAGTATGTAATAATAAATAAATTTGTAAAAAGAAAAGAAAAATGAAATAGTTAATAAATAATAAAGAAAAAAATAAAGTGAAAAAAAAAAGAACAAAACGTTTAAGTTTTTTTTTATAATAAAGCTCGGAGACTCATACACCGGATAAAATCCGCACAAGGTAAAGACGAGTTTTGCCAATTAATAATTGATATAATTACAGCTGTTGGTGCGTATAAGGACTATGAACTAAGAAGCGGATTGCTGTACAAGTTCGAAGGAGGTGTTCACTTATTAGTTGTTCCCAAGTCGCTACAGAAGGAAATCATTCGTAATGTGCATATCTAGGGGCACATAAGTGCACGAAAAGTGGAAGCCATAGTAAAGCAAGATTACCATATACCGAAGCTCATGGGATGCATAGAGAATGTGTTGGCAAACTGCGTGGCCTGTAAAAAAAGGCCTAAGGGTTCTTGCACCCCATTGAGAAGAGTGACGTACCGTTACACACGCTACATATCGACCACGTAGGACCGCTTCCATCTACTAACAAATTTTATAACTACTTGTTCGTGGTGGTTGATGGTTTTACGAAGTTCACCTGGATATATCCAGTGAAGACCACGAAGTGTGAGGAGGCAATAAAACGTTTAGACCAGCAGAGTGAAATATTCGGGAACCCAACACGTCTGATTTCCGATAAAGGCGCCGCGTTTACGGCAAACGCGTTCAAGGAGTATTGTGACGAAAGGGGGATTCATCACATATTAACTACGACCGGAGTACCGAGGGGCAACGGGCAGGTTGAGAGAATCAACAAAATAGTTATTGAGGTACTGTCAAAGGTAGCAGTAGCAGACCCAACCAAATGGTATCAACACGTAGGGCAGGTCCAGCGAGCTATTAATTCAACTGTGTCGCGAAGCACGAAGAGGAGTCCATTCCAACTGATGTTAGGGGCAACCATGCGTCGAGCGGAAGATTTTGAGATAAGGAAGCTGTTGGAAGATGTCATCTTAGATGATTTTGAAACGAATCGAGACGAAATGAGAAAAACAGCAAAGGCAGAGATAAGCAAGGTTCAAGCTGAAAACCAAAAAACCTATAACAAGAAAAGGAGAGCAGCACATGAGTACAAGATCAGTGATCTTGTCGCTATCAAAAGAACGCAGTTTGGGACTGGGCTGAAGCTACACGCCAGTTTCTTAGGGCCGTACGAGGTAACTAAAGTAAAGAGAAATGAAAGATATGAAGTAAAAAAAGTGGGTCAACATGGGGGACCTAACGTGACGGGTACATCAGCTGACTATATGAGGCCCTGGGTGGCCGACGGAGAGGGGGATGACCTAGATGACTCTGAAGACGAAGGCGACATCGACTGAGGACAGTCGATTTTCCTCAGGATGGCCGGATGTGGGGGTCATTATTAGATAAGTATTGTATAATAATATCATAAGTAATTAAATAACAGATACTACCTTTTGAGACCGTCGCCACAAAACGATAATGCAACACGAATCAGCACATTCTTCCACAAATATGGTGTACGATTGCCGTCATCATCGCGACAGCGACGCACAGTGCGTCGATCAATGGAAAAAAATCGCGCGATGGATGTGTGCTCGCCTGTGAACCTCATGATCACAGGTTCGATCCCTGCCGTCGTCTATGTCGTTTTAAAACCTTCTAAAAATTGTCATCAATGGGTTGCTGGTTTACTCATTACATGTTGTTCAGGCATAACACTAACAACATGTAATTGAGTTAAAGTAGTATGCCCAACAAGGATGAACACGAATAAAATAATGTGAATTATAAGCGACATAGAAATAAGACACGGCATTCTCCGCTTTAGTTCAGCCGCCATCCCTGGAGATAAAATATCTGAGACAACAACCTTCAGTCTCAGAACATCGTGCCACACATCTTTCCTATCCTTCTTTCTCTTCCGTAACTTCACGCCCGCGCTGTGTTGAAACATTTAAAGGGTAATCATAATCCCTTGAACACGGGTAGATTATAAAAAAAAAAAAAAAAAAACTAAACATGATAATAATACACGCAAAAGTCATGGTAAAGTCACTAATAAGTGAACTGTAACTTTTTTGTAAGATAATATTCACCCCCCTGCTGCCTGCCCACCACAAAACATGAGCTTAGTTGATTATTCAAATCGAGAACGTTTGCACTGGTTCTTGAAGCCTTGGCCTGCAGAGTAAAATAATTATCTAAATAAACCGGTTTTCAGTCAGATCTTATTCACTAAGGTAAGTACAACTTATTTGTTTTTTTTACTGTTACTTTTCGACAGATTTTTGACAGTTTTTACTAAGTCTAACATGCACCTCTTTAACGAGCTACTATTCAACCTTCAGTAGTGATTTTAAAACGAGTGTTGCTGGTTGTCGTGAAATTTTTTTTTTTAAGTGAAGCTAACAGTGTGGGCTTTCCGACGGTGTAAAAATTATCTGCGCCAACTTGCGCCTTTTTTTATAAACGCCATTTACTCCCCTGTTTATTTAAAGGATGTTTACCAATAGGGAGCTTTTTCAGCAATGGTCAACCCATTCTACCAACAGATTTGCTGCTGTTCTAGAGTTTATTAAAAAAAACGTAATTGAGGATGCAAGAAATGAAGCCAATTTAAGAAGACATGTTTTTACATTTTGTTCAAACATAAAAAAAAAGGTGGCAAAAGTGCAGTAGGAAGCTTGATCGTTTTCTAGAATGGAACAGGGACTGGCTCAATCTGGTGCACTCTTTTCCGGACAGCATTTCTCACATGAAATCTAATAATCAAAATCTAAAAAATAAACGTGGAAGGCCGATAAAACCCTTTGACGAGTGTTGCAAAAAAACTAAGAAGCAGAGAGTGGAAGAGCTGGTGAAGACAAGATCTTTTGACGAACTAAGGTTTGCATCAACACAAGCAGCCACAAATTCATCGTCTTCAAGGTCCTTAGTGGAAGAAAATAAGGTTTTTTCATCCGAAGAAGCTTTGACACTGTACCTTGACCTGGATTTAAATGAAGGAAGCTACCAAGTTTTGAGAAACGCTGTAAACACTACACAAAGATTGTTTTCCAAGCATCTACGCTCTACGCCGGATAAAACAAGGTATGTTGCCAAAATCAATTGTGAATGAAACATCTGCTGAGGTGGATTTTGAAGATGTTATGGCTAAAACCGTTGAAAGCATATCAAAATCTGTTATTATCAGAAAAGACACAAAAGCCAGATTGGTCTGCAAGTGGGGCTTTGACGGTAGTGGTAGCCACAGTGTCTATAAAATTAGATTTGACAATGCAGACAATTCGGACGAATATTTATTCTTGGTCGCATTTGCTCCCTTAAAATTAATTGACATTGATTCGGGAGAATCTCTTTGGATAAATGCTCGACCTGGATCTATTTTGTATTGTAGGCCCCTTAAGTTTTTGTTTCGTAAAGAGTGTCCTGAGCTGGTGAAAGAAGAGGAGGCTAACATGCAAGCTAAAATAAACCAACTTGGTGAAACTACTGTATGTGTAGCTGGGCATAGCTTCAGAGTTTCATTCGAATTTCACTTAACCATGGTTGATGGAAGTGTGTGTAATGTGCTGTCGGAAACCAACTCTTCTTCAAAATGCTACATCTGTGGTGCATTACCCAGCGAAATGAACACAGTCAAGTGTTACGAGAAAACTCCTAAGGAAGACAACTATCGGTTTGGCTTATCCACTCTTCATCTTTGGATAAGAACATTTGAATGCATGTTACACATTGCATATAGATTAAATTTTAAACAATGGCGAGTTCAAGGAGAAGAAAACAAAACTGTGTTCAAAGAGGAAAAAAAACGAATCCAGTCAGAATTTAAGGCAAAAATGGGTTTAAATGTGGACCATCCTAGGCAAGGTTTTGGTTCATCCAATGATGGCAATACTGCCAGAACTTTTTTTTCTGACCCTAAACAAAGTTCTGAAATAACAAAAATAAATCATACATTGATTGAAAGATTTTCAATAATCTTACGTGTTATTTCATCGGGTGCTGAAATCGACCTTGAAAAATTCGATTTGTTACTCTGTGAAACTAAGAACCTTTACTTAGAATTGTATGGTTGGTATTACATGCCCTGTACAGGTACACTACACAAGCTTTTCTTTCATGGGATTGAAATTATGAAAAGTTTTCAAATACCAATTGGACAAATGTCTGAGGAAGCACTAGAGGGCTTACACAAGACTTTTCGTCGCACTAGGCTCTGTCATGCAAGAAAGTCCTCGAGATCTAACAACATACAAGATGTTATAAATTATTTGTTGTTAATATCTGATCCCCTTGTTTCATTACAAAGAAAAATTGTGCGCAAACAAAGACATTTTGATGCAAATATAAAAAACTTCCTTATTTTTAGTGAAGAACATGATTGTTCTTGTGATGATTAAGAATATTTTATTTTAAGTTTTATTTTTTAATTTTAAATTCAAGTGTTGAAAAATCTTTTCTTTTATATTCCCTAAGCTTACAAACAAATTTGAAAACTATATTTTTACTTTATTACTTTGTGTAAACTTTATTTTTTGTTTTAATAAATCATAAACATAAAAAAAAAAAACTTAATCTGAGCTTTGATTTTTTTCCTTACTTTCTATTGACTCGACGCACTGTGCGACGTCGCGACGACGGACAGCAACCATACACCATAATGAGTCAACAAATAATCAAATAATGCAAAGATAAAATCATGACCTATTTAAATGGGTTTAAATAGCCATTCATGAGAAGGAATGAAAATAAGTAATACGAAAATGCCAAGACGAATTCTAAGAATACTATTGCTGGTTGGAGGAATACTAGGAGCGGGCTGGGTGCTGAGCTGGGCAAGCAGGGCGCTTGCCTGGTACCAGATGCTACGGAGGTTTGCGATATGGGATGGGATATAAGTTTCAGTTTCTGGTGTGCACTCGTGGGCGGCGGCGGTTTGGAAGATAGTTTCTATAAACATACAGTAAATGATAAAAGTATTTAAGTAATTTTTCTATGTCTTGTTTTGTTTTTTTTTCTAAATTAAATAAAAAGCGTAAATGTTATATTACATTGAGAAAAGTCGTAGGTCTTTTATTTTCATATAAGTTCCTACATGTATTCCTCGAATACCAATGATTCCGACTGATCTTCCGTTTGACTTCAAACAATTGCAATTTCCAGTTCGCAATGACAATTAACAAGTCGCAAGGCCAATCGCTTAGTGTTTGCGGGAAAAATTTAGAAAATCATTGTTTTTCACATGGGCAGTTATACGTTGCGTATTTACGAGTTGGGAAACCATCCGCTATGTTTGTGTTAACGTCAGACCAAAAAACAAAAAATGTGGTTTACCAAAGAGCACTTCAATGAAACGGATAATTTGCGGACACGTATAACGCTTCGATTCAGTATTTACTTTGGATTCACTTTCATTTACTTAGAGAAGTTCAACTAAATAACACTTCATTTTTGTAATCGAAATTAATCCATTACTGTTGTGAAATGAAATAAAATTTTTCCTTTTCAAATATAAAACAAAAAAAAATTTTGTCTTCATCTTTTAATCACCAAACGAAATGTTACATAAAACGAAGCCATCTGGTGGCGAAACGGAGTTCGCCCGGTTTGCTCGTTTTTAATAAATTCTCTTTTCTTATTGAATCTACAAATGTCAATCTCAAATCCGAACTCTTTAAAAATAATTTTTATGCTCAAAATCGATCAAACTTTGCTTATAGATAAATTTTAGATTTTAAGAAATATTGTAAGCTTTACGTTAGCATTAACGTATTGAAATAAATAAATGATTGAGTCACAAAATAATGCCCCAGAATATATTAGATTATTAAGATAAGATGTAAAATGCCGATGCATTAATTATAGGTGTTTCAGTAATGAAGAATGATATTGATAAGTGGGGATAACCCAACATTTTTAATAGAATTAAGTAGTAGAAATAGCTGTAAGAATTTGTAAATAAAAACAGTCTAAAAACACAAACCATTGGACTCTTATCTAATAGCGGCACACTTGCCATTCATTATTAGAAAGCTGCCCTTTATTAAGCATTAAGATAGCGTGCTACGCTAAAATAGCTTAGGGATTATAGGGAATACACGTTATATGGCGATCCTGCCAACTTTACGTAACTGAGCTGAAGAAGTAGAGTTTCGCTGGGTCCCTCATCGAGTGCGGTCATCTCGACTAAATTAAGAAATAATAATTTAAATAAAGATTCCTATTTAGAACTAAATACTTGTGTTCGGCAAAGTGCCCTATAATTTCTAATTTTCAGAACGACCGGCCTCCTGGAGATTTGGTGATCAACCCAAACAAAGTAAATTAAACATCCAACTTAAGCGATTCTGGGAAATAGAGGAAGCTCCATACCAAGACGAAACGATGAATCAGAATAATAAAATTGGGGAAGGATACCGAAAATTTATCTAAGAATATTTAACCCTTTGACAAATGAAGCCAATTAAGCAGATTACGAATTCTGATGATGAAATATATTATGTGTTTCATCCAAAATAGACAATGGAGTAAGTCTAAATGACAACATGACCTACTCGTATTAACGATACTTCTACGTTGGCGGAAGTATGTATAAGTACGTCTTCACAGTAGACATAGAAAAGGTCTACAGACAAATAAAAAATCGATGATTAAGACATGAAATATAAAGGAATACTATGGAGATTCTCACCCGAAGAAACTATTAACCCATTTCCGGCTACGCTACGTTGAGAAAACGCAACGTCATGTTTGTGAGCGTCTCTAGTGTTGTGTATACCAATGTGTATACCATAACCAAGTCAAAATATACATAAAAATAAACAAACTCTATTTCCATACGCTGCGACCCACATCTGGTTATGTTAAATATGAACTGTCAGCAATAATTGACAACAACGTTTATTGAACCGATCGTATGGCATGTCACCACAGTCGGTCACTGTGTATGAAATATGAGTAGTAAAACATTAAAAATATATTTTGTTTATGCCTGCAAGATTGCGTCACGATGGGGATACCTTTAATTGTTTTGATTAAATGGGCCACTAAATCGATGACGATCTTTGAGGTCATAAACAAAACTTATGTTATATTGTAAGAAATAATTTTGTATAAATAATAGAATACTTATCAATAAAAGTTAGTCTAAACGTGAAAACGATTAATACTCATTAACTCTGTCGGCTGAAGAGCTCAGTATAGTACTTATATAAAATCGTGCAATTTACTTTGCTCGGAATAATAAGCGGCTGATTTCAGCTAATAATAAATACAATATAGCATTACATGGCGATCTTGCTCAAAAAACCGAGCACACTATAAATGACAACATTGAACGAAATAAACGTACTATCCCAATATACACCGCAACGGGTGAACGAAGAAGCGCCAAAATATACCGCGACACCAAAGAACGCCGGACCAAAGCCGATTACCAAAAGACAGCAGAAAAAACCCATCATAAAGAAAAAACGAGATGGACAAAAAGGGCAATTTTAAAGGAATTGTGTCGATCTCTAAAGAATCATAAACATTTCTCAAGGGGAAACAAAAAAAAAACCTTATACAACAACTAAAGGACATAAAAAGCAGAGGTTGAAGTAAAAACAGTATGGGAGGAAAGATGTCAAAGGAAGAGATAATAAACAATAACGTAGCAGCTGCAGCAGCATCAACAGCAGTACCAACATTATCACTTAATGATAAGATAGTGTTTGTAAATTGTTTCTTTTTATTATCATCTTATTACTTAAATTAAACTCCCATTATAAGAAATATCTGAGGAAACATGCACTTAAAACATTAAATGTCTATATGTTTTTTTCTAAAAAAATAAACTACAATCCACATGAAGTTACAAATTTTAAAGGATATTTTGACTAATTTAAAGATATCACCCAACAGGACATATAAACAAAAATACATAGACAAGACAAGCAGACAAATTAATACCATTTGGGAAGTAGCTCGTATAGAGAATATTGTTCAAATAAAATTAGAATTTGACGAAGTAATTTCGGCAATCCATAGCTACTTAAAATTAAAAATTGAAGTCATAGCAAACTTTGATTTAGCTACAGCAACCAAGGTTATACCTGAATTTCAGGGTAGTCGGAAAGATTTGAATAACTTTTTAGGTTTGATAGAATTCTATCATAACACGCTAGAAACTACTCAGAAAGCAATTCTCATCGAATTCATTTTAGCTACAAAATTATCCGAAAAGGTTAAAAACAAACTTCAAACACAAAACTCCCCAAAAGATCTTCTAGAACTAAAAAATACTTTAAAATCACTACACAAATCAAATAAAAATGTATCAACTTTGCATAGTGAAAAATCGAGGTGCTATCAAGGAAACCAAAATGTGTCAACTTTTGCTTCACGCATAGAATCATTACTAGCCCAACTAAATGACTAACAAATTTCTGATCAAGGTACAGATCATAGAGAAATTATAGTAAAGCTTAATGATCAAGCAGGGTTAACAGCATTCAAAATGGTCTATCAGAACCATATAAATCACTCGTACTAGCTGCAAGACCAGCCAAACTCGCAGAAGCGATACATATTACTTTAGAGATAAGCCCAAATCAATCAAATCATATAATGCATTTTAATCGGGAACAAATAGGTAGAAACAATTACAGAGGAAGATCAAACAGATATTATAACAATAATTCGAACAGAACTCATAATAATACTACTGATAATGATAGGCACCAAAATCAAAATAGAGGTAATAATAACAACAGAGGTTATAACAACAGAAGGTATAACAACAACGGAGAGAGAAATAATAATCATTCTCAACAACATTTTCACGGAAATGGATCAAATCCTGGTCAACTTCCAAAAGAAGATAATCCATTTAAAAAATGATAAGAAAAATACTAATTTCATAAATATAAGAATCCAAGGTAGATATAAACCTATGACTCTACTCATCGATACGGGAGCCGACATTTCAATAATAAAGAACAAAGTATTAAATAACAATAATAAAATAAAATATTATAAAAATTGTAAAATAAGTGGAATAGCAAATGAATCCATAATGACTATAGGAGCCACGGAACTAGATCTATGCTTAAACGAAATATCAATCAAGCATACATTTAATGTAATAGAAAGTGTTCACGAACAGAAAGAATAAGAACCTTATGCACATTATAATCAAAATGCATACTGAATCTAATCGCGACCTACCTCAAAATAAAACTATGCGAATACATTTAGTATAAAACAGCAAAGTAAAGTTCATTAAACGACAAGAAGGCCGGATGCTCGAAACATAATGCCCAACCAAAAGAAAATTCATCTTGAACTGCCACTGCAGGTTAACAAACTAATGGTGTAGTACTGGCATGTGTTTCGCGTATACGACATTCGACCCGTCAATAAATTAATGCATTTTGTCAAACAAGCATAATTTGTATTAGTATCATTTCTAAAATAATTATTGTTAATGTAAGCTATTGTATAAATATTCCCCACTTTGGGACAATAAAACATATTCTAACAAGAATCGCCAGACTTATCGTTATTATTTTGTGTTAGCTATCCCCCACCAGTAATAAAGTGGATTAATTGTCAATTGGTATTTAAACCGATTTCACCTCCATCATTAAAATAGTCACGGTATTGTACCCTGGCTACTATTCATTATTCGTAGAGACAAAAGAGTCTCTCCGTCAACAGAAAGTAAAATTAATTTAACTAAATTTTTTTATTAAAGTATAATTTGTAAGATTGACTACGAAACATATACATTAACATTTTTCATAAATAATGAAGAAATAATACTACCTATGAATATGAATACAAAAGAAATTCATGACAATATAATTCTACCCCCAAGAACAGAAATTGTTCACAAAATAAATTTAGAAATTAATGAAGATAGTATTATACATGGGAAGGAAATTAAGAAAGGTGTATTTTTAGCTAATACAATAATTCCAGCAGAAGAATATAAGCATATTAAACTTTTAAATACAGCAGAAGATAATATAGTCCTAAAACACATTTCATTTTACATAGAACCAATCTCTAGTTATCAAATATTACACTTTAAAAGTAATTAAGAAGATGAAGATAGATTTAAGAAGATTAAAAATGAAATAAGAATAGATAATCTAGATGAAAACGCAAAAGATGAAGTTTTTAGAATATGTAAACAATTTCAAAATATATTTCATTTAGAAGGAGAAGATTTAACCAAAAACAATTTTTATGAACAAGAGATAACAACCACGGATAAAACGCCAGTATATATAAAAAATTACAGGCTACCACATGCAAACCTTCAAGAGCTAAAAGACCAAGTTGACAAATTACTAGATGAATATACAATTTTTATGAACAAAAGATATCAACCACGAATAAAACCCCAGTATATATACAAAATTACAGGCTACCACATGCAAACCTTCAAGAGCTAAAAGACCAAGTTGACAAATTACTAGATGAATATATTTGTTCGGTCATCGACCGACGACCGATAAAATAAACCCTTCATCAGGGTGATTGCTGATACATCATTTGTGTCTACCAACTATTTGGTGCCTTCCGCACCCACCACCAGCCGAGCATCATCATTTACAAGCCAGCGACACGATGGATACTTTTCTATCAGCTACACAGCAACCAACGAAATCGTCACCCACAAGCCAGTGACGATACGAAATACTTTTCTGTGCACAAGGTACGAGTACACAGACACACACACTCCATATAGTCATATATGAGGGATCGTGTCATTCAGTGGATAGCATAGCATAGCACCATGGGTTGCTTACAGTCTGGACTATGGACACCAGATACTTATTGTCGCCAAACGATCGTTGCTGCCTATATTTTCCATGGATAAATATAGCGGTACACTGGAGGTTCACGTTCTTGGAAGAACAAATAAACAACGGAACGACGATGGCTTACTATCCCACGGATCTTGGCAATAGCTGCTGGTGTCGGCACATTCTTTCTGGTGTGCCGTTGGATATCAAAGGCGTGGGCATGGTATCAACTGTATCAACTATTGGACTCCCTGCACCTGTCGGAGCTATGGTGACGCTGCAATTTTGGACACTGGTTGGTGGTTTCGATGCTACTATGGGGACTTGGTCAAGTGAGTCTACTATTCGCATTCTCTTGGAGTTCACCTCGTTGTCAGTATAACTTTCGCGCTCTTGGAACTCACCCCGTTGGCTGTTTCTATTCGTTTTGCAATTCTATCATGGATATATCATTGTTGAAAACTAGTACAATTTATTTATAAGAATTAAAGTCATAAAACAAAACAACTTTGTGTTCGACAAAGTGTCCTTTAAGAAATTTCAGTTTCACAACTCCCGACCCCTGTGTTCGGAAGTTTCATTCCCCGACATTTTTGGTGCCTCCTGTGAGGACTAATTGGGACTTGAATTCGTGTGTCCCTTGCGTCAAATAGCAGTTAATTTGGTGGCTTAAATTCGTGTGTCCCCTGCGACATTAGTGGTACTTTTTCTACCTACCTACTGGTGGTTTGTGCCTTTGGTGGTAATAACGGTTATCATATACAATTTAGTGTTCGACATCTGACTTTAAAAAACGGCTCATTTTACCAAAAGATCCGCGGCCTGCACCACCATCAAGAGGATGCATGCAAGCATCACTCCTGAATACGTTCGGGATTGAGACGCCGTCCGCGTCAACCTAGAGCAGCGGGCTCTCGATCAGCAGCTCGAGCGCTTCTAGTTGGCTCATGACGAGGCGCTGCTCGAGCTTAAAGGTGAGGCATCGAGCTTGGAGATGCATGACGCACTCCTACTTACTGTACAAGACCAGTACAGAACCTTGAATACGTTTTACGTGGACACCTGCCGTTAAGGCTTAATTCCACGGCGAGCCTACTCACATATCGGAGTCAAATTAAGCGTTGACCACCGCCCCGAAGCAGCATTACACCACTCCAGTAGCAAATTTGCAAACATCTTAAGGCATGTTCACACCCCTTGCTAAGGAGCGAGGCCTATCTAACGCCTCTTGCATCCAAGATAAATCTTGGACACCAATTGTTTCCACGATGTTGGCAACCACAGCCACCACGATACTCCCACTAGGGGGCCTACCTCATAGATAGTCTGAAGCAGAGGGGCCTAGCGTCTTGCGACATCAGAAACCACCTCCACCTCCTGGGCACTATCTCCCGTGGTACCAGAATATAGCTTCCGGTGGAGCTTCGCAACCGTGAAGGTCTCTTCTAGATGAGCGCCTTAACACTCGAGGCCTAGCAACCTCCGATATGCACACTCAAACATCAACCAAGGCAGAAGCCAATAGCCAAATGTACATACCTACACCCTAAAAACCCCAAGCAAAAACACCCAGACATCCCAACGAAATTGGATCGCAACACGCGCCATCCAAGCCGTTCAACACAACGTAAACAGAGGAAACCTCATGGAGGGCGCGATACGCAGACAGCGCACCCAGCCTCGCTAAGAGACCCAGAAAACAGACACAAAAATGGCCAAAAACTACTACAGAACACACACAAAAACTACGACCACCAGCTTGAGTTGGTGAGAACACGCACGAGCCACAGACACTGTGCACCCCCAGATCGTAGTACCTTATTCAGGCACTTTGATCAGGATGACCAAGCACACATATTAGGCACCCCCAGCTCCAGACACTCCCCACAGTAGTTTATTCCCCAATGCCACCGAGTCAGCGACTCAGGACAAAGGGCGCAACCACCACAGCAGGTCGCGCAGGGAGTGAACCCATGACCAGCGATGAATGAGTCAAGATGAGACCCGTTAAGGCCCCTGTCCCGCCCAAACACCACCAGCCATGGTTATAGGACGAGCAAGTGAGTCAGGACGAGACCTATATCGGTCCCTGCCCCGCACAACACTCACCGGTCCCAGCCCAAGGGGTTGTGGACTTAGATGCCCAACCTAACAGCATGCCAGGCTCCCTCGGAGGAACATAGCCGCGACCCACACTAGCCCCAGATTGAACTTCAGGCGATCAACCTGTCTCTCAAGCCAACAGAGACATACAGACATAGCCTGCAATCCATGTCGACAAGAAATCCAGTACCGCCAACGAAAGCCAATACTGGGTGAACCCCAAAACGCCGCGGTATCTACAACGAGGACAAACAGATGCCATCATTGCCTCCGAATCCGAAAGACTCTTTCGGCAAAGCTGGCAAGATTTTCAGCCGTCTCACTCGTACAGAGGACACGACTGAAATCCCATGCACCATCAAGCCAAACCACACCCATCGCAGAGATCTCTGAAACGAGCGTATCTCGGACACTCAGTCAACACATGCTTTAAATCCTCTCTCGCAGCTCCACACGAACAATTAGCCAAAGTGGCCAAGGTCCTCTCATGCAAAAATGCATTCAAGGAACCATGACCAGTCAACAGAAAGCCAGTGAAGAGTGAGAAGTCCAGGCATTCTCGCTTGCACGCCCTCTCAACCTCAGGGAGAAACTGGTGGGTGGTTCTGCCCTTATCACTGTCAGTCCAACGAGACTGCCATCTGGAGAACACACACTCCCTCAACAAAGCTTTTCTGTCACGGACACCCAAATCGCGAGCACCCATGACCTCACTCCAGTCAGATGCGAAAAGCTGTCGCTGCCTCACCAACCTGCCGGTAATACCAATACGCATCACCTCCAGGTCAAGTGGAGGCACACCAGCCAACACTTGAAGAGCCTCAGTAGAGACAGTTCTGCAGACTCTAAGCGAACCAAGGAGCATAGTCCTCTGCAAAGAGAGAATCTTGCTTCTACCTGTCACGGTCTTAGCAACATCGTACCACACACATGAACCGAATGTTGCACAAGCAACAAACAGCCCATTGTATAAAATTCGAGCCGCACGACCAGACAGGGCCCAGTCACACTTGAGAACCCTGCAGACTGCTGGCACAAGAGAGCTGAGCCTATTTCTCACCTGCAAAAGATGAGGAAAAAAGCACATTCTCTCTCCGATGGTAATTCCAAGGTACCTGACTTCCGTCACATACCTTAGACTCACCCCACCAACCCTTACAAGTGGAGGCCGATTCAAAGACAATTTGCCCTTGAGCAACATCATAGATGTGTTTTCCACAGCAACCTCCACCCCAACACCCGCACCCCAAGCAGCCACCAAACCCATAACCTCCGTACCCCTGCTTTCCAGCTCAGCACGAGACTGGCCTTCAATTAGGAGTAGAAGATCATCGGCATAGGCAACACACCTGCAATACGACTGCCAGGATGAAAGACGCTGTAGCAGAGTATCCATCATTAGGTTCCAAATATATGGACCCCCAACAGACCCCTGAGGACATCCCCTTTCAACATCCAACTCAACGCAATCAAAAGAACTCACAACTCGCACATTTCCACTCCAGAGGAAAGTAATTTTCCCTGATACAGCTCGAGTATAATGCCATCAGGTATTCGGGAACCGCCGCCCAGATGGCTTTCACCATCCCGCCAGTCAGTCCATCAAATCCCGGTGACTTCCTCGATTTCAGCCTAGCTATGGCACAGCCAATCTCACGCCGCACATAGGTCAATTTTTCACATTTATGCGGCCAAAAACATTCATCCACTTATATTCTTTGTATTGGGTTTTATATGGCGAAAAAAAATATAATTTTAATAAAAAAACTATTTTGAGGTAAATTTAGAAATATTTTGAGGTTTTTTAATTTATAATAATAACATTTAGATATTTATAATTATTGATTTAAGAAAATAAAATTTTTTTAACTTTATTTTTTTACTTTTTTAACAATTTTTCAGCTCATAAAAAATAATAAAAATAATAATTATTTAAACTTAATTCATAATACTCGTAATTCAATAACAAATTCGTCTAGTGGTTCAATGCCTGAATCGGGTTCGGTGTTAGAATATGCTGGCACAAGCATATTTCTTGCTTCAGGGCAAAATGATTTTAAAATGGTTCGCTTTTCTGGCTCAAGGCTGCTTATGAGTGGATCGGAACTAAGTAATATATACATTCAAATTGCACTGTTCTCTTGAAAATGTCCTTGCAAAATTTTCGCGATATAAGCGAAAATGTTTATTGAGGGCCTCTGCAGCTTTCTCTGGTAATTGGCCTATTGGCAACAACAAGTTTTCGATTATGATTGCACCGTGTATCAATATATTGTGCATTGTCGGAGTCATTGGGTGCCAATTATAAAGATTGATGTATAGCTGACCTGTACCTTTGACAAATTGGTCATATTTTTGTGAATCAATTTTGTGTCCACTTGAAATGGTTTCCAATATGACCTTTAATCTACAGCTACGAGCAACTAATTAGAAACGAAATCTCAATGAATGAAAATGCACCTGTAAAATCTAACGGTTTTTTTTTAATTATTTAAATGTTAGTTTCTTGTTTACTTAGCTATTGACTTCTAGAGTGGTAGGTTATGTGATATTGGTGCTTATACGAAAGAAATTTTAAAGGAAGTTCGAAGGTTCCGTTTAGCCACGACTCATTATTTTTCAAAAACGCCTCTTCTTTTCTATAGGATTTTGCCCATTTTTCCTTCAAAGTCGATTTAAATAAGGAAAATCTATGTTTCAAACTTTTTTATCATCCACAGTACTGCCATAGTTTGACAGTAAGCGATTTTCTAAATAATTAATTTTAGCTTCAAAATCTGGTAAATTTTGTTCTTTCTTAAACTCATAAAGGTACCTCCGACTCACAATTTTCACCCCTGATGTGCTCGGAGTTCCAACAGCAAGAAAACACAATGATTGTTTCACTATTCAGAATTTTAATTTTTTTGACCGAAAAATCTGTGCTGTCAAAAATGTCAATATTTTTGTCATCTGCAGTCTTCTGCAGCCAATTTTTATTACATTTGGAGATGAAAAGGTTATACTTCACAATTCAAAAAGAATTATCATCCGATCTAACGCGGAAATATAACAAATTCAATTTTGAAAAGTAAAATATGGTAAAAATATAGCCAAAAAAATACCCAAAGTTTAACAGCACTAAATTTTTAGAATCATGCATTTCAACGGAACAAATTCTAATAAAAATAAGAAATCATAACTGGGTTATCGAAATCCATCACTATATTATTAATAACACACACAGAAATAGAAATATTGACCTTACAACTTTATTCGTCCTGTAAACTATATGGTAAGAAAAACGTGTACTGCGGTTAGAGATCAAGTTAAAATTACACGTATTTGCAAACGGTGTGCTTTTGTGAGGTAAAAAGAGTAAAATTAAAAACTGGGACTATTCTCCTAACGATCGACAAACTGTTTTTTTTGTTTACCGTAAGTTTACAAAATCGACTTTTGGCCGCATAAAAGCTAAATATTGACCTATGTGCGCCGCGTAAACAGGGCAGTCCATGCTCAACATGAAATGTCCAGCCGGACCTCCTCTAAAGTCGCAATCGCGACAATGGATCGCATTTCTGCAATCACTTTTAGAGTGGCCCGACTGTCCACAACGCAAACACACCGACTGCACATGCTTACACTTAGAAGCAAAGTGGTCCAAACTCAGACACTGGTGGCACCACTGGACCAGTGGTTTCTCCCTGACAAAGAATGAGAAGTGCTTATTATAGCACCTTCCCTCCCCCACCAGGACACCAGCAACACGAGAGCTGCACTCAAGGACAACATTAAGTCGTCCTTGCCCTGCAGTCCACGGAGTGCAGAGAGTGACCTCCCTGGAGAATTCCTCCTTGGTGAGTTTACCTAAGTTCAACTTATGTAGCTCACCGAGGAAATCCACAGACGAGATCCTCCTCTCAACACCACGGACAACAAGGGGCCTGCCCTTTCTAGCTTCCGCTGACAAACCAGCTTCCCCGAGCTTCTTATGCCCAAGGAACGCATCACGTTCGGCAACGGATGGTGTTTGGACACGCACACCACCACGTGTGTCAGGGCGCACGGTATGCACCCTAACACCCACAGCGGGCACGAGTTCATCAACCACCCGCTTCTTTATATCCTTCGTAGACTCACCCTTCTTTCCTCTGACCACAACTGACCAGGTCTCAGTCGGCTTGACGGGCGCAACCACAGGTTGTTTAACCTGGGTCCTACCCACCAAACCGCCGGGGACCATGGCCGAGCTGGCAACCTGCGCGAACGAAGGCCGCTCAGCAACACCCAGCCCTACCGGAACACCAAGCGAGCGAACAGGGGAAGGACCCCCACTCACACCCTTCGACACTCCAGCGGGAACAGTCGTCACTGGAGCAGCCCCCCCCACCAACATCCCCCTTAGCCTCTCATTCACTCCAGAGAGTTCCATTATTAGGGCCTCATACCCCGAGGCCAATTCCACCATCCTGGAGCCAACCTCCGGGCAATCGCGAATCAGCCTCGCCATCTCCCCCTTAATTGTGGCGCACCTCGCCATGACGCACCCAAGACTCAGACTATCGTCAGAGCCCCGAGCTGCGTCAGGCAAGGTGACCGCCACACTGCCCCCACTCACCCCCACAGAAGAGGAAGAAACCAGTCCCTTCCTCGGGCGGGCCACAGGCGCACCACCAGCAACCGCAGGCACACCCGACGGTGCCCCAGCCAGGGCAGAAGACGCCTTCACCGCAGGCTTCAAAGAGCCAGCAGGGACAGACGCAACCTTCCCGGCGGAGCCCGCCGACACAGGCACCGCAGCCTTGCCAGCAGCCACCCTAGGCTTCGCCACGGGAGCAGCACGGACGGCAGCAGACACAGCCGACGATGCCCCAGCCAAGGCCGAAGACCCCTTCACTACAGGCTTCAAACAAGCCGCAGCAATAGAAGCCCCCTCCATGGTGGAGCCCGACGGAACAGGCACCGCCACCTTACCGGCCACCACCGCAGACCACGCCGCAGGAGCACCACCGATATCAACCGGCAACCCAGACGGTGCCCCAGCCAGAGCCGGAGACGCCCTGGCTACGGGTTTTAAAACCTCAGCCATAGACATCCCCTTCCCAGCAGAGCCCACCGAAGCACCAGCCACATCAGCAGCAGCACCCTCAGCGATATCCCCAGAAGGAACCGGCACCAAACCCCCCTGCAAAAGAGAAGGGAAGACAGGTACCCCCAAGGCAACTTTCTTCGTGCTCAAAGAGTCAGAGAGCGAAGAGTCTTCCAAGACCCTCACCCCCTGCCTCTTCTTCGCCCGAAGCACCTCGACGAATGGATCGGCATCCATGGAAGAATCATCCGCCATGGAGTCCAAGTCCACCGCCTTCGGTGCGTCACCCTTTCGGCCCTTCCCCACCTTCGCCATTCTTCTCAACTTCTTCTTAGTCTTGGTCGTACCCACGCCCACAACCACCTTGTCCTTAAGGTACTTGGACCTCTCGGACAACGGCTCCGCCGAGAAAACCTCTACCTCAGACTCGAGGTCAGTGGTCAACCCAACGTAGTCGTCGGCACTACCCACACCCAACATGTATTTCAAAAAAGAAAACTCACCCGAGCTAAAAACCCTCGGTCCTCAGGGAAAAATTTTTTTCCAAAAAGGGGGTGACTTGGGGGCCCAAAACCACTTTTAGAAAAAAATTTTGTTCCAAAATTTTTTTCTTTAAATCCAATACCGAACCCTTAGAATTTTCGAAAAAAAATTTCGAGACCAATACCGGACCCTTAGAAAAATTTTTTTGTTTCACCAATGGATTGACGTCACTCAGCACGTGCTCACCAAAATCACCGCAGAAACAACTCGCATACGGTAAGCTAAAAATAAGAATTTTAGCACGCGAAAACACCCGATAAACAATTCAAAAAGCGAGAGCGACAAGAAGTACGTCTGCACTGGTTGAATTATACACTTCGAATGACAAGACCAGTACAGAACCTGAATACGTTTTACGTGGACACCTGCCGTTAAGGCTTAATTCCACGGCGAGCCTACTCACATAACGGAGTCAAATTAAGCGTTGACCACCGCCCCAGAGCAGCATTACACCACTCCAGTAGCAAATTTGCAAACATGTTAAGGCATGTTCACACCCCTTGCTAAGGAGCGAGGCCTATCTAACGCCTCTTGCATCCAAGATAAATCTTGGACACCAATTGTTTCCGCGATGTTGGCAACCACAGCCACCACGATACTCCCACTAGGGGGCCTACCTCATAGATAGTCTGAAGCAGAGGGGCCCAGCGTCTTACGACACTAGAAACCGCCTCCACCTCCTGGGCACTATCTCCCGTGGTACCAGAATATAGCTTCCGGTGGAGCTTCGCAACCGTGAAGGTCACTTCTAGATGAGCGCCTCAACACTCGAGGCCTAGCAACCTCCGATATGCACACTCAACCATCGACCAAGGCAGAAGCCAATAGCCAAATGTGCATACCTACTCCCAAAAACCCCAAACAAAAACACCCAGACATCCCAACGAAATTGGATTGCAACACGTGCCATCCAAGCCGTTCAACACAACGCAAACAAGAAAACTCATGGAGGGCGCAATACGCAGACAGCGCACGCAGCCTCGCCAAGAGACCCAGAAATCAGACACAAAAATGGCCAAACAACTACTACAAAAACACACAAAAAAAACTACGACCACCAGCTTGAGTTGGTGAGAACACGCACGAGCCACAGACACTGTGCACCCCCAGATCGTAGTACCTTATTCAGGCACTTTGATCAGGATGACCAAGCACACATATTAGGCACCCCCAGCTCCAGACACTCCCCACAGTAGTTCATGCCCCAATGCCACCGAGTCAGCGACTCAGGACAAAGGGCGCAATCACCACAGCAGGTCGCGCAGGGAGTGAGCCCATAACCAGCGATGAATGAGTCAAGATGAGACCCGTTAAGGCCCCTGTCCCGCCCAAACACCACCAGCCATGGTTATAGGACGAGCAAGTGAGTCAGGACGAGACCTAAGTCGGTCCCTGCCCCGCACAACACTCACCAGTCCCAGCCCAAGGGGTTGTGGACTTAGGTGCCCAACCTAACAGCATGCCAGGCTCCCTCGGAGGAACATAGCCGCGACCCACACTAGCCCCAGATTGACCTTCAGGCGATCAACCTGTCTTTCAAGCCAACACAGACATACAGACATGTGCCTGCAATCCATGTCAACAAGAAATCCAGTACCGCCAACGAAAGCCAATACTGGGTGAACCCCAAAACGCCGCGGTTTCTACAACGAGGACAACAGATGCCATCATTGCCTCCGAATCCGAAAGACTCTTTCGGCAAAGCTGGCAAGATTTTCAGCCGTCTCTCTCGTACAGAGGACACGACTGAAATCCCATGCACCATCAAGCCAAACCACACCCATCGCAGAGAGATCCCTGAAACGAGCGTATCTCGGACACTCAGTCAACACATGCCTTGAATCCTCTCTCGCAGCTCCACACGAACAATCAGCCGAAGTGGCCAAGGTCCTCTCATGCAAAAATGCATTCAAGGAACCATGACCAGTCAACAGAAAGCCAGTGAAGAGTGAGAAGTCCAGGCATTCACGCTGGCTAGCCCTATCAACCTCAGGAAGAAACTGGTGGGTGGTTCTGCCCTTATCGCTGTCAGTCCAACGAGACTGCCATCTGGAGAACACACACTCCCTCAACAAAGCTTTTCTGTCACGGACACCCAAATCATGAGCACCCATGACCTCACTCCAGTCAGACGCGAAAAGCTGTCGCCGCCTCACCAACCTGCCGGTAATACCAATACGCATCACCTCCAGGTCAAGTGGAGGCACACCAGCCAACACTTGAAGAGCCTCAGTAGAGACAGTTCTGCAGACTCTAAGCGAACCAAGGAGCATAGTCCTCTGCAAAGAGAGAATCTTGCTTCTACCTGTCACGGTCTTAGCAACATCGTACCACACACATGAACCGAATGTTGCACAAGCAACAAACAGCCCATTGTATACAATACGAGCCGCACGACCAGACAGGCCCCAGTCACACTTGAGAACCCTGGAGACTGCTGGCACAAGAGAGCTGAGCTTATTTCTCACCTGCAAAAGATGAGGAAAGAAGCGCATTCTCTCTCCGATAGTAATTCCAAGGTACCTGACTTCCGTCACATACCTTAGACTCACCCCACCAACCCTTACAAGTGGAGGCCGATTCAAAGACAATTTGCCCTTGAGCAACATCATAGACGTCTTTTCCACAGCAACCTCCACTCCAACACCCGCACCCCAAGCAGCCACCAAACCCATAACCTCCGTACCCCTGCTTTCCAGCTCAGCACGAGACTGGCCTTCAATCAGGAGCAGAAGATCATCAGCATAGGCAACACACCTGCAATACGACTGCCAAGATGAAAGACGCTGTAGCAGAGTATCCATCATTAGGTTCCAAATATATGGACCCCCAACAGACCCCTGAGGACATCCCCTTTCAACATCCAACTCAACGCAATCAAAGGAACTCACAACCCGGGCAGTTCTGCCAGAGAAATAGCTCCTCCAGACACCAATCTCGCGACAACCAACCTCGATCAGCCTTCGCTCAACACTTGCCCAGTCAAGGTAGTCAAATGCCCCCTTGAAGTCAATAAATATGCCTAGAACATAATTCGCTGCCGATCCGTCAACGGAGTCTCTAACGAGCAGCCAAGCATCATCGACACTGCGACCAGGTCGAAAACCAAACTGGAAGGGAGATAGCTCAGGAATGCACTCCATTAGTCTGTCCACCAAGACCCTTTCCAGCACTTTTCCAAGTACCGGAAGGAGACTGATGCCACGATACGATCGAGGATTAGTCCTGACCTTATCATTAGACTTCAGAAGCACAACAACCTTCGCACATTTCCACTCCAGAGGAAAGTAATTTTCCCTGACACAGCTCGAGTATAAAGCCATCAGGTATTCGGGAACCGCTGCCCAGATGGCTTTCACCATCCCGCCAGTCAGTCCATCAAATCCCGGTGACTTCCTCGATTTCAGCCTAGCTATGGCACAACCAATCTCACCCTCCCTTACAGCAGGTGCTGCACCAAGCAAGTCCACGTGTGAACTCACCGAATGCTCACCCCTAGGGAAGAAGGTCTTCATTAAAGCAGTTACACAATCCTTCCATGATGTGAGTACAAGACCCCCATCATGCATGGTCCCTACTTCCATGGATTTCCTCCCCCGACAAACACGGTAAAGTTGACCCCAAGGGTCATTACGGTGCTCCTCAGTGAAGGATCTCCAATCTTCGTCCTTACAGCGAGCCAACATAATCTTGTACTCAGCCAAGCCTTGCCTGTAAGCAAGTTTTGTCTGTTCCAAGTTCGCTAGCCCACCACGTCTAGAAGCTTGGAACCGCTTGCGCAAATTCCTCACCTCCAAACGCTTCGCCTTCAGCCCTGATGTCCACCACTTCACCCTTTTTCGATTCACCTTGCGGCTCCTCTCAAAGAGTTGGTCGTTGACATCCCAGACTGCCTCGTTCAACATGGAAACCTTACCTTCAAGTTCCAAACTTTGAAAGGCATCAAGCGACACCGATGAAACCCTTCTAGCAATTTCCCCTTGATACGATGTCCAATTGACATCGCGGAGATGCCAGCTCTTCGCATCCCGACGAACACTGGCATCCTGAGTGCCATCAGAGCGAGCAAACTCAACCTGCATGAGGCTGTGATCACTCACCCCTTCAGCCCCCCGGATAAACCAGCGAAAGTCGAACTTACGAAGCGCCGGTAAATTTGCAAGAGTAACATCAATATCACTATGCCCGTTTGGACTATCAAAAGTATACAGGTCACTAGGCTCATTGAGAACACACATACGATTAGCAACAATCCAATCGCTTAACAGATCTCCCCTGCGGGCCCTGCAAGACTCGGACGGGCGTCCTGTCATCTTACTGAACCAAACAGGAGAGACTGCATTAGCGTCGATGCCAAAAATCGCAGCCTCATTCCCAATAAGCCTAAGCAACCTATCTAGATTGTTCAGGTATGGCTCAATGCGAAGGGCATGTTTAAAGTAGAGACTGCATAGATACAGTCTACCAAAACTACCCTCAACACTGACACATACCCCCCACTCCGAGCTATCTATTAAACAGCACACAGTGTTTACATCATTCACTACAATAGCGGCAAGGCCACTACTGTCAGTGAACGATCGCATGTGCGCAGGCAGACCCCTAACCTGTCCTTGGACAAGATAAGGTTCCTGCAACAACGCAAAGCTACACTGCATGCTGCACAGCAACTGCCCTAGTTCAAACATGGCTGCCTTGGCATTTTGGCAGTTAAATTGCAATAATTTAACCACCATTTTAATGCCTAGCACTCGCTCTGGCCACTGCCGCCGCATAAACAGGGCAGTCCATGCTCAGCATGAAATGTCCAGCCGGACCTCCTCTAAAGTCGCAATCGCGACAATGGATCGCATTTCTGCAATCACTTTTAGAGTGGCCCGACTGTCCACACCGCAAGCACACCGACTGCACATGCTTACACTTAGAAGCAAAGTGGTCCAAACCTAGACACTTGTGGCACCACTGGACCAGTGGTTTCTCCCTGACAAGGAATGAGAAGTGCTTTATATAGCACCTTCCCTCCCCCACCAGGACACCAGCAACACGAGAGCTGCACTCAAGGACAACATTAAGTCGCCCTTGCCCTGCAGTCCATGGAGTGCAGAGAGTGACCTCCCTGGAGAATTCCTCCTTGGTGAGCTTACCTAAGTTCAACTTATGTAGCTCACCGAGGAAATCTACAGAAGAAATCCTCCTCTCAACACCACGGACAACAAGGGGCATGCCCTTTCTAGTTTCCGCTGACAAACCGGCTTCCCCGAGCTTTTTATGCCCAAGGAACGCATCGCGTTCGGCAACGGATGGTGTATGCACCCGCACACCACCACTTCCGTCAGGGCGCACGTTATGCACCCTAACACCCACAGCGGGCACGAGCTCATCCACCACCCGCTTCTTTACATCCTTCGCGGATTCACCCTTCTTACCTCTGACAACCACTGACCAGGTCTCAGTCGGCTTGACGGGCGCAACCACAGGTTGTTTAACCTGGGTCCTACCCACCAAACCGCCGGGGACCATGGCCGAGCTGGCAACCTGCGCAAACGAAGGCCGCTCAGCAACACCCAGCCCCACCGGAACACCAAGTGAGCGAACAGGGGAAGGACCCCCACTCACACCCTTCGATACTCCAGAGGGAACAGCCATCGCTGGAGCAACCCCCACCACCAACATCCCCCTAAGTCTCTCATTCACTCCCGAGAGTTCCATAACAAGGGCCTCATATCCCGAAGCTAACTCAACTACCCTGGAGCCAACCTCCGGACAGTCACGAATCAACTTCGCCATATCTCCCTTGATCTTTGCGCACCTCGCCATGACGCACCCAAGACTCAGACCGTCGTCAGAGCCACGAGTTGCGTCAGGCAAGGTGACCGCAACACCACCCGGACCTACCCCCACAGAGGAGGAGGAGGCCAGTCCCTTCCTCGGGCGGGCCACAGGCGCACCACCAGCAACCGCAGGCACGCCCGACGGTGCCCCAGCCAAGGCGGAAGACGCCTTCACCACTGGCTTCAAAGAGCCAGCAGGGACAGGCACAACCTTCTTGGCGGAGCCCGCCGACACAGGCACCGCAGCCTTACCAGCAGCGACCCTAGGCTTCGCCACGGGAGCAGCACGGACGGCAGCAGACACAGCCGACAGCGCCCCAACCAGTCTAGAAGACCCATTCACTACAGGCTTCAAAGAAGCCGCAGCAACGGAAGTCCCCTTCTTGGCGGAGCCCGACGGAACAGGCACTGCCACCATACCGGCAACCACCGCAGACCGTGCTGCAGAGGCACCACCGATAGCAACCAGCAACTTAGTCGATGCACCAGCCAGAGCCGGAGACGCCTTAGCTACGGGTTTTAAAACCCCAGCCACAGACGCCCCCTTCCCAGCAGAGCCCGCCGAAGCACCAGCCGCATCAGCAGCAACACTCTCAGCAGCGTCCCCAGAAAGAACCGGCACCAAACCCCCCTGTATCTGGGAAGGAAAGACAGGTGCCGGCAGTACGACCTTCTTCGTGCTCAGAGAGTCCGAGAGCGAAGAGTCATCCACGACCCTCACCCCCCGCCTCTTCTTCGCACGAAGCACCTCAACGAATGGATCAGTATCCATGGAGGAATCATCCGCCATGGAGTCCAAATCATCCGCCTTCGGTGCGTCGCACCTCCGGCCCTCCCTCACCTTCGCCATTCTTCTTAACTTCTTCTTCATCTTAATCGTATCAGTATCAGCGCCCACAACAACCACCTTGTCCTTGAGGTACTTAGACCTCTCAGACAACGGCCCCGCCGAACCAACCTCTACCTCCGACTCGAGGTCAGTGGTCAGCCCAACGCAGTCGTCGGCACCACCCAACATGAAATTATTCAATAAAGAACTCACCCGAGCTAAAAACCCTCAGTCCAAGGGAAAAAAATTTTTTCAAAAAAGGGGGGCACGAGGTCAGTGGTCAGCCCAACGCAGTCGTCGGCACCACCCAACATGAAATTATTCAATAAAGAACTCACCCGAGCTAAAAACCCTCAGTCCAAGGGAAAAAAATTTTTTCAAAAAAGGGGGGCACTTGGGGGGCCCAAAACCACTTTTGGGAAAACTTTTTTTTCCAAAAAATTTTTCTTCAAATCCAATACTGGACCCTTAGAATTTTCGAAAAAAATTTTTTCGGATCCAATACGGGACCTTTAGAAAAAATTTTTTGTTTCTCCTCAACACAGCAATGGATTGACGTCACTAGCACGTGGTCGAATGGAAAATTTCCAATTTTAATTCGAAGTAAACAACTCCAAAGTCCAACTGGAGTAACACACACGAACACTATGTACCAATGGGCAACCCAAAAACAATGAGAAAATCGCGACGACACACAAACTCGTGTATTCCTTATGGGAACACACAAACTCGGATAAAAATCGCAATAACTCAAAAACCGATTGGAATTTTTCAACAATTCCAACACCAAAAACACCGTAAGATCAACCCGCACACGGTGAGCTAAAAATAAGAATTCTAGCACACGAAAAACCCGACGAAAAAATTCAAAAAAGCGAGAGCACAAGAAGTACGTCTTCACTGGTTGAATTATACACTTCGAATGACAAGACCAGTACAGTAAAGCATCTGCGGTCTTGGACCGCCGATTAGCTGAATTGAACCCAGCGGTGGGGGAGCCAGCACCCATAACGGAAGCCACCCCGCCGACCGTGGCAAACACTGCCAGCCTGGAAAATCCCCAGCTTCAATGGAAGCTTGCACAACTGGTTGACCTTTCGAGAAGCCTTCGAAAGCTTGGTGCATTCAAACCCGAGATTGCCGGTGGCGTACAAGCTACAGAAGCTGCGTACGGCGGTCCTCCCAATCCACGTACGGATGATGGAAAATATCTACTCTGGTGGGTATGAGGAGTTTTGGCAGGAGCTCACCGAGCGCTTCAACAATCCGAAGCTGTTAGCCGAAACACATGTCGCTCGGCTGATGAACCTTCAAGCGGCTAAGGAAGAGACGGCCAAGTCAATCCTTGGGATTGTGGACAGCGTCCAGGAGACGATGCGAGCGTTAAAGGTAATGAAGCTCCCGGTCGAGCACTGGGATACTCTGTTGGTCCCACTGATCACCTCCCGTCTACCAGTGAAGACAAGACAGGCATGGTGCCTACATTGTAAGCCAAAGGAGATTCCGTCCTTGGCATCACTCCTGAGTTACCTACAGTTGTGGGCTCATAGCCAACCGAGATAAGCATCCCTGGGCCAACGGGTGGACAGCCCTCCACCACCAATTCGAACACAAACCGAAAACGCACATGTCACTGCCGTGGATGGACTGCAGTGTGTGTTCTGCAACGAGGGGCATCGATCCTTTCAGTGCAGCAAGTTCCGTGACTTTGATTCCGGAAAGAGGTTGAATGCCGTCCGAGATGCGGATGCCTGCTTCAACTGTTTGAAGAAAGGCCACAACGCTAGTGCTTGTCCTTCTAACATTTCCTGTCAGAAGTGTATTCAGCGGCATAACACCCTGTTATGCAACAAGACGCCTGCACCCCGCAGGCCACGTCGTAATTCAGCACCCGTTGGGCCAAAGCTTGCACCGGTTGCATGGCAAGACCGGAAACATGGTCCACCCGATCTGTTTGAAAACTCGGATGAATGGCAGTGACTCGCTCAGCCGAGCACAACCGTATTGCTAGCGACAGCCTTGGTCTACGCATACGGTCCCACGAAGGAGAAGCAGCTTGCCCAAGCCCTCTGCGATCCTGGATCGCAGGTAAGTTTTGTTACTCTTTCCTTATCTACTAGGCTCAACCTTAAGATGACCCGCTTTGAAATGGCTGTGCATTGCATCGGCGCTTCAAGAAATTCAACCGCTCACGGCCAGGTGACGCTGTCACTCCGTTCGACGCGATCCTCGCTTATGATCTCCATCAAGGTATTGGTAATGCCTACCATTACATCTTCATTGCCAGACACACCAGTGGACGTGTCTCGTTGATCACACTTATCCGGCCTCCCCTTGGCGGATAAACATTTTGGCACCATTTTGGACCCATTGACATCCTGTTGGGGGCCGATGTCTGGGGCCTCCTTGTACAGGATTCGGTCAGTCATGGTCAACCGCATGAGCCACATGCGCAACAGACGCGATGGGATGGGTGGTGTTTGTTCCAACCACCACGGTGCAACCGCAGCCTCCAGTTCAAGCCTTCCACAGTCAGAGTGTGACTGTCGTTGCACGTGACTACCCGCTCGAAGAGCTAGTCAAGAACTTTTGGCAACTAGAGGAGGTTGCCACAGATAACACCAGGGAAGACGAGTGCACGAGACACTACCAGTTGACCCATTCCCGAGTTACATGCCTGACCTCGGTCCCGGTCATTGGCACAACGTAGATTAGTGATCATATTATTTTACTTTCGTTGCCGCTGATCATATATCAGCTTATTACTCTTTTTGTTTCATTTGCAACTTATTATTTTGTCCAATTGTTATACATACGTATATTTACTAACTTTAAATGTCTCACCTCCTAAACCACTGAGTCAGAATGCGGGGAGAGTACGATAACATGGCCGCCAAGATTTGATGACGGGTTTTTGTAGAGGGGTCAAAAACAAGCACTTTTTACTATGGGAGGGGGGGGTCTATCTCCCCCCGTTTAGGAGCTAGGGGCACATAGTCGATGGAACATAGTCGATGACGATGATATACCTGCGGATGGTATATTAGGTCGCGACATCCTATGGAATCACACGATCATCGACGCAGTTTCCAAACGAATAACGTTTTTAGATGGAAAAAGGGAAGTCTTAATTGATTTACCTCTCAAATGTTTGCCTTCGAGTCTAGCTACCATGTCTTCACTGAACGAAAAAGTTGTGCAGTGCAAAATTGGGGCTCGGACACGTGAAGATCCAAATCCCAAATTCAAAATCAAATGAACTGCTTATACATTCGCAGGAAATTGATAATAAAATTTATTTGGGAAAAACAATTGTTAAGGCAAATAACGATTACTTCCATGTCCCTGTTTTAAACTGCACAACAGAGGACTATGTCATGGACACAAATTTCATGCCTACCTATTCAAATTTCAAAAACTACAAAATTATTGAAAACAATGAATACGGAGGTAAAATATTAACAAATTTTAAAAAGGAATCCAGTAATGAACGGATAAATAGCCTTCTAAGCTCCATTAAAATAGATGAAAACCTAACCAAGGAGGAAAAAAAATCGGTAGAGGAGTTATGCATTCAGTTTTCTGATGTCTTTCTATTAGAAGGTGATAATTTAAGTTATACACCCGTTTTGTCCCACAACATTCCCATCAAATCTGACCAAGCACCGATCAAAACAAAGCAATATAGAACGCCAGAGATCCATAAAAAAGAAATTGAGAAGCAAGTGAAAGAAATGCTTGATCAAAACATAATTTCGGAAAGCAAATCTCCTTGGAATTCGCCTTTGCTTATTGTACCCAAAAAATCGGTTGAAGGTAAAAAACGGTGGAGGGTGGTTGTAGATTTTAGAAAGCTGAATGAAGTAACAATTAAAGAGGCATTCCCCCTACCAAGAATCGAAGAAATTCTTGATCAGTTGGGACACTGCCAATTTTTCACCACCTTGGATTTAGCAAGTGGCTACCATCAGGTGTTGATCGATCCGACTAACCGGTGCTCCAGCAACGTTTCAAAGGATAATGAATCACATCCTGACTGGGTTGCATGGCATTGATTGTTTTGTATATTTGGATGATATTGTTATCTATGGTAAAAATCTAGAGCAACACAACGAAAAGCTTTCAAAGGTTTTGGCTAAACTTAGGCAGCATAATCTCAAATTAAATAAATTTTCTATGCCGTGAAGTATCATATTTGGGACATATATGCTCTGAAGCCGGAGCTTCGCCTGACCCAGCCAAAACCCAATGTGTTTCAGATTTTCCCATACCTAAAACAATAAAACAGGTGCAATCATTTTTGGGACTTATTTATATTATTTATATTCTAGGAAATTTATTCCACAATTTTCTAAAATAGCTGCCCCAATAACAAAGCTATTGAGAAAAGAAAATAGTTTCAAATGGTCCCCAGATTGTGAGATATCATTTAAGCTCCTTAAGGAAGCGATTTCTTCACTTCACCACCTATACTTATTTATCCAGACTTTACAACACAATTTATTTTAACAACCGATGCCGGCAACGAAGCCTTAGGAGCTGTTTTATCCCAGGGTAATGTGGGTGAAGACAAGCCTATAGCTTATGCTAGCCGTTCACTAAATAAATCAGAAAAAAATTACTCGACTATAGAAAAGGAATTGCTTGCCATAGTTTGGGCATGCAAGCACTTCCGAACATATCTTTTAGGTCGACCGTTTTCAGTCTACACGGACCACCGGCCTATCATAGGAGTATTATTTAATGTTAAGGACCTAACCACACGACTTATTAGATTCCATCACAAGTTGTCTGAATACGATTATAAAATCATTTATAAGCCCGGTAAAACAAATTGCAATGCAGATGCGTTAAGTAGGATTTATACAGAAAATGATAATATTAAAATTGTACAGACAAGAAGTAAGACTCAAAAAAATAAGCAAAATTTGGATACTAAAAAGAATAATAAACAAACTACTGAAAAACATAGCAACAAGCAAGAAAGTAGAGATGACTTTCAGGTTCTAAAAAATCCAGAAGACATACAAACAGTTCTTCGCGATTTCCACAAATCCGTACTTGGAGGACATCAGGGAATGGCGAAGACCTATGCACGAATTCGTAGTCAGTTTAGATGGAAAAATATGCAAAAGGACATTGCAAATTATATCAGGAACTTTGAAAAATGTCAAACGAATAAGTCAGGCAAACTAACCAAAATGCAAATGGTTTTGACAGACACCCCATGCCTCCCATTCGATAAGGTATACATGGACATGGTCGGTGTTCTTCCTTTGACGTATTCCAGTAACCGGTATATTTTAACATTCCAGGACGACCTGACAAAGTATATGACTTGTGTGGCCATTCCAGATGCTGAAGCATCTACGGTAGCCAGAGCCTTTTACCAGGAGATTGTTACAATGTTCATACCCAAGGGGCATACCCAAAGCACTCGTCACAGATAATGGAACCAATTTTCCTTCGAAACTTTTTTCAGAAACTTGTAAGCTTCTAGGAGTTAAAAAAGTTGACACCACCGCATATCATCCACAAGCTAATGGTTCACTCGAACGCAGTCACAGACCCTTAGCGGAATACCTAAGGAGTTTTGTTGACATTGACGATCGGTGCTGGGACCAATGGTTGAGACAGGCGATGCATGTCCACAATAACACCGTGCATACAGCTACTAAACTGACAACAAAGAAGAGTTTGTATGGTTTTGAATTCGAAATGCCAACAAATTTCAAAAGAACAGGTACACCTCTGTATAATGCGGAAGATTATCCAAAAATCCTTCAGCATCAACTACAGAAGACGCACGAACTAGCGAGGAAAAATTTGGAACTGGCAAAACAAAAATCAAAGCAACAATACGACCATCATACCAATCCCGCCTCGTTTGCGGTTGGGGAATAAGTCTTGTTTAAAAATCCTACTAGAAAGAATAAGTTTTCACCTATTTGGTTGGGACCCTATGAGGTGGTGTCCGTGAATGATTCTGTAAATACTAATATCCGAGTAGGTGGAAAAACAAAACGAGTACACAACAACCAACTTAAGGCTTATCACAATCAAGTTAATGATAGTGAAATTTAAACACATACTATGATTAATATCCTAAACTAAAACTTTTTCACCACTAATAATTACACTCACTAACCTGCGACGCTAACAGGTATAGATAGAACCGGAAATTTTTTTTTATATCAATTAATTAAAACTACTTAAACTTTACCCACTGCCTTGAATATAGGAAATTTAAAAGGGAACGGAAAAGTTCTAATATGCTTAATTTAGTTCACCTAACTAATTTTTTTCTCTTTTCAGTATTTACAAAGGAAAAACAAAGCGAGGTCAAAAGGAAAGGTCATTAATTGCCTATACATATTACATTCATATTATTTCCATAATTTGGCACATTACATTCATATTATTTACATAATATATATAATCAATCTAGTATTATATAAAATTTTTAAGAATACATACGGTCTTTGACTATAAGTCATTTTTCTATTTAATTTTTTTTTGCTTAAAAATACTTCTTAAACACATACATACATAGTTAATTATCGAGTTGAAAAGAAAATGTTTAACCTACAGTATTTTGCATTAACTGTACAAATAGTTATTAACTTCTTTCCCGGGCAGACACAGAATGAGAAACCATACAAGATCCAGTCATTACAAAAAACATCACCAGTAGTGTTCGAAACGGTAGAACAAGCCGTATTCTACAGTAATACGTGGACAATTTTGACGAAGTTCACACCAATAAACTACGAAATGGTAATTCAGATGGTGCAAGAATGTGACAATAGGCTAGAAACCATGTGCAGAAGCATTGCGGACGATGACTTTCAACGCCATTGCCATTTGGTCGCCTAGGAGACAGAGACAAACATCGTAAACTTACGACAAACAGCAAATCGTATGAGGCAATTGATACACTCGAAGCGTCAAAAGCGTGCACTAGAGTTTATCGGAGGATTTTCCAAATGGGCCTTCGGAACGATGGACAGCGAAGATGCTAGAAAGGTCTACCATCAGTTGGAATTCCTCCATAAACGGGATGAGGATTCGTTCCATTTAATGCGCCGACAACTATCTGTCATGAAATCAAATTTCGATACATTGGCTAAGCCAATTTCACAACTAGCGGAGGAAATCGAAAACGTGACTGCAGGTGTGGGAAATCTAAGTGAATCTTTCCTAAATTACAGCCAATTCACAAACAAGAAAGTTTCGATGCTTAAGCTCATCTTAATGATATCAGTGATCACCGCAAAAATAATGGAGGTCCAAAACCGGCAATCCCTGGAGCTTTCCATACTTGATGACCTTAACCAAAATAAACTCCACCCTTTCATCCTGGACGTAAGAAACATTACTGACCTGCTTAAGAAATCGGTCAAAGGAGGATTCTCATTCGAGAACTTTGGCATCATTAATTCAGCGGCCAGAACAGCAGTCTTTGCAAATGAGGGAAACCTGTTTGTTAAGGTAACGCTTCCACTTCCAGACTCCTTGCATTTTGACATCCATAAAGTGTACGCCTTACCAACAGTCTTAGAGCAACGATGGGATCTGGTTATCGATACAAAGTATGAATACATCGCAGAATCTGATAACCACGAACTTTTCGTAATGCTGAATGAGGAACAGTATTCCCGATGCTCACATATCGCAATAAGAGATGCTAAAAAAAGACATTGCGGTATGCCGATACGAGACCCCGGTATTCACATCTGGATCAAATGAATGCTTAGTAGAACTCTTACAACACGCAGCTTCATCAAAAGATTCGTGTAAATACACTGCGGTTCCAGCAAGCAAAGGAATATTCCTGAAGATGACGGCACCGAACGAGTGGCTTTTCAAAGTAAAGGATTCCTTCGTTTTGAAGTGTGCTGACCAACAATATACAGCCACCCTCAACGGTTCAGGAATCCTTAAGATGGAGCAGCCCTGCGAAGCCAGTGCCAAAGGATTTAAGCTACTGTACGAATTTCACTCTGAGGTTTCTACTGAATACAAACAACCAATGGTGGACCACTCAGAGCTTGTGAAAGCATTTCAAGCCAATTCCATTCCAGTTAAACAAGCACCCACACCAAAACTTCTTCCCATACTTATTTGCAACCACAAGCATTTTGCCAACGAACTTAATGTTGGGAACAGATAATAAAACAGTAAACTTTTTTACAGATGGATCGAAGACTGAAAACGGAGTGGGTGGTGGAGTGTACTCAGATGGACTAAATCTTAGTCTCTCCTTCCGCCTACCAAACCATTGTAGCGTATTCCAAGCGAAAATTCTGGCGATAAAGGAAGTATTGTCCTGGCTTAAAGAAAACGTGATATCTAACACGGATATCCGTATCTTCTCAGACAGTCAGGCTGCTTTGAAATCCCTAGCATCAGTCTCTGTAAACTCCATTACAGCCCAAGACTGTCGTTCGTCTCTAATGGAGATGGCCAAACAGTTTAACATTCACCTATTCTGGGTGCCGGGTCACAGGGACATTCCGGGGAATTGTAAAGCCGACGAACTCGCCAGAATTGGAACGGAAATGCCTATCTTACCCGAAAAGGCAAACATAGGTATGCCCATAGCTACAAGTAAACTTATGCTGAAACGAATCGCTCTGGAACAATCGAATACAAGATGGCTTAATAGTACCACTTGTATGACGACCAAGCGGATCTGGCCTAAACTGGATCTGAAACGGTCAAAATGTCTATTGTCCCTCAGTAGATCTCAGATCAGCTCCGTCATAGGTGTCATAACTGGACACTGTCTCATAGGTAGACACGCCGCACGTCTCGGTGTGCTATCAAACGATTTCTGCAGGAGTTGCTTGGACGAAGAGGAAGAGGAGACAATCCCACACCTTCTTTGTACATGCCCTGCTCTCTCTTACAGACGCAAATTTCATCTAGGAGAACATTTCTATAATGAACCAAGCGATCTCATAGACAAAGACATTAAAAGTCTCCTTCGCTTCATCAGAAGCTCCAAATGGTTTTAACTAATAGGAAACCTTCTTTGTTCCCTATTAGATCGTGGTATCACAATGGACCTCCAATGGTCTAAGTGTGTCAGACGCTTTAATGACAGCCACTTTAACCTAACCTAACCTAACCTAATGTTGGGAAAAAGAGTATGGAAGAGCTTGAACAAGGATGGAACCTTCTGAAGGCAGAGCGAAAAGTGACAGATCATGAATGGGAGTTGTTACTACATCGCTACTCCATGTTGACCTTAGTCACCTTAGCAGCGGGAGCGGTTATTGTCATTTGTCTAGTCCGATGTCTCCGATCCAGAGCACAAACCATTCGTTCCATCCGAGCCAAAGTACCATCAACTATTCTACCACTCCTTGAGCTGACAGTCAACCGAACGCCAAGGAAACGTGCACCATCAACGCCACAGCCTAAAGCAGACATAGCAAGTTTCAGCGTCACCTCTGCCCGGGTGTAAACAAGTATATTGTAAATTAATAAATTGACATTTATATAATAATAAAAAAAAAAAGAAAATATTGAGACTTTAAAATTGAAATAGCAAATTTATTTTAATATAATTATGTAGATAATATTATTGAAAATAAAGTTTGTAGTTAAAAGAAATGAATTAAAGTCAAATAAATAAAACACAAAAAAAAATGTTAGAAAAAAAAAAATTAAATCAAATGTAAGCGACATAAAAGAAAAAAAAAATCCTGAAATAAAAACATTTGTAAATTAAGTATTGTAACTGTAAAAAGGGTTAAAAAGTATTATAAAAAAAAATTTAAACTCATGAAAATATGATACAAATTTAATTAATTCAAATATATGTACCTATGTAAAATTTAGTATTAACATTTAGTATTTATTTAATAAAGAAACACGAACCTATTTCTGGAGACCTGCTTATTTATCAGTTTATTTACATTTCATTATTTTAGTTCATTACTCTAGACTATTTTGTCTAATCTAGTACTGCAAAGTGGAAATGTAGTTTTCCTTCGGCTTTTTTGGTCGCTGTAATTTTCGCAATGAAACAATCAAGTTACATTAGCTTTCCCAACGTTTCGGCAGGGGTTGCTGCCTTCTTCAGGGGTACTTTATTTACACAAAAAAATACAAATAACATTAATGGTTGATAAGTAAAGTAATAACACAATTATGAATACTCACTTAGACAAAATAAGAAAATAGTCAAAACATTTATATTACGATAAAAAGTTAAATAAGCACTTCAAAGAATGAAGTTGAGTCTGTATGACTTGAACAAAGCACAAATTACATTTAGGAAGAAAGAAGAGAGCAATACACAGCAGAGATGTTTTGTGTGTCCTGTTTTCGATTCATGTTGTTTTTGTTGTTGAGAATGTGTAATGTTTCTAACGTGTATCGTTTTGAAACATGTTTCTCCGTCTGTAGGATTTCAACGCCTTCAAAGTTCGGAGAATGACCGTTTTCAATACTGTGACTGGCCAAAGCTGTCTTTTCGGAATTTTTAAGTTTTATGTCAGATTTGTGATTTGATATGCGTTGTCGAAGAAGTTGTTTAGTAGTTCCAATGTAACACAGGTTACAAGGTTCGTTTGCTTTTCCATTACAATTAATTTTGTAAATTACATCTGTTCGTTTGTCCTTATCAGGTTTCGTTTTGAGTTTCGTAAAACAATGGTCGAGTGTTTTGTTTGATTTAAAGGCAAGGCGAACATCTGTCAGATTTTTTGAAATGGATTTCTTGAAGTTGTCACTTAAAGTTGGGACGTAAATTATACTTTTGTGGTATGTGTTTGTCGGTTCTTCAGCATTATTTTTCGGTGGAATTTGCATTTTTTGTTTTGAAAGAAGACTACGAATTATGATGGAGGGATAACCGTTATCACTTAGTATTTTGGTGACTTTCTTCTCGTTGATGGCGTGGAATCGTACATCGCTTATTTTGAAAATTTTATTCACGAGGTTGGACGCGGTATTGATGATGATGTGTTTTGCTTGATTTGATCGAAAATTAATTAATCTACCAGACGCTGTTGGTTTTTGGTACCAATCGAACAGCAAACGATTTTCTTCACGATAGATTTTTACATCCAAAAACGGAATTGTTTTGTTGTGTTCGTTTTCAACGGTGAATTGAATTTTCGGATGGAATCCGTTGAGGGTCTTCTATGTTTCTTTTGTCCATGATCGCAAATATGTCATCAACATATTTTGACATGAAAACAGGCTTCTCTTCCATGTTAGTTAAACATTCATCCAAGACATAGTCCAAAACAAGATCTGCAATCGTTGGAGATAAGGGGTTTCCCATAGGCATCCCAAAAATTTGTTTATAAATAACATGTTGATATTGAAGATAATTGTTTTCTTTGAGACAAAAGTCAAGAATCTCCAGAAATTTGTATTGGGCCATATTTGTGTTTTTGCTTATTAAACACCATTTCTTTTTAACAATGCTTATGGCTAATTGAATTGGAATGTTTGTAAATAATGACACTGCATCAAACGAAACTAATACATCATTTTGGCTTAGTTTTACATTTTTTGCTTTTTCAACAAATTCAAAGGAATTTTTGACAGAGTACCAGCTGACAAAGGCAACGTCACAGTCGCCATGAAACGCATAGATTATGAGGAGAAGATGCATGAATTATTGTCTGACCGCAACACCTACAGAACAATAAGGAATAATCCAACAACAACACTTCAAACGCGAAACAATGACTTAGTCAAATGGCTTAAAAACAACAATTACATCGATGATAGAGAGAAAGCAAAGATGACCACGTACACCGCACAGCTTCCATCCATTTACGGCTTACCAAAAATTCATAAAGCAGACATGCCTCTGCGCCCGATTACGTCATCCATGAATGTACCGTGCTATGAACTATCCAAATATGTTGGCAAAATTTTACAGTGCGTGACAACAAAATCAAGCCACTCTGTCAAAAATTCCTTTGAATTTGTTGAAAAAGCAAAAAATGTAAAACTAAGCCAAAATGATGTATTAGTTTCGTTTGATGCAGTGTCATTATTTACAAACATTCCAATTCAATTAGCCATAAGCATTGTTAAAAAGAAATGGTGTTTAATAAGCAAAAACACAAATATGGCCCAATACAAATTTCTGGAGATTCTTGACTTTTGTCTCAAAGAAAACAATTATCTTCAATATCAACATGTTATTTATAAACAAATTTTTGGGATGCCTATGGGAAACCCCTTATCTCCAACGATTGCAGATCTTGTTTTGGACTATGTCTTGGATGAATGTTTAACTAACATGGAAGAGAAGCCTGTTTTCATGTCAAAATATGTTGATGACATATTTGCGATCATGGACAAAAGAAACATAGAAAAAGTACTAAAGACCCTCAACGGATTCCATCCGAAAATTCAATTCACCGTTGAAAACGAACACAACAAAACAATTCCGTTTTTGGATGTAAAAATCTATCGTGAAGAAAATCGTTTGCTGTTCGATTGGTACCAAAAACCAACAGCGTCTGGTAGATTAATTAATTTTCGATCAAATCAAGCAAAACACATCATCATCAATACCGCGTCCAACCTCGCGAATAAAATTTTCAAAATAAGCGATGTACGATTCCACGCCATCAACGAGAAGAAAGTCACCAAAATACTAAGTGATAACGGTTATCCCTCCATCATAATTCGTAGTCTTCTTTCAAAACAAAAAATGCAAATTCCACCGAAAAATAATGCTGAAGAACCGACAAACACATACCACAAAAGTATAATTTACGTCCCAACTTTAAGTGACAACTTCAAGAAATCCATTTCAAAAAATCTGACAGATGTTCGCCTTGCCTTTAAATCAAACAAAACACTCGACCATTGTTTTACGAAACTCAAAACGAAACCTGATAAGGACAAACGAACAGATGTAATTTACAAAATTAATTGTAATGGAAAAGCAAACGAACCTTGTAACCTGTGTTACATTGGAACTACTAAACAACTTCTTCGACAACGCATATCAAATCACAAATCTGACATAAAACTTAAAAATTCCGAAAAGACAGCTTTGGCCAGTCACAGTATTGAAAACGGTCATTCTCCGAACTTTGAAGGCGTTGAAATCCTACAGACGGAGAAACATGTTTCAAAACGATACACGTTAGAAACATTACACATTCTCAACAACAAAAACAACATGAATCGAAAACAGGACACACAAAACATCTCTGCTGTGTATTGCTCTCTTCTTTCTTCCTAAATGTAATTTGTGCTTTGTTCAAGTCATACAGACTCAACTTCATTCTTTGAAGTGCTTATTTAACTTTTTATCGTAATATAAATGTTTTGACTATTTTCTTATTTTGTCTAAGTGAGTATTCATAATTGTGTTATTACTTTACTTATCAACCATTAATGTTATTTGTATTTTTTTGTGTAAATAAAGTACCCCTGAAGAAGGCAGCAACCCCTGCCGAAACGTTGGGAAAGCTAATGTAACTTGATTGTTTCATTGCGAAAATTACAGCGACCAAAAAAGCCGAAGGAAAACTACATTTCCACTTTGCAGTACTAAATCCACAAATTGGTCAAATAATCAACTTTATTATTTTGTCTAATCGTCAATTTTATTTGTATTTATTCATTTGCATTCTATTATTTTGTCCAATCATCAATTTATTAGCATTTCATTATATTAGTTCATTACTCTAGACTATTTTGTCCATTTATTTGTATTTAATGTCATGTATTTGATTTATCGTTTTGAGTTGGAAATAAACCTGGCTTGGTGCCGCATTAAGGAAAGATTTGTTTTGTTTTCTATAATTCTGATTCTGTAACCTGGCGCAGTCTACCGGAGCGGTTCGAGAATATAAATATTTCGAGGGATATCGGAAAAATCTCTCCCGTAAAAAAAATTCTACAATTGGTTACGCAAAATCGTGAAAGTCGTGAAAATAAATCGTGTGGTGCATGGGAGTTATTGAACCACTACATAAATTAAAAACAAAAATATATATCAGTGCAATAAAACATATTTTCGATGGAATATCGAGAAGTGCATACACAGTGATCAGTGCAACAAGAACTTATTTTCGAAAGACTATCGAAACATCAGAGGTACATACACACCAGTGCAACGGAACTTATATCAACATACCAGGCGATCACCAGTGCAAAAAAGGAAAAAGAAAAAAAACACACCTCTTCATACACAGAAAAACACAATGAATTTCTATGTCATGAAAGTCGAAATATTGATTTTTTTTTCTCTTATGTTCAAAGTCCCAAATAACAAAAATAATCCCTATCTAAAACAAAGGTTATTTGAGAACTCGAGTAGTTTTAACACAGAATTAAGTGAACAAATCAATTTATATACTCGTAGTATAAATAGTCTAGATATCGGAAATTCCGAAGTAAAAAGTGTCTTTGAAAGTAGTATCGCGGATTACGATATGGAAAAATTATTCAAAAGCAATACAAATAATTTAGATATAGAAAATCCTGATTTAAATATTGAATATTCTGAAAGAGAAAATTTATTTAAAAATAATAGTTTAGAAACAAACATAATAATAACATTAAGAAAAATCCACATTAAAATTCCAAGACGCTGTAGATCTAAATAGAATTTCTCTATGTATGTCAAATAAGTTAATGTAATTTTATTATGAGCAAAATGTATGTATAAATAAAGTTAATAATTCTCAATAAAATATCAGTCAGTAATTAAAGGTAATTCTGTGTTCATTATTGATCCAATTGGTTCTTCATTGTGAACAAGTTAAAGTGCTTGTTTCACTCCTTCACAAATAACTAAAATCAAGTTAATGTGCTTGATTTTTATTAAGTTAGACAAACGAGTCTAAACATTTTGGTGACCCTGACGTGATCCAATTGATCATACGAACAAGTTGAATTATATTAATCTTTGGTGGATATACATACGAGTATCTACAACTGATTGACTCATCTCCATCAATATCAATTAATTCATCGTTGGCTGAAAGACAAACGATGACATCATTCCAAGAGTGCGTGGTGGGCCAAGTAGCAAGTGGCCAAGAAATACAACGCATCATCACTAACTTCAAAAAGGATTCATCCGATCGAAAGAACTCAAGAATTTATTTTGAAGAAAGGCTTCTTCGGCTTTAAGAGCAGTGGAAGAAATTCGAACAAGGCGACCAGAATGTCGAATGTTGACGACTGACGAGTTGAGTATTTCACTAAGAATTACTTCAAGGAAATTGCAGCATTGGTTCAGCAGTATAGTAAATGTTTTGAAGAGGGAATACTATCCTTTGATAAACAAGCAAAGATGGATCAAGTAGATCTGCCTAAGCCATCAACCAACACGAAGCATCGAGGTACTGGAGCCATCAAAAATAACGAGTGCTATTCGAAGACAGAGAGCAATAATGTGCTCTCTTGAAAGGTTGCTAAATGGATTATCCATAAGTAACAATGAGCCATCACAATACCACGAAATCAAGTTTCGATCCATTTAGCAACTATGGCTGCAGATTGAATCTGCCAACTACACCATCTGGGAACTAAGTGATGGCCCAATAGTAGAAGGCTATGACCAGACCGACTTCATCAATATGGAACAAAGGGTTCAAGAAGTACTTGTAACATTATCCATGAGAATACAATCGCAAGGCAGTAGCAGTCATGAAGTGGGTATCATCAAGAACAATTCCCTCCACTTACCGAAGGTAACCATTCCAAAATTCGATGGTGACTATATGAAATGGCGACAATTCTTCGATCTATTCTCACAAATGGTGGATAAACAATCGATTCCAAATATCCAAAAGATGTGGTATCTCAAAACACATCTAAGTGGAGAAGCTGAGAATTTGATTCGTCATCTATCATTGACCGAAGATAATTACAAGACAGCATGGACCAGCCTTCAAGATCGATATAACAACATCAGGGTTCTTACTTCTACCCTGTTGCAAAAGATAATTGGACAACCTAACAATTCACAACCACAACCATCAGCAGCGGCCATCACGACACCACACAAGAATGTTTGATGGCTTTATGCAACATTGGTGTGGATACCGCAAGTTGGGACCCCATTCTACTACATTTACTAGTGAGCAAGCTTGACCAAGGTACAAGAATTCTTTACGAGCAATCCCTTAGGAAGCCAAAGGAACTGCAGTCCATGAAAGAATTTTTATCATTTCTGGAAAACCAATTTCAATCGCTGGAATCAGTTGGACAGAAAAAGAAGGATCCAACTCCTCGAGCTTGTGCATCTGTAACATCAAACCGAAAAGGAACCTGCATTGTGTGTAAATCTGGAACACATCCTATATTTGCCTGCAAACAGTTCCTGCAACTAAAGACTTCAGAA
Source organism: Chrysotoxum bicinctum (assembly GCA_911387755.1). Classification (NCBI taxonomy): domain Eukaryota; kingdom Metazoa; phylum Arthropoda; class Insecta; order Diptera; family Syrphidae; genus Chrysotoxum; species Chrysotoxum bicinctum. The sequence continues at coordinate 5,675,827 of OU426991.1, forward strand.
CGCATTCAACTAGTACAAAAACAAAAAAATTGCTTCAATTGTCTAAAGAGTGGCCAGGTAGACAATACTCAGAAGAGTACATTTCAAAAAACAAAAAAAGAAGTAGAAGATATTTGGAATACAATTTTAATAACTTGTAAAGAAGATGAAGTTAAAGAGTTAAAGATTTTATACTTAGAAATAACATAAAATAACAGAACTATTAATACTAAAACTCGAAAAGTCAATTTCAAAAGAAATGGCAAAATTTGAAATATTGGTAGCTACAAAGCTAATACTAATTATGGTGACTCGAAAAATTTATCAAATTTTTTAGGACTAATTGAGTTTTAGGTGAGGAACTAGAAAAGAAAAAGTTAATCAAATTTGCAATAGCAACAAAAGTAATTGACGAAGTGAGAAACAGGCTTCTAACATTAGAAAATCAACCACAAGTTTTTCCTGATCTTAGAAAGACTTTAACAGAAATTGAAAATACACATTGAGTTAGCAAGATCACACCAAGGAACTCAGGAAGTAAATAGATTTGCTGAAAGAATAGAATTACTGATAGCTCAATTAAATGAGATACAAATAGCTGAACGAGGTGAATCAAATAGAAAAGTTATAATAAATTTAAATGACCAGTTAGGACTTAATGCTTTTAAAAACTGTTTGAACGAAGCTACAAGACATGTCATACAAGCATCTAGAATTACGACATTCAATGAAGCTATAAAGATAGGTACTGAAGTTGAAGTTTCTTCGCGACAAAACAATGTCATGCAATTTAAAACAAATTTTAGAGGTAGACAGCAATATAGCTATTACTACCCTAGATTCAATAACAATAATAGATACAACAATGATAGACAAAACAATAACAATAATTATAGCGGGGGAATCAAAGAAGGTTTTAAATTTCTATGGGGAACATGACTCAAATATCGTTAGCATAAGAATAAAACGTTTAAACAAAACTTTCAAATTCTTAATTGACACGGGTGCAAATATTTCTGTCTGTAAAGAATATCTGGTGAAAGAATTAAATGAAAACTCAGCATGTCAAATAAACGGCATTACAAACAAAATAATATTTTCTAGGGGTGTATCAAATCTAGAACTCGTGATAGGAGAAGCTAATGTAGAACATCAATTTCACGTTGTCAATGAAGAAATAAATATAACTACCGATGCAATACTAGGAAGAGATTTTCTTAAAGCTTATAACTGTAAAATAGACTATGAAACTTGTGTGCTTCTAAGGAAGCTAATATTCAAAATGAACAATGCAGGTGTTAAAAGACTAGCATTAGCAAGAAATAGTCTTATATTTAAAAAAGTATGCATACAAGAATTTAAAAATATATTTAAAAAGCTGCAAGAAAACTTAAAAGAAGATAAATGTCTAGACATAATATTATATGAACCTTCAAAACAAATAACTTATAAGAAAGAAATGTACAAATTAATAGAAGAATATTGTATATTTTAATCCATAAGATTTTCATATACCAACAATTTTCAATATTTACTCTACAACAGCTTCTCTGTATACTTCATTTTCAAATTCTATTCAAGTAAATTTCTCACGATAGTCAGCAGTTTTCTGCAAGTAAATGTCTCACAATATGTATCTTGTTTCTTTTAATTTTTGTATCATAGTAATTTTTTGGCATTTGTAAATTTAGCTAACTAAGCAAAATTTGTGTATGTAAGTGAATAAAATATTGTCATTCTAGATCACAAGGTTGACGAGTGTTTTTTATTATTGTTGCTTCCCCCCACCAGTGGTAAGGGGCAATATTTCAAACTAAAACAATACTTCGCAGACATACATAGGTACAAGAACCTTGTGTATGAACCACGGTCTGGTCAAGGTTTATGCACCCTATCCAGCCAGTCGGTACAAAAGAGTTCCGACTTTAACATAGGTGACCCCGACGTGATTTGGTTTACATAAGAACATTCGACAACTTGTAGAGCGTTGCCAGGGCCTAAACACTGTTTTTTTTTTTTTTTTTCGTAAAAAAAATTTAATAATACTTAAGGCGTTGCCACGGATGTAAAACAGTGGTAGAACGCGGTACACATCCAGCGTTTCATTCTACACAAGGCAGTCCATCATCTGCTGTAGTACGCGGTACACAGCCAGCGTTAAATTCAACACAAGGCAGTCCATCATCTGCTGTAGTACGCGGTATACAGCCAGCGTTCAATTCTACACAAGGCAGTCCATCATCGGCATAGTACGCGGCACACAGCTAGCGTTCAAGATAACACAAGGCAGTCTATTATCGGTTATCTATTACGTGGCACACAAGCGTTCCTAACATTGCAGAGCATTTCACCTTATTCGACCAACAATGGAAGAAATACAGATCTATAAGATTGTGGCCCGACAAAAGGCAATTTTTGAAGAACTTCTTAAGTTGAAGACAAACATTGGAAAAGACGGTGCTGACAGTAAAACAAATGATTATAAAGAAAAAAAATTGTGAGTATTGGAAGACCTATGGAAGGAATTTCATGACAATCATGAAATTATCAACCCTTACGTAAAGGCTGACACATCTTACATGCAGTCAAATACACATGACAGGAACATTTGTGAAGAGACGAAACGAACTCTTTACTCGATCGTGCCTGCTGAAAATAAAGGAACAGGCACTATTCCAAAGACAACAATCAAGCCAGATTTACCACCTAATGGCAATAGAAAAGAAGAGTCTGATAATCTTTCAAGGTTTGTAAAGAAACAGTCGCAAATGATCGACAAAATAAAAAACTCTCTGCAGCACCTTATTGAAGACAATCAACAACATCCTGAAGAGTTTTACTCAATAAGACTTAAAACTATCGAACAACACTGGGCAGCGATACAAGGTGCCCATTACAAAATATGGGATTTATTAGAAGATCCATACACAAGCATATATGATGTAGATAGTTACTTTTTAATAGAGGCTGAAGTACAAGAATCACTAACAAATCTTTATGCTCGATCAAGAGTAAGGTCAGTACCCACACCAGTTGCCAACCCGGGATCGAAATTACCAAAGGTAGTGCTGCCAAAGTTTGACGGTGACTACTCTAAATGGGTGCAATTTCGGGACCTATATAAAGAATTAGTGCACAATCAACCAATACTACAATGTCAAAAAACGTGGTACCTAAAGACGACTCTGACAGGAGAAGCTGAAAGATTAATTCAGCATTTTTCAACCTCTGATGCAAAATACACAGCTGCTTGGGAAACCATAACAAGTCGTTACGAAAATACTCGACTATTAGTGACAGCCTTATTAGACAAATTAATGGCTCAACCAGCAAGTCAAATTGAGGGCTCATCAAACATCAAGGCTATGCATGATACCACTCAAGAATGCCTGCTCAGTCTTAAAAATCTAGGTTTAAAGACGGAAAATTGGGATTCTCTCCTGATGCATACACAATTTCGTTTAAACCGAAATTCACACAGGCTATGGGAACAATCGTTGAAGCATTCAAAAAATCTGCCGCCCATGAAAGAATTCTTGGAATTGCGATTGCACTAGGTAAAGATGCAAGAAAGGGTTCAGAAGATAAAAACAGGCGATCAACACCAAAGAAGGCGTTCACGACACTAGTCGCAACAGAATATTCATGCGTCTCATGCAAGGGAAAACATCAACTTTTAAAATCGTTAGAGCCGTTAATGAGAAAGTCGAAAATCAAAAAAACGGTTCTATGACAGGTACCGTTAATAACATTTTGCCCCAAATTTTTTGTTTACCAAAACGTAGTCCATGTCCATAATATCACACCAATTTTTTTTATCAAAATCGTTACAGCCGTTTTCGAGATAAATAAGATTTTGCATTACGGGTGTATGGGGGGTACCGTTAGTTTTAGAGCTAAAAAAAAAATTTCAATTTCCCCTCTAGGGAATCAACGAAGACCCATAACTACCGAGTTTGAAGAAAACAGGTCCAGTGGCTTAGGCTCTAGATCGAGGTACAGACATACAGACAGACAGACGGAATTGCCGGACCCACTTTATTCGTCTTCGCTATCATCGTAATGTCAACTTTGATCAAAATTTCGAGTTCGATTTTAGCCAAAAATTTTCACAAGGAGCCCTCTTAAGTTTAAAATAATATTGTATATAAAAATATTCAAAAAATATTTTTTGTTTTTAAAAAAAAAATTCAATTTATTTTTTGAAAAATCAATACCTTGAAAACGTCTGAACGATCATTTTTTGAAATTATTTCCTAAAATGTATATTACTAAACACTTAAAATTAGCATCTCAAATTTTGTTCTAGAAAAATTTGAAAGAAATTTGTTATATAAAAAATTACTTTAATCACCTATGTTCTGCATTTCACTTATTGTGAATTCGAGCAACAAAAGTGAATTTTGATGTTCTGCATTCCGCATAAAATGACTTTTGTGATTTGTTCATTCCGAATGTGAAATGTTGGTGTTCTGAATTCCACCCGAAATGAAGTTTGTGAATTGAGTTTTCGGAGATGAAAATTCGTGTTCTACATTTCGAATACATAGCGTTTTACGGTGAATTCAATTCACTTAGTTTTATTTGGTGAAATTGATAAACGTGTAAATAAAAATTTGAAATTTTGATTGATTGATTTTGATTTGATTGATTGATAAATTGTTGTTTACATGAAAATACAAAAGAGCTCCCGACAAGAAAAAGTTGTGTTGCAATTTATAAAATAAGAAGGAAGACATTTTGTGTTAAGGGAATTGAAGTCGATTTTATTAAGGGATTTATTTCAAAAATGTAAACAAATGTCTCTTCGCTTAGTCTGAAGCTTCTTTTGAAACTACAAACAATTCAAATATGACCATGTTAATTCATTCCCCATTTTTTACTTACGCTGCTTCTGGAAGATCTAAAATTATGGCTTTACTACGTAAAACTTTTCCACAAACTCTCTATCATTGATTTTCGTCCCTTCTATACCACTTATTAATAATAATAGTGAATCTATTTTTGTCATGCACAAGAAACAATGTTTTAATAAATGATGCAAATTGTCTTTCAGCTAATTTTGACATTTCACAAATAAATTCGGAGTGAATTGAATTCACTCGGAATGTAGAACATGCATTTTCATTTTAAGTGAAATTGAAATTCGTTTTCAATTCACTTTCACTCGGAATACAGAACATGGGTGAATAAAACGATTTTTAAACTTTGTTTGCGTTAATTCATACTTTTCCGGAAATCAGACGGCAATTCCATACATTTGAACATTTAAATTTCATTAAATCCATGTTTTGTGTATATAAAATGTATTTTAAATTCCAAAGTTCTTTTAGGTATTATTATTATTATTAATATTTATTAACAAGCAATTAAAATTACAAGCTAATACAAAAATTAACAAGCCTAGCTGCCGAGACTTTTGGCTTTTTTGGTTGGGGATTCAAATTACAATTTTTGTGTTTTTGAGAAACTCAGTGATTTTATTTACATTTGTTTGCTGGGATTCTTTATATTGAGTTGTTTTCGAATATTTTTTTAATTATGGACTGCGACAACGGACAATGTTCCAAAATATGTTTTAAATCAAAACGGGTGTTGCAAGTGGAACAGGTTGGGGGTCGTTTTTGTTGAGGAGGTGTTGATGGGATGCAGTGGTGTGCCCAAGTCGAAGTCTAGAAAAGTTGCTAATTTTTTGTTTCGAGCAGTTTGTGGGGTACACCGGTGTAGATTTTAAGGGGTTTATATCCTTGTAGTAATGGTGGTATAGGTTCCAATCGTGTCTATTTTTAGCAAAATATATCTTTCCGGTGAGCTTAAGGAGATCGGCTTTAGTGAAAAAGTTGAAAGTGAATACAGGTGCGTTTTTGGCTGAGTTCGCTACACTATCGTATATTCCAACATGGCCAGGCGTCCACATTGTTTTAATGTTTTTCATTTTTATAAGTTGATATCTTATTAATGATATTATGTCGTTGTTGTTGTTTGCGTTGTGGATTGCATTAATTACTGAGATGCTGTCAGAGGATATAACACATTTCCAGGTAGATTGGCTGCAGCTTTAGTCGCTTGAAGCGTAGCGAATGCTTCTGCAGTAAAGAGGCAGAGTCCGGGAGAATACCAATGCTTATTATTGACCCGTTTTCATCGGTCACCGCATAAGATGTGGTTGGTGTCCGGGGTTTTAGAGCCATCGGTGAATATAAGTGTCCATCCATCAGTTCTTAAGTCAGGGGCGATACTTGAATATAGTTGACCGATATGTGCTGTTTGCAGTTTTTAATTTCTTGTATTTGATAAGATCCAAAATCAGCGATTCCGGTTTAATGAACCAAGGGGGGTAGCGTGGTACGATGAGTGGTTCTCTTTTGGTTGGTAGATAGTTAAGCCTTGCTTGTTTAAGCGTTGTAGCTATGGCAGAAGGAATTCGTTTTGTAAGTTTTTGATTTGTTGTTTTTTTTTACTTGCGATATAGGTACTATAGGGCAAGTTCTGCATTTGGAAAAAAAATCGAACTCGAGATTTTGATCAAAGTTGACATTACGATGATAGCGAAGACGAAAAAAGTGGGTCCGGAAATTCCGTCTGTCTGTCTGTCTGTCTGTATGTCTGTACCTCGAACTACAGCCTAAACTACTGGAGGTATTTTCTTCAAACTCGGTACTTAAGGGTCTTCGGTGATTCCCTAGAGGGGAAATTGAATTTTTTTTTTAGCTCTAAAACAAACAGTACCCCCCATACACCCATAATGCATAATCTTATTTATCTCACAAACGGCTCTAACGATTTTGATAAAAAAAATTAAGTGTGACATTATGGACATGGACTATATTTTGGTCAAAAAAAAATTGGGGGGAAATGTTATTAGGGGTACCTGTCATAGAACCGTTTTTTTGATTTTCGAATTTCTCACCAACGGCTCTAACGATTTTAACCAAAATTTTTATGCAGGATTCTCCTTAAGTTTAAAATAATATTGTATATAAAAATATTCGAAAAAATTTTTTTGTTGTTTTTTTGAAAACATTTTTTTTTTTGAAAAATCGATATCTTCAAAACCTATGAACGATTATTTTTAGAAATTATTTCCTAAAATAAATATTATTAAATACTTAAAATTCGCATCCCACATTTTTTTCTTGAAAAATTTTAAAGAAATTTCTTATATAAAAAATGTATTTAATAATAAAATGATTTTTTAAAGTTTGTTTGCATAAATTCATACTTTTCTAGAAATCAGACGGCAATTTTATGCATTTGAACATTATTATCTCATTAAACTCATGTTTTATATTTATAAAATGTATCTAAAATTCCAAAGTACTTTTACATAAGAGCAAGTTCGTGCGATCCAGTCGTGCATTTTATTTTATGTCGTTGTCGATGATAGAGTTCTTGGAGAATACCAGTTTTGCAAGCAATCTTAAGGATAGTGTGACTCTTCGTTCTTCGATGCTCGGGAGTGCTGCTTCAGCTAGGATATTTTTAATTGGAGTTGTTCGAAAGGCGTTAATGCTTCTTCTAGCTGCTGTGTGGTAGCTAGGTTTTATGATGTTTAAAACATACTTTGGGCAGTGACCGTATATGCACAACCCATAATCAATTTTACTTAGAACTAAGGTTTTGGTTATATATGCAATGCAGTCACAAAATCTGCGATATGTGAACATCTAGCTTACAACGAAGGTCACTTTATTCGGTTTGATCAAGCCAAATCCATCGCAGTTGAAGGACTTTATGTGCCGAGAATTGTAAGAGAGGCAATAGAAATAAAGAAGCAAACAAACTTCAACAGAGATTCAAGCTACAAACTATCAACAATATGGGATCCTCTAATAAATAAAATAATGAAAACAACATCAAAAAAGTCGACACCTGACGTCATAAGCTTTGCGTATACCCAAGAATACATGGATTTGATGCAACAACAACCAAGTACAAGTACGCTATCCACAAACAATCAAAGTGCAACAACAACTACGCACTGGTACTGTTTAAAAACAAGAGCGAGTAATAATTTTTTTTTTTTTTTTTTTATAATCTACACACGCTCAAGGGAATATGATTACCCTTCAAATGTTTCAACACAGCGTGGGCGTGAAGTTACAGAAGAGAAAGAAGGATAGGAAACTTATAGTATATTTTTTTTCAATAAAATAAGCATATTTTGAATAATTTATACACTTATGGACATTTTAGAAATATGCCACAAGAAATAAATAAATTTATAAAAATAAAACATAAAGTTAAATAAATATTTTAATATTGGAAGGATTAAACGACCTTTTGAGTTTAATATAGATTGAAATTTTGTACACGCTAAAAACGCCAAAGAATTTATTGAATTAGTTTCACCAGTGAGGGTTGAAGATGATGAAATATTAGTATCATTTGATGCGGTTTCTTTATTCACCAACCTGCCGATTCATTTAATACTCGCAATCATTGAGAAAAAGTGGAGTGATTTAAAAGAACATACTAAAATGAGAAGATCCCATTTTATGGACATATTACGTTTCTGCATAATAGATAACAATTACCTTGAATTTGAAGGTAAAATATATCAACAAAAACAAGGTGTTCCTATGGGTAGCCCAATATCACCTATACTGGCGAACTAAGTCATGGAAACCTTATTGAACGACGCTTTTAGAAAAAATTGACAAACAAACCAAAACTCGTGACAAAATATGTTGATGACATGTTCGCCATTGTCAAAAAGGAACATGTCACTTCAACACTCGAAGCTTTGAACGCCTTCCATCACCGTATCCAGTTCACTGTTGAAGTTGAAACGAATGGAGAACTTCCTTACCTGGATGTGAAAGCGATCCGAAAAGAACACGAAATAATCTTCGATTGGTACACGTCATCTGGTCGGCTCATAAATTATCATTCTAACCAACCCAACCCAAACAGGTCATAATGAACACATCCAAAAACTTCATTAACAAAGTGCTTGAATATAGCCATCCAAATTTCTATAAGAAAAATATGAATATTATTAGAGACACTCGTTCTCCCCAACTGTTATCAACCACTTGATATGCACAACTCAGAACAACAACAATGCTAACCCTGAAAATGATGCACCAACACAACAACAACCTCTGATCTACCGAAGCGCCTTTTATGTATCGTCTCTTTCTTCGCGCATCAAAGCAGCTCCAATTCGTGACAAAGAGAGAACAAGAAAAGCGTTCAAATCTACGGAAACTCTTAAATCGTTAAATGAATATTTTGACAATCAATAGTACAAGAAAGCTGTGGACATAGGCCTTTTTGGCAACTAAACACATCGTAGGCGGAGCATCAGGCGTAGGCAAAGGACCAAGAAAACAAAAAAATTCAAAAAAATTTACCACAAAAGGACACAAAAATCATATAACTTTCAAAACTCCATTGTTATTAATTGCAGAATTCATATATTTTCTATGAAAATTGAAAACTTTAAAATTAATTAATAATAGAAATAAGAGATTGCTCACATTAAAATTGTAATATTTATTGATATTTATTAATTTCGACGATAAAATTACCAAAGAAAGTCATCTTAAAAGAAAGTATTTTCTTTAATCATTAAAAATTTTTAAGTTCGTTTAACCTTCCGACCACAACAGGGGTGCTATAGCACCCCAGGCATTTTTATTTTAACTGTAATTTTGATTTTTCTTTATTCCTCTTTCTGTCGTTCTATGTATTTGTCGTTTAATATCTCAGGTGTCATTTGCTGATGAGTAGTCCCCGCGATAGGTTATATTTTTTGAGTGCGAGGGCAAAAGGTATGCATTGGGGTTGTATATCACCCCATGTTGTGTTCCATGTATGTGAAAAGCTGAAGGAATAAAGGGGGTTGTAGGACACCCCATGAAGTCCAATGAAGGTGAGCCCCTTCCGAAACAGCAGAAGCAATCGCGATGTGCAATTTGTCCAAGGAAAGAAGACCGGAAAATCAAGATTACGTGTCTTAAATGCAAATGTCTTGTATGCCCTGAACACAGAAAAGAGATATGCTAAAATTGTACTTAACTTATTATTTCTTTGTAAATATATACATACATATTTATTTATTAATGAATTAAGTTTTTTTCTGTTTTTGATAAAGTATATGAATTGTTGTGTTTGAATAAAAATTTTATGTTGTCCTCGAAAGTATTTTTTTTAAATTTATTCCTGGCTGGGGTGTTCTGCCACCCCTGTTGTGGTGTATGAATATTTTAAATGTGTTGTGATCGGAAGGTTAATAATGAACACGCTTGCACTTATAGCCTTACGAGTATATCACCGGAGGTGGTGAGATAATATAAAATTCAGTGTTGGGAACAACAAAAAAATAGTAGAAGAAGAATTTTCGAACTTGGTAAACAAGTATGTTTTTTATCCATAACTTTTTTGAAATAAATTATAAGTTTTCATCCCGTTGATCCCTGAATAAAATTCGACTTTTGAGCTCTTTGTAATAGATTTTTGATTAACCCATTCATTTCATCCCCACATCGTTTTACAATCATTAAAATTAAGTCAAACATTTATAATTAAATTATGTTTACAATTCAGCTTGAAATGGAACTAATAATGTGTGAAAGTAAAATAAAGTTGGACGAATTAAAAATCAGACAAGACAACAATGACGAGGATCAAGATGAACATGAAGTACAGCAAAAGTCTACAAAGGTGGATGAATTACTCTTGCTTGATAAGAAGTGATGTTATCCGTTACGCTTCCAATTCCACCATTAGAGCCTTGAAACTGTAAATGTTGGCATATATAAGGAAGGGAGAGTAAAATTTGAAAAGAATCCTTTTATTTGTATTACCGCCATCAACAAAAGATCATCAGTCTCATTTTGTTATAATTATTAGACAGTTGTAACCGAAAGAAGACCTACCATTCTAGTACTACCACTGGGAGTTGTTGATGAACTCGATGGTGCTCCAGTAACGGGTGGATTCGATGTTATCAGCGGACTGTTGATGACGTTACCATCTACGGGGCTATTGGTAGTAATTTTTTTCACAAATTTCTTTGTTGCTGATGATGACGGATTACTTTGACGATAGACCTTGGCACCAGTTGTTGCAGCAGGACTTTGAATGGGTGGTATTATTTTTGATTGCTGTTGTTGATTTTGTTGAATTGCTGAAGAATCACCACCACAATTAGCTATCATTTTTTGTGCTGTTTCGGGAATCAAGTTGTTGAGCGGCGAAGACGACTGCGGCAGCATAGAGATCTCATTGTTTTTATTCGTAATTATTATTTGTTGCCGCTGTCTTCTTTCACGGGCCCTTTCGATGTGTTTTTTCCTTTCTTCTTTCGTCCAATAACGACCAGTTTTAATCTCAGATATTGTATCATCTTCTGTTGTTTGATCGTTTCGTTCAGCACTTATACGTAGGGCTCGATTGCGAAGAAATCTGTTTCGAGCTGGTCGTCGGACAATGTAACGGGTGCCATCTTGGCGCCGTTTGACTTTCCACACCATGTGTTCTTCATTTTGGTGAGTATTCAGTTTCACAGCGCTGACCTATGTAGTAAGAGATTTTTTTTTAATTTTAGTCAAAAACAAATAAATAAGAATTTCTATTGGAATATTTCTCTGTGAACATTATTTTCCAGGAAAGAAATTTCCTTAAGAAAAATTCATATCTTAGTGTCAGCACAATTTATCTAACAAAAAACCTCAAGGGTATGATCTAATAAGTGCTCAGATTTTGAAAAGAATGCCCGCAATACCCTTCAAAAAACTCCAATTCATAATATACGCATGTCTGAAATCCTACGTTACAAACCGACTCCATTGACTAAAATTTGTAAGGAACTTAAGAAAATCTAAGAAAGTTAACCCTAAGGAACTGTCCTAGAGCCAACTCTGTACATGTTATATACCAGAGATATTCCAGAGAACATCAACGCTATTGTGACCAGTTTCGCAATATTGGTGCCTGATAAATTCGTTAGGAACTCTGCAGAAAATAAGCAAAATGCAGTATACAAAGTTAAGAGATTGGACGCAACAATGGCGTATCAAATTAAAGAAAACAAAATCGACGCCTATAAACTTTACAAACAAAAAGCTAAATAATGTACTAATTTTTATCAACGGTAAAGCTGTACGTTATGCCAATACTGCTAAATACTTTGGAATGTTTTTAGACGCAAGGCTGAAATGAAAAGAGCACATAGGAAAAAGGGAAGAACAGCTAACTAGATTACTAGAAAAGAACACTGGTCTATCTATCTAGAACAAAATAGTGTTATACAAGCAAGTGCTGCAACCTGTTTGGACGTATGGAATGGCTGTAGAAAGAAAACCCAAGGGCTATAATATCCTGTCATGTACAGGCTCGGAGGTTCCATTCTCAGTAGCTGCAAAAATATTTTTCAAGTGAGGGGTGTACTGTCACTTGCGAGGAAGTAAAATATTCTCCAAGAGTACAAGTATCTCTTGTCCTCCTCATTAGTCGTTCAGAATCGGCAGAAATGGCCTCTTCATTTCTGTAAGTATTCACACAAGAATGGTTGAGAGTTGTAGGTCACTAGGTTTTATTTACGAACAGTAATGGCGAGATTATCAGCACAATATTCTAGTCCCACTGTGAATCTGGAAACAATCAGTAACCATGATAGTACCGAAAACAAATACCGTTTTGTAGGAATACCATCGAGACCAGTTCCATAAATGTCTTAACGGAGACATTTATATTGATATCTACAATTTTCTAAAAAAAAAAACCACTTAAGTTCCAATTTAATTTATAAAATTTAGTTCTAAGGAACTTAAAGAGGATGTTTTTATTCCACTAGGTAGTATCTCATTATTTAGACTTACCTCTTGACTACTGACAAAATGATATTGACTCAAATTTGGTGCCGTAAACTGTGGACAAGGCACTGATGGTACTCGTTGGTGAATTAAGGCCTGACGAAAGAGTTGCTGTTGCAACAACATCGTTTGCTGTAGGTTTGCAACGTTTGTGTACATAGTGTTTGATGCTGCCGAGATCGGAGTGTTTAGATTATTTTGGGCAGATTTTACTAAATCAGCAGCTGTTGAAGAAAATTCATTTTGAAATATTGTAAATATTTTTTTATATTCGCATAGTTCAGGTTTTTTCAGAATATTTTTTAGAAACTACTTTTTTCCACTTAAGAACAAAAAAAAACTTACGATTTTTTTGTGAAATTTGGGATATCTTTTGCTTATTTAGCAGCATTGGATGTGAAGAAGTCTTCGCTGACGAATGTGATGGACTCGGAAGTTTATCTTTTGAATGTCGCTGTTGATTGATAATTGATGACAATTGATGGAATTCTTGTGATGAATTATGAATCAGCGGCAATCGATGCTGAACTGGTGTCGATGTTGTTTCATTTATCGGACTAACAATGTGTTTCGTAGAACATAGAACCAACGTCGACTGAGGCTGATTATTTAGCTCATGATCCCGATAGTTGGTAGTATTAAGTTCAAGTGTTAAAGGTGTCATTGTGGTACTATTGCAGGAACCACCAGTATTATAAGCACTTGAGCTATTTTCATGATCATCTCCAGCACTGGAGTTTGTACTGTGCAAGGTTCCATTTTTTGCTTTTGTCCAAATTGACAAGTTGTCATGATGTTGTTGCTGAATAAACTGATGTTTAGTATGATTTTGCAAAGAACGAATTCGAGTGTCATTTGATTCGGAGCCATCTTGCATGTCCAGCCATTGTTCGATGCGATTTTGATGCTCTGAACTCTCATATGGCGAACAATAAAACGGTTCGGATTCAGAATCTTCAGGTATAGTTTCGTATATATGTTCAGTGTCATAGTCCATAATTGGCATCACACTTGTTTCTTTAGGTTGTTGCTGCGGTTGTATATGCGGTTCTTGTTGTAGCTGCGATTGTGAATGTTGAGGCAATTTCTGTGCCGCAACACAACTTGGGTCAATGTTTTTCTTTTGCGACATCATCATACTTTCCACGCGTGAATCTAAAATCGCAATTTCCTGATTTACTTGTTCCAAATGTGCCCGAATATTTTTATGATTCAATGGGTCCCGCGATAAAGATGAACCCAGTGTTGTTGTTGCCGGTGTATTATCAGAAACACTTGTTGCAACTACATCGGGCATTGAACGTGCTGGTGGCTGCTGTTGCTCAAGTTGAACAAATTCTTCACTCGTCTGCTTCTGTTTCTTATCCGGTGATCCTTGATTGCTATTGGAAGCAGATTTCAGTAAGTCTTCACTTACTATATAATTCTCAAGAAAACAGTTTGTATAAGCCATATTCGGTTCATCTTCTTCGAAGAAATCAACTTGCTCGTTATATTCATCATCATCCTTAAAACAACAAAAAAAGATATAGAGACAAGATTATATTTAAAAAAAAAAACTTACTCCATATAAATAACGACTGACCAAAAGCGTCACAGCATTGGTGTTCTCGGCAATCAAAGTTTCTGTTTCTTCTTTGTTTGAAACATCTTTGCCATTCACTTGAAGAATTTGATCTCCTTGTCGTAAACGACCATCTCTGCCTGCAATACTATCAGGAACTATGTCACTTATATACACATCTGTACATGTGTCTGTGTCATCTGATCCCGAACCATTTCCACCACCAGAACTATAGCATACTGTTAAACCAAGGCGCTCATTGCCTTCAGATTTTCTAAGGGTTATTTCCTAAAAAAAAAACGAAGAGTTTATCAAATAGCTTATATTTTGTTTCTAGGATTTCTAGATCTTTATAAATATCGCTAATTTAAGCATTTAATGGGCGGATTTCAAAAAATTAAATAAGCCTACATATGTTCAATTAGACCAACAAAATCGTAAATTCCTAAGTGTTTTGATAACAAGTAGTGAGAAACTTGTTTAAGAATTTGTCAGTTTGGAGTGGATCTGGCCTTCAGCGAAGAAGTAATTTAATTCTATTCAATTTCGTTTTATTCAACACATTATTTACAGTTTGGCTTACCACTAATAAGGTACTATGATAATTTACATTTTTTGGCTCATATGGCGCTTAACTATGTAAAGCGACTTAAGTTTAAAAATATATACATATACATATGTACATTGTACATATATAAAATTTACATTTAAAAAAAAGTTCGATTGACTTAGGCCAGGCGCGCACATTCAATTTTTAGTTTCGCTAAAATTAAACATATGGGCTTATATGGGACACCGCGCACTTAGAGCAACTCGATTCGAGCAACTAAAAAGTTTGTGTTTTGACACAAACTAAACGATTGCCTAAAATTAATTCGCAACAGTTGAGCTGTTTTCTATAAGCGCATGAGAGAAAAGAATATGAATGTAAGTAAAGAGTTGCCAGTGCGCGGTTCTCTTTCGACTGGTGATTAAACTATTTGATTTCGATCACAGTTGCCAGTGCGCGACTAGCCTTAACGTCTTCGGGGTATTCATTTGCGGTTGTCAGTGGTGATTTTGTTGTAGGTTGTAGCTGCGGTAATAGGCTGACCCAATGTCAGCGTAGAACGAGACTACTTCCTCGTTGTCCATAATTACGTTGTCATCCAGAGTTTCCATCACACTGAGGTAAGTCGGCTCGGGATGTCGTTGTTCAGTGGTCATCTTTCTCATATGCTGATTCGGGTGGTCGATGATGATGTGCATTAGTTTCTAGCTGATCACTGGTCGCTGGAGCTGCTTGTAGGTAAGTGTCTTTGCAAGTTCGCTTAGACCTGAACTTTTTTTCAGCAATGGGTGCGAACGGCTGAAGGTCAACCTGGCCTTCTTCAGCATATTTCATGAGTGCTGCAAACCTTAGCAACTCGTTGAAGTGTATTTCCAGGTACTTGACGTTTTGTTTGGCAGATATGGTGGATCCCGTCAGGTAGTCTCAGGACCAGGTTTCTGCAAATGGGTGCTGAGTGAAGGTTAAGTGTTTTTCTCGAAAGTCGAATTGCATGTCAGGGATGACGGAATTTTCAGTGCAGGATTTCTTCAGTCTTCGGAAGATTACTTCTTCCAGTAATTTGCTGATGTTGTTTAAAACTGATATCGGCCTGTAGTTGGAAAC
Organism: Chrysotoxum bicinctum; assembly: GCA_911387755.1. Taxonomy (NCBI): domain Eukaryota; kingdom Metazoa; phylum Arthropoda; class Insecta; order Diptera; family Syrphidae; genus Chrysotoxum; species Chrysotoxum bicinctum. The sequence goes on from OU426991.1 coordinate 5,691,848, forward strand.
TAGTTTGGAAGCACCTTTTTCGGAATTGGCACAATCTTCGCTGTTTCCCATTTCTGGGGGAAGTTCTTGTTGAATGTGTTGAAAATGATTTTGAGGAAAATCATTACTGCATGTGGCAGCCTTTTCAGAATGTAGTAGGAGACACCATCCGGCCCAGCAGACTTTTTTTTTTTTTTTTTTTTTTTTTTTATAATCTACCCGCGCTCAAGGGATTAAATTACCCTTTAAATGTTTCAACACAGCGCGGGCGTGAAGTTAAGAAGAGAAAGAAGGATAGGAAAGATGTGTGGCACGATGTTCTGAGACTGAAGGTTGTTGTCTCAGATATTTTATCTGCAGGGATGGCGGCTGAACTAAAGCGGAGAATGCCGTGTCTTATTTCTATGTCGCTTATAATTTCCGATGATCTCTACAATCACGTATAGATTGTATGTATAAATATGATATGAACGAAATTGATTATATCCGGATTTGAGCTGGGTTTGTTTAACTAATGCCTCAACTTCCTGTAAGAACGTTGGGTCAGAAGGTGGGCTCGGTGTGAAGATTCCTTCAGGTGGTTTGCGAAAGCTTCCACCTTGTCTTCGGCCGAAGTAGCTTCATTATTGATGCTGATGATGGTTTCTGGTGTTTGTAGCTGTTTTACAATGATCTTATTGATGTTTTGAAAGTATCAGGTCCTGGATTGATTGCTTGCATATTTTTGTGGTATTGAATGGAGTTCCGGAACATGATGTTGACTTGCTGTAGCTTATTCCAAACAATCTGGAAGTTTCTGTTGGTTATATTCAGTTCACTTTGATGGATCCGCTGGAGCAGTTGTGAGCATGTACACTCTGAACGTACTCGGGAACGTGCTGGTACCTAGGCTGTTTTTGTTTGTCCAGAGCATTAGATACGGCATGTTCAAAGTTGACAATTGCTGCATCGATTTCGGTATCCAGAAGATTCTTGTTTGGAGGTGGAAGAGTTAGGCTGTCTTCAATGCCCCTGTGAAGTCTTTCAATATCCAGCCATCTGAAGTTGATGAAATTCTCTGGAGCTTCTGTTGTAAGGAGTATGGGTTGTTTGAGGTTAATCGATAGTTGAACAGCTTCATGGTCCGAGTCACTATGCAATAATGTGCATACATAATTCCGGATTTCCGTAAGAGTGTGCACAAGGTTCGAGGAAGCCAGGAAGAAGTCCAGCGTTGATGGTGTACTGGGAAAGATGGGTTTGTGTTGTGAAACAACCACTAAGGAGTGCTGGTCGTTGTTGGCGTCCAGCCAGTCAACAATCGCCTTGCCCTCAGGTGAAATCGTAGTATCCAGCCACATCTCTTCCAAGTTTAATGGTGACAGCAGTGGCTTCGCTGGTTCTGAGACCTGTGATAATGGTTTCGGTGGTGTTGGGGCAAATCTTCTTTTTTACTTAGATTGCCATCCCTCTACGGCATTAGCAGCAATTGTCAACTTTGAACATGCCGTATCTGATGCCCTGGACAAGCAAAAACAGTCTAAAACGTCAAAAGCTAGGTATCAGCACCTTCCTGAGTACGTTCAAAATCTGTATGCTCACAGACAACGTCTAAGAAAACGTCTCCAGCGGATCCATCAAAGTGAACTAAATACAACAAACAGAAACTACCAGATATTTTGGAATGAGCTACAGCAAGTCAACATCATGTTCCGGAACTCCATTCAATACCATAATAATATCCAATACCAGAAAAGATTACAAGTAATCAAACCAGAACCAGATGCTTTCAAAAACATCAATAGGATCATTGGAAAACAGCCACAAATACCGGAAACCATCATCGGCAATGATACTGAAGCTACCTCGGCTCAAGACAAGGTGAAAGCGTTCGCCGACTACTTCGAAGGAAACTTCAAACCGAGCCCACTTACTGACCCAACTTTCTTACGAGAAGTTGAGGCAACAGTTCAACAAACACTGCAACCAAATCCGGATAAAATAATTTTAATATTATCAATCCAGCAAATGATCCCACCGATAGTCCACATTTATGCAATCTAGAGGAGGATGTAGAAATCATCGGCAATTCTAGGCCAAAAAAGTCTGCTGGACCAGATGGTGTCTCCTACTACATCCTGAAAAGGCTGCCACAGTCGGTAATGATTTTCCTCACAATCATTTTAAACAATTGCATCAACAACTGTTACTTCCCCCAGAAGTGGAAAACAGCGAAGATTGTGCCAATTCCGAAGAAAGGTGCTTCCAACTTAGTTTCCAACTACAGGCCAATATCACTTCTTAAAAACATCAGCAAATTACTGGAAGAATTAATCTTACGAAGACTGAAGAAATTCTGCTGTGAAAATTCAATCATCCCTGACATGCAATTCGGCTTTCGAGAAAAACACTCAACCTTGCATCCACTGGTAAAATTTTAACACGATATCACCACAGCCCTCAACAGTAATCGTGTCACCGTCGGATGCTTTCTGGATGTCGAGAAAGCATTCGATACCGTGTGGATAGACGCTTTAATCCACAAACTTCATCTTATGCAAGTACCTCCGCCATTAATAAAAATTCTCTTTTCTTTCCTATCTTTCAGGAAATTTTTCGTTCAAGTAGATAACTGCAAGTCAAACATGAAGACCATCAGAGCTGGAGTCGCCCAAGGCTCAAAACTAGGCTCCTTCCTCTACAACTTGATGACTTCAGACCAACCTTCACCAATTGGATGCGAGAACCTTCTGTATGCTGATGACTCGCTCACCTACGCCACATCAATGTCCCCACTAATCACTGTCAAAAAAGTAGAAACCCACATTAACAGACTCTTCCAATTCTACCAGAAATGGGGCATCCGAATCAACACTTCCAAATCGGAACTTGTCTGCTTCAAGAGACCTTCAACTGGTAGAGGCCTTCGCACCGCAACAATTTGCAGAAATCTGGTCCTAAAACTCCCTGACGGATCCTCCATAGTGGCAAAGCCAAATGTCAAGTACCTGGGAGTGCACTTCAACGAGTTGCTAAGGTTTAACCTTGTTGAATATAAAATTGATTAGATATATATTCATATCAATTCATTAACTAATTGTAAACTGGCTTCAAACTTTTTCTCATCACTGTAATGTACATACATAATTGATTTAACGTAAAGTTCAACCTAACTGGATTACTATGTACTTTATTATAATCATTAGATCATACGATGTACTTTAAGTTTTAGTCTCTCATTAAGTTCACTAAAGATTAACTGACTTGTTTCATTTTTCCCTAACAAAGGTTATGGGCCCAGTCGATCTTTTATAAAAGAATTATTTCTCAGTCATCATCATCATCATCATCATCATCATCATCATCATCATCATCATCATCATCATCATCATCATCATCATCATCATCATCATCATCATCATCATCATCATCATCATCATCATCATCATCATCATCATCATCATCATCATCATCATCATCGGCTCGACAACCGGGTTCCTGTCCTGGCCTCTTTCAACAAGTCTCTCCACCTATCCCGGTCTCTAGCCGACGCCATCCAGTTGCGCACCCCAAGGCTTCGGGCGTCCTGGTCTACGCCATCTCTCCAGCGCAAGCACGCTGTACCACGCTGTCGTCTACCATAGAATGTACCACAAAGAACTTTCCGAGCAGGTTCCTCTTCGCTCATGCGAGCTAGGTGCCCTGCCCACCGGAGTCTACCGAGCTTAATTTTTGTCACGATATCTGCTTCTAGGTAGATTGCGTACAATTCATGATTGTACCGTCTCCGGAATCGTCCTTCCTCACATATGGGGCCAACAATTCTCCTTAAGACTTTTCTCTCGAACGCAGCTAAGAGGTCGGAGTGCCTTTTGCTAAGCACCCAAGTCTCGGATCCATATGTGAGTACTGGCAGGACCATGGTCCTGTACAGCAGCAGTTTTGAAGTTATGGTGAGATTTCTGGATTTGAAAAGCTTTGACAGACTATTTCTCAGTCAGTTTACCTTAATATATTTTATATATTTAATTTAAAAATGAGTTCGCTGTATCAAATCGAGAAACTTGATAACATAAATTATGATGGTTGGAAAGTACAGATGAGAAGTGTTCTCGTGCATAGTGAGTTATGGCAGTATGTTAGCGGTGAAGAGAGGATTGTAGTTGGTGCTACTGAGACCGCAAAAGCAGCATGGCAAGCAAAAGACAGAAAGGCTCTTGCTACAATTTTGTTATGTGTTCAATTGTCACAATTAAATCACATAAAAAATTGCAATACTTCATTGGAAGCATGGACGAAGCTTGAGCAATTACATCAGCCTACTGGTCCAGCACGTAAGGTGACTTTATTTAAACAGTTGCTGGCAATGAAAATGAATGAAACTCAGGCAATCTCTGACCACCTAGACTCGTTTTTAAATGTAGCTGAAAAGTTAAGAGAGATAGATGTGGATGTCAAAGAGGAACTATTGACAATTATATTGCTATCGAGTCTACCGAAATCGTATGAGAATTTTGTGATAGCAATAGAGTCGACAGACTCTCTACCATCAATCACTGCATTGAAAACTAAATTGATGGAAGAAGGGCAGAGAAGGATTATCGAAAAAAGGAAAGAGGAAGGTGAAACAGCTTTCTTAGCGAAAGCCAGAGTTAAACCTCCTAAGTTCAACAGGAACACTTCAGATGAAAATCCACAAGCTGGTAGCAGTGGATTCAAGGGTAAATGCTATAAGTGTCACCGAAAAGGCCATTTTGCATCTCAATGCCGAGATCGTCCAAAATATAGTGGTTCTAAAGTGACGAGTTCATTTGCGATGTTAAATTCGGTTGGCAGTGACACTCTTGATCGAAACACGTGGGTTTTTGATAGTGGCTTAACGTCACACATGTGCTGTGAAGAGAGTTATTTTATTAACCTTCAAGATCATGTAGAAAAAATCGAATTAGCTTCGAATAAATACATTGTGTCGTCTGGCAAGGGAGAGGTTTTAATTGAAACGGAATACTCCAAAGTTAAACTCTGTGATGTGCTTTTGGTGCCTACGTTGAAAGCGAATTTTGTGTCTATAAGCAAGGCAGTGGAACATGGACATAGGGTTGAGTTTAATAACGAATTAGCTGCAGTTAGAGACAAAGGTGGTAATATAGTTGTGCATGCGAAGAAAAAAAGGGACTTGTACATTTTGTATAGTGAACAAAAACAGAAAATAATGTTGGGTGTAGCGAAATCCTCTGATGGATGCTTTATGCAATGACATATAAAATATGGTCATCTTAATGCAAAAGATATGGCTTTGATATGTAGAAAGGGGATGGTTCGTGGCTTGCATCTGGAGAAGTTTCCTGAAGAATTCAATTGTGTGACATGTTTGAAAGGTAAAATAACGAGACAAGCTTTTCCTACTGATTCAGCAAATCGTAGTGAATCTATTCTGGGGTTGATCCATAGTGATGTCTGTGGGCCGATGCGAGTTTCTTCACTGGGTGGTGCTCTTTACTTTGTCTCATTTATCGACGACAGAACACGTAAGATTTTTGTGCATTTCATGAAAACAAAGGGTGAAGTTTTCGAAGCGTTTAAGAGATTTAAGGCCCAGGTTGAACTTGAAACTAGACAAAAAGTAAAAATTCTTAGAAGCGATAATGGTCGGGAATATGTCAACAATGAATTTTCTAATTTTTTGGAAACAAATGGTGTGGTGCGGCAGCTTTCGGTGGAGTATACACCACAACAAAATGGCGTGGCGGAGCGTGCGAATCGAACAATCGTGGAAATGGCACGATGCATGCTCCTGGACTCGCAGCTTCCAGAAATGATGTGGGCCGAGGCAGTCAACACCGCTGTTTACCTAAGGAACAGATCTCCGACAAGTGCGTTAAACTCTGTAACACCATACGAAAGTTGGAGTGGACGAAAGCCAACTGTGAGACACCTACAACCATTTGGCTGCAAAGGAGTGATGCTCGATAAAAGGCCGTCAAAATCTAAGCTGAGAGCAAAGGGCATCGACTGTATAATGGTTGGGTATTCATCCGAATCAAAAGCATACCGTGTCTTTGTGCCAGATCAGAGGAAGGTTCATAAAACTCGCGATGTGAAGTTCCTAAACATGCCAGGTAATACTAAGTTGATAGAAAATAACAACGAATATATCATTTTAGAAAACATGACAACAAATAAAGACGATAAACACGAAGCGAAACTGGCAAAAGATCATAAACGTGATGATGATGCTGATGATGAGGTGGTGGTTAGTGAGGCCAACTTGGGCGATAAACCCGAAATTTTCGATCTCACAAACCGAAGCGAAACATCGGATGATGAATCTTATCAAGACCCAGAAGATGGAGGAGAAGTTGATAATCCAGGTACATCGTCGAGCAAGTGGATAGTCTTGCGATCTCAAAAGGATAACCCGGATGTAGTATTTAGCCAATTGAATCATATTGGCCAGAGCGATGTGATCCCGACGACGGTAAAAGATGCTTTGTGTTCGAAGGATGCTCAAAAATGGAAGGATGCAATGGAGGTTGAGTATCGAGCCCTAATGTCAAACAACACTTGGGATTTAGTTGAACTACCAGTGGACCGAAAACCAGTTCCTTCAAAGTGGGTCTTTAGCGTAAAGACAGATGTGGAAGGTAAAATAGAAAGGTATAAGGCACGTCTTGTAGCCAAAGGCTTTAGTCAGAAGCTGGGAATAGACTTTCACGAAACATTTTCACCCGTCACTCGTTATTCGACGATTCGATTAATTTTATCTTTGTCAGTCCAGTATAGTCTTCATTTACACCAAATGGACGTAACCAGTGCCTACCTAAACGGGGAGTTGAAGGAAGAGGTTTTCATGTACCAGCCAGAGGGCTACGTTTCTACAAGTGAACCCGATCATGTTTGCAGACTGAGGAAGTCTCTGTATGGTCTGAGGCCGTCTGGTCGCGAGTGGAATGCAAAGCTGGACGAGACTCTGAAAAGGCTGGGATTTATTCAAATTGAAGCTGATCGTTGCGTGTACACAATGAATAATAAAAGCAGTATTAATATTATCGCAGTTTACGTGGACGACATACTCCCTGCATGTTCCGATGAAGGGGAACTTCTGTCAATTAAAACGAAAATAAAACAGGAATTTGATGTGGTGGACAAAGGGCAGGTTGGTGTTTTCTTGGGCATGGAGGTTAAGCAGAACCAGCAGAGAAACTTTGTTAGCATAAGTCAAAAGAAGGCGATCTCATCATTGTTGGAGACTTACAAAATGGAAGACTGTAAAGGTCGGAGTACACCTTTAGAACCAGGTCAGAAATTTGTAAGATGTAAAACCTGCCAGAAATGTGAATTGGCAGACGTGAAGGAGTATCAAAGGCTGATTGGGTCGTTGATGTACATTGGGCATGCAACGCGACCAGACATTTTACATTCCGTTAATAAGCTGTCACAGTTTAATCAGAATCCGCATGAAGTTCATATGATGGCAGCTAAGCATATTATCAGGTACTTAAAAAATACAATTAACTATAATTTGTCTTATCGCAAACTAGGCAAATTACTTTGTGGGTATTCCGATGCCGACTGGGCATCAAACTTCGACAGACGCTCTTACACTGGGTATGTGTTCAAGCTCAGTGGTGGTTCAATCTCATGGTCAACGAAGAAGCAACCGACAGTGGCGCTGTCAAGTACGGAGGCAGAATACATGGCCTTAACTTCTGCAGCAAAAGAAGCGGTATACTTGCGTGCGCTGATTTCAGAGATGGGCTTTAAGAATATTGTAAGCAGTCCCACAACTATCTTCTGCGACAACCAAAGTGCGCAGCATCTTATTAGAAATCCCGTATATCACGAACGCAGCAAACATATAATATACAAATATACAAACGATCGGAGATAGATCTAGCCTATATACCTACTGAGGATATGACAGCAGACATTCTTACTAAGAATTTATTAAAATCAAAACATTTGAAAATAACAAGCTTATTAGGTCTTGAAAATTGTAATTGAAATTATGTTTTGAATTAGTTAACGCATTGCGGGATAGTTTGTTGAATATAAAATTGATTATATATATATTCATATTAATTCATTAACTAATTGTAAACTGGCTTCAAACTTTTTCTCATCACTGTAATGTACATACATAATTGATTTAACGTAAAGTTCAACCTAACTGGATTACTATGTACTTTATTATAATCATTAAATCATACGATGTACTTTAAGTTTTAGTCTCTCATTAAGCATCGAATTAAACAGTTCACTAAAGATTAACTGACTTGTTTCATTTTTCCCTAACAAACCTGCACTCAAGAAATGTTCTGAAAAAGGCCAGCTGGGCCTTCAGCCGTTTGCACCCATTGCTGAAAAGAAGATCAGGTCTTAGCCAACCGACAAAGATAATAATCTACAAGCAGCTCCTGCAGCTATTCCTTCCCAGTCTGGTTTTCCATCTCGAAGACAGCTATGAAGGAACTTCAACTATTCGAAAGGAAGATACTAAGGATCTGCACTGGACTCTACTTCGACCGTCAACGACAGAAACACTACAGGAACGAGCATCTCTACACAGAAGCCAATTTAATTCCACTGGACAAATATCTAGTTCATTCAACGAAGAAACTAATGGGGAACATCATCGACCACCCGAATAAGCTTATGAGAAGGATGACCACAGAATAACGACATCCCGAGCCGAGGTACCTCAGTGTGATGGAAACTCTGGATGACAACGTAATCATGGACAACGAGGAAGTAGTCTCGTTCTACGCTGACATTGTGTCAGCCTACCACCGCGGCTAAAACTCCATCCCTGCCCACAACCCACAAAAATCACAATTGACAACCAGGAAAGAACACCCTGAGGACAATACAGTCAACCGACATTTTAAATTTATTTTTATTTCGTCATGTACTATCTATATAAATAAAAATAAATCGCAAAATGTGTTTTTTTTTTTTTTATAATCTACACGCGCTCAAGGGATTATTGATTACCCTTTAAATGTTTGAACACAGCGCGGGCATGAAGTTAAGGAAGAGAAAGAAGGATAGGAAAGATGTGTGGCACGATGTTCTGAGACCGAAGGTTGTTGTCTCAGATATTTTATCTCCAGGGATGGCGGCTGAACTAAAGCGAAGAATGTCGTGTCTTATTTCTATGTCGCTTATAATTCACATTATTTTATTCGTGTTCATCCTTGTTGGGCATACTAGTTTAACTCAATTACATGTTGTTAGTGTTATGCCTGAACAACAAGTAATGAGTAAACTCAAAATGACCTTCCGTGTCTTAAACTCCAGAGAACAGTAGAGAACACAGAAGTACTCCTGACAGCGCAAATTGATCCAGAGGAAGCCGTCTTGGACGATGACTTCTTTATAGTTGAGGATCAGAGGGAGAAGGTGGAGGCAGTGGGGGCTGCGTTTCAGCAAGTGTACAAGGTGAATGCTTGCATTCGCCCGAACCACGACCTGGAAAACAGAGCACTACTGCATCACTTCCATCTTCGAAATGAAATAACGCAATGGCGATCTGAGAACCGCGGTTTCTTGAGGTTCAATGACGATCTTTTGGCAAATGCCACAATCACCGAGCGAATAGGGACAAGTCCCTTGTTAGTGACGAAGATGGATCTCCAGCTCATCTTCAGTTCTGTTAAGAATAAGAAGTCAGCGGGTGTTGATGGTATATCTAACGTTGTACTAAGACATTTACCGAATGAGGCAATTGACATTTATGCCACACTCTTTAACAATGCGCTGAATAATGCATATTATCCAGTGCATTGGAAGACAGCGGTGGTACATCCTCTCCCGAAAAAGGGAAAGGACAACTCCAATCCGTCCAATCTTCGGTCGATAAGTCTTCTTCCGAGCATCAGCAAGGTTTTCAAAAAGATCATTAATAGGGCTCTGATTAAGTGGGCCGCGGACAACACAATAATTCCGGATAACCAGTTCGGGTTCAAGGCGGGACATGACACAATTCATGCCGCGGCTAAGCTCGTTTCTGATATCCAATGGAATAAGTCAAAACAACAATGCACGGGTGCTGTTTTGGTGGATTTAGAAAAGGCCTTCGACACCGTATGGTTAGAGGGTCTTTATCTGAAACTGAACAGACTTGGCATTAGCAAACCATTGATGTATATGCTTTATGATATGCTTAAGAGGCCTCCGTCCAAAATGTCGAACTCAGATTCGAAGATTGGAACTTCGAATTAAAATAATCACTCCGCATTTGTACATTCAACATGTTTGATCTTCGAAAGTTGCATTTGGGTTGCATAGAAGTTACAGCCTACACACAACCTTCTTTCATTTGCTTGTTTTATTTTTGTGTCCTCTGCTCTGTTTGATCTGTTTGTAGAAAAGGGTAGTGTAAAGATGTATAGAGGGGTAAGTGTAGGTTCAACCTTTCCGTTGTGTGAAGTATTAGGCGATGGAACATTTGAGCAAGAAAAAAATATTATTTGTGTCTACCTAGAAGCTCCAATATGTCTAGTAAAATGAAGTTACATATTTGTGCATGTACATATGTATGTAGATATCTATACATCTATATCATAAAATGCAAAATTGGTGATGTTGACCTTGAATTTGAAATAATTCAGAGTTATTATGTAAGATTTTGTACCTATATTACAGATGTATTTTTTCGACCTACCTATACGTTGTCATGTATGTACATTATTTATTTGTAATTGCAGGTTTCGATAAAATGAAAAAGAAAGACTTGCATGAATTAGAAAGGTTTTTTTATTTTAAATTCTGAATACCTACGAATTTTGCTGTCTTAAAAATAATTTTGATGGTGATCGAGTTTTTGCTAAATTTACATTTATATTTATTCTAAGTAGGTACCTATGTAGTTACCAATTTGATAAAAAAAAAGTAAAAACGGATTAAGAAAAGGCTAAACAACCAAAAAAGGGAAAATTAATATGTAATTATGTGAGTATTTAGCTATGTATTTACATGTACATGTTCATGCATAATTTTTTTTGTTCACTTTTAACTACAAAGCTATTTTTAATTGTGACTTATAGGTAGATACTATAAGGCCAGTTATGCATTCGTTAAAAAAAATCTAACTCGAAATTTTGATCAAAGTTGACATTACGATGATAGCGAAGACGAAAAAGGTGAGTCTCGAAATTCTGTCTGTTCGACTTCAGCCTAAACGACTGGCCCAATTTTCGTTAAACTTGGTACATACCTATATGAGGCTGTCAGTGCAATAGTGGCGTAACCCATAAAATTCACTTTAGAGCTACGAGAGATTAAAGAAACAGGTTTTCTTTAAACATTTTTTGTATTTTTCCTTTGACATTTTTGATTTGTCTAAAAACGTGGAATAGTTTGAAAAAGGCATATTTTGTAGGCCAAGCTTTTTTTTTTAAATTCAACTTTATTTTGGAAAAAAAGTGGGTTACGCCACTATTGCATTCATGGTTTTCTGTAAAAAAAAAGAAATGCTACGCTAAACCTATTATTGATTTTACTCCTCGTCTGATAAATCGTCAAATATTTCGATTGGAACTATTGTTGACGTTTTTAAATTATTATAAAAAAAAGTGATGGATTGGTGGTATAAATTGAAGTAGTTGAATTAAGTCTTTCTTTTTTTTATCGTTTAGTTGCTTGAACAACAAGCTGGTTGAGTTTGTAATATTAACTGATTGTCTCTTTTTTACATTTACCTCTTCGAGTAAAACATCAATTTCATTAGAATATTTATAAAAAATTGAAATTGGTTTACTTTTTTCGAAATGTAACCACTGAATTTTAAGCCATTCAACCTTGGAATTTGAAATGGACAGTTTTCTATTTGCGATATTTTCTTCAAGAGATTTCGTGGAAAAAAAAAAATCAGATGAAGTCATTTTCACAATTTCAAATGGGTTTCTCTTTCTGACCGAGGAAATGACGTTAACCCAATCATCTGGGACGAAGATATCCTTATAATTTTTTTTATTCTTTTCTAATATACCAAAATCTCGGTCACGCGGCAAATAGGAATGGCCACTAACTAAAAATTTATGGTCGATTTCTTCAACTGTTGAAGCCGAAAATCATCATCATAAAGACTTTAATTTCAATAATGTTCAATAATTTCAAATAATTTGTAAATATCTTGATTGAAGTTCACATTTTTCAATTTTTAATTTTAAACTTGGCGCTTAAATTATACCACTCGCCATAATTTTTATATATTTGAATTCGCTTTAAATTTTAAATGTTAAATATAACGTAATCTCTCTTTTAAATTTACTGAAAAATTGTATTGTGAGTATTTAGCTATTTACAAATGTACTATTCATGCATAATTTTTTTGATCACTTTTAACTACAAAGCTATTTTTAATTGTGACTTATAGGTAGGTACTATAATGCAAGTTATACATTCGTTAAAAAAAATCTAACTCGAAATTTTGATCAAAGTTGTAATTACGATGATAGCGAAGACGAAAAAGGTGAGTCTCGAAACGACTCGCCCAATTTTCGTTAAACTTGGTACATACCTACATATCATTTTAAATTTTTAAATAAGTGAAAAGAAATTACAAAAGTACATTTAAGAACATAGTTTTCAAAAAGATTAAAACTTACATAAAAAGTAAAGTGGCCACGCAATAAAGTTTATGTATGAATAAAGAATTTATTTAAAATAGAGATAAATGACGAACCAAAATCTGCAACATTTCTTAATATCACGCTACTGAAATTGGCGTATTGTGAACTTAAGACATCAAATTCGGTAAAAGCTTATTGTGATAGTTTTGAATTGTTTAGAATAATTAATTCAAATGTTCTCTTTAATATTTGTTGGAATTCTGGGCCCATAACCTAGTAGTTATTTCTAGAACTCTAAAGTCCTAGAAATAACTAATTTAGTAATTGTTCAACATCGAAACCTCTTTCAGATTTGACTTGATTGTTTAAATTTGATTATATTGCTCCTTACCTTGGGTGGGGGGTAGCAATTTCGAATTAAACAAATGAATTGACTTCTGGATTAAAATTGATTTTATTATAATTTTCATGGCTAATTGACATTGATTCATAAACACATTTGACAATAATTTTCATTTCATGGGAAACTAAATGTGGGATAATAAATGTAATACGATAGGATAGCACCTGTAAAAAGTGCTGATTGTGCAATTTTGGTGGGAACCATATGAAAAGGTATGGGTCGTGATGTTCATAGGGAATAAGGTGTTCTAGATTTTGATAGGGTGTTATAATCTTAATAAACTGCTTAAACAGTAATGAATTTGTTCTACGAAATGGGATACTGAACGTTATGGTATTATTACGATAAGAACGAACCGGGCAGTGTATATTTATGTTGTTAAACAATAATTGACATTCAATTCTGCCAGGAATAATCTTATAAATAAATATTTCGTCTAACAAAACTTGTGCTGAAACAAAAAAAGGATATTGAATAGACTTAGCCTACAAAATAAGTTGAATGCTGTCTAAACATTTTGAATTCTGTATATTATCTTGTGAATTTTTTTGTTGAATTTTTCAGTTTTGTCTAAAAATGTTTCGTAATTTGGATTCCAAATAGTGGATGCATATTTAAGAGTACTGCGGAAAAGTGAGTAGTATATTTCTATAAATATTTCAGATTTCTTAAAGAATCTACCTGTGCAGAAAATAAAACCTATGCTCCTGGCCTGATTAACTAAGAAGTAGTGGTAGTGTTTGTCAAACATTAGCTTAGAGTGAAACACAACAGTTAGATCTTTTTGCTCATAAACTCTTGTCAATTCATTTTCATCCAATAGAGTTAAAAACAATAGGATCCTTTTGAGGAGTGAAAGACATAATTTTACATTTCTTAGTTTTCAAGGGAAGGGAATTTGAATCACACCATAAAGAGATAAAGAGTTATACCTTACTCCTTATCTATCAAATTGGTAAGTTACATTATGATTAAATATTTGGAAAATGTTTTTATAGTTTAATTTTAAAGATATTGGCGCAAAATTTTAAACATCTTTGTCTAACATTTTCATAATTTACGACATGTTGGACAATTATTTCTTTAGATACTGTGCTTATGCCTTTAAATATAGTAATAACTTTGTAATAATTAAACAAATAAATTCATAATTTTGCTTTGTATAAATGTATTTGCAAACAGTAACTTAAATCCAACAAACTAACTAATGTTTTTTTTTTAATTAATTCTTTTGTAACGCTATAGTTTCAACTCAATAATGAATCAGTGTAAGAACACACGTCAATTATTTCGACAGACGGCATATTATGTCATTGTTCTATTTTCTGTTATATACTTTTTATAATATTCTTGTATTGTCTAAATAAAGAATTTTATAATTATAATAGATAATAACCAATTTATTTATCCATCGCCCGCTGCAATTTTGGAAAATTTAATATCGAAGAGCACTTTTGAACAATTGTTTCGCATTTCTAATATTCAATCTACTTACAAATAAAATACTTAAATAAACAAAATCTATAATTGACCTTGCACCCACTCTAGGACAAACATCATTTTTATGAATAAGAAAAGCTCACGAAGAAAGGATAATTTAATATTTTATTAACTTTGAATATCTCCTAACATACATTTTTTATGAAACTCACTTTTTGATGCAGTTTCGTTAATAATTTCCATCTGCTTCGCTGAATTTTTAAAATTTAAACAATTTCACATCATAGATATTCAAAACTTATAATTATGTATAAAATTTTATTACTATGCATTTTAATTTTGAGACTATAATCTGTTTTTTTTTGTGGCCCCTTTAAAGTTTACAAAATGCGACATAAGAGATATTCATAGTTAACCGTCGGTATTCTGATTTAAAAAAGTCATTTTACTAAAAAAGGGTTGGATAATATCCTAAAAACTCTAATATCTCTTCTCAAAATTGCAAAAACTAATACCTGCCTTGAAATGGAAAAGTCGAAAATCTGAGCTCAAAAATGAAAAATTTCAAGATTTTTCAATTAGAATGAATAATTCCCTCAAAATCCAATATTTGTCCAAATTATTAAAAAATATTAAATATGTACCTATTCGAAAAAAGGATATTCACCTCGTCGTTCGTCGCAATACAAAATAAGATACAAACCGATTTCTTATCATAACAAACATAACAAACATACCGAGCTTCATAATAATACATTCAATACTTTTCGCATACCAACCAATGTACATATGTAGTTACTTTTCTTCCTAAAAACACACAAAACAATCCAACAAGTTAAATCTACTACTCCTTTGCTTCATTTTACATTCACACCATACTCATCGCTTACCAATCCCTATACAACCATAGCCCTCAAATATTATCATCCACCGTCACCGTGGTTCTGCTCACATTCATTTCTTCCCCTTCTACACCACCCCTTTACTGAACATCTTCTATACCCAAAAGCCTACTCGCCTTTCATGTTCGTCATACTTCTTTTTGCTTCAGTTCCAACAAAAAATAGCTATCTTCGAAAAAAACCACGTTTTGGCAAATAGATGAACTAAAAACAGCCAGTAAACAAAAGTAACGACTTTTGTGCAAAAAAAAAGACTTTTGTAAAATTAGTTATTTTGCAATAAAAAGTTACTTTTTGATTACTTTTTTTTAATATAATCAATTTTAGAAAGCATGATGTCATTTTGGGAAAGTTATGATGATCTTTTCACATAACTACACATTAAAAAATGCATTGGAAAATGAGCAATTTTAATGTTTTTCAAAAGATGATTATTCAAAAATAGAGCCCAAAATTAAAAATCCGCTCCGACGCTCTTCTAAGTCTCTTCATTACCTTTAAAATGACGTAAAAATATTATAAGTTTTCCACTTCAATTTGTCACAAACCTTGCACAACTTTAGCAGTTTTGTGGAATTTAACGAAAGAAGCAACCGGAATATTAAAATTAAATAAGAAAAATATAAAAAAATTAAAAAAGTGGCTCGACGCTTTTCAAGATAAAATGTAATTCTTTCATATGCAATTTATTTTATTTCAATACGTCTTGCATTGACTTCACAAACCTTGCACGAATTTGCCCAATTTCACGTTTTTCTCAATATTTTGTCCGGAGGCCTCTTAACGGTAGAAAGTTTGTTGTCAAGAGTGGCAATGTAACTTCTACCACAACTTTTGAAATCAAAAATGGTCTACAACAGGGAGCGGTTAATTCGCCAATTCTCTTCAGCATTTACACCAGCGTTCTGATAGGTAGCCTTCCGAATTCAATAGCGTATGCCGACGATCTAATTGCGTACAGAACGGCCCGAAAGGTTGAGGTTATTAGAATTCTCTTGCAGCGTGACTTTGAGAAGATTCAGCGATATTGCGATGACTGGAAACTGAAAATAAATGTCCAGAAGTCGGAAACAATTTTGTTCCGGACTCCGTTGGCTGGAGCCCCGCGGGATACGCGCAAGAATTGGCGCAAGATGGTCATCGTTGATCCTCACGGGCAGCGATTAACGAGCAAAAGTGTAGTGAAGTACCTCGGTATCTGGTTGGATCAGTATCTGTATTTCGACAGGCATATAGATGCTGCGCTGGCCAGGGCCAGAGGAGCCTTCGGTCTGACGAAACGACTGTTTTACAGCAGTCGGCTTGACCCCAGAGTGAAGGTCATTTGCTACATGGCCCTTATACGGCCGATGATCATTTATGGTTGTCCAGTGTGGTTCAACGTTGCTCCATCTCAGATGGAGAGAATTCGGGTGTTCGAGCGGCAGTGTCTTCGACGCTGTACTGGTTTGCATCGGACACCCGAATCTTCTTATGTTCACTATTATCCGAACGAGGCTCCATACAACGGGGCTCGGATCAACAGAGTTGACAATTTCGTGATAAAACTCATTCGGGGTCACATTGCGAGGGCTATGACTTCGACCAATAATTTGATTTTCGGGGCGTTCTACCCAAATGACGAATATTTTGAAAATGCACGCTTGAGTGGCTTCATTCCTCCAGAGGCATTAGTCTATTTAGATAGATGCGGTCTGATACAGGATAGATTGGCAATACCGCTAATCTACCACGTCAGACGAAGAACCGTGGACCGGCGGCTCCTTTACACTCGGGACGTCCTGGCACAAGACGGAGAAGAGCTCCTACGGTTCAGTAGGGCTGTGTCCGAACGGGACAAAACTGATAGGGTGAAGCAGGAGAACCAGTTTTGGTGGCTTCAATCGGTATTTGATAATGGGTAGTCGGGGTGGGGTGTTAGAGCCGTGGCCGGCTTGCATACCTGTTTCTTAGACACAGGTTTTAAAAAGAATAGGCACAGTGGCAAAAAAAAAAAAAAAAAAAACCTCCGCTGTGGCTGTTCTAGTTTTTAAGTAGTTTTAGTTTATTTTAAGTAGTTTTAGTTTATTTTAAGTAGTTTAAGTGGTTTTAGGTAGTTTTATTTTAGTTTTAGTTTATTTTAAATAGTTTAAGTGGTTTTAGGTAGTTTTAATTAGTTTAATTTTTGTTTGTAAGTTTTATATAACAAAATAAAAATGATAAAGAATCCGAGTTTTTTAAATTTTCTCGAGAAAACAAAAAAAATATAGATATAGTTTTTGAATTCTAAATAGTTTTCTAGGCCGAAAGGCAGTAGTCATAAGGATATAGTTTAACTTAGAGTGCCCGCATGGGGCCAGTAAGTTAGTTGTAAGTTATTGATAAGTAGGCTAGTTTTATGAATTTTTGTCTAGCATTAAGATAGTTATAAGATTGAACTGAACAAAAATGAATTAAAAAAAAAAAAAAAAGTAATGAGTAAACCAGCAACCCATTGATGACAACTTTAGAAGGTTTTTAATGGAATTAAAACGACATATAGACGACGGCAGGGATCGAACCTGTGATCATGAGGTTCACAGGCGAGCACACATCCATCGCGCCACGGCCACCCCCTAAGCGTTAAACTCGGGAACGGCTCGACGGCTAATTTTTTTTTATGTTTTTGTTAAGACACAAGGAAGGTTCTTATGTAGAGAAAAAACGTAAAAATTACGAGGCGCTTAAGAACTTTCTGAGATTAGTGATTTGAAACAAACATACATTTAGATTTTTATTTATATAGATTACTGTTAGTCAATGTTCGAAGCCCAACATCATTCCAACATTTACGAACTGTTAATGGTGAATTATGTGGTTCTTATAGAGAAGATGTATGATGCTGTAATTTCTTCAAAAGCTCAACAAATAGGAACATTGTTTTCTATAATTATATCATCATGTGCTTGATGATGTCCAACAACGTATTATCTCAATTAGGCATGGCCGGGGCCGCGCCTAATCGCCCAATGCACGACACTTTTAATCAAGCGTTGCAACGTGAAAAACTATTCGATCTCGATGCTTTAAAAATGTTTTAAAAATTTTGTACATAAAAGCTTATTTTTTTAAGGAACCACTACAACGACTTATAATTTTTGTTCTTGCATTAATTTATTTGCATAGCATTCTGTTTTTATTTCTTAATACTAAAAGAATTTAAAAAATTCATTTTATCCTTATGAACAGTTTTCTTTAATAACATCCGTTTTTAAAATTCCTAGTCTATTACATAGGAGCAAGTTCGTGCGACCCAGTCGTGCATTTTATTTGTTTAAACATTAGCTGATAGTGTTGTTGTAACGGGCTATAAATTTCAGTTGCACAAAATTGCACATTTTCGAACAATTAATATTTATTTACAGCTAGTCGAGATCACTCTACGGAGAAGCCAACATTAATTTCAAGAAAAGAATTTTACTTAATATTAAAAAGTGAAAATTTAGTTCTGTGTTCGCCAGCTAAATGTGCGAAACGTTTGATAAAATATTTTTTGGACAAATTAAAATGCGAAAAAAGTGAAGTGAAATTTTGAAAAATATTTAAAATCGTGTATAAGAATATTTGTGTCAAAAATATTCGTTAAATCGAAACGGCGTCATCGGTTACATAACAGACTTATAGAAAAAACATGAAAACTGGTTGAATGCGGAGTTCAAAATACCCCACTTGCAAGAATATCAAGAATCCGTTATTAAAAGACCATAAGGAAAAAGACCTTTATATCAACATCCCAATGTTCAAAAACAACGTTTAATGGGGTTATGATAGAAGCGGAGGCCATAGTATTTATAAACAGAACTTCAAGGACAACCCGAAGTACTCCGATTCTAGTAAAATTTTGAGTACGATTGTGCCTCTTGAAATTTCTATGTTCCATGATGAACAACAACATTTTTTTTGGAAAATCCAATAGGTGTCGGCCTATCGGATTTAAATTAATAAGGGAAAGCACTGAAACTTCAAGATAAGAATTCAACAGCATTCAAAACCAACTTGGAGCTATTTCACCTACTAAGGTTAACTTTGATGAAAAAACTATAGAATTCCATCACATCCCAATGTGTATAATGATATATGTTAAGACGTGGAATGTCCTAACAAATACTTTATCATCATAGGCTTGTAATATTTGTAAAATTAAGAAATAATTAGGACATGCACAACAAACATTATTTTGACAAAATATAAACACAAATAATTTTGTCGCCGTAATCAGGCAATTTTGCCTTGTGTGCGACGGCACGTTTTTGAGATATCGAATTTTCTAAAAACAAATTGATTTTTTTTTAATTCAAAACTAAATTTTTTAAGTTCTTAAATGCAGTGTTTTCAAACTTTTTAGAAACTTCTCTATACAAAATTTCATTCAAATCTGTTATGCCGATAATGGGAAATTGAAAATTCGTCAAAACCGTTCTATAGTTGGTAGTCAATAATATTTTAATTTAAATTTTTTTATTGAATTATAGATCGTAAGAAATAAATTTTAACAAAATTCCTTTTCGAGAAAAATACGAATTTCGAAAACCATTTTTTAACAATTGTATGGTGGTTACCTTAAACAATTCAACCGTAATACCCGCACTTCTAGGAATGCTCAACAGTTTACCCTTGAGCCCAATTTCAACTCTCAAGTACAGAGATTCTTTTTTTAGCCGCATTACACGAATGTGGAGTGTTTTATCCGGCTCAATATTTCCCACTCATGGCAGACATTCAAAACCAATGTGCATCGTATCACCTTTTAAATCTTAACCTACTTTCCTAATTAATATTATAAGGGTATTTATAACCCCTTGAGTGAGCGTATAATATAAAAAATAACTGTTAATTTTCAAGTTTTAAAAAACGAACATGGGGTTTTCGAAACATTGAGTTTTGAAAAACATTTTTTAGAAAATTTGAATACACAATACTATCCAAACTTTCGGAAACTTTTGGAGAGTTTAAGCATACAAATAAATGATCAAAATGTGTCGCAACATTTTCGGGAAAATCAAAAAAGATGGCTCTAAGGGAGGTACCATCAATAACCATTTTTCGGAAATTATTTTTCAAACATTACCTAGATTTGATTAAATGAAATTTTGTGATTTTTTTTAAATGGAACAGTTTTTGAGAAACAAATATTTTATATGGGTGTAATTCTCATTTGAATAATCATCCATACTTGTAAAGTGAAATAGTTTCTACGCAAAACTAGGCCACATTAAAAAAAAATACATAGAAAATACAGCTCTACCTCCCTGACTATTTGATTGAAGAAACAATTCTTGTAACTCAAATTCGCTCAACTATAAACGCACCTTAAAAGAAAACTTAGTAGAAAGAAACGGTCCGTATTCAATACCATTCTATCTGTTTCACTGCATGTACGCATTTCAACTCTACACACTAATACCAAACACCATATTTTTAGATAAAGAAGCGTCGATACAGAAATAAGACCTTGGATTTGAGTCACAACAAAAGCATCAGGAAAATTAAGAAGAAGGTATTCATTTCTTGAAAAGAAAAAAAAATCACAAATTACCTTTCCGGAGGCTACAAGTGCACAGAATATATGTAAATGTAAACGCACACACAATATGCTGTTCAAGGGTGGGTAGATTTAGGTTGAATTGGGTTGCTGATTATGAATGGCATAGCAAGTGTTCTTTTAACTGTTGGTTGAAAATTTAAAAATCATACAAGAAGATAGAAGAAAAATACAAACAAAAACTATACGAGACACTCCACTAATGGGAGCATGGCCTTATTCTGGACTAAGTAGTTTTTGCATTATTCAGATATATATAAATGTATAGGAGTTTTGTTAGCATCTATAAGATTGTTTTAGGTGGAGAATGGAGGTTAGATTCTCACTCTTCTCAGCTGAAAAATACCACAGTCAGATTTCGTATTTATCTTTTTTTCTTATACACACATTTATTAATTAATGTTTGCAGAGTTAAGAGGAGAGCATACATGACATTTCTCTTCTATCTGATAAAGAGTTTTTGGGTTCTTGAAATGGATTTCTGCATAGATATGACATACTCAAGGAAATATAAAAGCAAATTTAGCTTCTTTGATGGATGAATGGATAAAGATGCAAAAACCATTACAAAAATAAACAAAAAAAAAGAACGGAAATGAACCTTGTTCGACAAGACGAAGACAAATTCCACCTAGTTACTCATGTATTATTTGTTTTTCGAATTGTTTTTTTTTTACCATTATAATTAAAAATAAAAGTTATCTAAGTAACATTTCCAAAAATTATTTATATATTTTTGACAAATTTTACTCTGAGCACTTCTGAATTTTAATACCCATATGTAATCTTTGGTTGTAGAATTGGAACTGAATTGTATCTGATAGCTATGGTACAATAATAAAAACTTTCGTGTGAAATAGAGAACGTTGATAGATAACTATTTGTTGTTTATACTTAAAATTGGCATAATAAGATTTTTTTTTTAATTTTCAGAGCTTGTTTTGTTTTTTTTTACACAAGAAAGAAACGAAAAGAATGCTTGACAATCGAAATCTTAAATGCAACAACTAATTTTATTTTGAATTCCCTTAGCTTAGAATAGCCATTGATAAAGATCTTGTTACCATAGCAACTCTACTTGACTTTTCGAAGGCATTTGATACGGTTGAACCAAAGAATCTTTGTGTAAAACTTTCTAACTTTTTCAATTTTTCCAATGTTACTAACAAACTAATTTTATCCTATCATACTAATCGTTATCAAGCCGTTTCTGTAAATACCACTACGCAAAGGCGTTCCTCAAGGTTCATTACTGGGTCCGTTGTTATTCACGTTATTTATAAATGATCTCCCATTATGTGTATCTCACTGTAAGTATCATATCTATGCAGATGACGTGCAACCTAAGTTTACCTAAGTTTTCCATTAGAATATGAAGTGATTGAAATGTTAAATAAATAAAATTTCAATTAACCCTTAAAAGTCCAAAGCTATATAGTATATACTTTTATAAACGCCAGCTGAACTATATAAATTTTCCCTCTATCCAGATTAACTCTACTAGAATACAAATTCATGAGAAATTAAAAAATCTAGGTATTTTGTATAACAGCTTTTTAAACTGGAATGATCACATCAATTCACTTGTATCCAAAATTTATTATTCATTACATTCATTATATCTTACTAGAAACTACCTCCCAACGCAAACTAAGTTAAAATTAGTAAAAACCTTAATTGTACCCCTTATATCTTTTGGGTACACACACTATTCTTAATTGTAGTCTCTCATGTTTCCTTAAATATCGGTCACTAGGTCAACTTATTAAACTGCTCAAGAACAGGCAACCTGAATATTTGTACGAAAAATTAACCCTTTCGCAATCTAATAGATCTTTATCGATACGACCAACCACTTATTGCTACCTTATCTCGAGAAGACAATTTTGTATTCATGCTGTTATGTTGTGGAACACTCTTCCACTACACGTAAGACGCAAGATCGAAAATGGGGATGTTTTAAAGGCTGTATGGGCTTACATTAAAACATTAAATTGAATGATCTCGTCGCTTATTTTAATTTTTTATTTTTGCTTTTTCTTTTTCATTCTTAATAAAGAATTTCGCTTATAACTTTAAATTATATTTAAATACCTGTATATATTATAAGAATTAACTTCTATGTACAGTTGATTGTTAAATGAAATGAATAAAATGAAAAAATGAAAATAGAAACGTTAAATAAGAAGAAAGCTCAAATACACCAAAAGTGAAATATTGCTCAAATCACTACATTAAAGCAGTGGTTCCCAACCCATGGGTCGCGACCCAAAAGTGGGTCGCCGAGCCATTTTAAATGGGACGCGATCAAAAATGGACTTTTTGATTTGGTGTTGGAAGAATTTTTTAATTATTGTTTTATAAAATTCCTTACTTCACCGACAAGTGTACCAAATGAGATCGTTTATTATTCACGAACACTGATAAAGGAAGAACCCTTCTGTTCTGACTTCTGTATATCTCTGCCTGTGCCATTTATTTTTTCGTGTATTGGTTTCTCATTTAAAATGCACGGGTTAGCATAAGAGAGGGCTTTCACATACTCATAATAAATGGCACATCAAGCTTGTAGGGTAGGCAAAGAGAGAAACTATGAAGCGTTGGCGGTCTGTATCTGTATGTATGTACCAGGGACGAAGCGTCCATATATTGAGTGGAATGAAAAAATCGTACCTAGCAAGGAATTAAATTCAAAATTCCAAATTGTATTAATATTTTTATTATATTATTTGTATCTATTAATGAATCGTCATTTACTCTTTAAATTATATTCCAACATCATTAACATTATCATCTTTTACTAAAATTACTAAACGAAATCAAATCTCTCTCCTGTTATTACAACTTAAAATGCCACACTGCAAACCAACTGCGAATGTTCAACATCACTCCATTATTTATAATGCTCAATCTCATGAAAGTTCTTGCTAAAAGGCTTAACAGCTATGCCTCCTTAACTCAATTTCGAAATACCCTTCCACTCCAAGTCAACTGAAAATATACCTACAACATCACTCACCAATATTCACAAAATGCTCAAACGACAATGATTCTCAAACAATATATAGAATGCACAACAGCTGGGCATTCCATTATTTCGCATACTTAACTTAGATCTCAACCCAAATTCAAAATAATTTTACGAGAATTTCCTACAGGAGATAGATAGAAAAACAAAGATGTATCTATTGAGTTGCTTATTGTCTCAAACTGATGAGTTTAATTTCATGGACAAAAGGGGTAGAAAAGTTTTATTTTAATACATATATCTAATGTGTGTGCAAATTTAGGTGCAATTCATAACTATCAGAAAACAAACAAATATGAATTTAAAAGGTTGTAGTTTTTTAATTATTTTCGTGGCGATAAATACAATCCACCTGGTTTTCTTTTTATTTTGTGTTTTTATAAAAAAAGTGGTCAAAAATAGTATTTCTAGTCAACGGCCGTGGCTTTGATGAAAGCATCGCTTCCCATCGATCAGCGAAATCAAGCATCATTGCGCGCGGTTGGTACTTGTCTCTCTCTCTGTCGTATTGTCTAAAGCCGATGGCCTCAGTTGCCAGTGCTTTTTTGTGTCTCTACTTCGTAGATTTATCTACGGTGTAGTGTAAAATGTAATGTAATATAATGTAGTATTTCTAATATTCATATCTGAGGTTTCTGGACATTCCAGCAGAAATACGAGTATAACTAAAGGTTATTTTCAATTATGAGAATTTTAAATCAAAAAAAACTTCAAGGAATCTTAAGATTTTTAATATCCCGTAATAATGGCTCTGTAGAGAGATCATATTCATGTTTTAAGAGAATTAAATATTTTTTTAGAAATAAATGTGGACAAGAAAGGTTATCTACTCGTAGCTTAGTCCTCATCAAATCGTACTTAGATAATTTTGCCTTAAAAGAAAAAGGATAAATCTTTGCGCAAGGCATCAAGCTCTTTTTTTTTTAATTAGACTTTACTGTAATATATTATTTATGTATGTATATTATTTTATGTGTATTATCATTAAGTGGAATTTAAAAGGTTGGATCTCAAAGGTCTTTCAGTTTTGGTTTTATGTTCAGTGCTTCTGCTATCGAAAAAGTCACGCCTCGTGCCTGTATGTACGGTACGTGCTTAAGATCTGAGTACTGACTTGCCTATGAGTTGTTTGTGTTATTTCATTTGAATTCCCATACATATGTTTATCCTCAAACAATTTCCTGCAACACTGACTCGAGGAAGTTATCGGTTTGCATTTGCAGTTCAGCTATAGTCCGACTGCTGTTGTTATTTTTAAATATTAAAGAACAAACTCTGTGCCAAAAAGGGAAGAAACTGAAACATTTTTTGTAGGTACGAGTACCTACTTATTATTTTTAAATACTATAAGTACGGTTATTTGAAGACGTCGGGTTCAAATCTACTTGTTTTATTTAATACATTATGTATGTTAAAGCTATGGCGTTCTACAGTTCTACATGTACAGACTTGTTATTTCAGGTATCTACAATTTCAAAACGTAAATATTGTGAAGATTATTCGGTTTCACAACTTTGGTCTCAAATGGTATCGAAAAACCTCAATGTGTTCTCTGTAGTGCAACTCTCAGTGCGGAATCCATGAACCTTCAAATCTAAAGCGGCATTTGGAATCTAAGCATCCTGAACATATCGATAAGGACTTAGTCTTCTTCCGAAAACATCAACCTATTGTTCAGAAACAAAGGTTGGACAGCGGAGGAAGTTTTCAGGTTTTCAACACAGTATCCCGACGCATTGCGGATATGTCATTGGACGTTAAGACCCAAGTAGTTGCAGAAATAAAGGCATCACCATATTTTTCAATACAAGTGGACAAATCAACGGACGTGGCCTCTTGTGTTCAGCTGCTTGTTTACGCAAGATATATAAATTCTGGAAATATCAAAGGAGAGTTTCTGTTTTGTGAACCGTTGGAAACTACAACCAAAGGTGCTGATATTTTTGATTTGATCCAAGGATTTTTTCAGCGAGAAGGATTAGAGTGGCTCAAGCTTTGTGGTGTTTGCACTGATGGTGCTCCTGCTATGCTTGGTTCAAAATCAGGATTCCAAGCAAAAATAAAAGAAGTTTCTCCTCAAGTAATTGGGACCCACTGTATGATTCACAGGTATGCACTTGCAACAAAGACTCTGCCGGTCCCTCTGAAGGAAGTCCTTGATGACATTGTGATTGTACATATTATTAACTACATTGTCTCACGGAAACCTGGCTACATGCGGGAATAAATGATTCTGAAATGTTTGACGACACATTTAATGTGTATAGACGTGACAGATACTGTAATCCAAATATCGACACTGTTGGAGGCGGGATTCTAATAGCCGTAAAATCTTCTATGTTAACTTCTCTGGTTAATGTTCCTGTTTCACTTGACAATGAAATTCTCTGCATAAAAGTATCATTTAAAGACAAGAAATTTAATAATTTTGATAATGAATTGTGTGATAACTTTTACTCTTTTAATTTTATAAAGACAGACTTTTTAAAACTTAATTCTTTGTTATCACAAGTTGATTGGTCTTGTTTGTATAATTGTTTAAATGTTAGCTTAATGGTGTTTAAATTTTACAATATATTGTTTGATTGTTTTCTTAAATCTGTTCCCATAGCGATTATTAAAACAAGATCTTTTGTGCCAGTTTGGTACGATAGTGAAATCAAAAGTCTGAGAAATCGAAGAAACAAGTTATGGTCTACTTTTAAACTATGTCCAACAGAAACCAATTTTAAAATTTATTGTGAATCGAGGGATATTTTCAATAGAATATCTAGTTTAAAGTATCTAAATTACATTCAGAAGGTGCAAAGAGATCTAAAAATGAATCCAAAGTGTTTTTGGAATTTTATTAACAGCAAAAGAAAATCTTGTCCTTACCCGTCTGTTCTCAAGTTAAATGACATTTCGAGTCATGACCCACGGGTTATAACGCAACTTTTTTCTGACTTCTTTCAAAGTGCCTTCAACTGTGATACTTCTAACTGTGATACTTCAAACTGTGATACCTTGAACTGTGATTCCTCAATCTGTGATATATCTGACGAAATGGCTCAAAGCTTTGACCATTTGAAATCTTTTACTTACTTGACTGATATGAACTTTAACATTGATATCGACAACATTGTAAAGTTTATATCTAACCTTGACGACAGCTGTATACCAGGCCCTGATGGTATACCCTCTACTATTTTGAAAAACTGTGTACGTCACTTGTCATTACCTTTGTCTATTCTATTTAATCTTTCAATGTCTACATGTTCATTCCCATCTATTTGGAAAAGTTCATTCATTATCCCTCTACATAAAAAAGGGAAAAAAGACGAAGTGAAAAACTACAGGCCTATTGCCAAATTATCTGTGATTTCTAAACTTTTTGAGGCTATTATTTGTGAAGCTTTATGTTTTTATGTCAAGTCATTCATTGTTCCTAATCAGCATGGTTTTATAAAGGGACATTCTACTGTTACTTTTCTAATAGAATTAGTTGAAAATTGTATTGATTCATTTAAAAACAGTAAACAAGTAGATTGTGTTCTCACTGATTTCAGTAAAGCTTTTGACAAGCTATCACATCGTGTTTTGCTTTTTAAGTTAAGAAAATTAGGTTTTAGCGAAAATTTTGTAAAATGGCTTCAATCTTATTTATTAGACAGATCTTATTCAGTGCTATTTAACGGTTGCGAATCAAATAAGTTTAAAATCAACTCAGGAATTCCACAGGGTAGTCATTTAGGCCCTATCCTTTTTATTTTATTTATAAACGACTTACCATCTGTGTTAAGATACTCCAAGTGCCTCATTTACGCCAATGATGTAACAATCTTTAAAACTTTTACAAACACTCGTGATTGTGAAGAATTGCAAAGTGTGTTTTACAAGAAAGTTTTCTTTTATTTCGTTCAACTATTTGTTTAATGGCATATCAATATCCCGTGAAAAAGTTATATCTATTCTTGGCGTCACATTTGATCGCAAACTCGAATTCATTCAACATATAAACTCCATTTCAAACAAAGCTAATTCCATTCTTGGATGGATAAAAAGAGAGTCGAAACAATTTTCAGACCCTTTCGTGACAAAGCAGCTTTTTATATCTTTTGTTCGACCCATTCTAGAATACGCTTGTCAGGTTTGGTCACCTCATTACGAATGTCATAAAAATAGACTAGAACAGGTGCAAAAAAGATTCATTAGGTTTGCCCTCAGGGGACTTGGCTGGGATAATCCTTATGATCTTCCACCTTATAATAATAGACTTAGACTTATTGATTTACCTAGTCTCGAGAATAGACGTTCCTATTTATGTTTCGTTTTCATTGTAAAATTAATCAACGGTAACATAGACTGTTTGCACCTTCTGTCTCGTATTAATTTTAATATTCCTCAAAGAACTTTGAGGAACATACCGGAGAGTATACTTATTTCAAACTATCGTACCAATTATGAAAAATTTTCTCCATTAAATAAAATGTTTAAACTATTTAATATTTACAATCTTAAATATAACAATTTGTTTGATAAAACAATAATTAATTCATATCAATTTAAAACAACATTTTTCCATGAAATTGTTTAAGAATCTTAATGTACACCTTTGTAAGAAATTTTAGTTATGTAAATAAATAAATAAATAAATAAATCGAGTGCTCTTAACAGCCGTTTGTTCAAAGAACATGACATGCATGCCGTTTATCAAACTATTTTATTTTATTCAAATGTACGTTGGTTATCAAGAGGAAGTACCGTTAATCGTTTCTTTGAACTGAAAGAAGAAATTGAACTATTTTTAGATATTCAGAAAAAATCCGAATTTGGAAACAAGTTAAAAAATTATGACTGTTGGGTGAAAGTCGCTTATTTGGCAGACATATTTGAAGAACTCAACAAATTTAACCCAAAAATGCAAGGACGAGAAACCAACATCATTCAATTTAAAGATCAGTTAGAATCTTTTGTTGAAAAACTCACAAACTGGAGTAGGAAAGTAACTGAACATAATGTAGCAATGTTTCACAAACTCAGCACAACATTAGAAACCAGAAAAAAATATTCGAAGGAAAGTTTGGAAAATTTAATTATCAACCACTTGAATCATTTAAAGCAGGAGGTCACTACGACTATATACTTTCGTGATTTGTGCAATGTTCAGCTCACACCAATCAGAAATCCTTTCGCTGAAGATGAATTCGTTGAGTTGAAAAACAACTCATTTGCCAAAGATGATTTCGGAGAAAAGTCATTGTCTGAGTTTTGGTGCAGTGTAAGAGACACTTACCCTTACTTAGCGAATATAGCTTTTAAATTATTAATACCATTCGTTTCAACATACCTTTGTGAGGCTGGATTTTCTACTCTAGTAAACATTAAAACCAAATCAAGGAATAAGCTGGACGTACAGAACGATATGAGACTGGCTTTGACAAAAACACTCCCAAGGATTAGTGAACTGTGTATCGAAATGTCAATATCAAGTTTCTCACTAGGAAACTAAATAAGAAATAAAGAAATTAAGAGAAATCAAATATACTTATATGTATGTATGTATTATTTTTTCAAGTAAATAAAAAAAGCGCTTTACTTACATACGTATGAAAGTTTGTGTTGTAATTATGTTAACGATTAATACTAAATCCTTACCTTATCCTTACCACAATCTCTAAATTCTAAAACGTACCTATGCTCATTATTTGTAACATTTAATATTTAAAAAAAATGCATTGGGTCTCGGAATCTCAGCTAAAAGTTAGTTTGGGTCGCCAGGTAAATAAGGTTGGGAACCACTGCATTAAAACTAACGTTGTCTTACTGAAACATTTGTATCTTTCGAGCACCACCGCAATTATTCTTGTCTATCATTATTTTACCGCAAGTTTCATAAATAGTGCTCTAGTGAATTAGCCAGTTGCATTCTTCCCCTCACACAATTCAACCATAATAACCGTACTTCTAGAAATGTTCATCAATTTTGCCTTCAGCCCAATTTCGGGCGTACTCTCAAGTACAGATTTTTTTAGGATTTTTTTATTAAATTAATTTTCTCGGCAGCACGACATCATTAATTGCATGGGCAGAGGGTAATGTAACAAACATACTTTGAAAAATAGAGAAAACGATATCGAAATACATACTTTGTTCGCAATTGGAATTCAATTTTCGAGAATATATTTTTTTAAATTCAAAACTGTTAAATAATGTTAGTAATAATGTTAAAGGCATAATTAATAAAGATATTTTAGTTATGGTTTTAAATTTTTTTTTTTTTTTTTTTCAAATTAAATATTTTTGACTGGATTTTTAAAACTGGTCAATTATTTTTCATTTAAAATGATTCGTATATTCTTAGAAAGAAATGCAAGGTATAAGAAAAAAATTATTTAAAATTTGAAAAAAAGTGCGAGTGGTGTAAACATCAACGTAGGTCCAAGTGCTGAGTTTTTGTTATCGAACATACCCAATAAACATAGGTACGATTTATGTCCGCGACGCAACCCAAATCGTTACCCTTAACACCTTCCAAACTCCCTTTGCCTAACGGCAATATTAAAATTTATAACGTATTCCCACGCCATTTCGCTTAGTTTACAAAACCAATCCCAAGCGGATGCATCCCTTTACCCCTTTCCTCACCCAATACATAATATAATGACTATATACTTATATTTCATTAAATTCAAAGGAAATATGGATATTTCTTAGACAAGCGCATTCCTTTCCCAAGGGAAGCACATTCGCGTTTTTAACATTAGGTAGATGTATTTATATTATTGTATTTTTAAGTCAGCCTCCAATTCAACAAGGTATCGAGAAGTGTAGCCTCGCTTAGAACAGAGGCTTCTCTTTAACATTTAATAATAATAGAATGAGAAAAATAATGTAATAAATAATCCTTCCTACTATCCTATCCTATCCTATCCTACTAATATTATAAATGTGAATGTTACGGTGTATGGATGTTTGTTACTCAATAACGCTTGAACAACTGAATAGATCTTGATAAAATTTAACACACAAAAAAGTTATAGTCTGGATTACCGTATGGGCTACTTTCTTTTTTATTATCAGGGGAGGGGGAATGGGTGGTCGAAACACCCCAAAATTATTTATCTCTACTTCTATCTTCGTATTGCACTGAAATGTAGTACATATACATAAATAGTTGCATTGAAATGCCATACTTTGGTGGTGCGGGCCCAGAGGAGGGGCATTGTTTGATTAATTTACCTAAGCAGTAACGATAAAATCACTCAAAAAAGTTTAAAAAAAAAATAAAACAAAAATAAAATTCTCCGAATTAAAAACAAAAAAAAATTGAAAAATATTTGTGTGTCTTTGAATTTAAACTATTTTAAGGTAAGTTAAACTTTATGTGCCTGCAGGTTTAACTACATACGAGTACATTGTTATAGGATAGTTACATACATACGTATGTGATTTGCTCATTGTTTGTTAGTTTTTTTTTTCAAAATATCCTTCGCTTGGCTCCATTACCTTTAAGAAAAGGACTTGATTGGATTTATTGGTTTGCTGTTTTGTTTTAACCCAGGTACATGCATACGTTAAATAAAAATAATTCGTACGCTTTCAACTTCTCATGTTGAACAGGAGATCAGTTGTGACAGTTCTTGGCTATGCTAAACGTGTTTATTATTTCAGTGGTAAGTCGTCTTTTTCAAATAGAGCTGTTCAACGATGACACACAGAAGTAAAATAAACACCCAAAAACAACATTCCGTACTTCACACAAGATTTCCAATGCAAGAAAAACTGAGCGAATCTACAGGAACTTTTAGACACATTATTTATTTTGAAAAACTTCAGTTAAAAAAAAAATGCTTGCGGGAGTTCCCGCCCGGGTACGCTAGTAAGAAATAATTAAATAAATAAGGAAAAAAATATAATAATAATAAAAAGAAGAAAAAAAAAACAATTAAGTTTTTTCAATCAAACCGCGAATCGAAGACGAAACTTACATAATAATGCAATCGTAATATCAACATTGTTTTTTAAATATTGAAAAAAATGTCTGTGTATTTTAGTAGAAGTTTATTTTTGTGTATATGAACTTTGGAATGAAATTCACAGAAAATCACAGGGTTTCAAAGTAAAAGAACGTACCTATTTATTTCAAAAGGTAAATAATGTTAGAAAAAGAACGCACCACCAGACTCCGCTACGTTACGTAAAGTTTGTTAAGCGAGAAACAGATTGGGACAGCAACTTTGACAACCACATCACTCTTTTTAGAGCCACTGGTTTTAAATGACTTTGAATGCATTAACACAGCAGCTTCCACATCGACATCAACGTTAGACCCTAAATTCGATGTCGCTACCAACTTTTAAGGCGAAATTTTTCAGGTTTACCAACACTCAAATGAAAATGTGACAACCATCTTTTTGTTTCGCCTATTTATTTTGGTTTTGACAATGGAAGAGCATTTTATAAAATTACTAAAAACAAATTAATTTTAGTACGACAAATGGCGCAAGTCGTATACATTGACGCAATTCACGTTAATTTTTATCATATAATGTGCGGCAAAATCATTTTACATTTGAAACTATTTTGATTATATGCTGTTTACGTTGTAATATATTTCACAAGACTTTTGATGTCGAAGTTTTTGTTTCTGTTGAAGTTGCTGTGTCAATCTGTTTCTCGCATTAGACTTATGTTTAAACAGGGATGTTATTTGATATAACATCAAATTTTTTCAGCTGTGTTCAAACAGAGATGTTTTCTGATACGAAATAATACAGCTATTTGCCCGCATTATGAATATTTGATGGATGAAAAACATTAGCTTTTAGCTAAACACCACTTCTTATTATAATTTTGACCATGGCGGACCAAATCCAAATGAAATTTTAGATGACGAAATTGATTTGATTTTTATATTCAACGTCTGCAGAAAACTTATATTAATTTAATAAAATCATTTTGAATTACCGCCATTGCATATAAATTTCATTTTAATATTTATTTTCTTATGATGTGTACAGATCGAGAACTTCATGGAAAACATAATTTGCTTCATTCTTGACAAGCATGCATGCATATTCTCAAATATGCTTGTCATGCAGTCAAAACATGAAAACATTTTGGCATTCAGCCGGTCACATTATCAAAATCAAGCAAATCATGCCGTGCTTGTAAAACATATATACAGGGTGATTTGCATAAGGTGTGACAAAAAGCTAGGGCGTGTAGGTTGGACTTAGACAAGAAAAAAATCGTATGGGAAGGGGGGGGTCTATTTCCCCCCGTTTAGGCGGGAGGGGCAATTTAAGAAAAAAATCACTTAAAACAGAAAAAAAAATATTAAATTATTATTAATTAATTCTTTCTTTAATTATTCTGGACGGATGAAGCTCAGTTTACCAGAGATGGAGTAACAAATTTCCACAATTTACATCACTGCAGTAACAGCAATCCGCATAACAAGAAACAAACCAAATCTCAACACCGCTTTAGCTGTAATGCTTGGCTTGGTATTGTTGGACGAACAGTTATTGGACCACGGTTCCTGAATTCAGTCATAAATAGAGAATCCTATCTGCAGTTACTACGAGACCTTCTGCCCGATTTGAATGACAACGTTCCCTTGGCCATAGCAGACAATTTAATCTACCAGCAAGATGGAGCTCCAGCACACTACAGCCGCACTGTAAGGATCTGGCTTGATGAACATTTTAGTGACCGTTGGATTGGAAGAGGAGGTCCAATAGAATGGCCGCCTAGATCGCCAGATTTAACTCCGTTAGATTTGTATGCTTGGGGATTCATGAAGAACTATGTGTACGAAGTGGAAATAGAATCTTTGGAGCAACTGAAACAACGGATTGAAGTGGCTGGAGTCAAATTACAGGAAAATTTATCAAGTATAAATTTATGTGCAGCAATAAGAAGGCGCTATAATCTTTGCCTTCTACAAAATGGGAAAATCGAAAAATTTTTGTAATAAGCTTTAGTTAAAAAATAGTTAAAAATTTAAATAAGCAGTAATTATGTATTTTATCTAAATATGCATGCATTTCTTATTTTAATTGATTTCAAGATTCAGGAACATTTTTGTTCTTATTTCGCAATTGCATTTTTCTGTAACTAGGTTAGGGCGCGTAACGTTGCATTATTTAAAAAAACATTCGCAGGTCAATATTAATCCAAAGCTCTCACGCAGGTGTTCTCAATGAAAAAATGTGTGAAATATGGTTAATCCAGTACTTTATCACATTATTGTATGCTTATAGGACGATAATTAAAAAAATAGTAAAAAGAAAGTTAATCCTTTCAATCGTAAATTCACCTAAGAATCCAAAAACGTAAAAATTAAAATAAAAGGCTTTTCTTAGAACAAAAGTAGTTTTTGTTATTTTTGATTTTCTCAAAAACTACAAAACATTTTGACATCCGGTTTTTTGTATTTGATCAAAAATTAACACGAGCATTGAATATTGAATAAAAACATAATACTTAATTACGTAAAATTTTGAAAAAAAATTGTTTAAAAAAAAAATTTCATTTTTTTTCAAAATTTTGATTTTGAAAATTAATTTTTCAAAAACTATTCACTCGAACAACTTTATTTAAAAACAATTAAAAATTAAAGAATGTATTTCTGGCTTTTCAAAATGCTATAGCATTACTCTGTAGGTATCACCGTTATTTTTTAATAATTTTTTTTCTGTTTTAAGTGATTTTTTTCTTAAATTGCCCCTCCCGCCTAAACGGGGGGAAATAGAATCCCCCCCTCCCATACGATTTTTTTCTTGTCTAAGTCCAACCTGCACGCCCTAGCTTTTTGTCACACCTTATGCAAATCACCCTGTATATGTATATTTTTTTTTTTTTTAGTTTTTTTTTTTAGTTTAATTTTTATTCATCTTCAGTTTAAATACATACGCATATTGATTTTTACATAAATTCATCTTAAAACTAACAAAATGTATTGTTTATCATTAAAAAAGAAAGCAATAGTAAAAATACATTATTAATTAAAAGTGTTTACCAATACTTGAAGAAAAGATACATTCGGTTGTCATATGACAAGTGTCGAATGCATCTTCATGAAAGAATAGTAGTAGTAGTAGTAGTAGTAGTGATTTATTTGATTCAATAATTTCAGTATTTGGTACAAAATTCACAATAGAGCATTGGCTTTTGCCGTCAGCCGAGAATGAGTGTGTTCTTTAAATAAAAAATAATGTATATGTAAGTGAAGTTTAAAGACTGTTTTTAGCCATCTAGTTTTACCATTAAGAAAATATATAGATATTTATTTAGAATGCTTCATTTATAATTTGTTGCCGGTATTTTAGTGCAGTTTTTACGAAGTTATATAGAAGACTCCAGTTTTCTCCGTTGAAAGAATATAAAGATAAAAAAATAATAGATATATACAATTTTAAATACTGTTTAAAAATATAGTTGTGGATATGAGGATATCCAGCGTACTTTAGGATTTTATGTCACTAGCAGATATAAAAATATAGTTCATTAAAATAGTTGTTGTTATTGGTGTAATTTTTTAAATCGGACTTAAATAGAAAGATGATCTATATGTATATTTTAACACAAAATGTTTTAATTTTGAATATATACAGCTATTTTATTACGTGAAAACAACGAAATTTAATAATTTAATTTGTCCCTTTCAATGTTTTTTTATTTCAAAACTTTGTAACTTTTTGATGCAATGTTTGATCCACGTGAAAATTGAAATAATTATTGTATATGGTTAATCCAGTACTTTATCACATTATTGTATGCTTATAGGACGATAATTAAAAAAATAGTAAAAAGAAAGTTAATCCTTTCAATCGTAAATATAATCTATGCTGATATTTGGGTGTGCCACTAATAATATTGAAATGGTGAACTAAGAAAAACACGTCCCTAGCTCTTTTTGAAAATTAGATCGTTACACTTTTCTTTTCATAACTTTTTGATGCATTTATTATCGTAATAAAATTTTTTGTGCATATTCTATATACAAAAACGAAGAAATTCAGCCCAGAAAAGTTAATGTGCCTCAAAAATTTACAAACTTTCGAGGAAGTAAAAAAATGTTCGACATCGTAATTTTTATTTTAGATGTAGAAAATTAAAGAGCACACTCAAAAAAAGCTTAGAAATGCCTAGAAAACTGAAGTTATCCAGAGAGTGAGTGCTGAAAAAGTAATTGTATTAAGTATCATTTTTTTATTCCACTAAATGATTATTTAAAATGAATTTTTATTTTTAACGAAAATTGATAAAAATTATTAACTTATTTCAAGTACACGTTTCTCGGACTTTTATTTTATTATTTTATAATTTTAAACACTAAATTGATGTATAAGTTATGAAATAAGGGCATATAGCAAAAAGTAAGTGATACTTTACTCTCTGACATACATGCATGAACAGTTCCGAAAAAAAGATGGTCGATGAACTTATCATAAGTTTTTTACGATTTGAAAAAAACTGGAGGGTGGTGAACCAATTCTAACTTGAAATTCAAATTCAGCGCGTCAAAATACGTAAGGATATGTAGGTTCGGTTTTTGAAATTAGCTACTTTTTTATTTTTTTGTGCACCTGTGTAGAAACTCGACATATTTTTATCAATTAATTTTTGATACATTGATGAATTTCAGTATTGCGACTTGATTTACATTTCTGACGTTACTTTGATTATAAAAACAAGAACTGTTTTGGTGTGCTAATGATTTGAATTTTTTTTTTTAAACGAAAATCTTAAGGTACGCTGGATTTCCTCATATATGTATGTGAACATATAGAATGTGAACGCTCCTAATGGCGCATGATACTCAAGTTTGAATCTTGGAGACTGATTACACGATTCTTGCGACTTATAGGTACTAAAAGGCAAGTTATTCATTCGTAAAAAAAATCTAGCTCGAGATTTTGATCAAAGTTGACATTACGATAATAGCGAAGACGAAAAAAGTGGGTCTCGAAATTCTGTCTGTCTTTTCGACTAGCCTAAGGCTTCGGCCACGCATTGAGCGACGCACAGTGGGTCCTCTCCATACACATCAGTGCTCAAAATACAATTTTTAATTTTTGCCTTAAAAAAAAAATAAAAATGCATAATTAATATACATATTATAGCACATGTCATTTGTAAGTATTATCTTCCCTCTCTGTCTAATGGCCAAGTTACGGTACATTCATTGACTCTTTGTCATTGGTTTTTATTGGACATGCGCAAGTTTTAATTTTGTGTAGTTTTATTTTATTTTTAAAAGTTAACTCCGTTAAACAAAAAAAAATTAAAAATATGTTGTTTGTTCAAGAAGGCATGTAGATTGCAAATACATTTTTATTTTCGATTGAAAGGTGTTACTTAGTGTATAAAATACATAAATGGATGACGGGTTTACTTACGGGCAATGAAATTTTTAAAATGATTTTTTTTTAACTGGCGCAGAGAATTTTTAAATCTAAGTATACAGCATGAAAGAAGACATATTACTTATTAAAAATCCGAAGACAGAAGTAAAAGTTAGGTGCGCCAGTTTGAAATATCACTGTTTGAGTTCGCGGTTGAATAAATAGATAATACAAAGGCCGACAAAAAATGTTGGTAGTGGATGTTTAGCTAAAATATGAGTATGTGGGTTTATAGGTAGGCTTATCATGATATCAAATCCGAAAACTCCGGCAGGTTTTTTTTTCAGCCTTGGGTAGGGGGTAGGGGTGAAGTTCAAAACTATCTATTTTTCCTATCTTTGTTCCAGGAATGTAACCACTTATAAAAATATAAAATTTAAATATGCAATTTGATGCTCTGTAATTAAACCTAAGCTAACATACCTAAATATTGACCATCCGACTGATAGAACTTAAAATATAAGCTTTTTAGTGAGTCATATCGATTTTTTTGTTAATTTTTTGCTTAATATAAGATCCGTTTTCACATACATGCGGAAGAATTTATGTGTTTTTTCCCAGAAACAGCTCGACTTTACGTGAAGCTCTGTCCTTGGTATCCCATGACCACAAGTCTGCACCAAATCCTTATCAATGAAAGTGAAATAATGAATCATGCCCTACTTCCAATTAGCCAGTTATCCGAAGAATACCAGGAGGTGCGAAATAGAGATTTTCATATATCGGCAACAATTCAGCGGGAAGACATCACAAAAGAAAGAAGGATAACATGTGAGATGTTATAAATAGGTTGTTTATCTCTGCCAATCCCTTGATAACATCGCGCACAACGACAGTCATTCACCGAAAAATGTTTTATCCTGAAGTCATAAATATGTTACTCGAAGAACAATTGTTTTCTTAAAATAAATCAATCAATAACCTTGAAAATGTTTACTATGGTCAGAACTATATTCATTATTAATAATATTTTCATTTTCAACAGCAGTTAGTATCTATTTATAACAGTTCTTAGCATTTGAAACAAGATTTTGAATTTTGAGCACTGCTTAGTATGAAGGGGACCCACTGTGCGTCGCTTCAAAACCGTCCTCGCTGGCAGAATGTGCAGCCCAATATCAAACTTAATGACTTGGTTGTGATCAAAGAACCCAATCTACCGCCAGGCAAATGGGCATTGGGTCGAGTCATCGCAATTCATCCAGGCAAGGATGGTTATGTCCGTGTTGTCACCTTGAGAACATCAACTGGTAATCTTGTTAGACCAATTCATAAACTGGCAATACTACCCGTGTGCTGAAACGTTGTTCCAGGGGTGGCGGAATGTTTGAGATTAAATTAATTTATTTTATTCGAAAACTATTTATTTTACGAATGTTTATATTCTACATAAAATTTGTTGGAATTTGCTAAACTTTGTTTATTTACCCTATAAATTTCTCTATTCTCCTAACTCTATCAACAAAATTTTGTTCTACTTTTTTATGTATGTACATTATTTGAATTCAAATTCAAGGGCATAGCTGTTAATTTAAAAGTATCGTATGATTTTACTAAGCTGTTAATCTATGCTCTCTTAAATTTTCTCAAGCTTATCATGCAAA
Source organism: Chrysotoxum bicinctum (assembly GCA_911387755.1). NCBI lineage: Eukaryota > Metazoa > Arthropoda > Insecta > Diptera > Syrphidae > Chrysotoxum > Chrysotoxum bicinctum. The sequence goes on from OU426991.1 coordinate 5,730,715, forward strand.
TTTTTTTGTAAACTCGTTCACTTGGATCGAAACCATACTAAGGGTAACATCAATAAATAATTATTATAACGTGGTAACATTCGCTTATTTTTTTCTTGTTGCTACATACATATATTTGGAGTTTACCTAGTGTACAGTCGCTTTTAGGTTTTTGATAAATTTTTTTTTTCGTTTCAAAACAGTTTGTATTTATAAAATTAAACAAGAAGTTCAACATTATTATTTATTATCGTAATTCAATACAAAAAAAAAAGAATTTAATAAACATTTAAGAAACGAGGTTATTTTATTATAAAGCAAATTGAATTAACATTTCGATAGCACGATGATCCAAATCAAGAAGCCAGACTTTTAATTCTTTCAAAAAGACATTCAGATTTCTTATCTTCCGAATATTAACCGGTAGTGTATAAAACAGTTTACAAGAAATAATTCTTTAAATACAAATTTAATTCCTTTAATTCTTTTAATTAATTTTTTTAAGTTTCCTCGTCGTTGACTCCGACAACGTATGGACGTATAATTAAATTGTCGTGGGGTCCGCGCTTTTTTTCAATCTATCAAAGTTCTTAATTATAGTTATTAATTAGAGCACTAGGTTCCTCGAAGATATTCTATAGCATAGAGCCTACAGCTATGGGATAGATCAGAGCATGTACATAGAAAATGAGATTTGATCTAACTCTTCCACGTCCATACAGCTTCTGCAGAAAACGTTTGAATAAACTGCGTGCTTGCCTGTTAGACAGTGTCTGGTTATGACACCAATTGCGGAGATATTTAATAGCCGCTTCACTATCCGAGAAGATGAGGATATGGAAAGTTGATAACACGTTTTTTTTGAGCCAAGAATTCTTTGATCGCCATGAGTTCCGTCTCAAACACGCTGTAATGATTAGGAAGACCTGAATGCACATCCTCACCAGCCCCATCATTAATTTTCAGTTCGTCGGTGTAACAATGGATAGAATCATCTTCCAAGAAACATGTCCTCCCAGACAGATCTTGAAGGAATGGTGACTTTAAAGTTTTTGCCAAATTGTTGTTTTAGGCTAGTATAATAAATGTGACTTGGAAATGATCCGAATGAGCACAGAATGGTGGAGTCGCCAATTTCATTATTGATCCATTATGAAAATCTTTTAAGCGAGCGGCTATGCTTGCCGCTGTCTTTTTGCTGAAAATATCGAGGCGTGGCAGATGGAACGGATCGTCTAGTACGGCAGAGGGGGTCGTTCATAGTGATCCACTAATGCATTCGCACGATGCTGATCGTTGGACTTTGCTCAGCTTGTCACAATACACAGCTTTTTTATGGTTTAGAGCGATCAACTATACCGGTGCATCATAAGCAAGCCATACTGTTTCGTTAAAGCAAGCAATTGTAATTTATTCTATAGAACGGAGAACTACATCAGGAAGTTTATATTTTCAAGAGAATAAAACAAGTTCCGTTTCGTGAGACTTGACTCCCAGGCCACTTTGAACGCTTGTTTGAAGCATTTTTTTAGAGGTTTTTAGAGATGTAAGGATGCTTTCCTGATAAACCAATAGCAACTTTGTCCACATAAGCAATCACTCTGTATCTGTAGCTATGTCAGCATGTTAAGATATGGAAGTGCAGATGTGTCGACGTCGTTAAACGCGCCTTTTATATCTAGGAAAGCAACCGTAGTGTACTCTTTCTTACAATCTACAAGATGTGGGAAAAAAACTTTATTTTACCTAAAAATAACCATTTAAATCTTAGAAATGGTTTTCGAAAAACGCATTTTTCACGATGTTGAAGCTGATTTACTCGTAGTATGAAACTTGGTTAAAACGACGTTTTCCAAATTTTAATCGAATATAGCATCATACTTGCTCTACCCTTTTATTACTAACGACATTATGCATTCGGAAAAAAATTGAACTCGAGATTTTGATCAAAGTTGACATTACGATGATAGCGAAGACCAAAAACGTGGGTCTCGCAATTCTGTCTGTCTGTTTGTCTGTCTGTTCGACTACAGCCTAAACGGTTCGGCCGATTTTCTTCAAACTTGGTAGATATGGGTTCTAATTTTACCCCCTCACACGTATTTTTTTTCTTCCTTTTTTTAAGACCAAAAATAACGGTACCTGCCATACGAATTTTTTTTCGAAATTTTATATATATATTTTCTTTTTTCAAAAACTGTCCAACAGTTTAAAAAAAAATAATCAAAAAATTTCATTTAGTTAAAGCTAGGTAATGGTTGAAAAAAATTTCCAAAAAAATGGTTATTTTTGGTACCCCTTTCGAACCATTTTTTTTTTGTTTTTGATTTTATCAAAAACGGTAACACCGAATATTTTCAAAACCCCATGCTCGATTATTTTGAGACTTGATAAATAAAAGTTTCTTAATATAATCTACAAGATATGAGAAAAAAGAAATTATTTTACCTAAAAATAACGGTACCCTCCATACAAATGTTAAAAAATGGTTTTCGAAAATCGTATTTTTTTTTATAATCTACAAGCGCTCAAGGGATTATGATTGCCTTTTAAATGTTTCAATACAGCTCGGGCGTGAAGTTAAGGAAGAGAAAGGATAGGAAAACGGTTCCGAGAATTTTGATATTTTTTTTTTACGATCTTTAATTTAATAAAAATGTTTTTTCAAAACAAGATATTACTGACTGTACATACCACAGAACGATTTTTTCGAATTTTGAATTTCTCATTATCGGCGTAACGGATTTTAATGAAATTTGTTATAAAGAAGCTCCTAAAAAGTTAAAAAAAAACATTGCATTTCACAAATTAAAAAAAAATGGAAAAGTCATTTTTTTGGAAAATTCGATATCTCAAAAACGGCTTAATATTTTTTTGGAAATTTAATTCTCAATTTTGTACATAAAAGCTTTTTTTTTTTAAAGGAACCACTACGACTTATAATTTTTGTTGTTCCATAAATTCATATTTGCATAGCATTCTGTTTTTATCTCTTACTACTAAAAGAATTTAAAAAATTCATTTTATCCTTAGGAATAATTTTCTTTAATTCAATTAAAAGCTAAAGTGACCTCAACTCCAAGGTGCGTTTTGCCCAGGTACGACAGTGGGCTCATCAGTTAGATGCTGCCGTACCCTTCTAAGACGCAAATATTGGTCGATGTTTACCGACTCTTGTAAAATTTACAACTTTAATAGACTGTGAATATTATTTTTCTAGGGGAATTTTATTAAATTCAGACACCTAGAATAATAATGTCCCTGGTCAGACTATAAAATCAATGGAGAAATGAAAATTATTTCTGTTTAAGTGGAGTAATTGAATTGAATTCAATTAAAAGCTCAAGTGACCTCAACACCAAGTGCGTTTCATCCATTTAAAAAGGAATAAATAATTTTCGTTTCTCCATTGATTTAATAGTCTGACCACAGCCATTATTATTCTAGGAAAAAACACAAATTTCAGTACACAGTAAGATAAACTACTGCTTAGAACCTAAGACAAAAGTAAAATCGATTATATGGTAGGTTTCACGGATTGTCATTTAAATTATGTCGTTTCTTTAACAGGGATGTTTAAAATGTTTGAGAGTTTTGTGATTCAAATTTTTTCCTTAAAACAACTGTCAAGAGATGTCCGATCTAAATAATAAAATTAAGACTTTATTTTAAACACGTTTTTTGAATATACGTCCAAAAACGATAACTGATCGAATTTAACTGAAAACAGTATGACGTTATCTTAGTTAAAGGGATATTAGAGAATGGGAATGAGTGGGATAGATATATGGCTATCAAAAAAAGGACATCAGGGATAGTGGAATAAGGAATGGTGATGACAGCTCCGCCCTTCCTGGCATAACTCGCCCCGAGTTATTTTTAGTTATGGTTCGGATCTTCGTCTTCTTCTTCTGTGTCGTAGTCTTTGTCGATTTCTGGACACAGAGCACACCAAGGCTTGAGTTTATCGATGCTGGCTATTGTACTAAACTTTCGCTTTGCTCTCATCCCATCAATGTTCTCAACGACATATCGGTCGAATCGCAAAACCTTCGTCACCACGTATGGACCCTTATACTTAGTGTCTAGCTTGCGAAACTTGCATGTGCTTTGGATCGGACTTTCGATGAGAACAAGATCTCCTTCCTCGTATTTGTGTGGCGTCTTATATTTAGCGACGAAACGTATCTTCATTTTCCTCTGGCTTTTTTAATTTTCTTTATTGCCTCTTCTCGTCTCTCACTGACTTAGTTTTTCAAAGATGTTGATATCGTTCCGCCAGCAGTTTATCCCCGCCGATGTCACGGAGTGGAAAATCGTACATAAGTTCGATAGGTGAAAACTTTGTTGTTGAGTTGATTCTCGTGTTTATTGTCCATTGCAGTTAACGCAGTTTGGTGTCCCAATCTTTAACATCGTTGGATTGAGTTTTTAAGTAAGCCAATATGCTTTGATTTACCCGTTCGGCAAGCTCAAATGGCATTCGATTAAACTCGAAGTGTCCATCCCTCTTCTGCCATAGATATCAGAACTTCCTCGACGGTCGGCATTGACCAAGGTCACTTTTCTGTGATCGCATTCAACTCGCGATAGTCCACGCATAGACTTTCTTCGCCGTTTTGTTTTCGAACAAGAACTATTGGTGATGCTGGACGAATTATATTTAATTCAAGTAATTCCTGAACAATTTTATTTACAGTCTGTTGTTTCGGAAAATGTATAGCGTATGGTTTCTTTCGATCGGTTTGCTCGACGTGAGCCTTATGGCCATTTTGACCGACGCGCACTTTCCAAGATCTTTGAGATTTTCACCGAAACAACCAGCGAACGAATTCAGAAGAACGATTAATTTATGCTTCTTATCGGCAGAGAGTTGATCGCCAATGTCGATTTTATCATTGTCAAGCGCGATTATTTCGCATTGTCCGTTTTCGATAATGACGCAACCTTTACACAAGATATCGACTCCAATTATGGCGTCATACGACATCACCTCATCGTCAATGATCATAAGCTCGCTCTTAAATTCAGACCCGTCAATTGTTATTGGCACTTCTAATTAACCGCTGAGAAGAAAAAGGAAAACATTCCACAAAAATGGGATATTGAAGTAATGATGCAAAAGCGTAGCTATTTTTATAGCGCACATTTTAAGCCTAAAAACGAAAAAATTCCGTGTAAACCTACTTTTTAAATGCGATTATAAAATATCATTGAGTGGAAAAAGGAAAAGATTCCAGGAATATTTTCCTTTTTCCTTTCCTTTTTGTGGTAAAATGTTATTAACGGTACCTGTCATAGAAACGTTTTTTGATTTTTTACCTTTCTCATCAACGGCTTTAACGAATTTAACCAAAAATTTTCAGCAGGAGGCCCCTTAAGTTTAAAATAATATTGTATATAAAAATATTCAAAAAAATTTGTTTTGGAATTAAAAATAAAAAATTCCAAGTTTTTTTTGAAAAACCAATATCTTTAAAACGTGTGAACGATTATTTTTTGAAACTATTTCTAACATCTATACCACTAAATACTTAAAATTTGGCACTCCAAATTTTGTTCTCGAAAAATTTTAAGAAAATTTGTTATATAAAAAATTACTTTAATATTAAAAGGATTAATCAGACGGCAATTCCATACATTTAAACATTTTTATCTCATTAAATCCATGTTTTATATTTATAAAATGTATTTTAAATTCCAAAGTACTTTAACATAAAAGCGAGTTCGTGCGATCCAGTCGTGCATTTTATTTCTGTTTATTTTTATTCCCTTGAATTATTATTAAAATATTGTTTTAGTTTTCATTTTGCAGAATTATTTAATATTAAAGAAATAAAATGTTTTGAACCCATTATTTATATTATTTGAATAAAAAAACTTAATTTAAAACAATTTATTTGATTTTTTTTTTAAATTAGTGGAAAAAGGAAAACATTCCACTCACTTTAACAGGAATTATTAAGCCAGAGCTTAAAGTTTTTAATTTCAATTGTTTTGTATGTTACTCTTCTTTACTAGCTTTACATTTGTCCTTCAGAATGTTTTGAAGAATAACTTTCAGTTTCAGAAATAAACAGTTTTCTTCGATTTCCCAAAAACTATGATTAATGGAATGTTTTCCTTTTTCTTCTCAGCGGTTCATATTTTTCGTGGCACTGAAATTCTCCTCCTGCGAACCCAATGAGTTTTTCATTGCACGGAACTATGTATGTATATCATTTTTGAAATTAATGGCAAATTTTCAACGTATCGTATAATCCGTTAATTATATGTAGCTTAAATGTTATCATCCAAACTTCCGCTACGACCCAGAGACAATACTCTATAATAAAATTCGATCAATGTTTTTCCTTTCATTATTCACGTTTGCAACATTTGCCTATGCACATTGGCTGCATTTATGACACATGGAAAGTCTAACATGAACGCGCACACAAAATCGGACCATGACTTGAAACGATTTGTGCATCTGTCTACAATTTATCGGCGCCTCTTATCTTGCATTGCACTGCAAAAAAAACAGATGTTTCATTCCACTGTTATGCACTTTTTAACTGTTCATTGCGGTCAATGAATTGCGCGGACTAAAGATTTCCATTGCAGAGGTCAAATTCTGGTATGCCATAAAGGACTATCCACATGAGAGCGACCAACGAATAAAAAAACAAATGGGATTTAAAACATATATAAGCCTAAATTCTTCACAAAAACTTTACAAAAGGGTAGCAATCTAGTTTAATTTAGCGTTGTAATTACTAAAATAAGAGAAATTTGAGAAAATAAATTGGTCGTCGCGAATTGCAATATGATTGCTACCATGATAAACATAAAACAAGGTATGCTCATTAGATTTTTGACAGTTCTGCTCTGACGTCACAATCATCTCGCTGGTAAATTAGATAGAAGAAAAAAAATTCATTTCATGCGATACTTTTTATTATTTTTCTATTTTTACAGTTTGTCTCTTAAAAATAATTTGTTGAAATGCTTAATCCTAAAATAAAGTCTACATTTAAAAAATAATTTTTTTACACTTATATCTAGAGACACAGCTTCTGCTTTTTTTAAGTGAGTTTCCATAAACTTTCCTTGTGTATAGGTATAGAACTTCTTTATTATTTATTATAAAAATACTTTCTAGTAATTCAACTCTTTCAAGGAACCTAGTGCTTGGTTTTTTAAGTCCTCCTTCAGATTTTTCGTCCACCCACGTAAAACTTGAAGAAGTATTTTGGTCGTTGGTCACTTTGCACTTCTTTATAAGGAAACATGCGAGGATTCAAGGGCATCTTCTTTTAACTCGTCGTATTTATTTAACACCTTCACTTCTTTTTCCAACTGCATGATTCGCAATTTCTTAGAGCAGTTGTATTCAACTCTATTTAAGAAATTAAAACTTAATAGTAAGTATAAGTATAGTAAGTATAAGTATACCATCTTAACCGTGCCTTACTAACTTACTCTGTCTGAGTACTAATACCATTGGGATATACACAATTCTCCTGATTTTCCTGATCACAATCTTCTTCTGTTGAGGGTTTTAAAGAACTGTTTAAAACAAAGTTAATGAATTATAAAGAATATTTTATGATTAATTCAATTTATTAACTTTTCAAAAGCATCCAAACATTCATTCACGATCTTTTTGTTTCCTCTGAGTTCTTGTCTCTTGTCTCTAGACGATTGTTTATGCTCAATTGGCAATTTTTTGGATGGAACTGAACCGAGCAAACCCGACTATTTATCAAGAAATATTCGTTTTTATTTTCACAAAACTTTATCCACATTTGGCACAATTCTTTGTCCTTTGGAAAGTAGTGAAATCTCAGTTTTTTTCTCATTGTTTTTTCTTCCTGGGGAATTATAGCAACCCAAAACAGCACATACAAACATTTTAAACTACTGGTTTTTATTTTTCAAATTTTAAACTTTATTTATTTAACTGCAAGCTCACAAAATATAAAATCCAATACAAATTTCCAACTAATGCGAGAAACAGATTGGCACAGCAACTTCAACAGCAACTTTGACAACCACGTCACGCTTTTTAGAGCCAATGGTTTTAAATGGCTTTGATTACATTAGCACAGCAACTTCGACATCGACATCAACGTTAGACCTAAACCCTAAATTTGCTGTCGCTGTGAAATGCTACCAACTTTTAAGGTGAAATTTGTCAGTATTATCAACACTCAAATGAAAATGTGAGAACCATCTTTTTGTTCTGTCTATTTATTTTGGTTTTGACAATGGAAGAATTACTAAAAACAAATTAATTTTAGTAGGTACGACAAATGGCAAGTCGTTTACATTGATGCAATTTACGTTAATTTTTATCAAATTATGTACGGCAAATTCATTTCGCATTTGAAACTATTTTGATTATATATGCTGTCAAAAACGCTGTTCACGTTGTAATCTATTTCACAAGACTTTTGATGTTGAAGTTTTCGTTGCTGTTAAAGTTGCTGTTGAAGTTGCTGTTTTAATCTGTTTCTCGCATAAACAAACTCGAATGTCAAAATCGGAGATGATTCCTACGTCATCACTTTTCAAGGACATGTCAGATGCAATAAGCATACCTTGTTTTCTGTTTATCATGGATTGCTACGAACTGTCAAACACTATTCGCGTCCCACATACCATCCACACTGCAACGAAGGAATTGTTCGCGCGCGGCTAACCTCAAAATCATTCTAAGTTGTCTAAGTAAACGCCATTCGCGACGAATAAGAACAAAATATGCATGTGAATGAAATGTCAAAATAGGCGAATGTTCGTTCATTCGTCGGTCGTTGGTCGCTCTCATATGAATAGTTCTTAAAGCAAATCGCGAATATTAGTAATTAGTACTGACGGCAACTCGGTTTGTATTGCGTTTTGCATTTGCTTTCTATTTTCAAAATATATAAACTCACTGGCGACTCTATTTACTCCACCCGACGACGGAGAGACAAGGATAATTTCAGGCACATACACATTGGTTGAACATGTCGGTCGATGTTGGGTTGCCAGCAATGGTAGAGACAAAGCATTAGTAGTTAAAGTATTAGAGCAAGACGGTAGCATTATTGAATTTTGTCTTCCCATATTTGTGTTCGTTTGCACTAGTGTTGATGGCGTCATAACGGATAAACTAGAAGCGACAGCATTATTTGTTTACGTCGTTTGGCTGTTCCCGACGACCGTTACATTTTCGATATTCATTGCTGTTGTGTTAGACTACACTGTCGAGACAACTGGGCACGGTAGCACTTTTTTTTTCGCTGCTTCCACTTCAGCCGCCAGACTGGCATTGTCCTTTTTGTAGATTCGTCGACAGTTGGATGACGGTTGCAAGTTGTTGCAACTCCATTGATCGTTGGAGTGCACCGACATCGTCCCTCAACTTACCTACGTCCGCCTCATCCTCCCTTCCCTCACTCTGCTCCAATGGACCGTCGCACGTGACCGACTACTTAGCCTTTTGCAGCTCCGCGAACTCGTAATTATTCAGTCGAGTTATTAGTTCGTTTTTTCTACCCGTTGTCTTGTCGTTCAGTTGGGCAAATTCTTTCACAGTAAATTTATCAAGTTCCATATTGTTTTTTACTTGCGATATATGTACATACATAGGTATTATAGGGCAAGTTCTGCATTTGGAAAAAAAAAATCGAACTCGAGATTTTGATCAAAGTTGACATTACGATGATAGCGAAGACGAAAAAAGCGGGTCCGGCAATTCCGTCTGTCTGTATGTCTATCTGTCCGTATGTCTGTATGTCCGTATGTCTGTATGTCTGTACCTCGAACTATATGGACACAGACTATATTTTGGTCAAAAAAATTTGGGGGGAAATGTTATTAGGGGTACTTGTCATAGAACCGTTGTTTTGATTTTCGAATTTATCACCAACGGCTCTAACGATTTTAACCAAAATATTTATGCGGCAGCTGCTTTGCATTTGAAAAAATATAAACTAAAAATTTTTTCGAAAAAATAGTTTTTGGATTTTTTAAAAAAAATAATACAATTTTTTTTTTGAAAATTCGATATCTTGAAAAACCGATACACGATTAAATTTTTAAATTACGTTCTAAAATGTTTTTTTATTAAATACTAACAATTTGCGTATCAATTTTTTTTTATAAAAATTTTAAGGAAAATTTAGTACACAAAAAACATGTTTCAGTGTGTCTGTATTACTGTACCTCTCACTACAGCCTAAATCACTGGACCTATTTCTTTCAATCTCGGTAGTTAAGGGTCTTCGGTGATTCTCCAGAGGAAAAATTGAAATTTTTTTTTTAGCTCCAAAACAAACGGTACCCCTCATACACCCGTAATGCAAGTATTATTTATTTATCTCGAAAACGGCTCTAACGATTTTGATAAAAAAAAAATTAAGTGTGATATGGACACAGACTATATTTTGGTCAAAAAAAATTTGGAAGGAAATGTTATTAACGGTACCTGTCATAGAATCGTTTTCTTTTTTTTTGATTTTCGACTTTCTCATTAACGGCTCTAAGGATTTTAACCAACAATTTTCAGCAGGATTCCCCTTAAGTTTAAAATAATATTGTATAGAAAAATATTCGAACAAATATTTTTTGGGTTTTTTGAAAAAAAAAAAAACATTTTTTTTTGAAAAATCAATATCTTCGAAACCTATGAACGATTATTTTTTTAAATTATTTCCTAAAATCAATATTATTAATATTATTAAATACTTAAAATTCGCATCAGACATTTTTTTTTTAAATTTAAAGAAATTTCTTATATAAAAATATATTTAATAATAAAACGAAAAGTTTGTTTGTATAAATTCATACTTTTCTTGAAATCAGACGGCAATTTTATGCATCTGAACATTATTATGTCATTAAATCCATGTTTTATATTTATAAAATGTATCTTAAATTCCAAAGTACTTTTACATAAGAGCAAGTTCGTGCGATCCAGTCGTGCATTTTATTTTTTAAATTTAGTACACAAAGAACATGTTTCACTGTGTCTTTTTTTTTTTTTATAATCTACACGCGCTCAAGGGATTATGATTACCCTTTAAATGTTTGAACACAGCGCGGGCGTGAAGTTAAGGAAGAGAAAGAAGGATAGGAAAGATGTGTGGCACGATGTTCTGAGACTGAAGGTTGTTGTCTCAGATATTTTATCTCCAGGGATGGCGGCTGAACTAAAGCGGAGAATGCCGTGTCTGTATGTATTTACCTCTCACTGCAACCTAAGCCACTGGACCTATTTCTTTCAAACTCGGTAGTTAAGGGTCTTCTGTAATTTCCTAGAGCAGAAATTAAATTTTTTTTTTAGCTCTGAAACTAATTTTATTAATCTCGAAAACGGCTCTAACGATTTTGATCAAAAATTAGATATTATGGACATGGACTATATTTTGGTCAAAAAAAATTTTGGGGCAAAATGTTATTAACGGTACCTGTCATAGAACCGTTTTTTTTTTATTTTCGACTTTCTCATTAACGGCTCTAAGGATTTTAACCAAAAATTTTCAGCAGGAGCATTTGAATATTATTATCTCATTAAATCCATATTTTATATTTATAAAATGTATTTTAAATTCCAAAGTACTTTTACATAAGAGCAAGTTCGTGCGATCCAGTCGTGCATTTTATTTCACATAATCGGATAATAATCGAATATTAATTGGATATTTATTGGTTATTGATCCCATTGATCCCTTCTGAAAATTGTCAAGAGATGTCCGATCTAAATAATAAAATTAAGAACTTATTTTAAACACGTTTATTGAATATACGTCCAAACACGATAACTGATCGAATCCAACTAAAAATAGTATTACGTTATCTTAGTTAAAGGGATATTAGAGAATGGGAATGGGTAGGATAGATATACATATGGCTATCAAAGAAAGGACATCAGAGATGGTGGAATAAGGAATGGTGATGACACAGCATACAATTAATTTTAATATATTTTGATTTGAAGTCCAGCTATTGGCCAGTGGTTGAATTATTTAATGTGAGAAAGCCAACTGGCTTTGTTCAATAGAACACGGTTTTAAAAATACCCGTAATATCATTAAAGACAGATGCGAATGTTTCTATCACATATCGCTCTTTTATGGATTTTTTTCGAGAGTGGGTTATTGGAATACCAGCCCAAATATTGGAAATAAACTCTGGTTCGAGTACGTGAATAAAGGAGCGGATTCAGCAAGAGAAAGACCGATATGCTGTATATTAAATGGTTTTCTCTTTTTTAATCTCCTCCACTGTGTTGTATAACAAGTAAAGTGTATTTGGTAAGTTGGTTATTTTTTTAAACAGGCAAATTTATGAACTTACCTCAATATCAATCTCTGGAGCTAAGCATTCGCTGAACAAGTTATGGTCGTTTTCAATCATTTGCTCCGAATTGAGTATCGACGATCCGTTAAAAATGAAATCAGTCGTAAAGTTGTCAGTCTGAATGCCAATCGATACGAGGCCCTTGCTATTTTTGTCATCTCCTTCACCTACCGGCAATATTGTTGTTCTTGGTTCTTTAAGTGGTGACGGTGGTATACTTCGAACAGATGACGATGTTATCGATGATATAGAACCACTTCTTGACTTATTATTCGAAGCTTCATTCATACTACTTCGGTTTTCTATTTGGTTATCTGATACGGAGGCACTAGAAGTTCTTGTGGCAGCAGCACCAATTGGCAGGGATCCATCACCAGATACACCAGCAGAGTTAGTTTCTCCGATTCGTTTTTGCCTAGTGTTCGAACAGCTTTCAAGGCCAATAGAACTTTTACTGGACGAAATAACCAAACTATGAAATTTTAACGAATCGACGACGGCAGACGTTGCTTTTGCAGTTGTTGTTGCTGTGTTCATCGGTAGCAACTGATCGGTTTGTTGATGATTACAATTTTCAGCTGGTGATTCTGATGTCATAAGTGACATTGTTGTAGGCGACGATTGTCTTCTGGGATGTTTTTGTTGCTGTTGCAGCTGATTTGATAATTCATTAGGTTTTTCCAAATAGTTGTGGTTGTTTGAATTTTTAGCATCAGTATTAGTATTATAGGATCGACGTCGAACCTCAACTAAAATTGGTTCGGACGCTTTTAGGAACATTTGTACGGCTTCTTCATGTGGCATTTGACTAACATCAACACCATTTACCTAATTGAAAAATTATAAATTGATATCAATTATTGGTTACAACTACAGGGCATTTTACAGTCACCAACCCAGACGAAACCCACCGTTTCCTGACGTAATTTTTAATCGAAAAACTTAAGAGGTAACTGCCTTGTTTTCGTTTTGTAATAAGAACGATTTTAATGATTTTCGGTCCCGTTTCTTTTTACCAATTCTTAAAAAATTATATTCAAACAACAATTTCTTACCGCTTAAGCCAGAGTTACAACTTTTTTTGTAACACATGATTTTGTTTTTGGTTTTTAAGTTTTTTTTCTATGTCGACACATCATATTCAAAACAAAAGTTATTAAGAAGCATTTTTCCATTCTGAATATGAAGACCCAATTTATTACCTTAAAACCACTTAACACTTTTTTTCATAAAAAGTTATATCAAGAAAATAAAAAAAGTTAACAAAAGTGAACATTTTAATTCCAAAATCCAAAAAAAACTAAGAGGAAAAGATACCTCTTTAATATTTCTACTAGATTACCTCAGAAAGCCATAATTTTCGTCTGCGGCGGTTACTGTGGGACACCCTACACAATAAGATCATACAACGGTAAAAAAAAATACAAAATTTACCTTTAGAATAATGAAATGCATTCCTGCCATTTTGTCTCTATTTATTTTTCGTTTTCTTTTCGTATGTGATGACCAAGCTGATATTGAACTTTGTTATTATGATAAATAAAATTTAATATCACATCTCCTCTTCTCGTTCCATTGTTAAAGTATTGCTATTGCCTCGTGATTTCTGCAAAAATTGAAGAACATGATAGTTTAAAATCTGGAGATTAGTGAAAATTGAAAGTAAAAAAAATTTGAAGGTAGGTTCTCTCATTGTAGCAGATATTTCCCGGAAGTAGCAACTTCATAGAAAGCGCTTATGCAGATATTTTCAAAATTTCTTGAGAAATTTGTAGGTATGTGGTACATACATACGAAACTAAATAAATTCTCAGCTAACATTATGTGCTTATCGACAACAGTTTTAAGGGTTTTATTATAAGCTTGAAATATGAGTATGAACAGTAAAAAGTATTCAATAGATACGAATGCATAACAATTTTGTGCTTTAATAAACGATCACTTAAACTTTTTTTTTGCTGTCGCAAATTTAAGAGCGCTTACTCCAATTGTCGGTCGTAATCGTCCCATCAAACTGTAACATATTCACTATCGAATGTTCATTATACCGGTCACTATATCGAAAAAATCGCTGCGCTAAGTGCTTCAGTTCGAATTGAATGAAATTAGAGGAGGCAAGAAAACAACAAATGTGTTATTTTTGTTTATTTGCTGACAACTTATTTGTTTTTGTTGCTAGTGAAGATATTGGATGGTTGTTGGCAGAAAAAGACAAATCTAAATGCAGGGATTTTAGATGGTTAAGATCTGATAGGAAAGTATGAATTTTTACTTGGAACGTATACATAGATACTATATCGAAAGTTATGGATTCGTAAATTCGAACTAGACATTTTGATCAGACTTGACCTTACGATGATAGGGAAAACGAAAAAAGGTGGGTCTCACAATTCCGTCTGTCTGTCTATATGTCGGCATGTCTGTTACTCTGTATGCTTTATGTCTGTTACTCTGTATGCTTTATGTCTGTTTGTATGTATATACTCTAGGGAAAGTTTTGCATTTGAAAAAAAAAAACAACTCGACATTTTGTTCAAAGTTAGCATAACAATGTTAGAGAACACGAAAAATGTTGGTTTCTGTCTGTCTGTATGACTATATGTCGGCATGTCTGTTACTCTGTATGTATGTATGTATGTATGTACGTATGCATGGCTATAGGTATGTATGCACATATGTATTTCTGTATGTCTGTACCTCGATCTACAGCCTAAGCCGCTGAATCGATTTTCTTCAAACTTGGTATCTAGGGAGTCTCGAGTGATTCAATGGAGGAGAAATTGTAATTTCCGATTCGATTTCAATCAGTTTTTATAAATGAAACTTGGTTGATATTTTGTGATACGAATAACTCACGTAATTTTCAACCAATTTAATTGGATTTTTTTAAAACTATTCATAAAAACCATGAGAAGGACAAAGGCACAACAAATTCTCATTAAAAAAATGTAAAAAGCAAGTGCATTTCGCTCATTTTCGAATTTCATCATTTCTTGCGTTGCCTTTGTACGTGAACTTCAACGACAATCCAAGATGTGATATTACCAAAACGTCAGGAATGGCTAAAGTGTTGCAACAGTGTGAAATTGTCGTGTAGGATGAATGTCGCATGGCTCACAAGAGATCATTGAAGGCATTCAATTGTACAATGAAGGACATGAGAGGAAATCAACGGCTCTTTGGTGGCGCCTTAATATTATTAGCTAGTGATTTCCGGCAAACTTTGCCAATAATTCAATTCAATTCAATTGTACAATGAAGGACATGAGAGGAAATCAACGGCTCTTTGGTGGCGCCTTAATATTATTAGCTAGTGATTTCCGGCAAACTTTGCCAATAATTCCTTGATCCACCGCTGCTGACGAGCTTCGTGCGGGTTTATATTCATTCATATTGTGGAGATATGTATGTGAGAACACTCCCATTAACCACAAATGTGCGTGTTCAATTACAAAATGATCCATCAATCAGCCAATGAATTTTCGAAGCATTTGTTGAAAATTGGAGATGGAAAAATGCCGATAGACAATGAACTGGCTTAATAACGTTATCAACCAATTTTTGCAATGTACTTCAATCAAAAGAAGAATTGATTCGAAAAGTATTTCCAAACATGGTACAATAATGCAAGACATATGTTTGGCTGAGCAAAAGAGCTCATATGAGCGGCAAAAAACAAAGACGTTAGAGAAATTAATGAGGCAATTTTAAAAGATATACCTTGAGAAGTGTTTACAGGTGTGAACCCGTGTGCCATATTGCAATTGAAGGTTGGAGCACCAATCATCATGCTTCGTAATATCAATCAACCAAAATTGTGAATGGCACTATTTTAAATGGGAAATCCAAAGACGTTTTGATTCCACGTATCCCAATGATACCAACAGGCATGCCATTCGAATTGAAACGTTTGCAATTTCCAGTACGACTGGCTTTTGCAATGACCATCAATAATCTTTGAAAGCGTGTGGTTTGAATTTGGAATATAATTGTTTAGCAAACAAATAAAAGAAACGTCTAGCGAAGCGGACTGGATACTACAACAAAAATGAAGTATACCAAATAGCATTACGATAAATAAAAAAAGTTATAAAGAGCATTTTGAAGCGAAAGTTGATGTTTTTATTTAGCGACCAGCGAAGCGAGCGAGGGTTTATAAAAATTTTCGAAAAAATATCTTTTCGACTTTGAAAAAAAAAATTGAATATCTTGAAGACGGGTGAACGATAGTTTTTTGAAATCATTTCCTTTAATTATGAAATACTTAAAAATACTCTTAGCCACATATTATTTCAGAGATGCTTTAGAAAAACAAAAACAATTTTATGAATTTTTCATTAATTAATTTAGATAAAAGGGCATGATATTGCCCAGCCAAGTTCTGGCACTACACCCTTTTTACAGGAACAAACTCAGGCGAATTTTGATCCCTCTCTATCTTCAGTACCAATGAAGTCAGAAACTTAAAATTCCGAATATTTGCTAAGATAGTCAGGCACAGGCGTCTCACCAAAGCGTAAGCGGTTCCTGAGATATAAGGCCTCAAAAATCACAAAAACCGTAACTGACTGACTGACTGACAGATCATCAAAATTATAGAGCACTTCCCGACATCGTAGAATCTTGTAATTTTGCACAACGGTAGGTTTTGTCATGCAAGCACAGGAAAATTTGAAGTTTTCCATTCAGGGGGCGTGGTATCCGTCCACTTTCTGAGAAATGTTTATTTTATATGGAGGACTTACGATTGCTGAAGAATGATGAAATTTGGTAAAGCGGTATAGCTTAATGTACATTTAAAGCGAAAAATAGAAAATCTAAGATTTTTCATTTGAAGTGTCTTTTTATTGTCATTTTGAAACTATATGTACATGCATTTTGAAAATTCATGACTTTTCTTAGAACTGGAGTGCTCGATTTGGTACTATATGTTATGTTAACATGCATGAAAAAAGAAAACATTTGCATAGCTGGAAAAATTATGAGTTTACATACAAAAAAACTCTTAACTATAATCAAACCACTAATTTGGCTATTAATTGATGAGCTACCTTCATTTAAAAAAGGATTTAAAATTGCAACAAAAACATCATCGCATCCTCTACAATTATTGCTTTTTTATGACTTTGAGCGGATGTAGGTGCTAGTATTTATAATTAAAGTAGGTATGTTAGTGTTAGGTATTGTTTCTAATAAGAAACAATTGAAGCGCAAATCAAAACAACCAATAACAAAAAGAAAATATAAAAGAAATAGAAAGCTATGTATAAACTAAGTTGATTTTAGTAGGTAGAGTCCACCCTTCTATCTTTCCGTATCTTTCGAGATTTTGACATGGCAAAATATTAAAATCTTTGCAAAAAGGAGTGAGATCAGACCAAAAACATAAATGTTAAAAAAAGAGCCAAGTTCTTCTATACAAAAACCTTTGTGTAACAAGTCAGTCGTGAAAAGTACTGAGATCTAAAAGTACGCCAAGTTCTTACTTCATGAAGGCTTAATACCGAATATTTAAAGTAGAATAATATTGAAACAGCTACAATGTAATAGAGAAATTTTATTATTTAAAGATTTCTGACTTAAATTTGATTGGCTTACTTGGCAAGTTTTTTTTATGCCCAATTCGAAAGATTTTAAGAACTTGAGTGATGTTCTGCAGATAAACCAAATGTGAAACGTTAAAATTCGCCTACCATATGATGTTCATAATTATAAAAGCATTTTTCCTAATATTCATAACGGAATTTAATTTTATTTTAACATGTCTATGCGAAAGCAATGAGTGCTTACTTACTTTTGTGATACACAGTAGTTATGAAAAATAGAATAAAATAAAACATAAATAATAAAAGTTTTCTTCAACTTCTTTGCCGGATAATGGATTAATTATTCCGAAACGCGTCTTAATAAATAAAAAAAAATAAATGTTGTGATAAAATTAAGATTTATTTAATAAAATAAATTAAAATAACTAAATAAATAAACAATTCAAAGTTTCAAGTTTTATTATTTATGTTTTATTTTATTCTATTTCTCTTTTCATACCTATATAACTGGGATTCGACAGATAAGTTATGTCATTATCTCTATCAAAATTCTGGTAATATAATTGATATTTGTTTTATCATAATCTGCAAATACTCCTCAGATAACTTATAGAGGATAAAATCTCATATATCGAAAATAAAAATTGCGACACTAACACAAGAAGGATGAGATCACCGATAAGTATATTTATCTATTTGATTCCAAACAATTTTTAGTTTAATTTGTTTTTAATACAATATAAAATTTTAGTTTCTATAACAACTAAAAGGCATTTTTATTTTGGTAATCGCAATATTTTAATATGATGTAAAAGTGAAAGTGACAGTTCAATACTAAAATGTCCTTCTTGGTATAAACACTATTAAACGCGTTTAGCTTATAATGCCTCTATTCAACGTTGCATAGGTCTTATAAATAACATTTTCTTGTTAAGAGGCATTATAAGGACTGTATAATGTACTCGCTATAATGAGTTGATGAATATGGCTGTAAAAGTATAAGGCCAAATTCCTAAACGCAAGAGATGCAAAGCAGATATTGCAAATCAGAATAGGCATATATAAGAGAATTGCGCAACATATTAGTTCTGTTCAACCAGCTGCACTGAACTACTCTGGGCAGAAAAGTGTAGCTTTTTTGTGTTCAGTGAGAAAATTTCTGCACTGACTTACACTGATTAGCGTTCATTGAGCTGAACTAGTGTACACTAGTGCAGAATATCTTGCACTACCTTTTGAGCTAGTGCAGGTTGGTGAAAACTGTCAAAGTCAGCTGATGTCATTATTCGATTATATTTTGTTAACGAATAAAGTTGATTTTTTTCGGCGCTTTGTATTTTTGATTAAAGTTTTTAAATAATGCATAGATTAGAGCTAAGTTCGAGTGAAGGGCAATCTCTGGTGATTCAGTGTTCTCCAATTAATCCAATAATATCTTATTTAAATCTATGTATGTATGTATATTTGCATGAAGGATTCCGAACGCAAGTGTTTGAAAGTTTGATGAAAAAAGGTGAAAAGGAGGAAGAGATTTTGTGCCTAAAAAGCCAACAACGTCGTCGCAGGCAGTGGGAATGAATTTCTTCCCTTTACCATCGACTTTAGCGCAGGCATAAGGCATTTTACTTGCACCGAATTTAATTTGTTTTTTTTTTTTAAACATCTGACATATGACGTTTTTGCTTGAGTTTGCACTGACAGTTTTCATGAACTTGCACTGCACTACACTACTCTACACTGGCCTTTTCGTGGTTGAACACAACTATTTTTTGAACTGTTTGCTAGCACAATTTGCGCAGAATATGCCTTTAGGGTTTTTTTTTGGTCACTCACTTCTAATTAACGTCATTTTCCATTGGTCGTCCAGAAGCGTTTGGAAGCGTCCAGAAGTCTTCTCAAACCATTCCATTGGGAAAAAAATACTCTTCTGAGAAGAGAATTTCGCTTCTCGATTTCAAGTCAGAATCCACTCAAGAAGCACTAATACTCATACCCAAATGTCAAAAGCAACTATCGCAGATTTTCACCAACACCAATATTAACTAATACAAAGGCAAAATTTCAAAGTTGAGTAGCAGAAGTTCCATTGGATTTCAGAATGAGTGGATCCTTGAGTGAAACCAATGGAAAACGACATAAGTAGCAAAAACCGAATAGAGAAAAGTTTTCGACTGTTTAACTCTGAAAGTATAAGCTCTAAAAAAAATGCGTTTGAACAAAATATGTACCATATATATAGTAGGAATATTTAATTTGACCGAAATTTGTTGAGATTGATATACAGGGTGATTTGCATAAGGTGTGACAAAAAGCTAGGGCGTGTAGGTTGGACTTAGACAAGAAAAAAATCGTATGGGAGGGGGGGTCTATTTCCCCCCGTTAAGGCGGGAGGGGCAATTTAAGAAAAAAATCACTTAAAACAGAAAAAAAATTATTAAAAAATAACGGTGATACCTACAGAGTAATGCTATAGCATTTTGAAAAGCCAGAAATACATTCTTTAAATTTGTTTTTAAATAAAGTTGTTCGAGTGAATAGTTTTTGAAAAATTAATTTTCAAAATCAAAATTTTGAAAAAAAAAAAAAAAATTTTTTTTTAAACAATTTTTTTTCAAAATTTTACGTAATTAAGTATTATTTTTTTATTCAATATTCAATGCTCTTATTAATTTTTGATCAAACACAAGAAACCGGATGTCAAAATGTTTTGTGGTTTTTGAGAAAATCAAAAATAACAGAAACTACTTTTGTTCTAATCTAAGAAAAGCCTTTTATTTTAGTTTTTTCGTTTTTGGATTCTTAGGTGAATTTACGATTGAAAGGATTAACTTTCTTTTTACTATTTTTTTAATTATCGTCTTATAAGCATACAATAATGTGACAAACTACTGGATTAACCATATTTCACACATTTTTTCATTGAGAACACCTGCGTGAGAGCATTGGTTTAAAATTGACCTGCCACTTTTTTATTATGGTGGGGTCGGCTTGGCTTAGTGCATTTACGAAAGAAAGGATTAACTTTTTTTGTACAATTTTTTTATTATCAGTCTTATTAGCATCCAATAAAGTGACGAAGTACTGGATTAACACATTTTTTCATTGAGAACACCTGCGTGAGAGCATTGGATTAATATTGACCTGCGAATGTTTTTTAAATAATGCAACGTTACACGCCCTAACTAGTGACAGAAAAATGCAATTGCGAAATAAGAACAAAAATGTTCCTGAATCTTGAAATCAATTAAAATAAGAAATACATGCATATTTAGATTAAATACATAATTACTGTTTATTTAAATTTTTAACTATTTTTTAACTAAAGCTTATTACAAAAAATTTTCGATATGATCCCCATTTTATAGAAGGCGAAGATTATAGCGCCTTCTTATTGCTGCACATAAATTTATACTTGATAAATTTTCCTGTAATTTGACTCCAGCCACTTCAATCCGTTGTTTCAGTTGTTCCAAAGATTCTATTTCCACTTCGTACACATAGTTCGAAATCACTAGTTAGGGCGTGTAACGTTGCATTATTTAAAAAACATTCGCAGTTCAATATTAATCCAATGCTCTCACGCAGGTGTTCTCAATGAAAAAATGTGTTAATCCAGTACTTCGTCACTTTATTGGATGCTAATAAGACTGATAATAAAAAACTTGAACAAAAAAAGTTAATCCTTTCTTTCGTAAATGCACTAAGCCAAGCCGACCCCACCATAATAAAAAAGTGGCAGGTCAATTTTAAACCAATGCTCTCACGCAGGTGTTCTCAATGAAAAAATGTGTGAAATATGGTTAATCCAGTAGTTTGTCACATTATTGTATGCTTCTAAGACGATAATTAAAAAAATAGTAAAAAGAAAGTTAATCCTTTCAATCGTAAATTCACCTAAGAATCCAAAAACGAAAAAACTAAAATAAAAGGCTTTTCTTAGAACAAAAGTAGTTTCTGTTATTTTTGATTTTCTCAAAAACCACAAAACATTTTGACATCCGGTTTCTTGTGTTTGATCAAAAATTAATAAGAGCATTGAATATTGAATAAAAAAATAATACTTAATTACGTAAAATTTTGAAAAAAAATTGTTTAAAAAAAAATTTTTCATTTTTTTTTTTTCAAAATTTTGATTTTGAAAATTAATTTTTCAAAAACTATTCACTCGAACAACTTTATTTAAAAACAAAATTAAAGAATGTATTTATGGCTTTTCAAAATGCTATAGCATTACTCTGTAGGTATCACCGTTATTTTTTAATAATTTTTTTTCTGTTTTAAGTGATTTTTTTCTTAAATTGCCCCTCCCGCCTAAACGGGGGTAATAGACCCCCCCTCCCATACGATTTTTTTCTTGTCTAAGTCCAACCTACACGCCCTAGCTTTTTGTCACACCTTATGCAAATCACCCTGTATATTGGGAGATATCGTATCATTTAAAGAATTTTCCGGATAAGTTATCAACATCTTGCAACAAAATAAATGTTCTTTATTTTGTGGTAGATTCTTACTTGCGATATAGGTACTATAGGGCAAGTTCTGCATTTGGAAAAAAAATCAAACTCGAGATTTTGATCAAAGTTGACATTACGATGATAGCGAAGACGAATAAAGTGGGTCCGGCAATTTCCTCTGTCTGTCTGTCTGTATGTCTGTACCTCGATCTAGAGCCTAAGCCATTGGACCTATTTTCTTCAAACTCGGTAGTTATGGGTCTTCGGTGATTCCCTAGAGGAGAAATTGAAATTTTTTTTTTTAGCTCTAAAACTAACGGTACCACCATACACCCGTAATGCAAAATCTTATTTATCTCGAAAACGGCTCTAACGATTTTGGTAAAAAAAATTAGGTGTGATATTATGGACATGGACTATGTTTTGGTAAAAAAAAAATTTGGGGCAAAATGATATTAACGGTACCTGTCATAGAACCGTTTTTTTGATTTTCGACTTTCTCATTAATGGCTCTAACGATTTTAACCAAAAATTTTCAGCTGGAGTCCCCCTAAGTTTAAAATAATATTGTATATAAAAATATTCGAAAAATTATTTGTTGGGTTTTTTGAAAAAAATTTTTTTTTTGAAAAATCAATATCTTCAAAACCTATGAACGATTATTTTTTGAAATTATTTCCAAAAATCAATATTATTAAATACTTAAAATTTGCATCCCACATTTTTTTCTTGAAAAATTTTAAAGAAATTTATTTATTTAATAATAAAACGTTTTTTTAAAGTTTGTTTGCATAAATTCATACTTTTCTAGAAATCAGACGGCAATTTCATTTAAAATTCATGTTTTATATTTATAAAATGTATCTTAAATTCCAAAGTACTTTTATATAAGAGCAAGTTCGTGGGATCCAGTCGTGCATTTTATTTTTTTTATGATTTGCACACACTCAAGGGATTATGACTACCCTCATAATGTTATGGTGTAACACAGTACGAGCGCTTAGATGAAGTGGAGTGGATTTAATAGGAGATGTCGATGCACATTGGCCTTGAAAGCTTGTGCATTACAATGATTGGGAAAAATCGACATGTGACAGCACGTCCGAAATTAGGCTCAAGCGTAAACTGATGAGCATTCACAGCTAGACGAGTATTACGGCGGAATTGTTTAAGGGGAGGAATGCAAGTGGCTATTTCAATTGAACATTGTTGATAAAAAAAATCGATAAAACAATGAAAGGCAGGAGACGTTACGCCGATGTTCGAGAGAAGCAAAAGTTTCCGTTAAGGATGCGGTTCCTATCAGTCTTGGGGCTCTATTTTGAGTTCTATCCAACAGATTAAAATGAGTAATGGGGGCAGATATGAGAGTTATACTCAAGTTTAGGGCGGATGTATGCCATATAGATCGTAGTCAGATCAGAACGGGTTTGTTTGATGCAAGTGCCAGTCATAAATAATGACATGGGAGGTATACAGTGCAGTTCACATGATTAGACGCACCATTGTTCTCTCAATAAATTGCAGTTTTCTTTTTGTTTTTCTTCATGAACTACGAAAGAATTGCATTCATTTGAAAGGTTATTAAATTCTCTGGGAAAAGAACCTAAATTCAAGATTAGTGGGAGACACTTAACGGTTGTTTTGATCTCTTTCTTCGCATTAGTGCTAAAAAAGCTCAAATAAATCGGTTCACTTGATTAGACGCACGAATTAATTCAGTTAGTTTCTTATTAAATTAAATTTGGTTAATGAGTGTACGTTATTAAAGTCTTTTCGAGTGTTTGAAGTGAAAATGGGTAAAAAGAAAATGTTAACGGCGGCGGAAATAGCAAAAATTGAGGCCTACCACTCAGAAGGGTATTCTATGCTTAAAAATTGCAAAGAAAATAGGACGAAATGATAAAGCTGTTCGAAATATTATATCAAATCCTGCCACCTACGGACAAAACAACAAAGGAAGGACAAAAACCCCCCTCACGGTTTCCGCCTTGACGATGGCGAGGGGGCTTACGTTTGACCCTCCAGCAATCCAGCTGCAGGGACCTACAACTAAGAGAAACCAACAAAAAACAGGGATGTTTATCCAACAAATAAATAATTATGGAAAAAAGTTTACAAAATGAAAATAAAAATCGAGTGGGGATATACACTCAAGTGTCGGCAGAAGTCACGGCTGTCGGCGAGGGCTTGGCTTCGCAAGAAGCTAAGTCGCCAGTGACAAAAAATGTAAACAAGCCAAAACTAGTGAAACAGCACAACCTTGCAGCGGCTCTTCTCCCTGCTCTAGATAGCCTGGCTATTGACGGTAGGGAGACCTCGAACAGACCTCCATCTATAGGAAGTCGGACCGAGGACGAGTTGCTGGAAGACTCGAGTCAAGAAGAGACTATGCTGAAGTCTACTGCACCGCCCAATGCTTCGAGGCAACGCAGTAACTACAGATCCTCTAAAAGATTCGTGAGTGTTACGGAGAAAAAGGACCCAACTTCTCTCAGTCCAAGAGACAGGGCCCTTTTAAAGAAACATAGAAAGTTGATAAAGAACTATGAAAGTCAGATGGCAAAGACTTCCACTGCACCCATAGCTTCCTCCAAACAACAGAAAGAAACGAAAACAGTCAGCGAAAGAGTAGTTGCTTCCACATCGAAGTCTATCCCTAAAAAGATAAACCGAGAACAGGACAACAATAACTCAACAGCTCGTACCGGCAAGGATACGAATAAGACTTCCCTCAAGAAACAGCAAACCATCGCTAAATCGAACCCGAAAGGGAACGACAAAGCAAAGGTAGGCAACTCTTCTGGGACAAAGTCAGTTTCGTCCAAGAGGGCAAGATCGGAAGAGACAGCCAAGGCCGATGGTTCTAAAAAGTTTAAGACCAACAGCTTTGACAACACCCCGATCGATCTTCAAGTGGCCATTATTAGTCGAGAGGATCCGGATGGGAAAATCACGGCCAAGAACTGGTTACTCGTGGAAAACGAAATCCTAAAAGCCATGATGGCGACATCCGAAGACGATAGTGCTGAGGACTATACCTTCGACGGAGCTGGTTGGCGGAAAGGAGTAAAAGTGGTTTGCTGTGGAGACCAGAAATCCTTGGAGTTCCTCACTCATACAATCGCCAAAATTGGTGAACTGTGGGAGGGTGCATCTCTCGGGGTTCTTCCTGTCACGGCTCTACCACTTCGTCAGCAGATTAAGATATGGATTCCTCCTCCTGCCACGCATGAGGACTCATCCATTATTAAACTGATGGCAAAACAAAATAAGGAGCTCCCCATATTGGAATGGAAGCTCTTGAATTCCAGAAAGAGTCTCAACGGGGAAGGAAAGGACCTTTTGTTCGCTATCGACAAAAAATCTGACCTCCTCCTGAAAGAAAAGGCAGACGTGGTGAGATATGGTCTCGGTACCGTAAGGGTAAAGAGGCATGAAGGCAAAGGGGAGTCAAAAGCTGCTGGTGGTGCAAAGTAATTTGCAGCACGCTAAAGCAGCAACGCACGACCTAATGCTCTACATGTCTCAGGAGAACGTGGATGTGGCCTTAATTCAAGAACCTTGGATTTGTAAGAATCAGGTGCTAGGGTTGAGGTCAAAAAATTACAACCTTTTCCACTCCACGTCAGAAGGTGATATTAGAAGTTGTATTCTAGCCAAAAAATCGATTAATGCTTTCTTTTTATCTAGGTACAGCAACAGGGATAACGCGGCAATCAACGTTGAATCCAAGGAAGGCAACTTCGTCTTGGCGTCAACGTACATGCCGGGAGATGAAGAAAATCCTCCATCAAAAACGGTCCGCGATCTTGTGGATTACACCACAGCAAGAGGGACACCTTTGGTGATTGGATGCGACGCCAACGCCCATCATACACAATGGGGTGGCAAGGATATCAATAAAAGGGGTGAGTCAATTTTTGAATACATTCTCTGTTCTAATCTTATGTTATGTAATAGGGGCAATCACCCTACATTTCGTAACAAAATCAGGGAAGAAATTCTAGACCTCACTCTTATGAGTAATAATGATAAGATCTCTGTAGGGAATTGGAGAGTCTCTTCTGAGAAATCCTTTTCGGATCACTTAAGGATACTCTTCACCTTAGATAGGAGAATAAATGATATTAAACCTTTTAGGAACCCAACTAGGACGAATTGGACAAAGTATTCAAAATGGTTGATTGAACGAATCGATCCTCCAGAGGAAGAAACGCTTTCGGCAACCTCAATCATTGACAATACTGTTCAAAATCTTACTAGTAAAATGATAAAGGCATTTGAAAAACACTGCCCCATATCTCGTAACATTAAACCCACTAATCCACCATGGTGGAATAGCGATCTTAAGAAACGAAGAACAGGGGTCAGAAAACTTTTCAACAAAGCCAGACTGAGTAAATCGGAGGAAGATTGGAATTTATATAGATCCGAACTTAACTCATACACCAAAGAGTTAAGAAGGGCCAAAAAGGATTCATGGACAAGACACTGTGAATCCATTGAGAACACAAGTGAGGCTGCGAGACTTCGAAAGATCCTTGCACACAATCCCACGATTCCGGGATACATTAAGCATCCCGATGGATCATGGTCGAACTCGAGCCAAGAAACACTTGAACTCTTTATGGAAACGCATTTCCCGGGCTGTAAGAATCATCAAGGACCGGGTTTTACACAACCACACACCTTAGATATCTTACAATCAGAACCAGAATTGGAACAGGTTATCACAGAGCAGAAGATTATGTGGGCAATAAACTCGTTCAAACCCTACAAATCAGCAGGACCAGATGAGATTATTCCGGCATTTCTTCAATATGCTCTACAGATAATCACCCCATGGCTTAGGGTAATCTTCAAAAGTTGTATCAAATGGAGATACGTCCCTATCAGTTGGAGGAGAGTTAAAGTAGTCTTTATTCCAAAAGCTGGAAAACCGACACACTCGACTGCAAAAGATTACAGACCGATAAGTCTCTCTTCGTTTCTCCTCAAGACACTAGAGAGAATTATTGATCTGCATGTTAGGGACCTACTCAAACCAAGCAACCTGTGCAACTACCAACACGCTTACCTTAAAGGTAAGTCAGTGGAGACTGCGTTGCACGAGGTCGTCTCACAAATTGAGAAAAGTCTCGAGTACAAAGAATACACCATGGCAGCATTTTTGGACATCGAAGGAGCGTTTAACAACGTAAAAACGGAGTCCATTAAATCTGCTCTAGAAGAAGTTGGCGTTGAATCTGCTATTGTGGACTGGATTTATACCATGCTCAATGGCAGAATCATTAGCTCGCAACTTGGGGATAGCAAAGTAGAGAAATCGGTTACAAGAGGCACTCCACAAGGAGGAGTAATTTCACCTCTTCTCTGGGTCCTGGTTGTTAACAAAATTCTCACAAGATTTAAGAATCAGGGCATTAAAATAGTAGCCTATGCGGACGACATAGTAATTCTGATATCGGGTAAATATCTTACCACCATCAAGGATATTATGGAATCTTCACTTAAAGAACTATCTTCTTGGGCAGGACAAAACGGTCTCGGGGTTAACCCTTCCAAAAACCGAACTAGTCCTGTTTACGAAGAAAAGGAAATTGGAGGATTTCACTCCTCCAAAACTCAACGACATTCCTCTGAAACTTTCCAACGAGGCTAAATATCTTGGAGTAATTCTTGATTCCAAGCTAACATGGAAACGGAACACAGAGGAAAGAATGAAAAGAGCACTATGCGCTCTCTACACATGCAAAAAAACCTTCGGTACACGGTGGGGCATGCGACCGCAGGTCATCCAGTGGATGTACACGGCGATAGTTCGTCCCATACTTACCTATGGGTCGATCGTGTGGTGGAAAGCAGTAGAAAAAAGTAGCTATCTCAAAAACCTGAATAAGGTACAGAGACTAGCCTGTTTAGGAATAACGGGGGCACAGGGTTCTACGCCACAGGCAGGCCTGGAAATTATATTAAATCTTCCAGTCCTGGACGAGCACATAAGATGCACAGCAGCCAAAAGCGCAATTCGGCTTAAAGAAATGAACTTTTGGAAGCACAGTAGTTATGGTCATGGGTCAATACTGCATAGGTATGACACAGTGGCAGGGCTTAATGTGACGACTGACTACTTACCACCCAAAATAGATTTTAACAAACAATTCTCTACTACAATACCCCAAAGGCAGGGATGGGAATCCAACTCACTAATTAGTGAACAAGGTATCTCCTTCTACACCGATGGGTCAAAAATGGAAGAGGGAACAGGAGCTGGGGTGTTCTGTGAAGCTCTAAATATTAAAGAATCATTCAAACTCCCAGATGAGTGTAGTGTCTTTCAGGCTGAGATCTATGCTATTGAAAAGGCGGCAGAATTGGTACGCACGAAAGAATTGAACTCGTCTGAGATCACATTTTTCGTGGACAGCCAAGCTGCCATCAATGCCTTAGCTAGTGAGACTATAAGATCCAAGTCAGTAACAAAATGTCGAGACATGCTGAACAATATTTGTAGCACTAACCAAGTCAACCTCTGCTGGGTTCCCGGACATAGTAATATAGAAGGGAATGAAATAGCAGATGAACTGGCAAGGAAAGGATCACTATCAAATAAAAACAGCAGTAGCCATTTAAATTTAGAACCAAAAATCCCGATCGGAGTGATTAAAAGGAAAATAGACCTAATAACGAAAGAGCAAATCAACAACTCCTGGTCCTCCAGGGACGACTGTGTTATCTCTAGAAGTTTATGGCCTAGAATTAATGAAAAAGAAACTCGGTATATCTTATCGCTGAGTAAAAAGAACATCAGAATCCTGATAGGTGTACTAACGGGTCACTGCGCCATTGGCACAATGGCCACTAGAATGGGTGCATTTGCACCCGATTTCTGTAGGAGCTGCCAGGATGTCGAGGAGACTGAAACCATTAAACACTTGCTCTGTGACTGTCCGAACCTCCAAACAAATCGCCTTCGCTACTTCGGAAACAGGTTTGTTGGAGAACTAGACGATCTAACGCAGGTCTCAATGGCAAATATGAGAAAATTCATTGTAAGCTCAGGCTGGTTCGAAAATGAACCAGTCTACATAAGGAATTAGTTAGGAGCATCTCTGCTTTTATTAATAGGGGATCACAATGGACCAATAGGCCCCCGTGTACGCAACAGCCCTTGGGCTGTGCACACCCCTCCTAACCTAACCTAACCTAAGGACAAAAACACCCTTTACACCACACGAGAAGCGAAAAACTATAAGAATTGCCTCAAATTTAACTAACTCCACGATGAAAATCAAACAATTAGCGGGGGTTCTTCGAGATTTTTTAGGTATTCAACACTTGAAATTCAAAAAGCTAGAAAAAAAAATTAACGCTGCAAGAAAAGAACAGCGCTTGGAGTTCGCGCGTCTTCACATGACGTGGTATGCGCAGGTTTTAAGTGTTTTAAATTGAAGAAATGTGGTGTTTTCTGACAAGAAAAAGTTCAACCTAGATGGTCCTGATGGGTATAAGTTTTATTTCTATGACATCCGAATGCTTTTTGAACCGAAATCATTCCAAGAAAGGAGAAGTACGGGTGTGGGGTGCCATTTCGTACTACCGCGCCTTTGAGTTGGTTTTGTGTCTCACAAAATGAAAGAAATTTCTTATAAAGCTCTTATGCAAACAGCTTTTCCAGTCATAAGAGACCTTTTTGGACCTATCCAGTAGATCTGACAACTAGACACAACGATCCACAACGCGCACGTTGTAAAAGCATTTATCCCCAGTGAAAATGTGGAATTTTCGCAGTGGCCACCATACTCACTTGATCTAAATATCATTGAAAACCTTTCTGGATGGCTGACCCATCAAAGTTATGAAAAAGGTACGCAGTATGAAAGCTGTGAGGAGATTATTGCCGCAATTAAAGAAGCCTTTTCTAAGATTTCATTAGATTATTTAGAAAATTGTATGAATCTCTTAGAAGTAGAATTTTTGATGTAATTTCAAATCGTAGAGGTTGTACAAAGTATTGAAACTGTGAAAAATAACTTCAATAACAATAAAAAAAAGTAAATAGAAAATGTTAAAAATTGATCAACCTCTTTTTTTTTAACTTTTAACAGGTGCGTCTAATCAAGTGAACCGATTTATTTAGGCTTTTTTTGCACTAATGCGAAGAAAGAGATCAAAACAACCGTTAAGTGTCTCTCACTAATCTTGAATTTAGGTTTTTTCCTAGAGAATTTAATAACCTTTCAAATGAATGCAATTCTTTCGTAGTTCATGAAGAAAAACAAAAAGAAAACTGCAATTTATTGAGAGAACAATGGTGCGTCTAATCATGTGAACCGCACTGTAATTCGCTTGGCCGACAGAAGACAGCTTTGTGTAAGTAAGTAAGTAAGTAAGTGATTCATTTATTTACATTTCGATGTTGAATTTAGATTACAAAATATGAATTTAAGAGCTATGACTAAGCCGTCAGCCTGGTTAGCAAATGTTTATACATGTATTTTGTTAATTAAATTAAATTTTCAATACATAAAATGAAGATTAATAACTCAAAAATATTCTGATATTAATAACATCCTATACTTATAAACTGTTTTTAAAAAACTGCTTAGGGTTTTCCAGTCGCACTCATTTAGAAGTTGTATAGTTTCCTGCATCGATAGAGTTTCTTTTCCAAAGAATATTAGCCTTTGCGGTCTGAATATGGGGCATATACTGATAATGTGAAAGCAATCTTTTTCGATTTCAGATTGCAGAGCGTACAGAATTGATTAAAGCTTCCATTATACGGGGTACCATTTAGGGAAAGGAGCTCACACCTTGCTTTGAATATCATGGATATTTCATCGTAAGTTAGAGAGTCATGGAAGTAGTTTTTACAGTTGAGGTTAAAATTGAGCTGGCTGTATAATATTCTGCTTTCGGAATCCTGTGCCTTTAACAAGAACGCACCTCGAATAGAATCTTCATATTTTTTAATAATGCGGTAGAGTTGGTCTTTCAGGTTGCAAAGGTTGTTCATATCAAAATTGAGAGTTTCTCCATATGCGTTACCAAGAGTTGCCATCTTGCATACCACCAATCCTTATTCCTCACTTCATAAAGTAATAATTTGTTTGAAAGTCGAGATTCTTCATAATGGCTGCAAATTTTGATAATAAAATCAGCTTGCGACTTGAGCGTGCTTGACAGAAGTTTTGGTAGTCCGCTTTCCAAATATATAGCGTAATTAGGCGTATTTTGAGGTAGATTGAAGAGTTTTTTTTATGAAATTCCTCTGGAATTTTTCGATTTCCTCGTACTCATATACACCCCAAACTTGAGAAGCGTAGCAGAGGGTTGATTTTACAACTGAGTTGAAAATGTTATATTTCGCTGACAAAATTATTCTTTTGTTTGAAAACACATTTTTCCATGAGATGTTAATTAAGCTTTGTGCGCTATTGGCTTTTTCGGTTAGGTGTTTATCGAAATTTAATGTTGAATTGAGTTTAATTTCCAAATACTTAACTTCTCTGACAGTTTCGAGAAGATGACCATCGTATTTCCATTGTCTTTCATCGTAGACTCTTGCGGATCGCGCGAAGACCATCATTTTTGATTTTTCTGTATTAATTTTTAGTCCCTATTTCTTGCAGTAACTTGATAAGCGATTAATCATTAATTGCATATGTTCTGGTGATTCAGCGAGGACGACGAGGTCATCTGCATACATCAGTACATTAATGGTACAATTGGCTATTCTAACACCTCCGGGTAGATCATATACTATGTCGTTTATAAACAAAGAGAACAATAATGCACTGAGAAGGCAACCTTGTTTCACACCAGTATTTGTTTCGAACCATTCTGAATATGATGTTCCATCCCAAACTGCTGCATTTGTATCCGTGTACATTTCCTTTACCACCCTAATGAATTTTGACAATATGCCAATCTGTGAAAGCTTATAGAGGAGGGCATTTCTATTAACTAAGTCAAATGCCGCTTTAAAGTCTACAGAAAAAGAATAAACTTTTTTGTTCCTGGCATAGAACGCTTTGATAATGGATGTGAGATTAAATATCTGATCAATCGTTGAGTAATTTTTTCTAAATCCCGATTGAAGTCCAGACAAAATATTTTTTTCTTCGACCCACTTTTCTTGTCTCTTGACAAGAACACCGCAAAATATTTTAGCTATAACATTCATAAAGGAAATTCCTCTGTAATTTTCCACAGCGTCTATGGGACCTTTCTTGTGTATTGGAAAAATTACAGACTTTTTGAATGACGAGGGAATATCAGCTGTAGAGAAAACTTTGTTGAACAGAGTTTGTAGGCTGCTAATAAATGTTGGCGTTGCATTTTTAAAAAATTCGTAGTGAATCTCATCCTCACCTGGAGCCTTTCCATTCTTCGAATTTAAAATAACAGTTTGGATTTCCTCAATTGAGGTATCAATATCCAATGTTTCCTCAACAGTCATCGATTAAGCATAAAAGAACGGAAGAATAGAGTCATTAGAAAGAAGAATCTTAAAGTGAGCTGAAAGACTTTCAGCACATACGCCTGTTCCAATTTTAAAACTCATTCCATTGATCTCCCTTGCGATCTTCCAAAAATCCTTCGAGTTTCTAGTTTGACCTAATGTTATCGCTTGTTGATTTTCGAATTCAATTTTCTTTTGGATACATAGGTTTTTGTAACTTGTGTAAGCTTCGATGTACCAAAGTTTTAGGTGATTATTGTTTGAAGATCGCATGGCTCTCGAAAGAGCAAAGGATTTTGTACGTGGCTTCCAGCAGTCCTTATCAAACCATTTTTGCTTAAAAGATGGTCTCTGACCTAAAGTTCTGTTTGATGCTGAATTTCTAATATAATCTGTGAGTTGTTTAGAAAGTTCTTCAGCAGACTCTGTTATCAACTCATTTGTTAAAATGAAATCGTCCAAGTCACGTTGATAAGAAACTTTATTTTGGTTTTTCCAACAAAGGCGATGTTCGTATTGCATATAGACTACCACCACTTGCACGTCCTTTAACAGAAGTCTTAATAGCTCCACTCCACCGTAGTTTAAACCCGCTTGACAGAAGTTACAGCTCCAAAGTTTAGTTTACCAAATATGCTTTCTAACTCGGTTCCACCGTTCTTATTTTGGTATTTTAGAATGTTATTTTGGTTTAAATAAAAAGATTTATCACGAATTATGAGTGTATTATTTTTAATTGTGATTATTTCAGCTGGATGGCATGCTTTGATCGCCTTGCGATAGCCAAGTAGTATGCGGTGTTTAAGTTGAGATTGCTTGCTCCGATCGCGCTGTATGAAAGCACCTGTGCCTTTTAATTTATATGCATTTTTTTAGCATTTTTACTGCGGTTTCATTAGATCCCGTATTAAGTTTCATTTTAATTATGTTATTGTTATCACTTAGATTAACGGCAACCGACATTTCGGGTACTTCATCATCCAGCAAAACTTTGGTTATGCCTTCAATTTTTTCCTGTGGGTTGTTTGTGTCATTTGGAATTGAAAATATTAAATTTCCCTCCACGGATTTCGCGGCTCTGCAATTCAAGTTCCTCTTCCAAAACACTGCATCGAATTTCAAAGTCATGTATTTGTTTGGATAAATTTTGTTTTTGTTGTCGCAGATGATCAAGTTCCCGGTTTAGTTTACTGACGTCATCTTTAGTTGCCAGGTTAGCTATGGCACTTTGGGGAGAGCTATCGATAATAGACTTTATTTGTTGAAAATCAGACTGTGTCATAGACATTTTTTGGTTAGATCTAAAAATTTTGGGTGATCTGTTGATTTTAGATGACGAACTGTGAGTTTCTTCTGGTGAAGTTTGGCAGATCTTCCTCTTGTTGTCAGTCATGTGACACGGGTACCAGGCTAAGCGTTAGATTTTTAGGCTTAAGCACTATCGTTACCTGTTTAATTATATTGTTTTCGGATAATTAAATGAGATCTTCTAGTGAGTGCACTTTAAAGTTTTTGTTTTTATACGTTTATATTTTTTAAAATTGAAAATTAAACAGAGCGATATGAAAGTTGAACTATACACTTTTACAGCAGAGTTGACAGCTTTGCGTTTTTGAAGCATTAAATTCCACGCGTTAGTTAGTACTTCATTTTATAATTCTGTCGAGATCGCAATCTAATGAGCTTAGCACACGCTGCCGTTCCAGTCCCACAGCCGAAGAACAGGGTAGTAAGTCTGGAAACGAATATGAAAAGCTGAGGGTGCTGTCGTCAGCGAAACAATGAAATGGATTAGAAGTTTCAGACAAAAGATCATTTATGAAGATAAGGAAGAGTGTCGGACATAAACGAAGACTCGGTGCACACCAGAATTTATTTTATGAATATCAGACTTGAAACCGTCCAATACAACTTGTATTGAGTGGTCCGAAAGGTAATTTCTAATCCAACGAAGAAGAGACTGTTCGATAACAAATGCACTCATTTTCGATAAAAGAGTTTCGTGCCAAACCCTATCAAATGCTGCAGAAATATACAATTGATATTACTTTTATTTCTTCAAAATGATGTAAGGATTAGTTCCACTTTTGGGTAAGATATGCCATTAGATCACCAGTGGACATTTGGAATGAAAGCCGTACTGTCGGTCATTTAAAGGCTTTCGTTCTTCAAGATATTTCTTAAGCTGATTGTTGATCAGCGTTTCCATGACCTTGGAGAGAAAGTACGTTAGTATATATAGTCGGTAATTGGAAGGGAGGGGGAAGATTCGCCTTTTTTAGGGACCACCTGGACAATTGCTGTTTTCTATCTACTCGGAAAGATACCCAAAAAGTGTGACAGATAGAAAAGCTTACGCAATGCTTTTGCCAGCGTAGAAGAACACCTCTTCAGAACTAAAAGGGATATACAGTCTAGACCAGTGGATTTATGTATTTCAAGATCTTTGAGGACTCTAGCGACTGTACCATTGCGAAATAAGATTCGTCTCATAGAACCATTAAAGCTTTCAAGTACAGGATGAGTCATAATTAATAGTTAATTAATTAATTAACTATTAGCAGCATACTGCGTTGCAAGTAAATTAGCTTTTTCTTGGAGCTGGCAAAAGGAGTGTTATTCACCCTAATTCCGGTAGTCGTTTTAATAAAACGCCTGTAAAACGAGAAGGCTCCAAAGACCATATTTTGGTGTTTAAATAATACGAAAAGGGCAGCGTTCTCTATGTTCTTCACTTTTCTAAGCATCATAATGATAATCGTTTCAATAAAATTCCAATTTTCGTTTCTAGAGCCTTTACTGGCGTTTTAGTAAAACGACTATCGGAATAAGGGTGATTGTGAACGAGTGTTGACACCGATGACTTGGAAGAGTTTTTAACATTTTTAAAAAAGACCAAAAGTAGGAACTTTTGCTTCAAATATGATCAGTGCAAATATTTCTCACTTCCCTGTACTTATTCCGGTTTTCCTCAGTGGGGTTTGTTTTGTAGCTTAATTCTCTCAACCTGATAGCCTCTTTACAGCCATAGTCGTACCAAGAGTTCATTTAGGAACGAATTTGCTAAGTCAGATTGCTATCTAAGCTCGGGCTCTTATAAATGAACAAGCGTTATGATGTGTTTTTAGACAGTAATTTTAAGCCACATAAAATTAAAGTTCGTAGTAGAACAGTGGCCATACTGAGGCAGAAGCTGGTAAGCTACATCATTACGAGTGTACAAGGCGAGACCATGGTGCGGGAAAAAAAGTGACGCTATGTTATAGCTCTGTATGTTAAATTCTGAGGTGTCAGTATTTTTACTTACTTTGGTTTCACTCAGTGCCAAAATAGCTATCCTGTACTTAACAGAGTGGATGTAGGCAGCAACAAAATTCTTTCTTAAACCACGAATGTTACAATAATCCACTCGAAAAAATACCTATCACGGAATACACAAAGTTACAATACACAATTTTGAACATAACATAAAAAAAAATCTTGATTCAATTTGATTCTGATTCAGCGTACAAACTAAAAAACGTTTATGTCTATTTCTCAGTCAGTATATTTAAATGAAAATAGTTGGAAACCATTACTAAGTTATGCGCCAAATATTACTTAAGTCTTATCATCGAATACATGCTGTGTGAAAAAAAAACAATAATTATCCACACAACAGTTATGTTCGATGACCAGAGCCATGCAACAGAGTTAGTAAGAAGCTAGCAATGGGTAATGAACACTGTTTACCACCGATTTAGTTTTAATACCAGGCTATTTTTATTGTAAGTAAAAATCAGCTGCCCGAAGTTGCCCATTCGAACTTGAGACTTCATTTTCTATTAAATATTAAATATGATGTATCATTTTTAACCTTTATTTCTTCGATGCTTCGTCAGTTCAATCAATATAAGTTTTTATTTAATAAATTCAATAAAATTAAATAAAAAGGACAATATATTTTCATAGATACAGAACAGGAAATTCCTCGAACTGTTTAAAATCATCAAAACGAAGATTTTTGAGTTTTTGTAGATGTTTTATTTATTTAGAACAATAAATCAATGAAAACGAAAAACTCAGCATTTCCTACATTATATCTGATAAATTTATGTATGTTGTACATATATAGAATATAATATACAGGGTGATTGGCATAAGGTGTGACAAAAAGCTAGGGCGTGTAGGTTGGACTTAGACAAGAAAAAAATCGTATGGGAGGGGGGGGTCTATTTCCTCCCGTTTAGGCGGGAGGGGCAATTTAAGAAAAAAATCACTTAAAACAGAAAAAAAATTATTAAAAAATAACGGTGATACCTACAGAGTAATGCTATAGCATTTTGAAAAGCCAGAAATACATTCTTTAATTTTGTTTTTAAATAAAGTTGTTCGAGTGAATAGTTTTTGAAAAATTAATTTTCAAAATCAAAATTTTGAAAAAAAAAAAATGAAATTTTTTTTTTTAAACAATTTTTTTTTCAAAATTTTACGTAATTAAGTATTATTTTTCTATTCAATATTCAATGCTCTTATTAATTTTTGATCAAACACAAAAAACCGGATGTCAAAATGTTTTGCAGTTTTTGAGAAAATCAAAAATAACAAAAACTACTTTAGTTCTAAGAAAAGCCTTTTATTTTAGTTTTTACGTTTTTGGATTCTTATGTAGGTGAATTTACGATTGAAAGGATTAACTTTCTTTTTACTATTCTTTTAATTATCGTCTTATAAGCATACAATAATGTGACAAAGTACTGGATTAACCATATTTCACACATTTTTTCATTGAGAACACCTGCGTGAGAGCATTGGTTTAAAATTGACCTGCCACTTTTTTATTATGGTGGGGTCGGCTTGGCTTCGGTGCATTTACGAAAATAAAATGCACGACTGGATCGCACAAACTTGCTCTTATGTAAAAGTACTTTGGAATTTAAGATACATTTTATAAATATAAAACATGAATTTAAAATGAAATTGCCGTTTGATTTCTAGAAAAGTATGAATTTATGAAAGCAAACTTTAAAAAATCGTTTTATTATTAAATAAATAAATTTTGTATATAAGAAATTTCCTTAAAATTTTTCAAGAAAAAAATGTGGGATGCGAATTTTAAGTATTTAATAATATTGATTTTAGGAAATAATTTCAAAAAATAATCGTTCATGGGTTTTGAAGATATTGATTTTTGAAAAAAAAAAATTTTCAAAAAAAACAACAAATAATTTTTCGAATATTTTTATATACAATATTATTTTAAACTTAGGGGTACTCCTGCTGAAAATTTTTAGTTAAAATCGTTAGAGCCGTTAATGAGAAATTCGAAAAACAAAAAAACGGTTCTATGACAGGTACCGTTAATAACATTTCGCCCCAAATTTTTTTTTACCAAATCGTAGTCCATGCCCATAATATCACACTTAATTTTTTTTATCAAAATCGTTAGAGCCGTTTTCGAGATAAATAATATTTTGCATTACGGGTGTATGGGGGGTACCGTTAGTTTTAGAGCTAAAAAAAAAATTTCAATTTCCCCTCTAGGGAATCACCGAAGACCCATAACTACCGAGTTTGAAGAAAATTGGTCCAGTGGCTTAGGCTCTAGGTCGAGGTACAGACATACAGACAGACAGACAGACAGACAGACAGACAGACAGACAGACAGACAGACAGACGGAATTGCCGGACCCACTTTATTCGTCTTCGCTATCATCGTAATGTCAACTTTGATCAAAATCTCGAGTTCGATTTTTTTTCCAAATGCAGAACTTGCCCTATAGTACCTATATCGCAAGTAAAAAGGATTAACTTTAAATAAACAGTAATTATGTATTTTATCTAAATATGCATGTATTTATTATTTAAATTGATTTCAAGATTCAGGAACATTTTTGTTCTTATTTCGGAATTGCATTTTTCTGTCACTAGTTAGGGCGTGTAACGCTGCATTATTTAAAAAACATTCGCAGTTCAATATTAATCCAATGCTCTCACGTAGGTGTTCTCAATGAAAAAATGTGTTAATCCAGTACTTCGTCACTTTATTGGATGCTAATAAGACTGATAATAAAAAACTTGAACAAAAAAAGTTAATCCTTTCTTTCGTAAATGCACTAAGCCAAGCCGACCCCACCATAATAAAAAAGTGGCAGGTCAATTTTAAACCAATGCTCTCACGCAGGTGTTCTCAATGAAAAAATGTGTGAAATATGGTTAATCCAGTAGTTTGTCACATTATTGTATGCTTCTAAGACGATAATTAAAAAAATAGTAAAAAGAAAGTTAATCCTTTCAATCGTAAATTCACCTAAGAATCCAAAAACGAAAAAACTAAAATAAAAGGCTTTTCTTAGAACAAAAGTAGTTTCTGTTATTTTTGATTTTCTCAAAAACCACAAAACATTTTGACATCCGGTTTCTTGTGTTTGATCAAAAATTAATAAGAGCATTGAATATTGAATAAAAAAATAATACTTAATTACGTAAAATTTTGAAAAAAAATTGTTTAAAAAAAAATTTTTCATTTTTTTTTTCAAAATTTTGATTTTGAAAATTAATTTTTCAAAAACTATTCACTCGAACAACTTTATTTAAAAACAAAATTAAAGAATGTATTTATGGCTTTTCAAAATGCTATAGCATTACTCTGTAGGTATCACCGGTATTTTTTAATAATTTTTTTTCTGTTTTAAGTGATTTTTTTCTTAAATTGCCCCTTCCGCCTAAACGGGGGGAAATAGACCCCCCCTCCCATACGATTTTTTTCTTGTCTAAGTCCAACCTACAAGCCCTAGCTTTTTGTCACACCTTATGCCAATCACCCTGTATATATATATTATATATCATATATCAATTGAAAGTTTTTGCGCTTCGTAATGTCAGAAAAAAACTATGGAGAACTTTCCTGAAATCCAGGACAGCTTTTGACTTGTAAAACTATCAAGAAGCTCAACGCCGCTTCTCCGCTCTGTGCGAATTTTTTTTACCTTGGATATATTAACAGAATGCAAGATTCTCTGAACTCCGATCATAGACGTTTTCCTAGGTTTTTCCGATCAAATTAATGCTACTTCAGGTGTTTCTTAAGGGAGTCACCTCGGACCTTTGATTTTTGTCTTAAGTATAAACGACGTTATTTTTGCAATTAATGATTCAAATATCTCTATATATGCTGATGAAATGAAAATAATTTAAGTTATTTCTTCACCCTGTGACTCTTTTTCACTTCAAAATGATCTAAAATTATTCCAAACTAGGTGTAACAAGAATTTCTTGGAACTTAATGTTGCCAAATGTCAGTCCATACCTTTCTCTCGTAAACGATTACCCCTACCCACTCGAACATATTACTTTCACGATGTTGCTATTCCATGTTTGTTCTATTCGAGACTTGGAAATTATTTGCGATAGCCAGTTAACTTTCGTGCCCGCTTTGCTAATATAATTAACAAGGCTATTCTTCCCTCGGCTTCATAAAACGTGGGTTTAAGGAATTTTCGAACCCTTTTACATATCATTTGTTAAACCCCACCTTGAATATGCTAGTCAAGTTTGGTCACCATATCAGAAGTCTCATTCTCAAAGAATTGAAGCTGTGCAACGAAGATTTCTCCGATTTGCCCTTCGTGGCCCTCCTTGGTCTAATAATCTCATCTTACTCCCTTATAAAGATCGATTAAAATTGATCAATCTGTAATTCCTTCAAAAACGTCGTAAATTTGCTGACATTCTCTTTGTGCACCAGCTCCTCGTTGGGGCTGTTGATTCGTCCTTTCTTTTGGAAATGATTCACCATAATACCAACCCAAGTAACCTTAGATCGACTCCCCTTTTCCGCCTTTCTCATCAACGCACAAACTACGGCCTTTTTGAACTAATTTCAAGAATGTTGCGTTTAGGCAATAACTCACAGGATATATTTATTTGACTTCCATATTAGTTCTTCCTCACTCCGAAACTCCCTTTAAAACTCGTCCTTATCCTGAGCCCCTCGTTTTTTTGATTCATTTATTTTTAAGATTACTTTTTTAATTTTTGTATGTAAAAAAAACTGGTGGATGGGCCTATGATAGACACGAATCAATAATAAAATAATCAAAAAAAAACACCATAGAGTTAAGCTTAGATTTTTAAGTTTTTGTTTGTATTAAGCTAAATAAATAAATAAATGAAGACTCAGATTTTTGAGTCGTACATGGTGTTCAGAAAATTTTGAATTGCATCGCAGACTTCATGTCATAGAGTATAATACTCACATGTCATTTGTGGAAAAACAATAAAAATCCAGAAACTGAGGGAGTTTGTTAAAGAAGATGTGGAACTGTCGAGTAGCGAATAAGAGTTTAATGATTTGCAAAAAGGTAATGCTTTTTGGATACATCACAATCAGAAAAGAAGAAAACCCAATTCCAAAGGGATAAGGTGTCTAGGTAAGCTATGAAGACAATTTTTCCTTGTTTATATACGCTAGTGGGGATGTTTTTTGTTATAACTGATTCCTCTGCAACATTTGAAAAATTATTTTTTTTAAGTGGGAGCAAAAATACGCAAAACCATAAATTAATTAAGGGGAAAGAATTAGAAAATTAGTATTTTAAGTATTTCAAATATTCATCCCTTTCACTGTTCATCGTTCTCATTCTAAATGCCCTGGACTTTTTAAGAAGCCTGTTTTTTTCTCGGGTTTTGATAGTACGCCGAAAAGACCCAGAGACTTCTTTGGTTTCAAAAATCATAACTCTTTTTTGAACGAGATTCCCAAGAGTATGGAAACATCATAGGGTGTTTCAGACAAACAGACTTAAGTCCATAAACAAAGCTAATCCATTCTAATTAGTATATTTTATGGAGTTGGAATGCCTTCCTTAACTCTTGACTCGAAGTAGATTTGCAGCACAAATTATATACTTTTCATCATGCAAATTTATCGGCTTTGACTCGCTCTACAAGCCACACCATTCATCTAAATGAAATAATTTGTTCGATTACTAGAGCTCCAAAACTTCTACCCGAGCGTCGATCTTGCCGAGTTGTAGAAGCTAAATAGGGTCAATGATTCTCGAGAGGTCTTCTCCAGATGAGTCCTGAAACCAAAGGACGCTCATCATCCTCTACCCCTCCTTTTATCCTTCCCTCTCCTTATATCCTTCCCTCTCCCACAATGGAATGGCGAAAAAGCTATCCAATGTTACCAGCTCCTACACCACCCTAAACGTCCTGCTTTTCAGAACGGTGCATACTGTCTGATTCCTTGCCCACTCTCTCCTTCCCATATTTTTGTATTTTCCAAACTGAGATCTAACGGCTCGCGTACACCTAATCCGTCATCGGCCGAAGTATACTCGAGCGTTGTCAGCCGAACTCGGCCGATCGAACCAAACGTATAGAAAGGAAAGAGAGCGCGTACACCACTGAAAGCGACATCGTCCGATGACGCCCGATAATAAGCGATCAACCGGCATATCCCAACATGTTTGGATTTTTCGTCAGTTGCCCGGTTGATTCTTGCGATGAAATTCATGCAAAAACAAAATGCACGAACTTGCTCTTATGTAAAAGTACTTTGGAATTTAAAATACGTTTTTTAAATATACAACATGGATTTAATGAGCTAAAAATCTTCAAATGCATGGAATGGCCGTCTGATTTCCAGAAAAGCATGAATTTACGCAAACAAAGTTTAAAAATAAGTTTATTATTAAAGTAATTTTTTATAGGTATAAGAAATTTCATTAAAATTTTTCGAGACCAAAATTTGGCATGCCAATTGTAAGTATTTAGTTGTATAAATTTTAAGAAATAATTTCAAAAACTAATCGCTTAGATGTTTTAGAGATATTGATTTTTCAAAAAAATAAACGTGGAATTGGTGTTTTTTTTTTTTTTTTTTTTTTTTTTTCTTCAAAAAACCCAAAAAAAAAATGTTTTCGAATAATATTAAGCCCCTTTTAGACGATCAGTTGTTCCTTCAGTTGTCAGTTCAGTTAAAAAAGGCAGTGTATTTAGACGTCAGTCCAGTGTTCGGTTGAGCTTTCATTTTACTTGTGAGCAGTCGAAAATCAGAGGAAATACATTGCGTAATAGACGATGAAAGCCTTATTGCAATAGCTATAGTTTAGTCGCTTAATAAATCACCGCAAACTAAAATTGAAATGACGACTGAACTGACAACTGAACTGAAAAGTATTTACACTGATAACTGATAACTGAACTGAAAACTTATGGGAATTTCATCAGTTTCATTTTCAGTTTCAGTCTCAGTTAAACGCTTCAGTTTTTGTATTTAGACATCAGTTTAACTGAAAGCTTAACTGATAGCTCAACTGAAACTGAAACTGAAATGATCGTCTAAAAGGGGCTTTATAAACAATATTATTTTAAACTTAAGGGGCTCCTGCTGAACATTTTGGGTTAATATCGTTAGAGCCTTTGATGATAAATACGAAAATACAAAACACCGTTCTGTGACAGGTGTTGATCAAAATGTAGTTTATGTCCATAATATCACAACTATTTTTTTTATCAAAATCGTTAGAGCAGTTTTCCAGATAAAAACGATTATGCATTACTGGTGTATGGGTACCGTTACTTTTAGAGCTAAAAAAAATTCCATTTTCCTTTTTTTTTTTTTTTTTTTTTTTTTTTTTATAATCAGCGCACACTCAAGGGGTTTTTTGTATACCCTTAATATGCCAGAGACACAGTGTGAGCATTAAGAAAAAAGGGAAGGGTTGGAAAGGAGGTGTCGGTGTACATTGGTTTTGAATTCTTGAACATTGCAATGACTGGGAAAGACAGCGTGGCAAGGAATTCCACATTCGCGTAGTACGGCTGAAGAACAAATCTCTGTACTTCACAGTACGGCCGAAGTTGGGCCCAAGGGTAAACTGATGTTTAAGGGGAGGAATGCAGCTGGCTATTTCACTAGAGCATAGTCCGTTAAAATAACGGTAAAAAAGGGTGAGGCAAGAAACATTACGACGGTGTTGGAGTGTGACGTAAGAGTCAATGATGTTATTGTCGCCAATCATTTTAAAAGCTCTTCTTTGAATACTGTCCAAGAGACTTAAGTAAGTAACTGGAGCACCAGCCCATAGATGGGAGTTATACTCAAGTTTTGGACGTATATAGGTTTTATAGATTGTAGCCAGATCAGAAGGAGAGAAAAATTTCTTGCACCGTCTCAGAAAACCCAAACATCTTGCGGCATTTTTGGCAACGTCGCGTATGTGATCGTTCCACAAGAGGTGGTTCGTAATGCACATACCGAGAATATCGAGATGTTCAGTTTCATTGATGCAAGTGCCACTCATAGAAAGTGGCAAGGAGGGTATATCACGCTTTAACGATATAAGACAGCATTGGGTTTTCGAAGCATTAAATTCGACACGGTTTCTTATTCCCCATAGTACAATGCTGTTTAGGTCGTAATTTAATGAACTTATCATATTATGTCGTTGCAGTTCCACATCCGAAGAGGAAGGATGTGAGTCTGAAAACGAATATGAAAAGCTGAGAGTACTATCGTCAGCGAAACAATTAATTGGATTAGAAGTTGTAGACAGGAGATCATTAATAAAAATGAGGAAGAGAGTCGGTGACAAAACGGAGCCCTGGGGCACACCAGCGTTTATATTGTGGGTTTCAGACTTGAATCCGTCTAGTACAACTTGTATTGAACGGTTCGAAAGAAAATTTCTAATCCAAAGAAGTAGGGATTCGTCGATGCCGAAAGCACGCATTTTCGATAAAAGAGCAAGATGCCAGACTTTATCAAATGCCTTTGAAATATCAAGTGCAATAATCTTACTTTCTCCAAAACAATGTAAAGATTTGTTCCACTTTTCGGTTAGATAAACCATCAAATCACCAGTGGACCTATTGCTACGAAAGCCATACTGCCGGTCATTAAGGAGCTTTCGTTCTTCAAGATATTTCTTGAGCTGATAATTAATCAGCGTTTCCATGACCTTAGAAAGAAGGGACGTTAGTGCGATCGGTCGATAATTTGAGGGAGAAGAAGAGTCGCCTTTTTTC
The DNA here is from genome assembly GCA_911387755.1 of Chrysotoxum bicinctum. Taxonomy (NCBI): domain Eukaryota; kingdom Metazoa; phylum Arthropoda; class Insecta; order Diptera; family Syrphidae; genus Chrysotoxum; species Chrysotoxum bicinctum. Next base: position 5,775,513 of record OU426991.1, read on the forward strand.
GGAATCGGCTGAACAAATGCTGTTTTCCCAACTGCTCGGAACGAGCCCAGAAGAATAGGATAGATGGAAAAGCTTACGCAGGGGTTTTGCTAGCGTGGAAGAACACATCTTCAGAATAATAGCGGGGATACCATCCGGACCAGCGGATTTATGTATGTTGAGATCCTTTAAGACTCTTGCCACGGTACGAGTACGAAAGAAGATTTGTCCCATAGAATCATTAACGCGCTCAAGAATTGGGGGAGTCATGACACTAAACGGCAAGGTGGAATCTGCGGCGAACTGCCTTACAAACAAGTTAGCTTTATCAATAGAGCTAACAAAAGCAGTGTCATTGACAACAAGCGTAGGAACCGAGGAAGAGGAAGAATTCCTCATATTTTTTACAAATTACCAAAAATTCTTACTGCCTTTGGGACATTGCAGTCGAATATGGGCGTTGCAGGCCTCAGTTGGGTTGGCTCTAAAACACCGGAAGCTTACCTCTTTTTCCTTGATAACCTCTTTACAGCTCAAATCAAACCATGAATTATCCTTGGGTCTGATACTTTTAACCCTATTCGGGATAAAATGTTTCATTCCCAAAAGAATTATTTTAGTTATCATATCTGCGCTTTTATGCGGAAGTCAGATGACAGGTGGTCAAAAGAATGTACGGTGTGGACACCACTTAGTGGTACTAGAAGAGTCGGACGTCAATCAAAAAGATGGAGAGACGAGTTACATGCTTTCGACAGACTTTGGTTTCAAAAAACGCACAACAGAAATGAATGGAAATCAATGGGGGAGGCTTTTGCCCGTGCATAAATGTATTTTTATTTTATTTATTTTAAATATTTTTTTAATACAAATAAATTAAGTTTATATAAATGTTAATATAAATATAATGAAAAATGAAAAAGAAAATGTAATTTAATATTAAGGCAGAACAGCTAATAAATAATAATAATAAATAATCTGCGCTGAAGTCTACGTCACTATCGAGGAAGCATAGTGACCAGTTAAAGATCCTGAAAAAGTTATTCAAACCGTACCAGTTGGCTTTCTCGTACTGCCATACGGTTCTTCTAGGAGCTCTTTCTCTAACTGCGTTTGTTTGACACGAGAAATTTGCAGATATAACACTATGATCAGATGTGCCTAGAGGTGTCAGTACACTTATTGTGTATTTATCAGGGTCAGAGGTAAGAAACAAGTCAAGAGTATTTTCTGCTCGGCCATTAACGTCCGATATTCGAGTGGGCTCGTTGACAAGCTGAGTAAGGTGGTTAAACTCAGCAAAAATCTCAACACACATTCCTTCGGGTGTTGTCTGGCCAGAATGGCGAAGCCAAGAAGAATTGTGAACATTGAAATCGCCCGTAATAACGATTTCAGTGCGAGGATATAGGGAAACAATTGATAAGAAAATTTAACCACTCACCAAAAACTATAACACGCGGTTTTAAAGAAAAATTAATAAGCCCTGTGGAGGGAAGGAGATAGATGTATAAACGAAAAAAAATATCTGTCAGAGATAACCACTGCACAAGGAAAGTCAACACAAGTGTACGCTGTGAAAGCAAGACGGTGACTGGAAATCAAAAATGTGCTTTAGTTTTGTCGCGCTACTTTTTAATGAGTTTTGAACTATTTTTATTTTTTAGAAATATGTTAAGATTTAAAATCAAATTAAAAGCTGTAAAATATAGAATAATATGTTGTGATTAAGAAACAATAAAAAATATAAAAGTATCACGAGTGTTTTCACTTTTTATTCGTATGTTTCCAATGTGATATTTTTTCGTGCTTTAGTTTTGTCCGAACATGTCCTTAATACCTACCTACATACATACATATATCGCAAGTAAAATTAAAATTTGGATACTGAAAAATTAATTAATTCCATTTATAACAGGGCACCTCTCTGAGACATTGCTAAACGACTATAGGCCGAAATTTCATTGGAGATGGAACTGACTGTTGCAGACATTACGAAACAATCCTCCATTGAAAAAAATTATTACTTTCATATCCAATGTTCACAGTCAGACTTCAGATCGGCACAGTCCGAGAACGGAAGGTGTATGCAGACGAACGTCCGAGAGACCGAGACAGTCGTCCGAATAGCTCCGACCCGACATCGGCCGATGATTCGGTTTTAGTGTACGCGAACTGTAAGGTGTTACACGACCCGTGCCGATGATCAGCCTGGCTGAGGGCCCAATCAAAAAACTAGCTCAGTCGCTGCGTTGGTTGCTTCGTATGGATAATTTTAATAACATAGTAAGCGTTCTAAAATATAATATGTTCGCAGAGCTAAATACATACGAACTTTTGAATTCACACCCGTACGTTAAAATAGGCACTACCAATGTTTTAACCTGCATTTTCCTAGTTTGTACTAGTTTGAACTTCTTTGCAACAGATAGTGTTCCCAGCGCACCATCAGCCTTTCCTACCACAGAATTTACATGATTGCTCCACGTTAGATTACGATTAGAGTATATAACTAAATTTTTCGCCGTATAAACTTACTCACTTATTAACTACTTTGGAATATTGTCGGAAAATGGCTTAAGTCTAAAGTCTTCTTCGAAGTGACGAGACACTTAGTCTTAAGCGGATTAAGAACAAGACCATTGGCGTCAGACCATTCAAGATCTGTGTTCATATTATAAACGCAATTTTTAATTAGACTCAGACATTAGTTGCGATGGAAGTTCCAACAACACAACGATCATACTTCTTAACTTGTCCTTAACTGCGGGTTTTACTGCGGGCAGCACAGACCCTGATCTCAACCCCATACAACATCTTTGAAGAATTGTGGATCAGAGGATTGATGGTACGAAGTACAATAAATTAGACTATGTAGGTACTTCAACAAACACAAAAAGCCTCGAAAAACATCCGAATGCTTATAGTTGACAACCTCATTGAGTGCTGCAGTTATAAAAGGTAATGGTTACGCCTCTAAATAGGTATTTTTATTTGTAAATTCAAAAATGTGCTTTAGTTTTGTCCACTTACTTTTCAAGGAGTTCTTAATTATTTTTTGTTTTATGAATAATTTAACGAGTAATGTAAAACTGGAATTTCCTAACGCCAATTTTTTTTCTCAGGACCTTTTTTTAGAAACTTTTTGAAAGTACTTAACGACAACGGTGAATTCAAGTGATCGTTGAAACTTAAAAATATTATGCGGAATTTTGTTTAAACAAGTGCCTACTTCGATCACTTTTAGAAATATTTCAAAAATAAGCGCCACTAATAACTACATTTAGGTATGTACATACATTATGTACATTAACATAATATGTATGTGTTTATAACAATGTAAGTAGCAACGTTTTTACTTTGGATACCGGATGCAGTTTAAACCTAAAATAGAGACAAAATTTGTTGGGAAAAAAATAAAACTATTAAATCTGACTAACCCGCGATTCCAATTCGAATATCCACATTATTTTGTATCTATCTATCCACTACAAACAGAGATTATAATATCTCCTCCTGGTTATTGCCTTTGTATTTTAAATACCCTTCCAGCTATTTCCCGTTGTTTATTGGTGTTGTATTTACAGTATGCGATTGCTTGTTGTGTTTTGGCTTTGTGAGTAAATTTTCTACCTACCTAGAGCACAACAAACTGCAACATGGGCAAATAAGTAGCAAACGAATAATTATTTAAGTCCATTGACACTCTGCGCTTGTACATTGGTTATTTTATTTTGCTATCAACAAGAGTGGAATTATAAATAGGGAATTGAAGGGAAAAATTATTCTATTTTCCACGAGCAAACTGGCGATAAAATGTTGAAATATAGCTACAGAAAAGAAGCAACACAATAAACCTATTAAACGTGATTTTTGTGTTTTATTAGTATAAAACTTAAAACTCAGTTTAAACTTACATCGAGTCCTTCAAAAATTATAAAACAAATTGATGAATATAAGTCCACAAATGCACTCACATATTTTGTTGTTTTTTGTTGCAAATTTTAAATACCGAAAATTTTTGCTTAAATTAAATTTATTTGCTTATAATACTCTGAGGAACATAGTAAAGAGACGCAATGACTAACGAAGGATACGTTATCTCATTATCAGCCCTAGCCCAATCGTCGAACAAATGGAACACTCAATTTAATACACAATAATTTGTTTTCATTGTCCACTCCGATTCATGAACAATAAATAATTCGAGACGGACTACACTATTGTTTTAATTTGTTTTTAATTTATTCTTGTCTGCAATTTAATCAATTAAACCAAAAACTAATAGCATCGGTTCTTGTTTAAAACGAACGGAATGTAGTATGGATGAGACATCTCCGTTTTTAACAGTATAAAATGCAAAACGGATAACTAACGGCACCACCAATAATAAACCACCCACATCACATTACTACTTAATTTGGATGCTTGAAGCAAACATGAACCACGATTATTAAAGGGCAGAAGGGAGTCGAAGGCAGGATCAAAGGTATTTCATATTATGAAGATGCAAAAACTTCGTACGTCTTACCCCCAACAAGAATGAAATAAATTTTTGTTTCTGAATTTCATTTCGCGTATTGAATGGTCATGTAGATGTGAAAAGGCCAAAAAATGAAGCACGTCTTTTACTCATACTTTCGCATTATTATATGACACATCAAATTCTTTCTCACATTTTCCGATTTCTTATGAGACAACAATGGTGCGTTCTTTTTCTAACAAAAATTATCTATTATCGATTTGTCAAAAAAAATAGATTGCCATTAATACAAAAATGTTACCTTGAATTACTTTCCATTTAGTTACGAAAGTTAAATATTTGGATGGACTTTTCATTTAGTTACGAAATTTAAATATTTGGTTGATCATTCAAATGAAATTGATTGCACTGATCAGAATTAATTTATGTAGTTTTCCTTTCCTTCATTTCAGATCCCAGTCCGTAAATAGAACGCATACCGAAATTATTTTTTGTGTGGCGCTTGCTTTGAGTATATATAATATGGAGGGCTCGTTTCTATTCCAAATGCGTGACTATCATAGGGGGCGCCACTCAAATTTGTGTAAGACAAAGTTATTGCCGAGTGCTTCATATCCTTTGAGTATATATAATATGGAGGGCTCGTTTCTATTCCAAATGCGTGCCTAACATAGGGGTCGCTACTCCAATTTGTGTGAGTTGAAGTTTTTTGACAGCCGTAATAAAAAAAAAAGGTTTTTGGAGTGAAGCAAATTAAAGTGAATAGATTAATCAATGTGAATAGACTTAAATCAACAGCTAATTGTATAAAAAGCTAGCTATAAATAAATAAAACTTTGTTTTTTTGGAAGAAAAATATAATAAAAATAATATATAAGCAATTACAATTTGATAATAATGTCAAGAGTGTGCACAATATGTGGTAGACAAAGTGGCGAACTCATCACACTGTTCAGGTGAGTTTGTGAAATAAAATAATGAAATTCACAGACATTACATACATATATGTTATTTAATTTATTTCTTTTGCAGTTTTCCAACAAATGAAGATTACAGAAATCAATGGTCCGTCTTCTGTAAAACAAAATGCGAGGACTCAAAAACAAATGTTCGACTGTGCTCATTACACTTTGATCCATCCGCATTTTAGATCTCACTAACCAAAACGGAAAGAAGATTGCAACTAAGACCCAATGTAGTTCCAAAAAAAAAAAGGTTTTTGCACTATTATGCACTATTTGCTCCCACTTGAGCATGCAAACGTTGTAGGGTAACGCGACAACTGTTAATTTGTCTCAATTAACAACTGATGATAATAAACATGTTACATCGCCCAACCCATTGGTGGTTACAATTATGAATTGGTAAATCAAATGCAACTTAACCAAGGTGGAACTGTTGGTATCGCGACTGTTGATAATCAAGGCCGTTTACAAGTTATAAATAAACCCATCGCGGCCGTAAGTTCTTTTTTCTATTTTAATTTCATTGGAATGAAAATAATAATCTCTATAATTATAGAATACAATTTCGAATATTAGTTTGACTCAATCATCACAAACGAATTCATGCTCAAGATGGCAGCGATGCAAATCAGGATCAGATTGCTCTAGTAAATGCACAGGGACTTTTGCAAACTCAGAATATAATAACCGAAAATGGGCAACCTCTGGGGCAGATACAAATCGTTGCCACCGAATCATTGGAACCTGCTAGCTCACATTCCATGCAGCAAACGGCAAATGAGGTGACGGTTACCACAGCTAAAACTTTAACTCTAGAAAAATCCAAATGTATATCATGCGGTGGACAAATCCTTCAGCCTACAAAAAGAAAAGGCCCGAAGATTGTGCGTTGTGATAATTGTGCTAACAACGATAATGCGAATGGCAATATGCAAACACAATCGTCACAGGCGACTCCCACACAAATTTTTGTGGCGCCTGATGAAGAAATAAAATTCGAAATGAATGAAATTCCAAGTGGAACTAGTGAATCATCTATGGATTCATTGAATGCACAAAACATTATTCCAATGCAACAAGGAAATGGGGGCAATTCGTCGAATAGTGGTAGGAAAAACCAACATCAGCATCAACATCAACAGCAGGAAATCATAACTGATAATAGTGGATGTAATGAAACCATTGTTGGTCACCATCCAGTTAAAAAGAGAAATCTTGCAACAGTCACGAAGTGTCAAAAGTGCAATGGATCGGGGTGATATTTGTAGGTGGCAGTCAGCGACAAGTCAAATCAGAGTAAGTACATACATTCATAATGATGCCAAACAAACAATTGTTAAATAAACGTTTATGTTCTAGGACACCCAAACCTTTTACTTGCAATATTTGCGGAGGGACATTTTCGAGGTATTCAAGTTTGTGGTCCCATAAGAAGTTACACAGCGGGGAGAAAAATTATAAATGCACCATCTGCGGCTTGGCGTTTGCAAAAGCGGTGTATTTAAAAAATCATGCTAGAATTCATACTGGAGAAAAGCCTTACAAGTGAGTATCTAAAATGTTTAAGGAACTTGAAGTATGCCTATATTACTTAAGAAGTTTCACATTAATAAAAATAAACTCTCTTTCTTTAAAATAAAAGGACTATCAACTAAACTTTCAAACTATTTTCCACTTAACAGATGCCAGACATGTGGAATGCAATTCTCTCAGTCACCCCATCTTAAAAATCATGAACGAACTCAGAGGCGAGAAACCGTATGTATGCGAAGTTTGCGATAAAGGATTTGCCCGCCATGCAACTCTATGGAATCATCGTAGAATCCATACCGGAGAGAAACCATATAAATGTGACATTTGTGGATCAGCATTCAGTCAAGCAGCCCACCTTAAAAATCACGCCAAGGTTCATTCTGGTGAGAAACCATTCAAATGTGATATTTGTTCAGCAGCGTTTGCTGACCGTTTTGCGCTTAAGCGCCACCGAGGAATCCACGAGAAATATGGTATGTACAAAAAAACCTTATTAATTATTAACATTGGTTTTGAATGTTGCTTTTTTATTTGCAGGCCAAACAGCACCTCGCCATTCATCTCAAATACAAAATCATGACGAACAAGGTTAACAAGTTAACGGGCAACTATACACTTGTGACTTTAGAGACGTTGAACCTTCGCCAGCAAAACAATAGAAAAACATCTCTATGGATTTACTTAATAAGGTACAGGAGATTTTGGACAAGCGAAGAGGAGTCAAACGTAAAAATTTCGTTCTGGACGAAAATGCAAGGTCAGTACTTATTTAAACTCATTTACAATTGAATATGAGTTGTATTTCTGGTATAAAATTAAAGGAAATTTTGTGTATGATTTTTTTTTATTTTATTCTTTCAGAATGACTGGACCTGTTAAGCCCGACTGCAAATGTAACAATGCTAAAGATTCTAAAGATTTCGATTTAAGCAAATTGACAGTACATCAAGCTAAAACATTCGAAATGGAAATTCAAGTAAAAGTATTAGAGCTCGAGCAAGCTTTACAAACTGAACGACTTAGATTAGCAGCATTCCGTAGGAAAAATTATAGAAATGATTGTGATTAAATTCTTTATTATTGTATTGTTGTTAAGCATTTATTTAATACCATGTCATGAAGTATGCTATCAAAATATTTACATACTTATTGAAAAATGTAAACAATAATTGATGAGATATTGTAAAATATGGTTACCTTTTTGTATTTTTTATGTTTAAGCAAAGTTAAAATTTTATATTTTTACATTGTTAACATCGAAATTATTTTTCAATTTCAATATTTTTACACACAAACCTATGTAATGTAGGGTTTATAAATTGTTTCTATTTAAATCGTTTACCTATTTATTATTATAAACAAATATAAACTAACAAATAAAACGAAAATATACCCAATCGAACGAATTATTTGAGAATGTTTAATATTTCATAAAAATAAAATAAACAAAATACTACACACACATACAAGACTGCCAAATAAAAAGACAAAAAAAAAACAGAATTATGCTATTTAAATTCTTTTCGAAAAAACGTACATACATTAATTCTAAACTTTTTCTAATTTAAAAAAAAAAACTACTCTAATGGCAAAGATATACAAAATAGTTTTGTAAATCAATACTTTTTTCTATTACATCAATATGGAGCTCAGCACAAATTCAGTTGTTAGAATCCAACATTTAGGTTTTCCTTGTCTCATTATGTAAACTAGAAGTGGTAAATCTTGAGGACAAGTTATAATTATGTAGTTATCCGGCGATTCAGCGCATGTTTCGTTGATTTGCTTTACAGTACGTCGATTTTCCTCAACTTTGCCACCCGAGCTGACAATCATTCGAACAATTTCACTTCGCGGTGGAAAAACATCGGGTCTAACGTAGAAATATTTATTAACAAACAACGTCCGGCGTTGCGTTGACATGAGTGATCGCTCCAAAGGTACTTTTATGTTTTCGTCCACTTCTATGTATTGAATTTTGTAGTTTTCTGGAGAGAGAAATTTTCCAGATTTAGCACTATCTTCTAGCCAAGCACTTTTAACAATAAAGTCTACATGACAAATGGCATGTATAAGCTTGCAAGTACGTGCTTCGCGTGTCATTACAAGATAATTAGCTTCTGTAGGATCTTCGACAACTAAGCCACCCAGAGAACTAAAAAAAAAACAATCGATCAGAATAAATATAGCAGGTTGAAAAGTTAAGTATATTTACAGAACGGCTTTCGTCAGGCGGTCAATGTAGAGAACTTGAGAAAACATTATTCGTGGCGGTTTATCTAAATCAGGGTATTCCATGCAGATTACGTTTTCAGGTATATCCTCTTGAAATTCAGAAATGTTTTGTCTTTTTGCACGCGACTCGTACGGAGACTCGGAAGCTGATCGTTTACCTCGTTCGTGGGCCTCTTGGATAAGGTTAATTGGTGCCTTCCATGGAGCTGAAAATAGAAAAGTTATATTCATAATTCATAATTGAATAATTTTTGATTTAAACTAGATTAACACTATTGTGCCGATTTCGATACGCTCCCATTCGGTATCTATGGTTTGAGCGCAATGTGTAAGAATATCTTGTCGTGTCAAGATTGTATCCGTATCGACCCTATAGTATTAATCTGGCTTTATATGTCTAACCATTTTTACTTAAAGAGTGTTTTTATTATTTAAGTATGTAAGCATTTTGAAGCTATAATTTGAGTTCTTAAAGATCTGTTCTCCGAAAGTTGCATACAATTTAAAATCTATTTATGGAAGATTAAGTTTCAGTTTTTTTAAATTATGGAATAAAATATTATAAAATAGTAAACTATACTAAATAAAAAAACATGCATAAAAGGAATGTTTATTATGTTCTTACTGGACGAATTGGTGAGACACACATATACTTCAGGGACTGCCGATGTTTTCACTCTGCTCGGTTCAATTTGGCACCGATGAACTTTCGCCGATTACTGCTGTGGCTATATAAACTGTGATTGCGTCAATATTCCGTTAAAGCTCGTGAGCTCTTTGTTTATCATAAATATAACTTGATGTAAATCAGCTCGATATAATCCATGTGTGAGAACATCGCAACAAAGTAAGTATAGTTTATTAACATAAATCCCACTGGTAAGATAAAAAAATAAATCAAAATAAAATTAAATTAAATAATCAGGGTTCGTATACCTTTCTGGGTTGAAAACTGCACGACTGAAGAAAAGATACAAAATCAATCATCATAGTTTGACCTGAATCGTCAAGCCATACTCCTTTGGCAAATTGTATGCAGAAATGCTAAAACCGCCAGGTAGATGGAAATTTTGCGTTTCAATTTGTTTTCTGGACACTTTTATGCGAGCGAAATGAGGTTGTTTGAATTTTTCAGCTCCCTTGATGATAAAATCGAGAAATTTCGAACCAAGAACCATTTTTTTCTTCTCGCGCAGAACTCTTTTCAGATGACGATCACAGGTAGTGCAGATGCGATATTGTACTTCTAGTTGATTTTTGTACACCTCGAGTTCGTCTTCGAATTTGGGCTCGTTTTTCGGTTCGAATTGTGCCTGTTTCTCAATCTTTAAACGCTGACCCTCATTACAAACGTGACAAAAACCATTTGCAGAGAATTGATCGCTGATGTCGGTAAAACCATTCTGCTTCTGCTGTTCATCTCTTAGTCGAAGATAAATTACTGCAGTCCAGCTGTACATCTCCCGATTGTAGTCGCCATCCTTGGTAAATCCATTGTATTGGTTACATTGCGGGCATGTAAAGCTATTCGCCTCCAAGTAGGGAACTTAAAACTTTGGTATTTTGAAGTTTGATCTTATTTTTACGCACAATTTGTAAAGAATTAAAACAGTGTGAAGGGATCGCACTAGCGACCACTTAATTATCTTTTCCATACAGAACCATACTTCGATATTTGACACTCAATTCCCACAATATGAAATGCATTGCCTTAAGCCAAACATAACGATCAAAATCCAATGCAATGTATTAATTTGCCTTCTACGCCAGGGTAATAAAAGATATACATGAAATAAACATATCCGACTCGTTGTCGATGACCAACCAAGAAAAAACAGTATCATATTTCCCTAATGGCACGAACGGCATAAATATACAAAGTGCATGGTATTATGTGAATGGGTTGATGGTGCGCGATCAACGGTCATTTGTTTAGGTTGACAAAATATGTCAACTAAGCATTGTAGCCGAACGATTTGTGCCACTTAAGATAGCTGGTCGTTCACCCTTAGCCCATACGTACGAATTGTGATGATTTTAATATCGATTATTTGTGAGGTCAAAAATCGAAGTATGGATCGATTCCGATAACCAATTTGTAAGTATAAATAGGAACAATATTTTCAAAATAAATTTGTCTTCGCCTTAGACATCAAAACAGAAGGTCTTTTCTTTTTTATTCTTGAGGAGCTTGCGAGCTGAAAGGAAAAAGGGAAAATACTTTGAATACTTTGATTTGTAGGTCAAAACCTCGAGTGCAGTTTTGCCAGAGGTTCGAGCTGAAGCATTCGTTGCTAAGCGATTTGATTCTAGATCTCTAAAGTATTTCGGTAGGACACCCCGACCCTTCACCATCTTTACATGGCGATCTTGCCAGCTTATTACCCAAGCTGCTAAACACCTCCACCTTTAACTCTACTTCAATCTTTACACAAGCTGCTAAACACCCTTCAATCTTTACATGGCGATCTTGCCAGTTCAGTAGATTACTGAATTGGAACCAACCAACATTACTTGCCACTTACAACCGTGGAAGTTTAGGCAACGGTTCACCTGTTGCTACAGCCGCTGCAATGCAAGTATTTCAACAGAATATATTAAGAGCTTTGGCTGGCTCGAATCCCCGGCATATGATGCAGTTCAAACCCTTGCTGTATTCTTACCAAATGGCAATTGCACAAGCTCATGCGGGTGCTTTCAACAAGAAAAATGTCTCCTCCAGTAAGAACGCACCTAGTTTAGCAGATATTCAAAGTGCTGCACCAATACAACGTAAGTGTTTACTCGAAATGATGCCAACCAGACAGCGGAACCGAGTAACAGTCACCAGAATAATTGGAAGACCTAAAAACTACCAATTTGCTTACTAACCCGACTATTAGAATGCAGCACAACAACATCCGAAAAAAAAAATAAAGGAAACAAAATAAAAAGCAATAGAATAAAATATATCAAACCAAGTCCCACACTTTGCAATAAAAATGGAATAGAAATACAGCAGGAAACTGTTTTCAAAAACAACAATAATAAGAAAAAAAAAATATATTGCAAACATAACAGTAAATACAATTATAAAACTTTTATAATTTCTCAAAAAAAAAAAAAAAAGTAAAATTATGTATCTAGTTTGCGTTAACTAAAGCTCAATTCAGATGCAAGCCATTCTATAAGTAAAATGCAAGTGAACATTAAGATTTATAAGAAATGTAATTATAATATGCATGTATTAATATAAATATATATATATATGTTTTGATAGAATTTCATATTTATATGTAAATGTATTGATGTATGAAAGAATTAAAATAAAAAAAAAAAAAAGAAATAAATACAAAACAAGAACTAGGTAATATAAGCTCATTAATAATGAAAAAAAAACAAACGTCACTGTAATTATTATTAATATATCTACATACCTTAATTCTTTTTTTTTAATTAAATTGTATTTATTTAAAGAAGACGTTTTAAAATATTAACCGATCATAGGCCTTTAGTATATCTATTTTCGCTTAAAGAACCTTCCAGTCGATTAACCAAATTTAGGCTTTTACTAGAAGAATACAATTTCTACATAGAATATTCTAGGGGTAAGAATAATTGTACAGCCGACGCCCTTAGCCGTATAAAAATAGACTCAGAGGATTTAAAGCAATTATGCATTTGTGTTGTAACGAGAGCTCAGTCAAAAACGGAAAATCATATACAAAAACAAGTTAGCGTAGAGACCACGAAAACCGACGAACAACGCATAACTGAACTTTTAAAATTACCAGAAAATGGACTCAAAATAATAGAGTTGAAGATTGTTGACAACTTCGAGGAAGATTTAGTTAGTTTCAAGGATACAGACATAATTATTGGCCCAAACAAGGTTTTGGCGTATATCCCAGAAGGGAATTGTTTACTCCTAAAAAAGTCCAAGGACAGCACTATAACCCAATCGACAATATTTGGCAAAATATTGTCGAGGGATGTGCAGAAACTCTGCGGATCAAATTGTATTAAAAAAATATATATTACTAAAAATGAAATAAAGAAGCTCGCATGCGGCCGCAAACAGAGCAATATTAAGGAATTAAAAATGAAATTAGGAGAAATATTTAAAGAAAGTAATATTAAAGTGCACATTATAGATAAAAATATTGAAATAACTGATCCTTGTAAGAAGAAACTAATACTTAATGATTATCACATACTTCCAACCAGCGGACATGCAGGAATAAACCGCATGTTACAAAATATAAAGAAAAAATACTTTTGGACAGGTATGCAAAACGATGTGACGACATTTGTAAAGCATTGTCCAATTTGTCAACGAAACAAATATATTCAACCAAAGAAGCAACCAATGACTATTACATCGACAGCAGAATCAGGTTTCGACAAACTCTTTTTAGACCTAGTAGGACCTTTAGAAGAATCGGAAGACGGATCTAAATATATTCTCACCATTCAAGATGAGTTGACCAAATTTATCGAAGCTATACCACTCCCTAATAAAGAGTCAAGTACCGTAGCTAAAGCTTTAGTAGAAGGTTTTATTCTAAGATACGGAACACCACATACAATAGCATCTGATCAGGGAACTGAATTTATAAACCAGGTTTTCAAGGGTATTTGTAAGCTATTGAGAATAGAACAACTACAATCTACAGCCTACCATCATGAGAGTATAGGAGCTTTAGAAAATTCTCACAAAGTTTTAGGAGCATATCTAAGAAGTTACGTTTCAGAAAAACATACCGATTGGAGCACATGGCTACCTTACTACGTTTTCTGTTATAATACATCAGTACACTCAGAAACCGGATATACACCTTTCGAGCTAATATTCGGAAAACAGTGTAACCTACCATCAAATTTAGTTAAACAGGTAGAACCTGTGTACAACTATGACGATTATGTGATTGATTTAAAACATAAATTACAAATCGCTCATAAAGATGCTCGGGAAAATCTGATAGGCAAAAAGATAGCAAGGAAGAACAGATTTGATCTAGAAGAACGAACAAAAAGCTCAAATTTTGAAATAGGAAGTCTAGTTTTACTTAGAAATGAAAATAGAAAGAAACTTGATCCAATCTACATAGGTCCATATGAAGTTTTGTCTCAAAAAGGTGTGAACTGCGATATAAAATATGAAAACAAGAAAATAACGGTTCATAAAAATAGATTAAAACCGTTTTATATATATTTAACATTGATTTAATGAACTCTGTAAATAAATAAAACACATAACTTGTAAACAATATTGTATAGAATTTATCTCAAAAAAAAGAGGGGAAAGAAAGAGGCGTTTAGTAGTACTAGTACATGTATATATAAATATGCAATCATAACAACAAGTGTAGTTTTGTTGTTATAGGTTTAAATTAAAAATAAAATTAGACGCGCATAGACTTACGATTTACATAACTATTGATAAGAAATTTAAATAAAAACTAAATATTCTGAATGTATAAAGCTAAAAACTATTGATAAGCATTTTAAAATAAAAACTAAATATATGTATAAATGTATATAGCTAAACGTAACTATTCATAAGCAATTTAAAATAAGAACAAAATATCCCGAATGTATAAAGCTAAACGTAAATGTTGAGAAGCAATAACAAAAAAAAAAAAATATTCATTATCTTTAAAAATTATTGATAAGCTATTTAATATGAAAATATATATGTACACACTGTGCTACGAGTATATCTTTAAAATGTAGCTATTTGAAACAATTTAAATTGACGTAGCTATTTTCATAGCTATAGCTATTTTCATATTCCATGTTGATAACTAATTTCAAGAAAATATATATTCACCGTTTAATGTAACAAAAAAAAACACAAAAGAAAAAAAAAAAATACAGAAATAAAGTATCATATATACATAAGAACAAATGAAATAAAATCCCCATTGTACAAGTGGCGCGTAAAAGAAGAAATCAAGAAGTGTCATGATTTCTCCTTTTTCCCCAGGAAGGGTGGTGTGAAGGGATCGCACTAGCGACCACTTAATTATCTTTTCCATACAGAACCATACTTCGATATTTGA
This sequence comes from Chrysotoxum bicinctum, assembly GCA_911387755.1. Classification (NCBI taxonomy): domain Eukaryota; kingdom Metazoa; phylum Arthropoda; class Insecta; order Diptera; family Syrphidae; genus Chrysotoxum; species Chrysotoxum bicinctum. The sequence continues at coordinate 5,790,752 of OU426991.1, forward strand.
CACTCAATTCCCACAATATGAAATGCATTGCCTTAAGCCAAACATAACGATCAAAATCCAATGCAATGTATTAATTTGCCTTCTACGCCAGGGTAATAAAAGATATACATGAAATAAACATATCCGACTCGTTGTCGATGACCAACCAAGAAAAAACAGTATCATATTTCCCTAATGGCACGAACGGCATAAATATACAAAGTGCATGGTATTATGTGAATGGGTTGATGGTGCGCGATCAACGGTCATTTGTTTAGGTTGACAAAATATGTCAACTAAGCATTGTAGCCGAACGATTTGTGCCACTTAAGATAGCTGGTCGTTCACCCTTAGCCCATACGTACGAATTGTGATGATTTTAATATCGATTATTTGTGAGGTCAAAAATCGAAGTATGGATCGATTCCGATAACCAATTTGTAAGTATAAATAGGAACAATATTTTCAAAATAAATTTGTCTTCGCCTTAGACATCAAAACAGAAGGTCTTTTCTTTTTTATTCTTGAGGAGCTTGCGAGCTGAAAGGAAAAAGGGAAAATACTTTGAATACTTTGATTTGTAGGTCAAAACCTCGAGTGCAGTTTTGCCAGAGGTTCGAGCTGAAGCATTCGTTGCTAAGCGATTTGATTCTAGATCTCTAAAGTATTTCGGTAGGACACCCCGACCCTTCACCATCTTTACATGGCGATCTTGCCAGCTTATTACCCAAGCTGCTAAACACCTCCACCTTTAACTCTACTTCAATCTTTACAACAGTCACAAAGCTTACTGATAGCAAAGGTATGAGGCTTATCGCCAGTGGCAATTCAATTAATATTTTATAACAAAACCGATTGGATAACAATTTATTAAATAATTTTTTTCTGTATTTTGCAAACAAGACTGAAAATTAGCCGATGTGCGAGAAAAAGAAAAACACAAATTGACAGCAAACAGCTGTTTCCTCAACTCACAGAAAGTGAGACAGCGACCCCTATCACAACTTCAAGTACTACAATGCATTAGGGATAGGAACGAGCCCTCCATATTATATATACTCAAAGTTCATATCACATGTGACGGAGAACTATATGCGAGGAAAAGGTAAGCACAAATCGGAGGATACTGCTGTATCCTTAGCTTCAAGAAAGTGAGACAGCGACCCCTATCACAACTTCAAGTACTACAATGCATTAGGGATAGGAACGAGCCCTCCATATTATATATACTCAAAGGGCGTTTGTGACATCTGAAATTTGACTTTTGTATTGACGTAAAGAATAAGGCCAGAAAAAGGCCAGTGTAGAGTAGTGTAGTGCAGTGCAGGTTCATGAAAACTGTCAGAGCAAACTCAAACAAAAACGTCATACTTCAGATGTTAAAAATAAGAAAACAAATTAAATTCGGCGCAGTAAAATGCCTTATGCCTGCGCTGAAGTCGATGGCAAAGGGAAGAAACTCATTCCCAGTGCACAAAATCTCTTCCTCCTCTTCACCTTTTTTCATCAAACTTTCAAACACTTGCGCTCGGAATTCTTCGTCTAAATATACATAGATAGATTTAATTAAGACATTATTTTATTAATTGGAGAACACTGAATCACCAGAGATTGCCCTTCACTCGAAGTAAGCTCTAATCTTTGAGTATATATAATATGGAGGGCTCGTTCCTATCCCTAATGCATTGTAGTACTTGAAGTTGTGATAGGGGTCGCTGTCTCACTTTCTGTAAGTTAAGGATACAGCCGTATCCTCCGATTTGTGCTTACCTTCTCCTCGCATATAGTTCTCCGTCACATGTGATATGAAGCCTTCGAGTATATATAATATGGAGGGCTCGTTCCTATCCCTAATGCATTGTAGTACTTGCAGTTGTGATAGGGGTCGCTGTCTCACTTTCTGTAAGTTAAGGATACAGCTGTATGCTGTCAATTTGTGTTTACCATCTCCTCGCACATCGTTCTCCGTCATATGTGATATGAAGCACTCGGTAAATTTTCAGTCTTGTTTGCAAAAAACCGCACATCAATAAGCTTTCTGACTGTTTTAATTCTTTACAAATTATACGTAAAAATAAAATCAAACTTTAAAGTGACTGTTAATTGCTATTTTGTAATCAAAATATTAAAGTTCCCTACTTGGAGGCTAATAGCTTCCCCACAATGTGACCAATACAATGCATTTACCAAGGATGGCGACTACAATCGGGAGATCTTTCACCATCTGGACTGCAGTAATTTAGCCTCGACTAAGAGAGATGAACAGCAGAATGATTTTTCCGACATCAGCGATCCATTCCCTGCAAGTGGTTTGTGTCACCTTTGTAATGAGGTAAAGATTAAGGAACTGGCACAATTCCAACTGAAAAACGAGTCCAAATTCGAAGACAAACTCAATGAGTTTTGGTTGGATTTAAAAAAGTAAATTTGTAGAAATATTTAGCTTGAAAAAGTTTTAGTGTTTATTTGGTGGTTTAATGATACAAAAATATTGAATAATAAAATGTTTTTTTGTTTGTTAATTTTAACATACATACATACACAAATTTGAGTAGCGCCCCCTATGATAGTCACGCATTTGGAATAGAAACGAGCCCTCCATATTATATATACTCAAAGTTCATATCACTTGTGACGGAGAACTATATGCGAGGAGAAGGTAAGCACAAATCGGAGGATACGGCTGTATCCTTAACTTACAGATGTTGAAGTAACTTATTAGTATTAACTTCCAACAAATAAAATATTCAATTCACAAAAACTTTCAATCTTTATTTTATTATAAAAACTATAACTACGAGAAAATGGCGAAAGATGCGTCTCGATAAGAAGATAAAGAACATCTGTCGGATACTTTAAAATCGTTGAGATTCGATTTTGAAATTAGTTGCGATGAATATGTCATCTGGTTGTGGTAGCTGTTGGCCGCCACATGAGCCCCTCAGGAGTGGGACGAGTGTGGAACGAGATTCACGAATTTAACCCTGTTTCGTTTTTTCTTGGGTTGTTCGAATGGTGTGAACGGCTGAGTATCATTTTTTTCCATGACGTTTGTTGATGTAAGCGAATAAGCAATACTCACAGCTGGTGTTCGTATTGGTGTGACAGTAACGGCAGGATTGTCTTCAACGAAGGCTGGTTTTAATCTTTCTGTTGACACGGTGGTTGAATTTCCATCAATGTTAATTTTGAAAACAAAATCCGATAAGCGCTCGACGATTTCGTAGGGTCCACGGTATGGCTGTTCCAGTGGTTTTTTGACGCTGTCTACTCGAACGAATACGTGTGTGCATGAGTACAGAGTTCCATGGGAAAATGCTCTGTTCTTGTTGTGATGCGCTGACGGAGCTGAACGGACTTTCCTCATGAAAACTCGGAACTGCTCAATGAAGTACTCACCAGGTAGTCGTAAAGTTGTTCCATACAACATCTCAGCTGCGCTAGCTTTAATGTCTTCTTTGAGGCTGCTTCTTAGACCGAGAAGTACGAGGGGTAGAATTTTTGTCCAGTTGTCTGTGGCACATTATTGCTGCTTTCAACGAGCGGTGCCATCGTTCAACCATGCCATTGGAGGCAGGGTGGTACGTAGTCGTTCTGACTCGAGTACATCCGATGAGTTTTGTTAGGGCCTCAAATAAACGTGATTCGAACTGTGATCCTCTATCACTAGTTATTGTTAAAGGTGCACCAAATCGACTTATCCATCCAGAGAAGAATGCATTGACAACGGCGTCCGCTGTAACATCTCTTATCGGAACTGCTTCTGGCCAGCGAGTGAAGCGATCGATAAAGGTTAAGCAATAGCGATAACCCTCGGACGGCGGCATCATGATGATGTCAATGTGGATGTGTTTGAAGCGTTCACTGGGTATCTCAATATGCTGTGGTATAATTTTTACATGTCGGTGTACTTTACTCCGCTGACAAGATAGACAAGTTCGTGCCCAGTTAGCGATGTCACGATTCATGGAAGGCCAGACGTAGCGTTGGGTTATGGCTTTCCTTGTTGAACGACTGCTTGGGTGTGATGCGTTGTGTACTTTTCGTCTAAGTGCTAGCGGAATAAACGGACGGACGGTTTTGTTGGCAATGTCACAATAGATAGGACTTTCTGCGTCGATTTTGAGCAGAAATAGTTTGATTGCGGTATTTGACTCAGGTCGCAATAGTTGTTGAATTTCCTCATCATCTGTTTGGTGTTCGGCAATGTCCTTGGTGGATATGAGAGTAGGCATGTTGATTGTTTCAATTCTTGACATTGCGTCAGCCACTACGTTTGACTCTTCGGGTGTATGGACTATATTAGTTGTGAACTCGCTGATGTAATGCAATTGTCGCTGTTGTCTTGGTGAGGCTTTATCTGATCGTTGTGAGAAGGCAAAAGACAGAGGACGGTGGTCAGTTATGACAACGACGTTTCTTCCTTCGAGCATGCGCCTGAAGAATTGTATGCCTTTGTAGATGGCAAGTAATTCTCGGTCATAAGTGCTATAATTCGATTCAGATTTGCTTAGTTTTCTTGTAAAGAATCCCAGAGGTTGAGGAATACCGTCGACAGTCTGGTCTAATGCTGCGCCGTTTGACTTGTCCAATGCATCGCAGCGTAATGTTAAAGCTTTATTTGGTATTGGAAATACCAATTGAACGGCGTCAACCAACAACTGCTTGCATTTTTCAAAGGCCTCTTCTGCGTGTTTGTTCCAAATAATTTCGGTTTTGTCGTTTTTCTTCACGGTGGGTGCCAATTCGATGAGTGGAACGTGGACTTCGGCTGCGTTTGGCATGTTCAGTCGGTAGAAATTCCACGATCCCAAAAACCTGCGCAGTTCAGCAACTGTTTTTGGTTTGGGAAAGCTGCGTATTGCCTCGACCTTCTCTTCAGGTGGTTTGATGCCTGATTCGTTTATTCTATAGCCAAGATAGTCGACATTCGGTTGGCCAAATACGCACTTCGATACGTTGATGGACAATCCGTGTTGTTGAAGCTTCTCGAGGATGATTCGTAAATGCTGTTCGTGTTCTTCTAGACTCTTCGATGCTACCAGAATGTCATCTATTGAATTGAACTCTTAGACGGCTCACAAATTCCTTGCTTCATCATGTTGTTGAATTCAGTTTTTGCGGCTTGTAATTTCTCACCTGCTAGACGACGGGCTCTTTCAGCAACCGGTTGACCTCTTGTTGTAATGTAGTGGTGAACATTGTGTATAGCTGTTTTGCACGCGACAGGCTTGGTGACATTCTCGAATTCCTTGAGTATCTTGAAGTACGGATGGTTGAAATTAACTTTGAGAATCGTTGGTTGTGAAGAATGGATGAGCTTTGATGGAGAAAAAAGGTTCGTCTCTGCATCAATCAGTCTTCGTCGACGAAGATCGTGGAGCAGGCCGTGGTGTTTGATGAAATCTGCACCGAGAATGGGTTGTGTGACTTCGGCTATGGTAAAAGTCCAAATATATGACCGTCGAAGGCCAAGGTTTAGTGATATGGTCGTTGTACCGAAGGTGTTAATGGTTGATCCGTTCGCTGCGAATAGTTTCGAGTTTGTTAGATATTTCTTTTTAATATTCTCACCTTTTTTGTGTTGTCGAGGGATGACAGAGATGTCGGCTCCGGTGTCCACCAAAAACTTTAAACCATTCGTTCGGTCGATTATTTGCAGGCGTGTCGTTAAAACGCCTTCAGAGGTGCTTGCGTGGTTGTCTGAAGAGTTTAGTGGTTTAAAGTAGTTTTGTGGATTTGGAAGTCACATGGCTCTCTGCAGTTTCGTGCCTTATCACCGAATTTGTTATGAAAATAACAATAAGTTTGTTTTTTGTTATTACGCGAGTGACTAGAGGATCTAGAACGGCTGTTCCTGTCGAGTTTTAAAAGCAGATCTTTAATCTCCTGTGAAAGCGCGTTGATCTGGTCTTCTACTCCTGACGGATCTGGCTTTGGAGAAGACAATTTTGTTGACTCTACTGCCATAATGGAGGGACGTGAGAGATCGATGATTTTGTCGGCTTGAATGGCCAGTTTGGTTAAATCCGTGAACTCACTTATTGCCAAGATGCCTCTTATTTGTTCGGGGAGCTGTTCGAGGAAGAGTGAACGAAGAACGTTTTCTGGGACTTGGTTCCCGGCCAGGTTTCTCAAACGCTGCAGAAGGTTCGATGGTTTCTCTTCTGAAATTTCAGTGCCACAAAGGAGTTTTCGGAGTTTGGACTCACTGGTTTCATCAAATGAAGAAATTAAGCGCTCTTTGATAGTATCGTAACTATTTATAGCTGGCGGTGCAGCGAGAATGTCTGAGACAAACGGCAGAGTGGATGAGTCTAAATTCACTAGTACGTAGCGATACTTCGTGGTGTCTGCGGTGATGCGTGAAATAGCGAATGCGGCTTCCACTTGCATAAACCAGAGTGAAGGGTTTTCTCGCCAGAAGAGTGGAATTTTCACAACTCTAACTGCGTTAACCTCAGGGATTTCTTCAATTTGGTCATTGTTGGCGTTCATTTTGTACGAACTTTACGACGCACAATGGGGCAAAACGTAAAAAAGCTGGCATTTAATCAAATTATGAAGTTGAGCTTTGTCTTAAATAACCGTTCTATTTCTTTTCCAAATATGATAGAGAATTAGAAATGAGAGAGAGAAAGTTTTTTTGAATCACGTAAACTTCTACAGATCGTCTCAAATGAAGAGTAAGTTCACGTTTTGAGTCGATCCCAGACCTCTTTTTGTCATTTCGAGTTGGTTAAATAAATTGTGTACAGTTTATTATTTATTGCGTGTATCAAATTAAATTAAATTGCAATAGAATCAGTAAGCTCAGGAGTATTTTTGTATGTTTTTTTTTTATAAAAACTAAATTCTTTTTATTTTAATTCGTAGTTGAATATAAAAAAAAGTGAAAAAATTGGTTGTTTTTTTGCATTTCTCTGAAATCCTTAGACGTTTAGTTGTGTTCGCCGTAAGGTGCCAATAAGTTTTATATGTCATTTTGTTAAGTGTACATTCTCCTTTCAGAATGTGCAAAATTTTCTTGCTCCAATCTGCTCCCCTGTGTGTTGTGTAAATTTTTGTTGGTGACGTCACTTTCTAGAAAAAGATATTTTTCGTCAATATTATTGTATTTTTGACATTTCTTACGCCGAACAAAATCAAAAATACTACCAATAACCAGAGATCTTTTTAATATAAAGAAGAAGTCAAGTTGCCAAGGATTTAATAGCCAGATGGATTTTTTAAAGGAAGAAATTGTTAGGCAAACTCAATACTTGGGTAACTTTTGAAATGACATACATTCTTTCAGAATTGGCATATGCATCTGAAATTAGTTTGAGAACATGTGGGATGTGGGCAGTTGGTAGCTACAAAACTAATTCAACCCAAAGTCCTAGAAAAGTCAAACAGTGTAGGAAAGCTTTAAGAGAGTCCATTTAACCTACTTCGATGAATGGTGAAGAAGCTTTTGCGTTACTTTTCGAAGCAGGCTTATCTAAATTTCAATATGAAATTATCAGATCAAAAGCTTCTTAAGTATTTCCTTCGTATAAAATAGTTCAGTAGTGTTAAAAAAATTGCTATCCCGATCCTGAACATATATCATTGTTTCGAAAACTTCTGTGAGTACAAGTTTACAAAGTTTGTTAAACTTAACAGTTAAAGGCTTAATTATTCTCCAAAAAGACGAGATTAATTCACTTCACTAAGAATTGATAAATGTATGCTTGTACTCTAAATGAGACTTTGATAGGAGTTTTGGTCACTATTCAAATAAGCAAGCCTTTTATGAATTGAAGCAGGTAGAATCGACTGTTTTTCTTACTTGCCTTGTTCCACTTCGCTTAGTTTCTGGTGTTAAAATAATATACAAAAATCCACGTCCAAGCTCAAATAGATATTGTAGACTTATTAAAACTGAATTTTTAAAAGTGTACATGTAGCTGAAAAGCAAAGAATTTATTTCTATTGAAGAAAGGATACTAAGTTTAGCAAACAAAAATTAGTAACACAAAATATCCCGAAATGGTAACCCTATATTTTTTGTTTATTTTTTTTATAAATGTAGTTGTATTACAATCACGAAGGATGCAATACACGCAGAGTTTCATTTAAATCGTTTGATCCGTTTTTGAGTAGTTTCGTAAACTAATGAAATTTGTATGGGTGGTAACCCTAGAAATGGGCGTGGCCATTAGAAACTTTTGGTATGTATTAACATTGGTATCAGTAGTATTTGTGCCAAATTTCAAGTTTCTAGACCTGTTGGTTGATTTAATGCCATCTTTTCGCCATTTTGCCCCACTGTGCGACGCCGAGAGTTCTACAGCGAAAAATGCGGAAAGATTGAGAAAATTTTGTGATCACGTCGGGGTCACCAGTTTGTGGAAGTAACTTATTAGTATTAACTTCCAACAAATAAAATATTCAATTCACAAAAACTTTCAATCTTTATTTTATTATAAAAACTATAACTACGAGAAAATGGCGAAAGATGCGTCTCGATGAGAAGATAAAGAACATCTGTCGGATACTTTAAAATCGTTGAGATTCGATTTTGAAATTAGTTGCGATGAATATGCCATCTGGTTGTGGTAGCTGTTGGTCGCCACCTTTGAGTATATATAATATGGCGGGCTCGTTTCTATTCCAAATGCGTGACTATCATAGAGCCTGTTTAGATTGGGAAGATTGAGTACGGACTGGTGAGTACCATCGTGTTTACATTAAAAAAAACTTTCAGGCGCCTCACGATGGGTTTTACGTGGAATTATTTGAATCGAAACATTTTTTTATCGTCATTAATAAATATTTATCAGGAAACTGGTTTGCTCTTTTGTCCAATTCTTCATTTTTTTCCTTAAAAAATTCACGCGAACAAAATTAAATACTTTTATAGACAGACAGCTGTTGTTTTCTTGAAAATTGACAAATTGAAATGGACAAAATGAAATAAAACGAAACGTTTCGGTTATGAAACAGTACTCACGAGTCCAGTTTTTATGTTTTCTTCATGCCTCACGAGACCTCTCACCCCGCACTTTTCTTGCCTACAAATTGCCGTGAGTCCGTACTCAATCTTCCCAATCTAAACAGGCTCATAGGGACGCTACTCAAATTTGTGTAAGACAAAGTTATTGCCGAGTGCTTCATATCACATGTGACGGAGAACTATATGCGAGGAGAAGGTAAGCACAAATCGGAGGATACGGCTGTATCCTTAACTTACAGAAAGTGAGACAGCGACCCCAATCACAACTTCAAGTACTACAATGCATTAGGGATAGGAAAGAGCCTTCCATATTATATATACTCAAAGGTTTTCACACAAACTAAACTAAATTGCCTTCGCAACAGTTGAGCTGTTTTCTATAAGAGCAAGAGGCAAAAGAGTGTGGGCGTGAGTAAGGAGTTGCCAGTGCGCGGTTCTCTTTCAACTGGTGATTAAACTATTTGATTTCGATCACAGTTGCCAGTGCGCGACTACCCTTAGGCTAGCCGCGCACTATCAATTTTTAGTTGCGGAACTGTTTGGTTACTTATAGAAAATAGATGAACTATTTGGTTGAATATCTGCGCAGCTGCAGATAATTATATGTTCAATAAAATAGCGAACTCATTTTAGGCAATCGTTTAGTTTGTGTCGAAACACAAACTTTTTAGTTGCTCGAACCAAGCAGTTTCGCAACTAAAAATTGCAAGTGCGCGCCTAGCCTTAGAGTTCTGAAATACAGAAAAATTATATTGAAAGCTAAAATGTTGAAGAGTAGAATTTTGGAATGCAGAATTTTGGAAAATGAAATTTTGAAATGCAGAAAACTTAAAAAGTAAAATTTTGCGGGCCCATGATCCACCTCAGACCGCTCACGGAGGCGTAGCGAAGACCCTGAACCGCATACGACAATACTTTTATTGGCCAAATATGACCATTCAGATCAGGGAATTCGTGATAAAATGTGATATATGTAAACAATGCAAACCGTCAAGCCAAATATTACGTCCTCCTATTTCTAGCACTTTCAGAGTAGATCGCCCATTTCAAAAACTATATGTGGATTTCTTGGGTCCATATCCAAGATCGAAATCAGGTAATGCATACGTATTTGTAGTACTAGAGCATTTGACAAAATATGTTTTTTTAGAGCCATTACGGTCAGCGAACTCCAGTAGTATAATTAAATTTCTTCGAAATATCATTTTCAATACTTTTGGAGTACCACAAATTATTCATTCAGATAATGGTAAACAATTTGTGGCCAAAAATTTTCAGGATTTTCTACAAAAGTATGGTGTTCGGCATTTTCGTACTGCAAACTATGCACCGCAATCCAATGCCTCGGAAAGGGTAAACAGAACGCTATTGGCTGCTATACGTTCCTATTTAAAAGATGATCAACGTGACTGGGATCTACATCTAAGTGACATCTCGTTCGCGGTAAGGAGTTCGGTTCATTCCGCTACAGGTGTGTCACCATATTTTGCCCTATTTGGCATAAATATGATGACTCATGGTAGCGGATATGAACTGACTCAGAAGCTGAGTAGGGTAGACGATGGCGAACTGTTGACTATTCCGAGGCAAAATAGATTGCAGTGCATACGAGAAGAAATAAAAGAGCGTATCTTGAGATCCAAAGAGAAAAGCGATAAATCTTACAACATGCGCTCCAGGAATGTAAAATATATTCCAGGACAGGAAGTATTTAGGCGCAATTTTATATCAAGCGATTCATCCAAATATCTATCAGCAAAATTATGCCCCAAATTTGTCAAATGCAGGAAAGTAAGAGCAGTAGGCAATAACAATTACGAACTTGAAAATTTAGCGGGAAAGAAAATAGGGATATTCCACGCGAAAGATATCAAGCAGTAAACGCATTAATACTTAATTCTGTGACATAGATCACGCAAATCGGGGAAAAAAAAAAGTATATCTGTCTAATTCGAGAACGTCTACTATCTACTACGTGTTTTCAGAATTTCATCTGGCACGAAACACAAATTTTTTGTCACGATATGCCTAAGTAGCGATAGTTACAATTCACAAAGGATCGGAGGCATGAGCATTATGAATTGCTTCTCCGCAATACACCCTGTATGTGTTAATCAGAATAATGAATAGTACATTTTATAAAATATATACATAGGTACATAGGTACATTTGATTGTCAAATTATTTATTAGAGTACAATTTAGATGCCTATCATAGTTTATTTCGTCATTTATATATCAAAGATAATAACTTTTTAGTTGTTATGATTTATTCAGGTATCTTATGTTATAGTTTTTTTTTGTTTATTCATTTATTTATACATCATAAAAAGTATTATTTACAAGTTATAATCCATATACGTACCATATGTTATGTCATAGGGTATTAAGGTTATTATATTTATATGGTTATAAACCTATATAGGCATACATGTATGTCGCGGTTTAGTATTTGCTTATTTCAGTTTAGGTATGTAATTATATTTGTTGTAATTTCATTCTTCACGTATTTGAGATCATAATTTATGTATTAACTTCCGGGTAGGTAGTCCTAGTTTAATATATGATATATAAATTATTTGTATACCAGTGTTTTTATATCATATGGGCATAGGATATACATATCTTCGTTCTTTTATTCGTTACTAGCGTACAACATTTCCCTAGCTTTATGTAGGTATATGTATTTGTTTTTTGTAAAGGGATATTTTTATAGTAAATATTTTAATGATTAGGGTTGTAATAAGAAAAACAGGAAAATTTGTTTTTTTTTTGTTAAAGATATGTTCCGTTTTGATATCATTAATCAAGTTTTTTCAAAGAATTGTGTTTACCCCAAAACAAAACAAAAATATTAGTTTTCACATTCAGTAGTCCCGCGGAACCGACAGGTTTTTAAGAATGTGCATTACATACATTTACCTCCCAAAGAACTTAGAATCGCATGTGCAATGGTTAAACTAAATCGGGGTCTTGAATTCGTAGTCTTGAATGATGTGTTGGCAATTGTACCTACTTGATAAATATATTCGATAGGTATGCAAGAAAGAAAATGGAAGGCTATACAATAATACATTTAATTTCCTATGAGAAAACTGATAATTAGAGGTCAATGAAAAGTTGAGAAGTCACAATCCGGCAAGATAAGATTTTACTGATTAATATTAAACACAAAAGTAGATGAAAGAAACCCAGGAACTGTAAAGAGAGAAGAGTGATCAATTGTGGAAAGAAACTAAGGGCCCGGCGAGTTAAAGTGGGTTCATCTCCTACGTTTATCTAGCAATAAGGCGGCCTGTCACCGACTTTGTAGCGCTATAGACACGACAAATCCGGTGTTTTGTTGCGGCGGCCTCAAAAGGATCTGATGTTGTGTACTTGTCCGAATGCTTCAACTGTGGTACAAGAGATCAGTAGCCGCAAGAAAAAAAAAAGAAACAAAAAAAAGAAACACGAGGTTAATAGTACATACATACTGTAATATTTTTGCTAGGTTCGTTAAATAAAACTTATTACTCCTTTTAGAATTTCTTCTTTATTTACACTTTTCTAATCAAAACAATAAATCTCAATTTATAATCAACTCTAATACTTTTATTCCAACTTAAATCCACTTCTTTTATTACACTTTCCACAATCCAATAGTTCAGCTTTGCACACTTTCATAATCGAAAATAAACTGTCCTGTGCTCACCGCGAACACTCCCTTTTATACTCAAACCAGTTGTTCTCGAAGGTTCTTGTCTAGAATATTCTATTTGCTTGGAATGGAGATAGAATGTTCTAGTAGTTTGGAATGAGGGGAAATTTAGATGCGAACTGCTGGAAAAGAGCTTTTTTTTTGTTCCCTCCTAAAGCAGATATGTAATTCCCAACAGATGGCGCTGTAGGAGTATAAAGCTCTGTTCGCAACATTGCCCCCTTCTTAAGATTGTTCGTCCCGAACAACTCTATCACCAGCTTCGGCACTGTATCGGTGCAGTCGATCGCTATGCACAACTTTTAGCTTTCCTCTTAACCCTCTTTGAATTCGGTAAACGACATCATTGATTTTCGTGACGACAGTATAAGGGCCTTCCCAGTTTTGTTGAAGCTTCGGCGACAGTCCCTTTTGACGATCTGGATTATATAGCCATACACGATCTCCTACTTGGAATCCTGTCGTGTTTGCTCTTGTGTCGTACCTTGTCTTCATTCGATCGCTGTAAGTGGTCCTTTCGTGGATGTCGATTAGCCTCTCTTTTAGGTCACTCACGTAATTCCCTGTATCCTGAGACTCTTGTGGTGGGTGTCCAAACCTTATCTCACTAGGCAGCCGTATGCTTTTTCCGAACAGGATCTCAGATGGTGTTTGTCCTGTTGAGCTATGTACTGCACTTCGATAGGCCATCAAAAATAGTGGTATGTGCCTATCCCAGTTTCTTTGGTAGTCGCCTACGACCTTAGTGAGGTGCTCTTTTAAAGTCCTGTTGAATTTCTCGACCATTCCATCAGATTGCGGGTGAAGTGGTGTGGTTCTCGTTTTCTTAATGCCAAGGAACGCGCACACCTCTTGGAATATGTTCGACTCAAAGTTCCTTCCTTGGTCAGAATGGAGCTCCATAGGCACACCGAACCTGCTTACCCAATTAAACACAATCTGGTCGGCCACGGTCTTGGCTTCTTGGTTCGGGATAGCGTATGCCTCAGGCCATTTGCTGAAGTAATCCATTACCACCAGAATGTATTTGTTTCCATCATTCGTTTCCGGAAATGGGCCAGCTACATCAACAGCAATCCTTTCAAACGGTGAGCCTACATTATATTGCATCATTTTTCCTTGCAGTCTTCTACCAGGGCCTTTGGTTGCAGCACAAGTGTCACAATTTCGGCACCACTTTTCAACGTCGTCTCTTGCATGCAACCAGTAGAATCGTTGTCTCACTTTTTCTAACGTCTTGTTGACTCCCAAATGGCCTCCTGAAGGTCCATCATGCATCTCTCGAAGAACCTCTTTGATTTTCGAGTGAGGTAACACAAGCTGCATTACATAGGATTTACCATCAGCGGACTCCCATTTTCGCCGAAGAACACCTTCTTGCACATGAAGTGAGTCCCATTGTGCCCAATAGGCCTTTAAAATTGGACTTCTATCGGAAATGTCATTCCATACGGGTTTTTCTTCATGTTCCTTCCATGCGAGAAGAGGTTCAATGTCGGGGTCTTCTTGTTGAGCAGATCGTATTTCTTCATTGCTCCATCCACAAATGGGGTCAGCTCTTATTCGCAGAATGTTGATGGATTCCTTTTCTTCTTGTCGCCTGCAATGCTTGCAATCTATTGTACAAGGTCTTCGGGATAGTGCGTCGGCATTTGAGTGTAGCTTTCCCCTTCGGTGTTGAATTTCGTAATCGTAAGTCTGCAATCTTTCTATCCACCTTGCGACTTGTCCTTCTGGGTTCTTGAAGTTCAACAACCAGTTAAGAGCACCATGATCGGTTCGTAGAAGAAACTTCTGTCCATAAATGTATTTATGGAAGTGTTTCGTTGCCAAGATGAGTGCCAAGAGTTTTCTTCTGGTCACACAGTAGTTCCTTTCGGTCTTTGACAGTACTTTGCTGAAATAGGCGACAACCTTTTCTTCGCCATTGTGCACTTGTGACAGAACAGCGCCGACTCCCACGTTGCTTGCATCAGCATCGATGATAAAAGGCTTGCCTGGAGTCGGATAGATCAGCACCGGAGCATTGCATAGACGGTATTTCAGTTCTTGGAAGGCTTTTTCACACTCACCTGACCATCTAAACTGCTTGTTCTTTTCCGTAAGCTGATGCAAACTCTTCGCAATTCCGGCAAAGTTCTTAACAAAACGTCTGTAATAAGTAGCAAGACCAAGAAAACTTCGTAGTTGATGTTTGTCCTGTGGTGTTGGCCAATTTTTGACGGTGTCAACTTTTTCAGGATCGGTCTTGACTCCTTGGGACGAGATGATATGTCCCAAATACTTTACTTCAGTCTGGAACAATGCACATTTTTCTGGGTTCAGTTCAAGGTTAGCCTCTCGAAGTCTCTGGAACACACCCTTTAGATTCTTACAGTGTTGGTCGTATGTTTTTCCATAAACGATAACATCATCCAAGTAGACAAGGCAAGTTTTCCACGTCAGGCCTTGAAGTACGCACTCCATCAAACGCTCAAATGTTGCCGGAGCGTTGCAAAGACCAAACGGCATTACGTTGAACTGCCAGAGCCCATTACCTGTGGAGAACGCTGTCTTTTCTCGATCTTCAGGGTGAATTTCAACTTGCCAATATCCACTTTTCAAGTCCAGTGTTGAAAACCAGTGTGCTCCTTCCATCGCACCTAAGGTGTCACTAATTCTTGGCAGGGGGTAGCTGTCTTTCTTGGTTACGTCATTCAACCTTCGGTAGTCAACACAAAACCGTGTACTTCCGTCCTTCTTTTTGACTAGGACCACTGGTGACGCCCAAGGACTCTTGGAGTTCTCAATCAAACCATCCTTCTTCATGGTGGTAATCATTTCCTCAGCTTCACCTTGTTTGGCCAGTGGCAGACGTCTTGCGGGCTGACGAATGGGCCTTGCATCTCCTGTATTTATTCGATGCTGCACCATTTGTGTCCTTCCATATTTTCCGTTTGGTGAAGCGAAAATGTCAGCATACTCGTTCAGAAGGCTTTCTGCCGTTTTAACCTGATGTTGGTCTAGGTTAGATGAATTAAGTATCTTTGCCTTGATGTTATTGAGTTCCTGAGGGTTTAATGTCGTTCTCGTTGTTTCAGCGTCAATTCGTGTTATGGCTGCGACAGATTCGCACTTACCAATAACTTCTCCTTTCACTAACTTTACATCGTACGGTTTGGTGTTGAGTATCCGTACGGGGACCATATTGTTCTTCGGAGCCACAAGTGTCTTCCCAATGATGAAATTTTGGGAAGAACAATCTGGGCCTGGTTCCACCATTAGGTATCGATGGCGTCCACACTCACCTTCTAATTTTGTCCAAACGAATACCTCAGAAGAAGTAGGAATAACCACATCTTCTTTGATGACAGTCCTTAGAGTTGTTGTTCCTTCGTGCCCATAGATCATTGGAATCTCTGTATTCTGGTATTTGAGTACCTGGTTGCCAATATCCAAAATTACTCGATGCTCTTTCATGAAGTCCATTCCGATGATGCACTCGTCACATATATCTGCCACCAAAAATTTGTGTGAGAATTCTAGATCTGCAATTCGAATTCTAAGTCGGACTTCACCATAAACCCTAGCTGCTTCTCCTGTGGCAGTTCTTAGATGGTAGCTATTGGTGTTGTGTAGCCACTTCAAGTGCACTAGGTCTTGACGCACAATGGAGGCTGTGGCACCGGTGTCGATGGTGACCACACGTTTGTTGCCATTTAATGTTGCCTCGACAGTCAGACTTCTATTGTCTCGCTTAGTTTGAGAGACCTGGATGGTGTTTCTGGGGCCATCGATACCAGAAACCAGCTTCTGCCCCTCGAAGTTGGTTCTTACTCGTTTCACTGTTCGGGAAGTAACACTGGTGTTATGGTTACCTTGTTCTGAGTTCGAAACTCCGTGTCCACAATGTTGACAAGCTCTTCTGGGTGGTAACCGACATTGACGCTGTAAATGTCCAGTCTTATTGCAATTCCAGCACTTTGCAAGTCCGTTTCGTTGGTTCCTTTGGACATCAGTTCTTTGACATGAGCATTCTTCAACCATGGCTTCTCTAAGTCGATGTACTCCGTGAGAAGCTTGCTCAGCTGCTTCCATTGTCAAGGCAAACGCTAATGTTTCCGAAAGCGTTCGTTTTCCAGCAGTTCGGACGGCTGTGGTGTTTATCGTCCTCTATTATGTTGGTATTTGAGCGTACCACGCTATATTGTTAAGGCGATGGCTCGCCGTAAGGAAAGTGAGAGTAAAATAAATAAAAGCAATGTTGCTTAAGTTAATGTATTCTAAACTCTGTTTTATTTTTCATTAATTCGTTCCTTAAATACTATTCTCTTAACTGTTATACTTATCTTCTATCTTACTTCTACAACTAATATTCTTAATCAAATATTCTTCTATTTTTCTATTGGCTACAATGTACAACTAGGATCTTATTACTATTGAGTTACAATTAATGCAATCGAGTGGAATGGTAAAAGCATGTTATGACTAACCCACTCGAATGCATTTCACATATTTTATTTTGTTACTCTTTTGTTTATTTTAAATGGCAGTGGCGGTGCACATGTGGATACACTACACCCTTGCCCTTAAGAAAAATTTTAGGGAATAAAATTAGATTTAGGTAGTATCATATAAATATTTTTTTTTGTTTTGTATATTTACAAAGTTTATGTGTGTGTGTAATTTATGAGCTAAAATTTTGTTATTCATTAATGGATTACAATTATAATATAAATTTTATTGATAGCTTGGTTTGTAGGGTTTAAGTAGATTGTTATGTATTTTTTTTTTATTCCATTCTGATCAATGATTGAATTAACTCCTTCTCTTTTTATTATTCTAAATGGACCAGTGAATGGTGCTTGATTTTTCTTTCTATTTCCTAATTTTAATAATACTAAATCACCTACTTCTAGATCTAGGCTATTCTTATATTTTTTATTTTCTGTTGCTATTCTTTTTTCTTTAATTTTTATTGTCATTTCCTTGGCTTTACTGAGTGCATATTGTAACTTGATTCTCAGCTCGTGAGCATAATTGTCATAGTCATATATTTTTGTTTTGTTATTTAATGTATCTGTCGGTAAGCAGGGCAGTTTGCCCTTTGAAGATGTATGTCGGAAATGGCGCGAACAAATGCCTCAACTGCAAACTGGTTACAAATTTCCTCTCCAACATCTGGATATGCAAGATGAACAAGCCTTTCAATGTCCGCTTGCAGTTGTTGTAGAGTTTCGCCCCTCTTCTGAACTCTGGAATTGAGTTGCACTTTGAAGACTTCTTTCATGTGGCTGTTACCAAAGCGTTTGTCTATAGCCAAAACCAAGGAATTGAAGTCGCCGCTCTTATCTGCTGGTATGGTTTGCAACAACTCAGCAGCTGCTCCTCTAAGAGCAAGAGTTAAGGCTATGTACTTATCAGCCTCATCCCAGCCATTTGTTGTGGAAGCTGCCTCGAATTGCTTCTTGTATATAGACCAAGAAGTTTGTCCATCAAAGGTTGGAGGTTGCATCTCTTTTTTTCTCAAAGCTTCCCCAGAACTTTCCCGAATCTTTATGTTTCGAACACGGTCTAACTCTTTTGAAAACGTCTCCATTTTGTTGTCGACTAGCAATGAAACACGTTCATCTAACACTTTTGAAAACGTCTCCATTTTGTTGTCGACTTGATTCTCCAGCAATGAAACACGTCCATCAAGTGCAGATACATTATTCTCGATGCTAAGAAGCTTGCCTTCTAGCATGTTCCTCTGCTCTTCCAGAAGGTCTTTTTGTTTCTCCAGGCGTTCGAGAACATTCTTTTGTTCGTTTTTCTGCTCATTTCGTTGCTCTTCGAGACGTTCGAGAACATTCTTTTGTTGTTGAAGCAGAAGACTAATCATATTTGAAACATCTACATTTTTACTTACGTCTGCTTCTTCAGCGTCAGCTTCAAAGACGAAAATGTCCGGGTCTTCATTTTGTTGTTTCAAATATTCGGCCAAACGCAGAACAAGCTCATTTTTCGATCCTGCTCTAGAAAGTTCTCGCTTGCCTAATTCACTTTTCAGCTCATTACAGTTGAGCTCTTTCAGTAACTTGCTCATTTTTTTTTTTATTTTTTTTTTTCCGCACACTTCACTGCACAATAAGTTTTATTCCACTTTTCTGACACCAATGTAATATTTTTGCTAGGTTCGTTAAATAAAACTTATTACTCCTTTTAGAATTTCTTCTTTATTTACCCTTTTCGAATCAAAACAATAAATCTCAATTTATAATCAACTCTAATACTTTTATTCCAACTTAAATCCACTTTTTTAATTACACTTTCCACAATCCAATAGTTCAGCTTTGCACACTTTCATAATCGAAAACAAACTGTCTTGTGCTCACCGCGAACACTCCCTTTTATACTCAAACCAGTTGTTCTCGAAGGTTCTTGTCTAGAATATTCTATTTGCTTGGAACAAGGGGAAATTCATATGGAGATAGAATGTAGTTTGGAATAAGGAGAAATTTAGATGCGAACTGCTGGAAAAGCTTTTTTTTGTTCCTTCATAAAGCAGATATGTAATTCCCAACAGATGGTGCTGTAGGAGTATAAAGCTCTGTTCGCAACAGTATCTTAGATACCCTATCGGTCTACGAAGTGAACGCGGCCATTGCTTCGTTTAAAAGCAGTCTTAAGTATACATTTTTTATTTGTCCCTACAGTGGTGTCAATGTGCCTCATCACTACAAAATCACCAACCGAATATAACATCGCCGGTACACTGTGTTTCCAGAAATATTTTTCGTTATGTACCTCTGATTTCTTGATAGCATTCGATGTTTGTGCCCGAATTATTTAGTTTATCGTCTAAGTATTCGGTGAGCTCATCGATTAACTTTTTTTTTGTTATATTATTCGCGCACTCAAGGGGTTATGAATACCCTTATGTTAAACATAGTGTGAGAAATTAGGAAAATGGGATAGGATTAGAAAGGAGATACCGATGCAGATTAATTTTGAATGTCTACGCATTGAAATGAATGGGAAACACTGAGCCGGGTAAAGCATTCCAAATTCGTGTAATGCGGATACAAAAAGAATCTCTGTACTTGACAGTACGTCCAAAATTGGGCTCAAGGGTAAACTGATATTCCTAGAAGTACGGGTATTACGGTTTAATTGTTTCAGGGGAGGAATACAACTAGCTATTTCACTAGAGCACTTCTCATGAAAATAGCGGTAAAATAATGATAGACATGAAACATTGCGACAGTGCTCGAGGGATACAAATATTTTAGTTAGACAGCGGTCGCCTATCATTTTTATAGCTCTTTTTGAATTATGTCCAAGATACTCAAGTGGGTTTTTGGAGCACCTGCCTAGATATGGGAATTGTACTCGAGCTTCGGAAGAATAAAGGCTTTATAATATATAACAACCAGATCAGATGGGGTAAGAAACTTCTTGCATCGCCGAAGAAAGCCTAAGCACTTAGCAGCGTTTTTGGCGACGTCAAAGCTGTTGAAAAAAGCTGTTTCAGTCTCCTCGATGCAAGTATCACTCATAGAAAGTGGCATTGGGGGAGGGTAACGTTTTAGCGACAGTAAAGAGCATTGAGTTTTCGAAGCATATAATTCTACACGGTTTTTGATTCCCCATTGGACAATGCTATCAAGATCAGAATTTAATGAGCTTATCATAACTACGCTGCCGTTGGAAGTCCACATCCGAAGTATAAGGATGTGAATCTAAAAACGAATACGAAAAGCTGAGGGTACTGTCGTCAGCGAAACAATTAAGCGGATTACAAGTTTCAGACAAAAGATCACGTTGGTCCACAGGTCAACCCCAAAGAGTTGTTTGCTAGGTGACTCCTTTAAAGAGCTATGTGTTGTATTATTAATAGCGTATTCGACTTCAGACAAATTATTGGACTAGTCACATTGGTCGATGGGCTCGCTTAATTTACTTAACATCGCCTTAATTATACGGTTCACCCGCTCTACTTGACCGTTGGCTTGTGTTGGGGCCACTGCTACTTTTATGGTCGATGTTATGTTTCAGTAGGTAGCTTGAAAACTCTAAAGAGGTGAAGCAAGTGCCGCGATCTGTTATAATATGCCTAGGTCGACTGTAGTAACTAAAATATTTTTCCATAGAGGCATACACCTCCTTAGTGCTAGTCGAATTGAACGGATACAAACGCATGAATTTTGTGAATGCATCAATGATAGCTAGAATATGTTTTCGTTTTGACTTCAAGGCCGGTAAAGGCTCAAAATGATCCATATGTATTGTGTCAAATGGGATAGGGTTCTTGGGGATGCTATACATATTATGGTCATAAGTTCTGGCTGGCGCTGGAAACATAATACACTTTACGCAGTTCTTTATAAATGTCTCAATCTTATTTCTCATACTCGAAAAACAATAGTTTTCTCTTACTTGGTTATAACACTTATCTATTCCCAAGTGACCAATCTTCTCATGAGTTATTCTAATTACATTATCTTCCATTTCGTCGGGCACATAAAGTAACAAACTATTTGCACCTAATTTGCGAAAAACAAGACAACTCGTAGTTATGTTGGGTTAAGTATAGTACGCAGATCGCGCTAAATTTTATCTCCCATACAAAATTCTCTCCAAAACTAAGCTAAAATTATGTCAAGCAATTTAGCAGAGATGTACGCTGGTCCAGCTTAAAAATCAAAATTTCTCTTCGAACTGTACATAACTTATCTGTCAAAATTTAGCGCACGAAATAATTCTGGTACATTTATTCTCGAGCTTAATTTCAATTTCAATTTGAACTGGAATAATATTTAGAAAAATATTTGGTGACGGAAGTCTTAAAAGAGTCTTAACACCGAAAAAATCAATCATAATTCGTAATCCCCATTCATTCGCATTCATGATTGTTAAGAAATCGAAATCAACACATTCTTTTAAATCTTTAAAAAAAATCATTTAGAGAACGGCTGTTTTCTGTGACATATTCTCCACAAGGTGCTTATGTCAAAATTTAACTTGGTTAAGCTGATGTTTGGAGAAAAATGTGTGAGATAAAATTTAACGAGATCTGCGTACTAGGCTTTAATTTAAAAATATGAAATGCGACCTACCTGGAACTTACCAACGGTTACCTCCAAAATTACTCAGCTTTGACCTACTGAGATGCATTCTGTCGTCGACGAATACATATTTCATTATTTGAGGTATTTCGACAGCAGTTGTGATACGCAGATTGTACTATGACATGTAATTGGGCACAACATCCCACCCCCCTTAGGAAGTTCAAGCCAGGTCTCCATAAAGCGGATATGTCTCCATTTTATTATTGTTAAATTTACTTAAGTCTAACATTGGTTTATATATTAGTTTTAGAAATTTGTTTGACAACTTATATAAGTATATACATATATAATACACATACTTTCGTAATAGTCAGAATTTAAAATTTTATATAAGTTTTAATTCATATTATTGTTTTTCACATAATTTTTTTTTAAGTTTATTCAATGAATCTTTTTTTTCTTATTTTTAAATTGAAAATCTATTAGGTTTATTTAATTATTTGCTCTTATTTTTGTTTTCCTTTTTATTTACTAATTTTAATTGTAATGTTTAAATAAAATGTATATAGAAACTTATTATATACATACATACATATTTTTTATAAATTTATATCTTTTTATTCACACCCGGGCAGAGAGTTGTCAGAATAGGTGGCGTGTTTTGATTATGAAGAATGGTTCGTGCTTTGGATCTGAGGCATCGGATTGAAAACATGACATTCAATGCTAATGCTACCAAGATGGTCAGGGACATTATCGATTAACGATGGAATGACAATTCCCAATTTTGGTCTGCCGCTTTACATTCTGCATGCGATAGCTTCCAATTTTGTTCGAGATCGTCTATGGTCTTTTTCCCAGCGTTTAGCTCATTGGCAAAACTTTTGTGGTTCCGGATACGTAAGGGGAGAACTTTCGGTATGGATGCTGCTTGGACGGGGTTAGAACAAGCTGGTATTGCCTTCGTTAACGCTGAGTGGTCCACCATAGGTTGTTTGTACTCTATGGTGACCTCAGACTGGTGCTCGGAAAATAGTTTAAACCCTTTGGCGCTGGCTTCGCATGGCTGTTCCATTTTTAGGATTCCAGACCCGTTAAGAGTGGCAGTGTATTGCTGGCTACCGCACTTCAAGTTTAAAACGAAGGAGTCCCTTACTTTGAGCAACCATTCGTTTGGAGCTGTCATCTTAAGGAATAGTCATTCGCTTTCTGGGACCGCACCGTATTTACACGAAGCTTTTGACGTAGCTGTGTGTTGCAGGAGTTCAACCAACCACTCGTTAGAGAATGATGTCGGCATATTGCGATGTTTTTTGAGCACACGTGAACATCGGGAATATTGTTCTTGGCTCAGCAACACGAAAAAGTCATGGTTGTCCGATTCTGTGATGTATTCGTACTTGGTGTCAATTACTAGATCCCAGTGTTCGTCCAAAACTGTTGGCAATGGATAGACTTTGTATACTTCGAAGTGCAGGGTGTCTGTTAGCGGAAGTACAATTTTGATGTACAGATTTTCTCCCTTCAGGAACATAGAGGTTTTCAACGCTTGGTAGATCATAAAAAAGTCCACAAATGAAAATCCATTGATCGTATTGATTTTTAGTAGATCTGTTATGTTTTCTACGTTGAGGATGAATGGATGGAGTCTACTATGGTATAAATCGTCAAATACTGCCAGCTCCAAGGTTTGTCTATTTTGTACTTCAACTACCTTTGCAGTGATAGTTGATGCTAATATGTTGACATCGCTTCTGATCTTAAGCAGTGACACTTCTTTGTTAGTGGTGCGAGTGTAATCGAGGAAGGTTTCGCTAAAACTTCCTACACCTGCGGTTATGTTGTCTATCTCCGCTGCTAACTGATTAATTAGTTTGCTCAATTTGTTGTTCATAAAATATAGCTGTCGGTGCATTACTTGAAATGTTTCATCATCCCTTTCATGCAAAATTTCTAATTTTTGGCAAATCTTTCTAGCATCCCCACTATCCATAGTTCCAAATGCCTATTTGGAGAAATCTCGGATAAAGTCAAGTGCTAGTTTTTGTCGTTTTGAGCGTTTTGAGCGTAGTAGTTGATTCATGCGATTGGCTGTTTTCCGCAGGTTGTCGATGTTTGCTACTATCTCCTGAACGACTGCACGGTAATGCGGCTTATATTCTTCATGCGGGATGTTCTGACACAATTTGTCTAGTATATCGTCGCATTTTTCGACCATTCGAAGAACCATTCCGTAGTCCATTGGAGTGACATTCGTTAGAACTGTAGAATTTAGCTAAATCTACACTCTCGAATACCACTGGGGATGTGTCCTGCAACCGATGAATTTTGTATGGTGTCACTTTCTGCGACTGCCCAGAATTTATGCTTATTACTACTTATTGCAAAATAAAGTATATTAAGTTAAAGCAATTCATAATGAAGTTTTGTATATTTGGGATATCTCTTTTTTTTATAAATTAAACTATAATTTTTTTTTTAAATTAATTATATTTAATTTAAATTTATATGTACATACTTATAATTTAATTATTTATTAATAAATATTGATTAAGGATTAATATTTGTTATATTAAACTTGGTCTTGATTTAGAAACCTTCACTGAAAAGAGAAAAAAGGGGTTACTATCTGGATAAAACAACATATTTATATTTATAGTAAATGTTTTTGTTTCTCTTCCCACCTCTGTGATCCTCCAGCAGTGTTAGTTTTTTTTTTATAAATATTAATAAAATCTAAAACAAAATTATAACAGAGTGTAAGCAAAAAAAAAATGTTGGTCATCATCAATAGAAAAAAAGGTTTAAGTTGATTGTTATGTACCCTTTTATTCCTGTTCCTCATTTTGATTCTAGTGTTCACATTTTTGCTTGGTGACACAACATCGAAGGGACCTAACCATATAGCAGAAAATTTATTTTTTCTTGCGGGGTTCTTTAAGAGAACAATTTGTGTAACAATTTGTTCGTAAAACATTCTAGCCACGGTCAAGGCTTCCATATCAGGCAGAGCTGTGCAATCCATGAATTTGGGCAATTTTTCCTGGAAGGTTAAAATATATCTGTTTCCCGAGTGTGAAATGGGAAGTCCACATACAATATCCATATATGTAAACCTTATCAAACTTGGAGTATCACCATGGGCATCTTGTTAGTAGGAGAACACTTATTTGTTTGCCATTGTGGGCATTTTTTGACGAAGTCTTTAACATCTTTTGCCATGCCCTTCCACTTATACTGTTACATAATGCGTGCTTATGTTTTTTTATTACCCTGGTGCCCTCTGAGTGTCGAATTATGGAAATCTTTCAAGATTGTTTTGATTTTCTCTTTATCTGTTAAGAACTCGAAAGCCTTAGATGTTTTAGTACCTGGGGCTAATTTGGTAGTCCCTTGTACTTCATATGCAGTAGCCAAATAATGTAGACCAGTCGAGTTAGCTGAACTTAGAACAGGATTATCGGCGAAGTTTTTACGCACTTGCGCTCGTGTTACCGCCAGACATTGCTCTTCCACACTTTCATACGGTATACGGCTCAGCGCATCTGCGTTTGTGATCACCTTCCCGGGCTTATATTCGATTTTATAATCGTACTCCGAAAGCTATGGTGGAATCTTACCAAACGGGCAGTAGGGTCTTTTACATGGAATATTCCTTTGATTGGCTGATGGTCAATATACACCGTGAAAGAACGTCCTAACAGATACGTACGAAAATTGTTTGTAGCCCATACAATAGCTAGAAGTGCCTTTTCAATCGTAGAGTAGTTTTTTTTTCAGAGGAGTCCAATAACCGACTTGCATAAGCTATAGGCTTATTCTTTCCAACTTTACCCTGTGATAGCACGGCACCCAAAGCCTCATTACTTGCATCGGTTGAATGGCTTTGAAAAATCTGGATAAATGAGAACTGGTGTTGACGTAATGGCTTGTTTCAACTGTTCGAAAGAGCTTTGGTGTACCTTAGTCCATTTGAATTCCTCATCTTTTCTTAACAGACAGTTAATTGGGGCGGCTAACTTGGCAAAGTTGGGGATAAATTTTCGGTAATAGCTCGCGAATTCTAAAAAGAATTAAACTTCTTTTATATTTTTCGGGACAGGGAAATTCGTTAGGCAGCTTTTTTTCCCACTCGCATACAAGGGTTCCAAAAGGTATACACACCCTCAAAGCCTTAACCAACAACAACCACAAATTAACCCATTTTCAAACAGCTCGTCAAGAGCGATCCAGGATTTTCAGGGCCACTCTGAAAATGATTGCTACAGGCAAAGGGATCTACCTAGCAACGAAAGGGGAGGGGAACGGGAAGGGCCAGCCTGAACAACTGAGCTGCGCCCCAAACATTTCCAAAAACATATCCAATACAAAACCTATTTTGCAAAATCCTAATACCAAAAACTCTAATGAGATATGTATGGAGGAGCATGCTGCCCCCCTGCTTGGGGACACTATAGGATTTGGGGTAGGTGCGAGGTTGGGTGTATGCAAGATTTCTTTTGCATTTACAGAATCTGGATTTAAAGAAACTTTGAATTTACCCTAAGGCCTATCCCAACTAACAATTTTACTTCTATATTCATCTAGAGAAGCTTCTTATTACTACTCGTATTTCTTGCACACATTTAAGGGTTGTATGAAACTCCAAAGAGTTAAAAGGGCGACTTTTTTTTAACTCCTATTCCACCTTTATGGAGTAAATTGTGTTACTCCGAAGAACATACTTATCGTTATGTTATAGAGGTAATATATGCTTTATTGCAGCAATTGCATCGATAGTGGAAATGAAAGGAAGATTTACTGTCACAAGAATAAAATACTTATAGGAGTATGTGGAAAATAAAAAAAAAATATTTATTTTTGTGCTTATTTGATTTCATTTTTATTTTGATGCTTTTCTTGCATGTTTTTCGGCTTTTTCCGCATGATTTCTGTGAAGATCTTAGAGTTGATTATTTTTAATGATTTCATTTTTACTTTTATTTTTTAAATTAATTTAAAAATTACTTACATGTGTAGGCAGAATGTGAGAATCGAACTCGGGTCCTCTCGCACCAAATCTCTTGCTCGCTAACCGCACGGCCAAACTAGAATATGTAAAACCTAGCGTTGAATTGGGCTCACTTTTATCATGAATTTAATCCTATAAAGTCACATAGGCTTTTTTTATAGGTGCTTTTAACACTTAAATATTAGAAGGAAGCGATATTTATCGCTTCGTAATTCGCATAAGCTGTGAAAAAAGCTAGAGTTCTTGTATACCTACCATATGTTCCAGTATTAATTTATTGATAAATTGATTATTCTCAGCTTCTTCATCGAAAATCTAGCTGTTAAAAATGTGTCGTGTGCTGCAGTTGCAGTAAAACAGTCTCGTCAATCAATCGACAATACAAATCACTGTCGCTAAAATAATTCATAAAAAATAGTTTCTTTCTTAAGAATCAACATGATTCAAGTTTTATATGAAATTTGAATGAAACTTAATATAGTTTTTTAAATAAACTGCACTATTGACTTTTTGCTTGCGATATAGGCATATGGCAAGTTATCTATTCGTAAAAATAAGACGATGCTTAATTTTTGGAAAGCTTAAAATTTAAAATTTTATAATACAATCTACAAGATATATGACAAAATTTTTTTTTCAAAATGTCAAGAAATGGTTTTCCAAATTGTATTTTTATCGAAAACTTCACCTAGAATTTTGATAATTTTTGTTCCTTTCGATTAATTTTAACGATCTATAATTCAATAAAAATTTTGAAATTATTAGATATTACTGACTGTGCCTACCGCATTCAACTATTTTTTCTAATTTTGAATTTCTCACTATCGGCTTGCCGGATTTTAATAATATTTGTTTGGAGAGGCTTGATAAAAGGTTAAAAAAACTTATATCAAAGAAAAAAATTAAAATATTTTCTTAGTTTAAAAAAAATAAAGCTTTTTTGAAAATTTGATCTTTTTTTCAGATTAAGTTTTGTATCCGTTCAGTAATAAAAATTCAAATTTTGCTTATCAAATGTTTTTCTAAAAAAAATGTTTTAAAAACAGTTTCGACCATAAACTTTAATTTTTTGAAATTGCCATTCTTTATATTTAGGCAAGTTTGTTCGACGCAATCCTACTTTTCATTTATAAGGATTTACTCAGATTCCGCATTTTGTTGTTGTAATTAATTCATCCTTAAATGTGCAAAAGCACGTAGTGTACATGGCTATTGCACAGTTTTATAATAGTACTATAGAAACTATAGTTTGGTGAGCCAACGTAGTATGCAAGCGACTGTTTCCAATTTTTATTTAATCCTCTAAGCGTGAATACCATTACCTTAGAGGCTATGGTGTCGTTTCTTCCGTATTCACCAAAGTCCGTAAATCCATAAATAATATCGTCCTTGATGTTGTATTCCAGTTCTCTCTTTATTCCCATTTCATCGAAGAGGAGTACGCACTTCTTTTCCATCGATGTCATGCTCTTTGCCTTATCCGTCAGCATGTTGATCATTGGATCACTAAATCCTGCTGGTAGTCGTATCTCCGAATGCCATCGGTAAATGGTGCTTACCGATGGCAGCTTGAAGCTTGCACTTAACATGCATTTTTAACATGCTGGGGACTTATTGAAAAATTTAAGAAATAAATCCTTTTCCTTAGGTCCCCATTGTGCATTCGCCTTGTGGAAGAGTTGCACTTAGACGATCGTGCGCAACTCTTCTGAAAAATCCTCCATTTGTGTTTCCAAATCATTTTTTAACCTATATTCATGATTTTTCTTTATTTTTTTTGGTGTTCGGAAAATATATCGGGGAATAACGGTCGTCCGATTTATTTTTCGCACCTTTTTATAAGAACGCAATTTTGGAGAGGGAAATTGAGAGGGAGAAATGTGGGAAGAAGTAGGCACATTATGGCAGAGAATAATCTCTCACATACGTTGCACTAGAATTCGCAGCTAAATTAATCGTAGATAAAGTTGGGCTGCAGAAGTGGAGGTGAAATTCGAGGCGGATGTATAGGCATAGAGCTCAGAATTGCAGAGGTAACCGTGGAGGTTGGATGCGTCCGAGTCTTGTATGCCTCCATTACACGGAAACAAGAAAGATCAACAGAATCTTCAGTGCAATTGCATATAGATGCCGAAGAAATTGGCAAAGCTTTCGGGTTAAGACATTTCCGCGTGGCTCTAATAATAATGCCCTTGGCATAAAAATGTTTTTCACACATAAGGGATCTTTGTGGAAGACCCTTTATGGCTAAAACATTTCCATGCTTAGCCCAAATTGCACTTCTGTGATCTCTTGGGAATCTGAAGAAAGAAACCGAACTTAAAGGAATTTGTTACTCTTTGCAGTTGGCGTACCAACAGGCCATAATTAACACTGAACAATTAAAAAAATATAAATGAAAAAATATCTAGTATAGAAATCTATACGTTTAAAATATAATAATAAATATAGGTATATAATATAGTTATTTAGATTTATAAGAATCCCAACTAACAATTTTACTTCTATATTCATCTAGAGAAGCTTCTTATTACTATTTCTTGCACACATTTAAGGGTTGTATAGAACTCCAAAGAGTTAAAAGGGCGACTTTTTTTGACTCCTATTCCACCTTTATGGAGTAAATTGTGTTACTCCGAAGAACATACTTATCATTATGTTATAGAGGTAATATATGCTTTATTGCAGCAATGCATCGATGGTTTAAATGAAAAGAAGATTTACTGTCACAAGAATAAAATACTTATAGGAGTATGTGCAAAATAAAAAAAAAATATTTATTTCTGTGCTTATTTGATTTCATTTTTATTTTGATGCTTTTCTTGCTTGTTTTTCGGCTTTTTCCGCATGATTTCTGTAAAGATCTTAGAGTTGATTATTTTTTATGATTTCATTTTTACTTTTATTTTTAAAATTAATTTAAAAATTACTTACATGTGTAGGCAGAATGTGGGAATCGAACTCGGGTCCTCTCGCACCAAATCTCTTGCTCGCTAACCGCACGGCCAAACTAGAATATCGTCGGTGACGCGTGCAAAGTGTGTAACTCCAAATTTTTCGAAAATGAGATTTTGATGCAATCCGTTAGATTTAACCGAATACTACAATCCCTCAAACCGGGAATTCCGTATTTTATTTAAAATAACCATTAAAATGGCAATTTAGAAAAAAGTGTAACTCATTGACCTATCAGTTTAGTGAGGAAAAAAGTGTATCTCCACAAATCTCCTAAAAAGTCGTAAAGGAGTTACGCTATTTCCACTTGTCCACTGTAATAGAAAAAGGAGATAGACGTTTCTTGTGATAGCCATTCATTCAGTATTCAAATTGAAGCTGATAATGCATGGACTACATTAAATGTTCGGCGGCGGGTGTCAACTCCAGAGTTATGTAGTTCTTGAACAAACAAGTTCAACGAACTAAACAGGCATAGATATAGAAAACTAATTTGTATTGTTGTATTTGTATCTTTCGATAGATTTTCTAAAAATAAGAAATTTTAGAAAACTGTCCAAATTGTTAGAAAAGTCAAATAAATCAAAATGATCTTGGAATTTAAGGAATTTGATATATCTGGAAAGATACAAATATTTTACCATGTTTAATGAAGTTTTGATATATCCGTTTTTTTTGACATAGCACATTTTTTGAAAATATGTAGAATCTTTCAGGTCACTTTTGAGTTTCACAGTGAGAGTTTAAACTCAAGTTCTGCTGAACCTGAACTGGAGTTTAAATTTGAAGTTCAACTCGTCCGGTTTCACAGTCTAATCTGAGCTTCAGTTGATTGAATGTAGTTTAAGTAAATTGTTTTCTCTTTCTATCTGTCTATCTGAATCAAAAAAAAACAATCAACGAAAGTTTGCTTTGTTTTAGTTGTGACCTGTGACAGGAAAACAAATTAAAATATGAAAATAAATTTTATTTTCAAATGTTCGAAGGGATTGTTGATCTGAGGTTTAAACGGCAGAATAGTATCGTTTAACTTAAACTACAGAATGAACTCTGTTTAAGGATTAAACGAAACTGTTGTTGAACTGAAGTTTAAACCAAAAATGGGGTTTAAACTCCCACTGTGAAACTGGGGGTAAGGGATAGTTTTAAAAATCAAGGTTTAAGGGAAATTAGAAATTATTATTAATTTGGATTTTATATATGAAATTGTTTCCATTTATTTCAAAAATGGTTTACAATTAAGAGTAATATTGGAGAAAAGCAAACTCAATTTTAATTCAAGATAGCGACAATATACAACTGACTATCGGGTCAAAGAAAGTGTTTCTTATAAATTTTCCTGGTAAACGAAGAATTTCGAACCAAAATGAACGAATTAGTTCAGTAGGGTGAATTGAACTAAATTGATCAATCAATCAAATGAACTAAATAGCACAACTCTGATGAAACAGATCCCATTTGATACATCAACATTACCTATCTGGAAAGGAGAAGCTTTAAAGAAAAGCTTAGAGTCGGACTATAATGCTTTCTATGATGCGATTCCATTTGCCACAAAGTAAATCGCTTTATTTATTTCTTGTAAGTTTGTTTCATATAATAGAATATAAAGTTTTTTTTTTTCGTTATATTTTGTTGAAGTTTTAATACTAGTTTTATTTTATTATTTGTACCAATTAAATTTCTTGTATTTTCGTGTTCAAAATAAATTTTAAGTATTTATTCCAGTTATCTTTTGTTTCAATAAAATGTTTAAATTTTCAAAGTATAAGTGTTACTAGTTTTGTTTAATAATTTTATTTGTACCAGAAAGATTTTACTTCATAGGAAAATTAAATAAGAAAACTGTGTAAGTCCCGAGCGAGCGACACATTTTTCAAGGCAAAGTGTGTATATCCAAAAAAAATATTTAATAGCGCATTATTTTACTTTTGAGTAATATTGATAAATATTGAACATTATCAAAAATTAGTAGTTAAAATTTCATGAAAATATCACCACTAAATTTGAAAATAGGAAGTTTTTTTGCTCTCCTGTAAAATTTGGTTCGATGGAGTTACACACTTTGCACGCGTCACCGACGATATGTAAAACCTAGCGTTGAATTGGGATCACTTTTATCGTGAATTTAATCCTATAAAGTCACATAGGCTTCCTTTATAGGTGCTTTTAACACTTAAATATTAGAAGGAAGCGATATTTATCGCTTCGTAATTCGCATAAGCTGTGAAAAAAGCTAGAGTTCTGGTATACCTAGCATATGTTCCAGTATTAATTTATTGATAAATTGATTATTCTCAGCTTCTTCATCGAAAATCTAGCTGTTAAAAATGTGTCGTGTACTGCAGTTGCAGCAAAAAAGTCTCGTCAATCAATCGACAATACAAATCACTGTCGCTAAAATAATTCGTAAAAAATAGTTTTTTTCTTAAGAAACAACATGATTCAAATTTTATATGAAATTTGAATGAAACTTAATATATTTTTTTAAATAAATTGCACTATTGACTTTTTACCTGCGATATAGACATATGGCAAGTTATCTATTCGTAAAAATAAGACGATGCTTAATTTTTGGAAAGCTTAAAATTTAAAATTTTATAATACAATCTACAAGATATATAACAAAAATTTTTTTTTTGAAAATGTAAAGAAATGGTTTTCCAAATTGTATTTTTATCGAAAACTTCACCTAGAATTTTGATAATTTTTGTTCCTTTCGATTAATTTTAACGATATATAATTCAATAAAAATTTTGAAATTACGAGTATTAGATATTACTGACTGTGCCTACCGCATTCAACTATTTTTTGTAATTTTAAATTTCTCACTATCGTCTTGCCGGATTTTAATAATATTTGTTTGGAGAGGCTTGATAAAAGGTTAAAAAAAAATTTCTATCCAAGAAAAAGATTAAAATATTTTCTTGGTTTTAAAAAAATAAAACTTTTTTGAAAATTTGATATCTTTTTTTCAGATTCAATTTTGTATCCATCCAGTAATAAAATGTTTTTCTAAAAAATGTTTTGAAAAACAGTTTCGACCATAAACTTTAATTTTTTGAAATTACCATTCTTTACATTTAGGCAAGTTTGTACGACCCAATCCTACTTTGCATTTATAAGGATTTACTCAGTGTGGGGTTTCCGCATTTTGTTGTTGTAATTAATTCATCCTTATATGTGCAAAAGCACGTGGTGCACTATGCCTATTGCACAGTTTTATAATAGTACTATAGGAACTATATTGCACTATAAGAGTCCAACAGAAAAATTGATCATCATTATAGAGTCTTGACTTAAACTGTCCAATAATGATTCTATAAAGATAACGAATAATAAATAAAGACTTTTATAGCAGTTTGTTGGGATTACTATAGGAGCATAAACTGTCCTGTGTTTTATAGTATATCTATAGTATGATTAAAGGAAAATTGAGTCTTAACGCCTATAGAGGTGATAGAAAGTGCTCCAGAGAATGTCTAGGCGATGAATTATATCAAAGTTTACTCCTATAGCTATTTGACTTCCAGCAAGAATGGTTATATGAGCACTATAGCAACGAATGATTCTTCATTTCAGAAATAGGAAGCAAAATTGTTAGTTGGGATGTTTGTATTCTTTCTTCAAAAAATACTTATCCTTCACAAGGTATTCAAAAATTTGTATCACAATTTAATCACTATTCAATCACAATTAAATATAGAAATGCTTTCAAGAACCAATAAGATCAAATTTCAAATCAGAACTGACAATTGAATTGAATTTGAAAATTAACAAAAAGGACATATCGTCGCTTTTCCGGCAGACTGGCATAAGTCGAAATTTGTAAATTTTCAGGAGAGCCTTTTAAAGTTTTTTTTTATCATATTGAAGAAAAAAATTTCGTTGTTCATAAAAAATGAAACTCGAATGTTGAATACATGAAAAAATTGCATTTTTTGTTTGTAAAGTTTTATAGAAAACGAAATAGAAAATGACAGGGATGTTTGTGGAAATTGACAGCGGCGCTTTTTCATAACTCGGAAACTGGAAGAAGTAGGTTAATGACGATTACACAGAAAAATTGTGTGTTTTTCCCAGCTCAGTTCTGTTTTCTAAACTAAAAAACGACAAATTTCGGCTTATGCCACTCTGCCGGAAAAGCGACGATATGTATGTATGTAATATAATACATATAGCCATGCTTTTACTGAAACCACCGTTAAATCTGCCAACAAAACAACGTTTCCATATTGCAAAGCTTTTTGCCCAGTTTTCAGCTTGATAATTTTAATAGAATTGCTTTTATGCAAAAGAATAAGATTTTTAAAAATGAATGAAATTGAAATTCTTTTAGGAGTAAGAGATCAAAACAGAATGTCGTGTGATTTCTTAAGCAAATTATAAGTCATTGTAGTGGTTTCTTAAATAAATAAGTTTTTACATACAAAATATTTAAAACATTTTTAAGAAAAAAAATTGGTACGCCGACTTAAAAACCTTTTAGACTGTTTTAAGAAACTTTTATTTGTCAAGTTTAAGAAAAATCCAGCATTAGGTTTTTGAAATATTAAGTTTCGAAAAAAAATTGACTTTTCTTTTAAATCGGGTTGGGTACGAAATCCCGCATCACAAAATCCCGCCGTTTCAATACTAAATTGACAGCACGAATATGCAATTTTTAACTCGCTAAGATGCCTAGTTTAGCCAGAAATCACGTTTGAAAGTACCTTGGGTGGCAAATTTTTGTCATATTTTTTGATTTAAAATAATTATTTCATATTTAAAAAAAATGGGCAGACAAAAATGTCTGAAAAATCCAAATTTCTTCAAAATACAAATTGTGGAAAAAAAAATTGTTAAAAAAATATTTTTGACAAATTATCCAAAATTATTTTTGGCAAAAGTTCACAAATATTTTGGTCGAATGTTCAAAAATAATTGGCCAAAACATTGAAAATCATCTCTCTAAATATGGAGGAGGTTTACCTTCTCGGAGTTCTAACAAGAACCGAATTTTTACCATGCGGGGTACCATTAATAAACATTTTTCTGAACATTTTTTTTCACCCATTACCTAGCTTTACTAAATGAAATTTTTAGATATTTTTTTAAATCTGTCGAACAGTTTTGAAAAATATTTTATAAGATTTCGAAAAAAGTGGTATGGTAGGTACCGTTATTTTCGGTCTTACTAAAAAAGAAACAGAAAAAAACTGAGAAGGGAAAAATTTAACAATAATATCTACAAAGCTCAAAGAAAATCGGCCGAGCCGTTTAGGCTCCAGTCGAACAGACAATGCATAACTTGGCTTATAATACCTATACATAAGTCGCAAGTCAATACCTACCATAGAAAAATATTGCTTTAAAAATCAAAATTAACAAAAAACACAAATAGCTTTATTTTCAAGGCGGCAACCATAACTATAAGTTTATTTCCCATATACTCGTACCTACAAAACATCACCCTCAATATAAAAAAAATAATACACACAAGTCTTTTTTCTTTGTTCTTGTCTGCCCGCCCAATTTTGTTGTTGTCTTTTATCATTGTCTAGACAAATCTTCTGCCTGCAAGTTGTTTTCTGTTATCTATATATATAAAAATCAATGCCACTTTTCGTTGTGTTTCTATAACTCAAGAACGGGCTTACCTATCCAAACCAAATTTTATGGCTTTGTTTGGACTATTTAGTAGATGGTTTATGTGAAGTTTGCACAAAATCGGTCGAGTGGTTCTTCATTTGTCACATTTTTTGTAACAAATGAACTCAATAAATGTCGGATCATTTTGTTAGTGGGGATTTTGCTGTCAAATTGAAACTTATATTTTTAATTTGATTTATTCTTTTTTATATGGAGGAATAATGTCACAAGCCGGGCGAACAAATATAGGTCGGCGAACGCGTAATGCAAATGATGTGGCATTACTAAGTCGATCACAGACTGCAGATGAACGCGCACAAGCTAATGCATCACAGTAAACTAATGCACGAAATAGATCTGTTGACCCTCTACCTGTACTGAACCTTGCACGCCGATCACGAATACGTCGTGCTGCTCTTTTGGCTAAAATGATGCGTGCTGCTTTTAATTACAACAGTCCACATTGTGATGCGGCTAACTTTCCACGTGAAAAGCCCGGCATGTGTTGTGATAATGGCAAAGTGAGATTTCCAGCATTAGAAACTCCACCCAAACCATTGTATTCATTTATTTTTGGGACATCTGAAACGTCGAATCACTTTTTGATCCATATTCAACAACACAATTCGGCATTTCAAATGACCTCTTTTAGTGCTACTAAAATTATTAGAGATAATTATGCCGACGTTTAAGGTAAATACTTCAACAGGATTGTCCCATGTTTATATCAATCTGAATCATAAAGTATTCGATAGTTTTAAAAATTCTGATCCAACATCTACCTAAAATTGCATGTTACATGTTACAGATTCAGGGCCAGATTTATCATCAAGCTGGTTCGTTATTGCCATACTTCGACGCTGATCATCAATTTTTGCAAATTTATTTAATTGGTGATGAAAATCGTGAAATCGTGAATTGGATCAACGTTGTGCAATTGTTTCGAATACAAGACGAGAAATTATTCGTGAGCTACAAAGGTTTTTCCATCAGCATAACGCATTAGTTCAATTGTTCAAAACTGCTCTCGATCGTATGCCATCTGATAATCACAAAATCGTAATAAGGGCTGACAGAACACCTTTTGGAGAGAATGCAAGGCGATTCAATGCACCCACAATTGATGAGGTTGCAATTGTAATTCTTGGTGATCAGTTTCAATCCCGTGATATTGTACTTCATCGCAGAAATGAGCAATTGCAACATGTTTCGGAACTTCATCGTATATGACACAATCATGCAAGCCGTTTCCAATAATGCAGGTGGATTATATTTCTTGGATGCGCCAGGTGGTACAGGCAAAACGTTCGTTATGTCATTGATTTTAGCTATTCTAACCATTCGATCGGAACAGAAAATTGTATTGGCACTTGCATCTTCGGGAATTGCTGCTACATTATTAGAAGGTGGTCGGACTGCACTAAAATTGCCATTGAATGTACAGGTGATTGAAACTCCAACTTGCAATATTTCGAGAAATTCTGCTATGGCAAAAGTTCTGCGATTAACGCCAATTATTTTATGGGATGAGTGTACAACAGCGAATAAAAAATCACTAGAAGCATTTAATCGAACAATGCAAGATTTACGTGGTAATCAACAGTGTTATGAATCAAGATGAGGCAATGAATTATCCAATTGAATTTTTAAATTCATTGGAACTAGCTGGTATGCCACCGCATTGCTTGAATTTGAAATTTGGTTCTTTGATCATATTATTGCGAAATATTAATCCACCAAAACTGTGTAATGGCACCAGATCACAATGGCACAATGGCACAAGGATCAAGGGCAAACACTTCACGTTTGTGGTGTGAATTTGGAGGAATCATGTTTTTCACATGGTCAACTTTATGTTGCCTGTTCCAGAGTCGGTACCCCCAGCCGTTTGTTTATTCATGCCCAAAATGGAAAAACAAAGATTATTGTTTATCCAAACGTTTTGGATTAAGTTTTAAAATAGCTAGCAATTAATAAAATATTTTTTTGTTTGAATAAATGAATTTGATGTTGCAATTCATTTTTTTTTATTATTTCACTTTATACGTAGCGAAGCACGTACCGGGCCGCTAGTATTGTATACAATGGAAAAAACTTTTCTACTCTGTCATAATTTGTTCTTCTACATTTTCACTCAACGATAGAAACATTGTATATAAACTTATAAAGTGACATTCCATCTTTGTATATACAAAGATTCCATTACTTGTCAGCGTGCCAGGTTGCGCTTCGATCGAATTGCCTCATGAGAATACTATAAAGTTTATATACAAAGCTGCGTGTACATGTAAGTTTGTGCCCCCGTTGATTTGTTTTAAAGGTGTGTCCACACCAAAGAAACATTTCAGGAAACATTTATTACACTTTTTATTCGCGAATAATTAATCAAAAGAACAATAAAAAGAAAACGAAATGACCTTTCGCGACGACGACAACGATCTCGTACTTTTAGGGAGAGAGTATATAGCCGAACTGTCAGTCGAGTCGGCGAAGTAGGGCGAATTAAAAAGTGTAACAGCAGCAGTGTTGCCACCACAGCTAGCTCAATGGGGGTGGGTTCACCAATTAATTTAATTGTGGGGAATTAAGTTATTTGGGTTTCGATGGAATAATCAATTGAATTAATATAAATATATAAATTACAGGTCCGTATACACGGTTGGAAATAAATAAAAGGGCGCCAGCAATTTTTTTATGAATTAAGGAAATTGCAAACCTTTGAAGCGGAAACCGACGATGCAAAAATTATTATGAAGAAAATAATAACACGAAGTTTTAATCCCAAATAGGGAGTTGAAAAAAAGTTATATTTAATTTTTAACAGTTTGGGAAACCTTTAAATATACGGAAAAAACCCAAAATCTTTTCATACAATAGAAATGGAACAAAGTAAAAAAAAATACGTAAGATGAACCGCTAACGCTCGGTCCCGAATTATTTAAACGGAAAATTTTAACGAAACGGGGCGCGAGTTCCGCAATTTCGGAAATGAACGGGGGCAAAAGCCAAACGATTTTTCTTTTGCAACAAAAATGCACTTTACACGCAAAAAAAAATTTGTAGGTACCAAAAAATTTAACCACCAAACAATTTTCAATATACTTAGCTTTTTTTTTTGTCTATTTCTCCTTCCTTTAAACAAAGTGAAATCCCCTCCACTAATTTTTCCTCAATCCAGATTTTGTATCCTCCTTTTTTTTTGACTCAAAGTTTCCAGAATGATCTAAAAAAAAATCCTCTTCCTTTTCCCAAAATTTTCCTTTTTTTATATATATATCTTCGCTTTTTTTTTCCAACTAATCGGTAATGAACTCTGCTCTCTAACTTTATCAAAACCAAAGTGAACTTCCAGACACTTTTTCGTGCCTGGATGATCTCTTATTTTTCAGCGACCCCAGTGCTTTCGGCCAATGAGCGACCGTGGGTTTCGGTCACGTCATCTTTCAGCAACACTCAGCATATTTGCGTGAGTGAGCCAAACGTAGTTGAAACCCAGCGGCCTTCCTACTCGCACTTTAAAAACCCACAATTTTTGCCAGTCATCATGGAATTCGCCGACCCTTGGTTTTCAATCCAGGAGTGGCGAATCCGATGAACGCATTCAGCTGTCTGACCGATTTTTTTTTCTACAAACTAAAAAAAGAAAACTTTCGGAATTAAACGAGGATTTTCACAAGTGCCGTGCATTTTCCCCCTCGAGTTTGGATTTAGATAGTTGTTTGGGGAAACTTAGTGGAGGATTATCTCAAAACTAAAATGAGGAAGGCGAGATAGGCAATAATATGTTATTTCGCGAATACTCTACTTCGTTTGACTTTTGTGCAGATTTGGGGGACACCTAAAGGGACTTGCCGTTAGCGTTCCATCTTTTACAACCAATAACACAATTAGGGTGGGCGTTTAGCCATTATGTAAGCAAATATCATCCAGTATGTTGCAATCCACTCTCGTTTTCATTTCTATTGGGATCAGATCTAGGTTGTTGAACGTCGGTCGATTTCTTATCCACGTTAAGGCTGTGACCACTTTAAGGGCCACTA
Organism: Chrysotoxum bicinctum; assembly: GCA_911387755.1. Taxonomy (NCBI): domain Eukaryota; kingdom Metazoa; phylum Arthropoda; class Insecta; order Diptera; family Syrphidae; genus Chrysotoxum; species Chrysotoxum bicinctum. The sequence continues at coordinate 5,830,079 of OU426991.1, forward strand.
AGTGTCATCCATCTTGTTTCTTCAAAGTACTGAGAGAGTGTACCAATGGCTGATGGACCATGGTTGCCCTACTCTCTCCCAGTATTTTGAAGGAAACACCTGTATGAAAAGAATAAAAAGGTGGGAACAAGGATTGGGAATGCCATAAAGAATAGTTTTTGTCACGGCGATTTCTCACCATGACAAACTCCACCCTTTCCTCCCTGGAAATGATTTCACTTTTGGTAAAAGTAAACCATTTCCTGTGGAACAGCTGGGTAAGGAAAAAGGAAGAAAAACCATCAGACCAAATATGGTAGTCTATTCAAAAAGGGATACGCAAGCAAGAAAAAAATCAAAAGTTAAAAAAAAATTACTTTACTTGGGACTTTAGACTCAATCATTTTCGGATGAATTATTAAAAGGTTTTAGATCTTTAGTGTGCCAAGTGCCACGAACTTTTCCATTTTCGTCTTCTAGGACATAAGTCCAAGGAGACAGTCTTTTTCGAATTTTGAATGGCCCTATGTACTTAGGGGCCAATTTAGCTGCATAGTAATTAGCGGCGTCTGACAAAACAAAGTTTCTTCTCCATACAATATCATTCGTAAAGTATTGTACGTCTCTCCTCCTGAGGTTGTAAGTTTCCGCTGACTTTTTTGTCGCAACCTGAATTTTCTTAGCTATATCTGCTCTAAGTCTCCTAAACCTTTCACCTATATTTTCAGTTAAGTTACTTCTATCCGTGTCAATTATGTGGTCACTGGGGAGTACATCCTCTCTCCCACTTGTTGACATCTCCTTCCCAAAGTTTGCGTAATATGGGGTTACGCCTAAAACCTCATGCTGAGATGTCCGAATAGCACAAGCAACTTTGGCTAGTTGAGCATCCCAAATACGGTGGTTCTCAGAAACATAAGCCCTCAACGTAGTTTTGATTATCTGATTTATTCTCTCAGCCGGGTTGGCCTGTGGGTGGTAATGGGGGGTAAATCTAATTTTTGAAGAGTATTCTTCACATAATGCCTTCAGCTCTCTACTACGGAATTGAGGACCATTGTCACAAATGACGATCTTTGGGACTCCAAAAAGAAGGAAGACGTTGTCCTCCAATTCCTTGCATATCGATCTTGCTGTTGCGTATCTCAACGGAAATAAAAGTGGGAATTTTGTCAGATAATCAACAACCGTGAGTATAAAAATGAATCCCTTACTAGACTTGGGTAAAGGACCCACCAGATCTATGCTAATCATCTCCCATGGTGAAGAAACCCCTATCCTCTCTGTCATAAGACCGGCTGGTTTATCGTTTACTGGTTTCACTGATTGACAAGTGCTACATCTCCTAACGTACTTAGTAACATCTCCTCTCATCTTCGGCCAATAGTATTTAGATCCTACCCTAGCGAACGTCTTTCTTACTCCCATATGTCCGGCCAATGGACTATCATGACACTCCTTGAGTATAGTTAACCTATCTTTCCTACCTATAACTAACTTCCATTCCTCATTATTCTCATGAACTATTAAGTGATTTGATTTAACATACTTAAACAGGCGACCGTTCTCGACCCTCCATGCTGGATAAGCTAATGGGTTCGACTCAACACTTGAAATCATTTTTCCCACCCAAGGGTCCATATCCTCTTCCGAAATCTCGGCCAACACCGGAACTCCTCGAGACAACATGTCAGGTACGACATGATCTTTCCCTTTGCGATGAATGATCTCATAATCAAATTGTTGTAACCTAACAGCCCAGCGAGCTAACCTACCCTGTGGGTCTTTGAGGTTACTCAACCAGATTAACGAGTAGTGATCGGTTACGACTGTAAATCGAACACCTTCGATGTACGGTCGTAACTTCTCAACTGCCCACAGGACGGCTAAACATTCCTTTTCCGTCGTCGAATAGTTCCTTTCTGACCTATTCAACGACCTGCTTAAATAGCAAATCACTTTTTCTCCATCATCAAAGTTTTGAGATAGAACAGCACCAATGCCAAAATCAGATGCGTCTGTCTGTACTACAAAAGGCAGCTTATAATCGGGGCAAGTTAAAATTGGTACGGTAATGAGGCACTCTTTCGATCTCCTAAAACTATCCTCACATTCGGGTGTCCAGATAAATCTTTTGGATTTTTTGAGTAAATCCGTTAAAGGCCTAACTAAACTAGCAAAGTTTGGTACGAAGCGTCTATACCATGAGACAGTTCCTATAAAGCTCCTAACCTCCTTAACATTTTTTGGTGCGGGTATATTGACCATGCTCTCTACTTTTTCCGGATCCACATGTAATCCGTTCCTATCTACTACATATCCTAAGAACTTAAGTGATGGTCTACAAAAGTGACATTTGTCACGCCCTACTTTTAATCCTACCTCTTGTAATCTTTGTAAAACTTCTCTAAGTATCTCTAAGTTGCTTTTCAAAAGTGTCTGAGATGATAATTATATCATCCAGATAAACGAAGACGTAAGGTTCAAGCTCAGGACCTAATACACTATCTATGAATCTCTGCCAAGTGGCAGGTGCGTTATGCAAGCCAAAAGGCATACGCTTGAATTGAAAAAGACCCCTATTTGGTACTGTAAAGGCCGTAAACTTCTTAGATTCCTCTGCCATAGGAATCTGCCAGTAGGCCGACTTGACGTCCAAAGATGTCAAAAATTTTGCGTTCCTAAGCTTATCTAATATTGATGAAATTATCGGTAACGGGTAAGCATCTCTTTCCGTTACTTGATTCAATTTACGGTAATCTACACAAAACCTAAAGGTACTATCTTTTTTTTTAATCAAAACAATTGGGGAGGCCCAAGGACTATTTGATTTTTCAATAACGTCGTCATCTAACATTTCCTTAAGGGATTTGTCGATGTGAATCTGCATCGCAGGCGAAACCGGATAGTATCTTTGCTTAATGGGGTCCGATGAAGTCCTAATTACATGTTCTACTTCACTTGTTTTCCCTAAACCCTCAGGTATATCTCTAAACAAATCATCGATTAGATTACTTAGTTTCCCTTTCTGCTCATTGTTCAAATCCGATTCTTCTATAATCAATGTAATTCCGACCGAAGCCACCATCTCTTGGTTTGAAAAGCTCCACATGCGAGATCGAAGATCCGGAACGATTCCCGATTGTGCCCAAAAGTCAGCACCTAATATCATCGCATGTGGAAGTGAGGGAATGACTAAGCATTCAATCAGAATTAACCTGTTTTCGATAACTATTGGTACATTTACCACACCCAAAACTCCTATCCCCGCACCATCTGCTAAACAAACCTGCCTAACCTCACTTATCTCTAAATGTAAACCTAAGTCTTTTACAATTTTCCATCCGTCCCTACAAATTATTGTTCGCGACGCTCCTGAATCTAACAATCCTAAAATCTTCACTCCATAGATATTGATCCCTAAATATGGCCGTCTATCATCCCCACTTGTCTCTAATGTGAAACCTAATCGTACTGTATCCACCAGCTGGTCGTCAGCAGGCGACCTCTCTAAATCCGTCGGCGCTCTTGCCCTGCTGGCCCAAGAGTCCGCTGCCCGTTTCCCGAGCATCGACGACATTCACGACGTGTTGTACCTGTGGCCCCACATCCAAAACAACGCCTAGGAGCGGAACAGGTATTAGAAAAATGGCCTTCCCGATTGCAATTGAAGCAGCGAACGATCCTATTAGGCGGCGGGCCATGATTAGCAGCGACTGTTGCTGTTACTTCCCGAACTGAAGCAACATAGGCAACATCAGGTTCTAAAGCTTGTCTTGAACGATTGTTAGGAGGAGGGACGAATGCTTCTACATTGGTCCGAATTGTTTCCAGTTTTCTTCCTAACGCGACCAGTTCGTTAACCGATTTTATATCGGCCAACCCAAGCTGCGTTTGGTAGAAAGGCGCAATATTTTTTTGTAAAATAGCTAGTTTCCTTCTTTCTGACAAGGGTTCCGAAAGTCTCTTGAATAGGGTTTGCATCAGCGCAATATACATTCCCATAGACTCATCCTTTCCTTGAGTACGTCGCCTAATTTCGTCGAGCAGAAGATCATCGTAATTGGATGGTAGAAACTCCAATTTCAATTCTCTAACAAGTTCCTGCCAAGTACAAATTGAGTCCCTAATTGCTCTAAACCATAGAAGTGCCTTCCCAATGAAAAGATCGACAGCTGATTTGAAAAGTCGCGCCTCCGAAACGTTCCTTGATTCCCTTAATTCCTGAACTCTTTCTAGGAATGAATTCACCGATGAGCCACATCGCTCACCGGAGAACTTCACACCCCACTTTTCAATTTTTTCAGTACGCTCAGAGTGCCGGTCACAGGCTTCGACTGGTTTCTCAACAGCTTCCACCTGCCGTTGACACTCAGAACTCGCATTGTTTCCAGATCCAGTTAGCAACGCTACCAAGACTGGTGATGACGCAGAATGTGTTTCTTTTTCATTTTCCTTTTCAATTCTTTCTTCCTCTTGCCAAAAGCAACAAAACCTCTCCCCGCAAATCAGCCATTTCATTTACCTCATCAGCTGATTCAGCCTTTGCTCTACCAATCCTACCAATTGTCCATTCTATTTTTGTCCTAATCTTTAAAAACTCCATAGACTTAGGATTTTTCGGAGGTTCCTTCAAAAGGTTCTTAATGTCCACTATTTTTGTCCTAATTGCTTTTAAATCCTCATCGTATGAAAACGGATACTTATAAGATTCAGTCCCAATTGTATGGTTAAGCTCTAACGTCAGTGATGCTCTAAGAGTCCTCCTCATATCATCGACCGAACCTTCCTTAAGTCCACGAGCCTTAATCTCGTATGCGAGTTCATCTTTCGAAAGTCGATAAATATTCATCTCGAGGTTTTTCCAATATCAAAAGAAAGTAAAAACGATGACAAGCTAAAGGAATAATAACCAAAAGACTCACAAAAAAAACAAGGTAGAATTTCGAAAGAAAGTCAAAACAAGAGTCCAAAAAAAACTCAATAATCGAGATAAAAAAAATTGAATTTCAACTTTTCAACTCACAATTCTAACAAAATATCACACAAAAAAAATATTATTGTAAAGTAAAATAAAACAATCAGATACAAAATTAAAACTTGGTATGGTCACCCCAAGAGTATAGTCACACCGAAGTTTAGGCCAAGAAACTTTTATCCACAAAATATTTCCCACTGCACCAAAAAATTCGACGCGGTCAAAAATCTCACAACAGCAACTCCGCTTTAAAAGGAAGAATCCTTTCAATTTTCCAATTTTACGGGCCTACACCAAGCCAAAAGTAATTACGAAACAGCAATACTAACTAAATCTAAAATGAGCAATATTCACAATCTCTTTTCCACAAAATTTATTTTTTTTTTTTGACTCGAAAACCCAACCAAAATGTATTAAAATCAAATGTCACAAATTCAGAATAAACAATCTTTTTTTTTTTTTTTTTTTTTAATTATTTTAAAACTAGGCAAACTAGATGAAAACACTCGAAAAAACAACAAGAATTAAATCCACTTTTCGTAAGAACAATAATAGAAACACCCTCTACTTTTTTTTTGTAAAACCACTTCACTAAATCGCAGCAAAAAAAATATATATTTCTCACAATGATAATAAAACAAACAGAATCAAAACTCGAAAGGAAATTCTAAATCAAAATATAGGCCAAAAAAGCAACGACAGATTCGCACCGAGACAGATTTTTAAAAAGGGTAGGTAAGTATGTATTTATATGTATATATATATATATATATATGTATATGGATGAATATCAATATATATACATATATGAAATTAAAACAAATTATGATTCTATCTTTTTTGTTAACGTATGAAATTTGGCGTTCAATAAAAAAAAATATAAAAACAACAACTTACTTTCAATCCACACTGTTTTTTTTCCAAGTTTGTTTGTTCGTTTATATGTATGTATGTACTGATGTATATGGGTAATCCAAAGATAATCACCAACCAACGGAAGCAACGGATTCAACGGGACTTGAAAGAACTGCACCAAATTTTATTCAATTTAATTAATTACCACCAGATAAAACGAATTAATCTTCAAAAGGATTAATAGGGTAGATCATGAAATAAAATAGGAAAACAAGAAAAGTAAAAATATTACCACAGATTAATCAAAAATTTAAACTTCCCTAAACACAACGAGAATAACACCACAAGCACAGTCACTAGACAATCAATCAATTTTTTTGATGGTTATGGATTTTTTGTTTGTTTCACCGCGCAGAATCGATTAAGTTGTTTGTCACTTGTATAAATCGAAAAGCCCTACGTTGGGCGCCAATTATTACACTTTTTATTCGCGAATAATTAATCAAAAGAACAATAAAAAGAAAACGAAATGACCTTTCGCGACGACGACAACGATCTCGTACTTTTAGGGAGAGAGTATATAGCCGAACTGTCAGTCGAGTCGGCGAAGTAGGGCGAATTAAAAAGTGTAACAGCAGCAGCGTTGCCACCACAGCTAGCTCAATGGGGGTGGGTTCACCAATTAATTTAATTGTGGGGAATTAAGTTATTTGGGTTTCGATCGAATAATCAATTGAATTAATATAAATATATAAATTACAGGTCCGTATACACGGTTGGAAATAAATAAAAGGGCGCCAGCAATTTTTTTATGAATTAAGGAAATTGCAAACCTTTGAAGCGGAAACCGACGATGCAAAAATTATTATGAAGAAAATAATAACACGAAGTTTTAATCCCAAATAGGGAGTTGAAAAAAAAGTTATATTTAATTTTTAACAGTTTGGGAAACCTTTAAATATAGGGAAAAAACCCAAAATCTTTTCATACAATAGAAATGGAACAAAGTAAAAAAAAAATACGTAAGATGAACCGCTAACGCTCGGTCCCGAATTATTTAAACGGAAAATTTTAACGAAACGGGGCGCGAGTTCCGCAATTTCGGAAATGAACGGGGGCAAAAGCCAAACGATTTTTCTTTTGCAACAAAAATGCACTTTACACGCAAAAAAAAATTTGTAGGTACCAAAAAATTTAACCACCAAACAATTTTCAATATACTTAGCTTTTTTTTTTGTCTATTTCTCCTTCCTTTAAACTAATTTTTCCTCAATCCAGATTTTGTATCCTCCTTTTTTTTTTTTTGACTCAAAGTTTCCAGAATGATCTCAAAAAAAAATCCTCTTCCTTTTCCCAAAATTTTCCTTTTTTTATATATATATCTTCGCTTTTTTTTTCCAACTAATCGGTAATGAACTCTGCTCTCTAACTTTATCAAAACCAAAGTGAACTTCCAGACACTTTTTCGTGCCTGGATGATCTCTTATTTTTCAGCGACCCCAGTGCTTTCGGCCAATGAGCGACCGTGGGTTTCGGTCACGTCATCTTTCAGCAACACTTAGCATATTTGCGTGAGTGAGCCAAACGTAGTTGAAACCCAGCGGCCTTCCTACTCGCACTTTAAAAACCCACAATTTTTGCCAGTCATCATGGAATTCGCCGACCCTTGGTTTTCAATCCAGGAGTGGCGAATCCGATGAACGCATTCAGCTGTCTGACCGATTTTTTTTTCTACAAACTAAAAAAAGAAAACTTTCGGAATTAAACGAGGATTTTCACAAGTGCCGTGCATTTTCCCCCTCGAGTTTGGATTTAGATAGTTGTTTGGGGAAACTTAATGGAGGATTATCTCAAAACTAAAATGAGGAAGGCGAGATAGGCAATAATATGTTATTTCGCGAATACTCTACTTCGTTTGACTTTTGTGCAGATTTGGGGGACACCTAAAGGGACTTGCCGTTAGCGTTCCATCTTTTACAACCAATAACACAATTAGGGTGGGCGTTTAGCCATTATGTAAGCAAATATCATCCAGTATGTTGCAATCCTCTCTCGTTTTCATTTCTATTGGGATCAGATCTAGGTTGTTGAACGTCGGTCGATTTCTTATCCACGTTAAGGCTGTGACCACTTTAAGGGCCACTAAGTGTCATCCATCTTGTTTCTTCAAAGTACTGAGAGAGTGTACCAATGGCTGATGGACCATGGTTGCCCTACTCTCTCCCAGTATTTTGAAGGAAACACCTGTATGAAAAGAATAAAAAGGTGGGAACAAGGATTGGGAATGCCATAAAGAATAGTTTTTGTCACGGCGATTTCTCACCGTGACACATTGTTTAAAAAATGTTTCGCATTTGTTTAAAAACCATTTCAGAAACACTGCAGAAACATTTCAGAAATTTTTCTGATTTGTTTTTTTTTTGTGTAGACGCTTTGAAAAATATTTCTGAAATGTTGCTTTGTTTCCCATTGTTTCCAAATTGAGTAGGCTGTAATTTTTTTTCTCACCTGTGTTGCACTTTAATCGCGTGAATTTTGTTCCTACTTCATCTATATCAAAATTTATATTTTCGCCAATATCTGATATACCATAGCATAGGCTTTTTTATTTAATTTTTAAAAATTTCGTCAACAAATCTTTCTTCATTTCATACACTTTTATCAATTGGATAACATTATCGTTGCTCCACACTTTTCGCGAAATTTTATATTTATATTAATAACCACTCTCACGCACTTTCTCCCTATGTAAATGCTTGGGAAACAAATAAAGTTTCCCATTCGGAAAGAGAAACATTTCAGAAATGTTTCACGAGCGTCCAGACCAAAGAAAACATTTCAGAAACATTTAAGAAACATTTCAGAAACATTTCAGAAATGTTTCTCTGTTTCTGAAATGATTTTTAAATGTTTCTGAAATGTTTCAAAAATGTTTCTTTGGTCTGGACACACCGTAAGAATGTTTATAATCCGAGCATCGCTTGCCCACTGAAGCCACATTTTAGGAAATGAATAGAGAAGAAAAAAGTCTACAATATTACAAACTTGAGTTAATTTTGCTAACCATCTTATAGTACGTCCTCGTCATAACGGCTAAAAATCGCAATGTGAAATATCTTCGTTTAAAAGCAATAAAAATATGGAAAGTCATAGTATTTATACTATTTTTTTATTAAGTATTTGCCTAGATATGCATACAATTGAAAATGAGCTATAACATTTTAATGTCATAAATAATACTTATATATAAATGTATAAATATATTAGTTTTTAAAATACTAAAATGAAAATAATATGTCAATTGTTAAAAGAATAATGTATTCATTATAAATCTATAATTTTATATAATTCTAAGTGCAAATTCTCCCTAATTTCATTTACAAAAACTTAATCATGTTTCCCTTTTGACAGATTTTAGAAATTTTTCTATACCTATTTATTTTATCATGATATTTTTAATAACAAATTTTGAATTCAGAGAAAAATTAATTATTGTTAAACGTCAATTTAATATTAAGACTTTGAGATTTATTAAAAATAATATCGTGGTTACTAATTTTTTTTATACTGAGTTTTACTTGTTAGGAAGTTTTCACTTACCAGAAATGGAAAAAGATTAGACTTGAGTTTATAATTTAGAAAAACAGAAACAATAGCTTTCTTTGAATTTGGATTTTATTATAAAATATGGATTAATAAAATCTGGTTTTATTAAAGTGCTTATATCGTCATCTTTAAATAAAACTGCCTTAATTCATGTTTTTTTTCGAAGCAGAGTGAGCGCTCGTAAATGTAGGCATATTTAAATTCCGTAAAAGGCCCACAAGTCTTATGCATCTAGATTCAAAAAAAGCTCATTAATTCAAAAATTCTTTGCCTGTCAAACCCAAATTTTGGGCCGAAATGCTTGATTTTAAATTTTCGAAATGTGTACTTTCTGTTTCATTTTAATGATAAAAACTGAGTTTAGTCGTTTCGTTCCTTGAAAAACAGGTGGTACAATCGTATTCTATGGTACAGATACAAAAAGTAAGTAAGAGGTTTCTTTTTTATTCATCAACCATTTTAATTACATATGTCAGATAAAATATTTTACTTAATAACAGTTTATTTTGACAGCAGATTTTAGTAACAGATAACAGAAATAAAATTCTGTAGAGAAGACTCTTGTTCTTCCTTTTTGTCTGTCTCTTTCTGTTGTATTGTCTAAGCCGATGGCCTCCGTTGCCAGTGCTTTAAGTGTCTCTACTTCGTAAATTTATCTACGGAATAGTGTAATATATAATGTAATGTAAAATTCTGTAAAATCCAAGCTTTGTTTGACAACTATCCAAATGTAGTTGATATTCATTTCTGGAATTTTGTGAAACAATAATTATTTTAGTTCGTTGATCTTCGTTTTCTGACATTTGCTTTAGTATTGCTATATAATGCAAAAAATCAATTTTGCAATTAAACTAGACCCGTCACTCTAGATTGTGAATATCCCTTATTATATCTATTTAACTAACTTTAGTAGGCATCCGCAAACATAAGCTATTGTCGAAAAGGTAAAGAAATTAACTTAAGTTTGCAAAATTAATTATTGACTTACGCTCGTGTAAGCAAACTTTTAAAAACTACTTCCCAGTTTCCTCCCTCTTCGGTTTTTGTCTTTTGTTGTTGTAAAGATACAAGAAGATAGATATCACATCCATGTTCAGGATTCTTAAATTGGTCGCATTCGGGTACGTATCCAAAGGTATCCGGATTTGTTGGTGTTGTTGTAATCCCATAGGAAAAAACAACTGATTAACGAAGCAGCTGATGTCAAGCAGAAATCTAAAGCTATCCAAAAATTTTTGGTATACTTAACTATCCAAGGCGAATTTTGAAGAACAGCTGACATTTCAGCTGATTTATTTTCTTTTGTGTCGAGTACAGGGTTGGTCGAACTGTAACTTTTTAACATTTGGTACGTCTAGTACTAGTTTACTAATTGAGAAAAGTAAAGTTTGTTGCATTAAAGATCTCATTCGGATCCTACTGCAAAGCTTTTATTCTTTGAACTTCAGACTGTTTCTTGATATAGGAGGTATTAAACTCAAATTCTTTTAGGGTTTTCATAGAAATATGAAATAATCTTAACTCTTAAACATGACTTGTTATGGGAATATATGGACATATTTAGAGCTGAGTTTTCAGAAAAGGATTCTTTTAAGACTATAAGCTTATATAATCTTATTGCAAGAAGAGAAAATAGTTTAGCTATAAGATTTAAATAGATTTAAGTAGTTTTAAGCTGCAAAAGTGTTTACCTCTTAAAATAAAAATGTTATGAAACCCAGTTCAGTTTCATAACAAGATATTAATACTTAGGTATAACAATGGGATATAAGGCTAGCCGCGCACTAGCAATTTTTAGTTGCGAAACTGCTTGGTTCGAGCAACTAAAAAGTTTGTATTGTGACACAAACTAAACGATTGCCTAAAATAAGTTCGCCATTTTATTGAACATATAATTATCTGCAAATTCACGGACATTCAACCAAACAGTTCATCTGTTTTCTATAAGTAACCAAACAGTTTCGCAACTAAAAATTGCTAGTGCGCGGCTAGCCTAAGAGTGTTGTATGGCAGTTTTTTTTTGTCTGATTTCAAGAGTTTAGCTCTGGAGAGTATGTTAGTTGGGCTTATTCAAAAAGCTACATAATTATTGGGCTGAAGGTGGATTTACTCCAATTAAAATGGAAAATGATCGTACTGGAGCTCTCTTCGACAAGTGTGTTGCGCTCCTTAAAAATAAACAGTTTCAATATAATTACCAGTTCTTGGTTTTTATTATTTTTAAAAAGTTTTTTTGGTAATATTTATATGTACGTACCTTGAAACGACAGCGTCTGCTTACCAAATGCGAACAAGCACTAAAAGAAATCGTAGCTTAACTCTGTCGGCTAAAAGCTCACCTCTAATTAAAATCACAAAAAAAAGAAACCTCGTTGGCGTGAGATAAGTTGTGGTTAAAAAATCTGCCCTTTTAAATTTACCTTTCCTCATTGCAGGAATAAATTATCAAAAATTTGAACTAAAAACTTAATAGAGACATTGTCAGTTGTACATATTTATAAGGGCTATACCATATTATATTCTTAAATATTTAATGAATTATTATAATACAAAAAAATTCATAGGATTTGTAATCCAGTATACATACATATGTATAATATTAATTGTTTGTTTTGCGGATTAGCAAATGGTCTCTTGGTGCAACTAAATCGTCGCAACATACCTTGTACAGTAAATTCAACATTAAAAAATATCTTTAAATCATGTGTTCATAATCCAAATCCTTTGATTATGCCAAAGAAAATTGTTTGTCTCCAAAAATAAACTTCCCATCTATCATGTATAATTCCTACAATTCCTCATCCTTATGATAAATGAAACATTTTCAGTTTTTGTACAAACCTTCATAAGATCATAAATGTGCAAAATTGTTTGGTTTCCATTATTCTATTTTTTTTATGAATTAACTACGTATGTAGCAGACGTAACAAATTGTAGTAAATTAGGCATGTAGTTGAATCGGCCAACCCTGGACGATTCACGTCTTTTTTTTGACTTTGACAGTAAATGGTACCTATCCGGTTTTGATCGTTCGCCAACGTATCGGATACTAAAGTATCTTAGATACCCTATCGGTCTACGAAGTGAACGCGGCCATTGATTCACACTTAAGCTCAAAGCAGATGTGAATGCTCTGAATTCTAATGCGAGAAACAGATTAACACAGCAACTTCAACAGCAACGAAAACTTCAACGTCAAAAGTCTCGTGAAATAGATTAGATACAACTTGAACAGCGTTTTTGACAGCATATAATAAAAAAAATCTGATAAATAAAAGCATTTATTACATTGCAAACACAAAAAATAATTTTGGCCACGTTCTTAGGATTTTCCGCCGTTCGCTCCTCTTCTTGTGAGCAATATAAAAATTATGTACAATGCACGCACACAGAAATGATTGACAGTTGAAAATCAGTAAATTTAGGCGCTCTGTAAGTCGTAATGATCCCTAATTTTATTTTTAACAGCATGATTATTGTAAAAAATAAAAATACTTTCGTGTCATTTTGAAAGGATTAAGCAATGGTGAAAAATAATTGTATAATTTGCTGGGTTCTGCCAATGTTCATCTTCTTTTCAATTTTATCGATCATTTTAACATGACCACGAGAAAGAATCTAGTAAGAAGTGTAGTCGGCCTTAAAGTTAAAATTTTTGGTTTTATGAAAGAAAAAATAGAATGCTCAAACTAATGTTTTTTTTTTCTTTTTTAATTCATATACTACGTGCTTAAATAAAAATTAAAAACATTCCTTTTATTTTTGAACCGCAACTTTTCCACCAAAGGCCCATAATGCGCATAAGCTAGCATATGCTTCTTTCTCTTTCGTAACTTCACGCCCACGCTGTGTTAAAACATTTAAAGGGTAATGATATTCCCTTGAGCGTGAGTTGATTATAAGAAAAAAAAAAATATGCGTGCATAATTGAACGAGTGAATGACCACAAACCCTTATCAATAACAACAATGGCGTCTAACTGCGATTCGTTAAGTTTCGTTCAAATTAAGCAAGTGCGATCTCAGTCGCTCGACACAACATAAGGCGTTTTTCTTTTTTAGCTCCGAGCGGGGCACTGAACTGTCAAAAAAAGAACTATGTTACTTTTTTAACCCAGAGCGCCCTAGGCGCTCAACTTGCATTTCTTTTTTAGCTCAGAGCTCGAACGGGGTTCGCTCGATGAGCTCGATAATAAATGACCGAGCAGACCGAGCAAAAAGCTGAGCGCGGCTAACTTCATTAAATTTTTTGGAAGGGATGATAGTAAAAGAAAAAAAAGAAATACAAAATCAAAACAAATGGAAATGGCGGGTGAAGCTGGTTGCTCTCCCAGTGAAGGTAAGGAAAAATAAATATAATTATGAGCGAGTTTTGCTCAAAGTTTTCATCATCATCATCATCAAAACCAAAAAACAAATTAAACGCTTCCCTTAAAATAATTGCTTTTTCCATTTTCATTAATTAGAAATTAATTAAAAACAAGTTTTCAAGAATATGAAAACACAAATTTCACAAACACAGCTGAGAATTTTGACAGTTTATTTGAAAAATGATACAATGACAATTCAGTGCTTAGATGTGTTTCTTAAATAGCTCGGAGCGCTCAGGTCACGCTCGGTTCGGAGCGAGCTCTAAGCGCTCAGGCCCCGCTCTGTGCCATGCTCGGGGCTAAAAAAGAAAAACGCCTATAGCTGAAGTTTTCGAATGCAGAAAAAACACGGAAGATCTTATGCGAGAAACAGATTGGCACAGGAATTTCAACAGCAACTTTGACAATCACGTCACTCTTTTTAGAGCCACTGGTTTTAAATGGCTTTGATTACATTAACACAGCAACTTCGACATCGAAATCGACATCAACGTTAGACCTAAAACCTAAATTCGATGTCGCTGTGCAAATGCTACCAACTTTTAAGTCGAAATTTGTCAGTATTATCAACACTCAAATCAAAGTGTGACAAACATCTTATTTTGGTTTTGACAATGGAAGACTTACTAAAAACAAATTAATTTTAGTACGACAAATTGCGCAGGTCGTATACATTGACGCAATTCATGTTAATTGTTATCATATTATGTACAGCAAAATCATTTCGCATTTGAAACTACCATATTCTGATTATATCGTCGGTATGCTGCAAAAAGATCTCAAGTAACATAATTGTGTTTCTGAGTTATTGAAGATTTAAAGTTTATGGCTCCTGGAAAAATCATTAAGTAGTTTCGATTTAAAAAACTATATTTAAATCTGATAGTTAAACCATTTATAAATAAGATGGAAACAAAAAATTGTATTCAATTTAATTTATTCAACTTCTTTTTATACAAAAATAAAATGAATCTTGGACATAGGCTTTTTTTGCATGAAATTTTTTTTGTTTCATGGACATGGGTTTTTTTTGGATGAAAATATTTGTTTGTTATTTTTATTTTAAATTTATTAATCTTGCTCTGATTCGGTATCATCATTTATATCGGGTTCTGGGGCCTTATTTCTGGTGGTTTGTTTGTTTTCAAACTTTTGTACCAGTGATGAAATTCGTTCGGAATGGCTTCTGACTTGCAGAGATTAAGTAAATCTTTTTTCTTTTCGATACTTATAGGAAGGCTGCTTTTATACACTTTTTCGATATTAACCTCTTTTAAATCTATGGGCCGGCCTTTACCAAAAACACGTATTTCCCTATAGGTTTCATTGTGGTCGTATTTGTACTCTATAACACTAGGTTTTATCTTTTGGTACCTAAAAGATTTTTCTTTCAACCAGTTCACCTTATCTCCGTTTTCGTCCAAATGTTTGTTTTTTTATAATCTCCGAGGTTGAGAAGGCTATAGGCCGGCTTAAACAGAACAAAGCCCCGGGAGCCGATGGCATACCAGCCGAATTATTCTATCACGGCGGGCCAGCCGTACGTCAAGCAATTCATGATATTATAGTACACGTATGGGAGCAGGAAGAAATGCCAGAAGACTGGCGAAAAGGCATAATATATGCCCCATACATAAGAAGGGAGATGTCACAACGTGCAGCAATTATAGAGGTATAACGTTGTTGAGTACCGCCTATAAGATACTCTTCTCTATCCTACAAGACCGGATAACCCCATACGCTAAAACCGTCATCGGACAATATCAGTGTGGTTTCATTCCAGGCAAATCAACAACTGATCAGACCTTTACCCTTAGGCAGGCGATGGAAAAATGTCAATTTAACATCCCAACAATCCATCTGTTTATAGGCTTTAAGGCCGCCTATGATAGCATAGCCAGGGTAGAACTTTACAAATAAATTGACACGACTATGTAGGTAACAAGCCAAGTAAAAATAGCCGGATTGCTATCCAAACCAATCAACATCTTTAATGTACCCCGACAAGGGGACGGTTTGGCCTGCCTGCACTTCAACCTGGCGTTGGAGAAAGCAATCCGTGACTCTGGCACGGCAACAAGAGGGACCATCGTCAACAGGTCCAGCCAGTTATACTGGCTTACGCAGACGACATTGACATCTTCGGAAGAACCGAACAAGCTGTACACGATTCCTTCATCCAGATCGAGCAGGCGGCACAAAATCTGGGGCTGCACATTAGTGAAGGTAAAACAAAGTACATGGTGGCGTCGAATGCGAGAGGAACAGTTGGTCAAACAATCAAGGTAGCGGAGCACGAATTTGAAGTGGTTCAATCCTTTAAATACCTTGGGTCAATAGTAGCAGCCGATAACAATATAGAAGAAGAAATACGCGGGCGGCTTCTCAAATCCAACAGAGCGAGTCTGAATATAGTTAGCCAGTCTTGAATCGTATAGGTATACTGGAACATTCTTCTTTTCTCTTTCGATAGCACTGTGCATGCTATCAACTTCCATGTAATAGCTATACTGAAACAAAATGATTACCTTTTTTTAATGCAAGTTGAAGAAGAACAGCACTTCGGCTTGAGGAATTCATTTTTTTAAAGCAACGTTTAATGCTCAACCTTTTCACATTAAAATTTCAATAATGATAATTTCCCTAAATGTAAATTCAATGCAAATCATAGCCCTTATAACAAATTTTTAAGAAGGCTATGCAATAGTTTTGTTTTCTGTTGGGTGAATTTTCTTTGAATTTGAGGACTTGAGCTCTTTTTGCATCAAAAATAGAGAAAAAAGATTTGTGTAAAAAAGACCCAAGTCCACTTGGGTCTTTTTTGCTTTACACATTTGGGTGTTTTGGACTTGGAATGATTTGTTTTGATACAACAACTACAAAACTACCTTAAATAGACATGGGATTTTTTTACAGGGCATAGACTATGACTTTTGGGACACTTTTGTATCATTAAGTCCATTTCACAAAAAAGTGGACTTGAGCTCTTTTTGCAGCACACCGACGATATTTAGTTGTAAAAAAACATAATAACGACAATAGGGCAAAATTTTAAACAACCTAATACTAAGAGCATAGCATCTTACTAGATAGCAATTTCTTAAACTTTTAGTAATTTACTAGCTCTTCGAAAATGTTAAACCTGTTTTTTCGTTTTACTAACTAGTACAATACTAATTCCCTTTTTTAAAAATGGTGCATCTGAATACGTTTAAATCACGACAGTTCGAAAAAATTTACAAAACGAACAAAACCAAATCTGGGGAATAGACCTAATAATTTAAAATGTCGGAAACTCAAAAGTCAAAGGGACAACCTACAATTTATTTTGTTATTTGTTTGTTTCTGAAAACCTTTCTCGAAATATTTTTTATCATTTTCCCTATTATGGACTGGACCATTCCATGTAATGCTCCTGTAAGATTAATTGGTGTACTGTACATAGATAATATATCCTTTGTGTTCCATTAGGAACTTTTTACTGCATACAACTTAGTCTTAAGACATATATGTATATCAAAATCTTCGTCTTCCGAAAACATTTTATATTTTTTTATTTACTTTTAAGAAAACTTAGCTAACGAATCATAAAATAACACAATTTTTTTGGGGAAAATGACAGATTTCATATGAATTTTTAGAAAGTTACTAGAAGTTAAAATAGCCAGTTTATGATTTTAACTTTAGTCAAATGTTAAGAGATAGTAAGATGTTAAAATCGTAAAATTAGAAAAATCCTTAGTTTCCTAAAATTCCTTTAACATATTACTAAATCGTTCAACATTTTGCGCCAATGTTATAAAATATAGAATTTAAATTTAAATAAAAAATACGCTCATGCCCGAGCTTCCATCGCAAACCCCATTGGGAAATAAGACGAAGGTCCTGCATTTTATTAGAACGTAAACTATCAACAACGTCTTCAAAAGATTTAGGTAGTGTAATGGAGTAAACTTTGAAGTGGTGATACTGCAAGTGACTCTTTTATGTTTAAATTTTCGGGATAACATTTTTTCTTGCCTTCCGTAATCGCTTCATAGCTAGGATATAGATTGGCACCATTTTTTTTTTGGCTGCATCTATAATAATATAGTATTGAAACTTTGAATTTGGCCTGAACAAATATTGACAAAGTCTCATCTTCAGTAAATGGCATTATTTCGCAATCCAATTTTTTATAAGCTTTTTGGTATTTTCCGGTGCGTGATGGAGTTGAAAAGCATACATCTTTTATTACAGTAGAAGTATCAATTTTCCTTTGTTGTCGAAGCTGCAATTGGGCTGCATAGCTTAATTCACCGGCGTTTTCGCCGTCAACTTGTGGCCGCCCAGCTACTCTATGGGTTCGGCATGGAAACGGTATTTCGAACTCCAACCAGATTTTGAATTTATTTTGGAAAGTTCGGTAATTTCTAGATGAAGATAACCATTGATGCTTATATCGATTTACAAATTTATCCAATATTATCTTTGTTTCATCAGATGTATCAATGTGAGTGAAGTTTTTGATTTTATCTGACAAGAACTCAATTTTTCTACTGAACCATGTGATGAACAAGTTCTTAAAAACACACTTAGCTGATTTCTTGATAAAAAAAAATTAAGTTTGATTGTGAGCTTATATCAAAAAATAAGAAAATCGAAAACTATTTATTGAGGCGACTTGCCTTTTTAGTGTGTTCAACAGATTTCATCTACAATATCTCTTAACATCGCAAAATATCGCAACATTTTTTGTTAATAATTTATAAAGGAGATATCAAGGTAAATTAAAAGCTACATTTCATCACGGGATCTCACGGGAAACATAAACTTTTCCATTACTACACAAAATTAGAATTTTTTTAGTCACAATAGTACGTTTCTTGTACATGTTATACACCAACATATAGCATGAAATTATTTAAATGTTTTTTTATTAATTTCACTAAACATACCACCAGCAATAGATTCGATATTGTTTTATGAACAAAATATTTGCACAGCGAAAAATAAAAGATCAAGAAAACTAACCTGCTCTCACAAATAAAATCTTTAACTGAGGCATATTAAAATGTTCCAACTTAGGCGCATCGCCTGACTAAATAGATGCAAAAAAAACTAGCGCCATTAATCAGATCATGTACTTAACTCATTTGTTAACAAGTTGGCATACAAAACCTACAACATATTAAGATTTTTGTTTTTAATAGTTTTGGGCACGTTTTTGGGATTTTCCGCCACTGTGCGCCGCCTGCATATGGAGATGGACATCTTTTTCTATTTCTGGTATTTCTGGTAGAGTTGAGAACAGCCGAGAAATCATGAATAGGGAATAACAAAGTAGGTAGGTTAAAGCAATACGCAACAAAGAGAACAATAAAAAAGCTGTTTCGTGTTTTTTCTTTGATTCATTTTCTGTACAAATGAGTGGCTTTTTTACTTTAGTAAAAAGGACAATATTCTTAAAAGAAGTTTTGAATTTTTTCTTTCGCTGTGACGTATATTTGGGAATTGCAACAAAAATTATTTTATTTTAGGTAGGTAGGTATTCGCAGCTAATTATTTCAAAACTTTTTAATATTTCTCTTTCGCTGTGACGTAATATGTTTGGGAATAGACAAACATAATTTTTTTTTTTGGCTAGGTAGGTAGGAAATTCTTTCCTTGCAAAACAAAACAAATTATTTGTTGAATAGGTATACTAATGAAACCAATAAATATAATATTAAAGAAATACGTATATAGAAAATATACAGTTTAAAAGCAGAATAGTAGAATTTTAAAATGCAGAATTTTGAGAAAAAAAATATCTGATATTTTCAATCACGGTAAATTTATATCATAAGATAAACTAATGCAGTTTTTTTCACATTTTATTTTTCGATCACAGTTTAAACTAACGTGGATCAAATTTTATGGTTTCGAATATACACAAACAATTTTGTTTGGAAAAAGTAATTTTTCTAATTAAATTAGTTAAGTTCTTTATGAAGTTAAATGTCTTAAGAAACCAGTATAAACTATTTTATTTTTTTTTTCATGCTTACTTTGAGAATCACTAATTCAAAAAATAACTGCATATCTGCATATGTAGATACCTGTACACTAAAAAAAAATTGTTCGTTTGTTTTTCCATTTTATGTAGGTATTTTTGAATTGAAAAAATTGTATTGTTGGTTCCAACAATACAATCTTTTTCAATTTTAGGTACCAATTTTATTTCTGTAAGTTTAATTCTTACGGTCTATCATGTGCATACCTATCACAAATTTATTTAAACATTTCTTTGTTTAAAATTATTTCTAAAATTGTCTATACCTGTATGCATGAAAACTATTTAAAAAAAAGAAAAAAATATTTTATTTTTATTGAAAATTTAGTTTTTATTCAATTATTTTTTAAGACTGACACACAAAATTTCTTTCTTTCGACTTTTTTTTTAAATTGCAAAAAAAATTATTGGTAAAGAATTTAAATTATATTTCTAAAATAGATAGGTACATGCCAAATTTTTTTTTTTAATGGTATCAATTTTCTGTAGGTATGTATGTTATGTGCATACTATAAAAACTATTTTCATCAAGAAAAAAAATATATTCGATTTTTTTTAAATAGTTTTAAAATCATGTGCATAACCTATCATTAATTTTTGTTTATATTTTGTGCGCACTAACCGGGATTATGAGTACCTTTAAAATGTTTGAGCACAGTGCGAGTGTTGAGAGGATTTAAAAGGAGAAACCGATGTTCTTTGGTTTTAAATGCCTGAACAACACAATGGGAGGGAACTGTTGGGCCTATTTAAGCATTTCACGTTTATGTAGTGTGGCTTAATAAAGAATCTCTGAATGATGGGCATTCCCTGAAGCGGGAGTATTACGATTGAATTGTTTAATGGGAGGAATGCTGTTTCACTAGAACACTCTATAAAAATGACGGTTATATAATGAAAGACAAGAAAGACTGCGGTGGAACTCGAGAGACTCAAATGATTCTGTTAAAGTTCTATCACCTATCATTTTTAAAGCCTTTTTTGGGATTCTATCCAATAGGCTCGGTTATTGAAAGACCTGCCCAAATATGGGTATAATGCTCAAGAAATGGACGAATATTGACTTAATAGATTACAGCCAGATCAGAAGGGGTGACAAATGCCTTGCATATGTCAAGCAAACCTTAATATTGATATTGATGTTTACATTGGCATATAAATACCAAATCTTTTCATATATTTTTTTTTAAATAAATGAGTAACTAGATATTGATAAACCTAAATGTTCTTACATAAGTATGTACATTGCAAATATACCTACAAACTAAAAAAAATAAACGAAGAAGGTCATTGCTGACTTAGGTAGGTGGTTGAATCTAATAATTATTTTTGTTCTTCAAAAAGACACAAATTGAGCTTTCAAATAACAAAAATAATAATTACAATCAATCGTAGGTACCAAATATATGTATGTATGTATGTATATATAACAAAATAAAGTTTAACAAGAATTATTATTAAATAATATCTATACCTACCTACATGCCTTCTTTTTTGGTTAGGAATTTTAATGATTCCTTTTTTGTGATTCCCATGTGCCACAGGAAACATTATTTTCTCATTCTTATTGTTCTCGTTGCTATTACGCATACATTTAATACAATTCTCTCCCATTATTCTAGATAAGCTTCGATAGCTTATTATTTTGTTCCGTGAGAGTACTATAGAGCTTATATTAATACATGTTAGCAGGAGTGGAGGAGGCCTACCATTTTCTGCCGATTTCAAACGTCAAGAGGCAGTACCTACACTTCTGAAAAATATTTTTCAAGTCGCTGAGAATCGTACTCTAAATCTTTTGCATGATAATCTTGCTATTTATCTTAATATATCTCGAAAACTATAGTATTTGTATGCAAAAAAAAAATGCTGGTTTCATGAAAGACATTGACGTTTGTGAATAAACGAGATAGAGAAATTAAATTAAGTTAATTAAATAACAACAAAAAAACATTACGTACTGGCAACGGAATTGTCAAAATCAGAAAGCGAAAGACAAAGATAGTTCCTGGAAAAGCCCAATTGATCTGATGGCATTTTCAAAATTTAATAAAAAAAATAAGCTTAAAGTTTATTTTTACACTTAAAATGTTAAATTTAAAATTTAACTAAGGTTTACTGGTTGTTTAACTCAGCCATTATTGAAAATTTATCTAAAGTAAATATAAATTATAAGAATCATGGCAGATTAATGGGTTTTTCCAATGGTCACCTTCTGAACCCAACAAAATGAAAAAGAGTGGTTCTTGAATTTCATTTCAGAATCGAAATCAAAAACCTTCTGGAGGACTAAAGGAAAACGACAAAAATTCTGAGATATGATCCTGCATAAAACGATATTTATAGGATGGATCACATAAATAATGTAATTTATTTTTTGGGCAAAAAAATCAAAAAAATGGAATCTTACATCAAAAAATCACCTCATTAATTTTAAATAAAATTTTAATTAATAAAATAAAACAACTCACACTCAAACTTGTATGATTAATGTGCATTACCTTCACCCGAATGACTGTGATAGCTGAGCAAAGTGCCAGCATGATTGGGCTTTAATTCGTGGGCATTAACATCTAATTTCTCTTCGTGAATTCTATCGGGTTCAATGACTAGAGCTCCATGTGGCCCACGAGCCAGATGTCCATGCGATGAGATAATATTATCGTTCACATGATGTTGATGTAAGTGTAAATGTGATGAATGATGTGCGTCTGGTTCAGATAATTGCTCTTGGTCTTGATCTAGCGAAGGAGAGGGACTGTTCTCCTGTCCATCATGCTCATCGTTGCTTGTTGAAGAAGCAGCTGTGGAATCCTTCTCGGTAGAGGACATTTCGAGAGCGAGGTCATAAGCAGCTGCAAATTTTTGGTCGTCGTTGTTAGACTGTTCCTGTTCTACGTCTGGATTAGTTACCTCGCTGGATGCAGGATTTTGAATCCACATAGCAATCGGAATGCGTTGTTTCTGCGCTGAATCTTCCCTACTTAATCCAGAACCCGAATCGACAACTCCTAGTGAACTCGAAGATTCCGAAATAATAGTTTCTTTATCGTCGGTGTTATTGCCCATATCAGCATTCAAAGGACTTTCCAACTTATAATGCTTAGGATATTCGAATTTGAGAAGAATTTCAGTGAGCCTCCTTGTGTCCAAATCGGTTTTATTGCTCTGCATTGTCTCAATAAGATCAATGATATTCTTTGCACTAACCTTATGCTTCATCGGTTCCTGCATCACATTGAACAAATCAAACAACTGCTCTTTATCGTGCTCGGAATTATTTGCCTGAATGTTCCGTATCAAAGTAATCAGCTTATGATTCATCAACGAATGCATTTTCTTTGAACGATCGCCTTCCAAATGATTTGAATTTGATTCATTGCGACGTGACTGCAAGGCATCGAGTAATTCGGCATCGGCACTTTGTTGCAAGTAAAAATCTTCATTGTTTTCCGGAAATTTGGCCAGACCCAGACTATCTTTCTCGCACGAAGTACACGAGCAATTATGAATGATCTGAACATGTTTAATTAGCTGTGACGGCATGTCTGCGTCAATTTTGTTGCACTGCAATGTTATCTAGGATTTTTTTGGGAAATTTTTTTTTATTATTAAATGCTTTATTTTTTCTTATTCCAAAAAAATCTTTACCTGATGCCATGTAGTTTGGGACGGTTGACAGCTATCACAATATGGAACTATTATCTTTTTTGTTTTCGATTAAAAGAAAAGAAAAAGAGGATAATTATAGTTGGTTGAAAATTATTTTTCGACATTCAGATTTTTTCGAACATGTTTATTAAATTTCAGTAGTCAATTAAAGAATGTGAAAGTATTGAATACATTTTGTAGGAAAGTTCTAAACTTTCATCAATGTCGTGAGAAATATGAAAAAAAAAAAATTTAATTAAGCAATTAAAATGTATTAAAAACTTGTCTTAATATAAAAACATTTTTAAACTGAAGAAGTGTGCTGAATACATTTAACCTAGTAAGCACACGGATTAATCAAGTTCATCTTACAAAGGACGGGAAATAATGAATAGCTGCAATTAAATGAATACCTTTTCAAGGAATAAAGCAAAATCTCTTATACTCGTCCAAATGGAATCACATATTTAAAATATTTTTTATCAAAGCATAATTTATACGGACCAGGAAAAAGTGCAGGAAAATTTGAAACCGAATACTTTTTCTTACTCTTTTATAGCGAACTTGAATTCAGTCAGTTAAAAAGCTATCGTTTGTACTTTAATTAATTTTTGCCAGCATCATCATCTTATTAAATGTTTTAAACGTCAGTTGTAGCTTTCATTGAAATGCATCATTGATGAATGCTGATTTTATTTTTTTCATAAGCCAGTTATAGCAATAATTGAAAAACTGATCTCAGTAGAATGTCCTTTCACTGACTGATACAACCAACTCTAGGTATCTGAGGTTAGAGTTGATTATTATTGATAGCAAAACTGATATTTGAGAAAGAGAATCGAACACATTCAGTGGAACGATTGTGTTTCAAGTTAAAGAATTAAAAATAAGATATTCATTGAAATTAATTTCTATCAGTGAAATGATGAAAGTGTATTTAAAAGAAAATTTAAATCAAAGTTCAGTACTTTTTAAAGTAAAAAATTCTAAAGCTATAGCAAACAACGAAGGCTAAATGATACAAAGAAGCAGAGGTTCCCCTAACGTTTGATTATAAGTGCGTGGATTTTATTTTCTCTTGAAGTATTTTTACAATTTCTTTTAGAGAACTTACTTTATTTTAATCTTTGAAATCTAAGACGAATTCATAGTTCCAAACAAAAAAATGGCGAATGCTATTAAAGAAGCGTAAATTGATGTAACTACATTTGAATATTTCTTATATAACAACAAAAATAATAATAACACAAGTGAAGAGAATATTATGATCCGAATGATTCGCCTTCGAAAATTACTTTAAATATTCATTTTAAGTTTCTATTCTTTAACAAAATCTTAAAGGTTCCTATACATATGTACCAACATGTAGATATGTATATTTAAAAACTCAAATTGGCGTACACAACATTTGTGGAGCTTAGAAACAAAAGCTGGAATAATAGGTGACATTTTTCATTCAATCATTATGTATGTAAGTGCTAAAAGCCACTATTTGTCATAATTTAAAAAAAAAATTGAATAATTCGTATTGAAATAAATATTGCAATTTCATAAACATAAAAATTTTTTTTAATCCAAGAAACAAAATTAAACATTTATCCTTAAACGTTGATGTATAACAAAAAAAGTGTGAGTGCCAGGACTCACGGTAAATATGTGTAAACATCAACGTTCGTCCGAGTGCCAAATTTTTGTTATCGAACGTACCCAATAAACATACAATGCAATCGTACTAGTTTGTGACTTTATATATATTCAAATGGAAGACACTTTTTCCCACAATTTAACCCTTCCACTTGTACTTAAATCCAAAAATATCTCTACATAGTTGTACACATATATGTACATAGAAACTATAGACATCCATGATTATTCCTTATTAAAAAACAGAACCATCTATTTCAGTTAAGCTTTACATTTTACCGTAAGTCAATACAAAATAATAACAAAAATATAAAGGGTGTTCAGCGAAATTTGTGAACTTGCGGGAACAAAGCATTTAGTTCAATGAAAACTGCTTCTAGGGCCTGAATTTCTTGGCGATTGTTGCTATAAGGTTTCGACAAGTAACCTTATTAAAAGGTAGAACGGTGTAAGTAAGATCCTGTGACCGGTCCTAGGTAAATTTATATTTATGTATATTTTAAAATGTAATATATTTCTAATCGCATTTTTGTCATTATATTTATCTAATTAAGTGAATTTGCTATTATGTATTTAAGAAAAAAAAATTTGATTTGTATTAAACAATAAGGCGTGTGTAAATTGATAAATTTCACTTTTCCTTTGAATTATATGTTTCCACGTTGTTCGGTTTAATATATCTTTTATGACTAAAGTTATTGTTGAAATAAATTAAACAATGACAGATTTGCATACTTGATTTCATATAAGAAAATAAATCAATTTTTTGTGTCATTTAAAAAGTTTTCCAAAATCAGCATTTCGACAGTTCTTTGTGCTTTCCCACTCTAACCAATCACAGCACTATAAGTAATGCTCTTCTCTTGTCTATGATAAATGGATATTTTGACTCTTAAATCTGCAAATAAAGCCTGAAAATAGCCCTCAAGTTTTTATTTAATAATAAACTTAAACAATTCCCGCTCAACCCCCTTTACAAACTCAATTATGTCAAAAATTGATATATCAAATACCAAAACCAAAAGTTACACTATTTTTTCCGAGTTTGCACCAATAGCGCTAGTTCCGTAGTTCTGGCAGTCCATGTATAATAAGTCAATGGCGGTACATAACGCTTTCCACCTTAACACACGTATTTTTGGACCATGTCCTGTAAAAACGATTTGAAATAATCAACTATTTTGTTGTCTTTACTTATTTCTAGTAAAATAATTATTTCGGAACAAGTCCAAAAACATTTTTCTTATTAATTTTCCATTATTACTTGTGTTTTACACTTAATGTAATGATCAAAAAATTATTGAGTGAATTTTAGATTAATGGGATCAAAAACACTAGTTAATAACTAAAACCGAATAACAACATAAAAAATTGAGTCCACGAACTATTTCGGTCCTTTTTAGGCTAGGCGCGCACATTCAATTTTTAGTTGCACAACTGTTTGGTTGCTTATAGAAAACAGATGAACTATTTGGTTGAATGTCAGCGCAGGTGAATATAATTATATGTTACACAAAATAGCGTACTCATTTTAGGCAATCGTTTGGTTTGTCTCAAAACACAAACTTTTTAGTTGCTCGAGCCAAGCAGTTGCAAAACTAAAAATTGAATGTGCGCACCTAGCCATACATGCCATGTCGGCATACTACTGCGATTCCCAGAGTTTGCACTGCCGGCCGTGCCGGGACTTATTCATTTCACACAACCCAAAAACCTTATCGACAATATGCTTCGATGAAGTAGTTCGTGACGTGTTTTAGGAGTAAGTGGACTCCGCTGCATAACGTAAAGTTTGTTTGACTTATGTTTAAACAGGGATGTTGCTTGAGACAGCATTATATTTTTACACTTATATTCAAACAGAGATGTTATCTGATAGAAAATAGACTGTTTTTACACGAATCCGATTTTAATCTCTGTTTCTCTTTTGACTTCCTTTAGAGTGCATCTGTGCTTTTAAACACAGCAATTTTTTATGTAAGTTAACTTTTTTCATGCAAAAAGGAGGCATCTCTTCGCACTCCTTACTCTACTCAGTTAAGTGAATTTCACTGAGCGAACGCCAAATATAAAAAAGAAAACCACAAAGAAGAATGAACGATAACTCCGCCTTTTTCTCAACCTCAGCAATTGCCTTTAAAGCTAGATATACATTGTTCAAATGCATGACAAGCACGCGTGTAAGTGTATTATTGAAAAAGTCACACATATAGATCGGATGTAGGCTTGAAGAAAAATCCAAATCTTTTCAATCTAACGTACTGCATAGAAATCTTGTATATGCAAGATTGATGATTGATCATGCATTTATTGGTTCATTTGCGTATAGTACGTCGAAGAGATGAGAACACAGCACAGCATAAGCACTTATTAAAATATCAAAACAGCAAGCGAAAATTATATGATGAAATGGACTGACAAAATAAAAAAAAATTACTCGGATAAAATTAAAAAAAATCTCAAAGAAATTCGTAAAAACACAATTTTACAAAAAAAAAAAAAACTCACAAAGTGCAACGTCCTCTCGCCACTGAAATAATAGACTTGCACGTGCTTGTTGCTTGTCATGAATTTGAACAATAGGCGTGTTTTTTTTTGCAAGTCCATATAGAATTGTATAAAAAAACGACATCGGGACTAAGCGCTTTACATGCAAATGTAACAACTACTTAAATCTATACAGAGTTAGCTAAGACCAGATAATTTTCGAGAGTTATGTCGTTTTTATTTGGCAATCCGGAATCTCTCTCCGATCCGGAATCCCAACTGAACACTTTTGTTTGCTTCTGATGATTCTGAAGTTTTGTTTGATTGTATATGTGAAACATCAAATGCGTACAATAATCAAAATCAAGAAAAATGTTTGTTGAAAGCAGGGTTGGCCGAATTGTCACTTTTTAGAAACAACCACATTTGTTACGTCTGCTACGTAGTTTATGTAGTTAAATGTAGTTAATTGTAGTCAATGTAACAAATTGTGGCATTGCTGTCAATTAACTGTCAGTTGTGCATTTGAAATTTGAATTTTTAAATTAAACGTTCAGTTATTCCTACAATTCTTCATCCTTATGGTAAATGAAACTTTTTTTTTACAAACCTTCATTAGATCATAAAAGTGCAAAATTGTTTTTTTTTTATTATATTGATTTTTTATGAATTAACTACATACATATGTAGCAGACGTAACAAATTGTAGTAAATTTGGCATGTAGTTTCTTCAATAAACTATGCGTAGTTAAATACTACGTTTATATGCAGTATCGAAAGATCGAGTGGGATTAGGGTCGGATTTTCGACCCACATTTCTACTCGACACCGCTGAGCGATTGGGATCGAGTCAAACGAAGCTCATTTCAACTCAATACAGGTTAATAAAGGTTCGAAGCGAGCTTCAAGCTCGCTTTAACACCTCATATAAACGTAGTAAATCATGTAGAAAATGTAGTGTAGTTAATTCGGCCAACCCTGGTTCGCACAATTTGGATACCAAAAATCACAGCTGTTGAGGTTGACGTTTAAGTATATGAATGTGTGAGTGCTTTTGGTTTTGCTTCTGATTTCAAATCCAGAAGCAAATTTCTCTTCTTTTCAGAATCAGAACTGTCATTTTTCCCAATTGAACACTTTCAGAAGAGTCCGGAAGGCTTCCGGATTGCCAAATAAAAACGACATTAATCTAAGACCCAATAAAAATGGTGATGCCAAAATAGTATTATCTATATGCTATCGATAATTTGCTCAGAGACGTCAAAAGTGACGTTTTTGGATGCTGGTTGATGCTAGTCGTCAATACAGCTGACAAATGTCATAGCGTACACAGTGCTTCCAGCTATGTGAAAAAAAAGCTCCTAAATCCCGATGTCGTTTTTTTTTACAATTCTATATGGACTTGCGAAAAAAACACACCTAATGTATATCTGGCTTAACGCCGCCAACAAATATACTTATCATGCAACGAAAATGTCAAAACTTTTTTTTTTTGACAAGCCACTATATGGAGCGTTCATCTTATCAAAATCAAACCAATCCTTTAATTTTTTTTAGGTTTCTGAACTTTATCTTACTCCCTCTGTCAGAGATTTATAAGCCGATTGACATCATTTCCACCTTGGAATGGAATTTTAAGTGGCAAAACCTAATTTTTTTAATCCATTGAAGTTCGTAGTCATCATTCAGTTCATGGCTTGAGAGATGGAGAACGATCTATATTTTGATATAGTGAATGCCAAAAGTATATTTTGATATAATAAATAATAGGTGCGTTTTATTATTCACAAATCTATCTGGATCCGGATCTGGATCTTCCCTTGATAATAAAACGATACGGATCTTAGTGACAGCAGTGTTATAAGTCCGTCTCTTTTTATCCTTGGGTTTGTAAATTTTCAATTATTTCTTGTCTTTTTTCTTTGCACTGTAGCTTACACTACCTTACCATAAAAGCGATCTACTCGCCAGTGTAATAACTAATTTTTGGATCTTTGAAATAGATCCCGATAGAAAACAGGATCCCAAATTGTTTTTGTAATACATGTTAAAACTTAATCCAGATCCGGATCCAGATAGATTTGTGAATAATAAAACGCACCTAATATTTAATTCGATAATTAAAATAATTATATGGTATTATAACAGGTCTTCTTCTATTGAAATAAAGGTTTAAATCAATCTCCATATATATATTTTGTGTTCTTTATCAAACAACAATAATTTAGAATAATAAAATAACAAGCTTTAATAAGTATACTTAGAGCTAGGTATAAAGTATATTATATTGTAAGGTATGTATATAAAGCTTAGAGTAGGTATTGTTAAGAAGTTATGAAGGACAATATGCCTTACAGTTTGACAGATATAAGGGGCAAATTAAATTTTGACGTATCGAGAATATTTCGTTGTAGATGTCAACTGATTGCCCTGAACAACAGAGGTGAAGAAATGTCGAGGGATTGAATTAAGTTCTAGCCAGCAATGGAAAGTAATAAAATCGAGATTTCAGTGCTCAAAGTCTCCAATGTAAACACGATCTCGTAAAAGTACGCAATATTTCCAATGTAAACATGGTGTTAAATACAACCGTCGGTAAGGTAGGTTGCTACACGGAACGTGTAATCGTAACGTGTAACCATAACGGGTTACACGGAACGTATAAGTTTTACCCACGTTTTTTCGATTCACTCTACCGCCGGCAAAGATGTTTACACATCAAAAATGAATTCACTTCTTCGTACGAAATCTATACAAGTCTGTGAAATCGTTTTCGAAAAAGTCGAACATCAAAAAATTGATCTATGAGAGATTATTACATTAAAGAGGAAGTCTTTAATTATAGTAATTTATTGCATTTTATTTCTAAAAAATTTTAAATAAAAAGTATTTTTTGATTTCTGAACAAAAAAGACGTCTCTTGTGCGAATTTCTTGTCAAAAACCTTAAGCTGAGATAAACTCAGAAATAAATCATAAATCTTTATATACATTTTCAATAAAATTCTTCTACCTACTGTTCAAACAGCTCAACAAGAAAAATTAACAAAATAGTGTCATGGCTCATAGAGAGCCTAAACCTAGTGAATTACAACTCTTAACCATTCCTGCAGGAATGGGAGGGGGGTAGACATGCAATTTTCTGCCGATTCCTTATGAGCAACACTTCTCATGACAACAGATACTCTTGGAGGATTTGTCAATTCTTCGAAAAAAATGTTATAACCATGAAAAACTTTCTTGCAGAGGCAGAACGCACGACCATCTGCTTTGGAGTCCAACGCACTCCCCATTATGTTCAGGCCTAGATCTCCATAAAAACCCTGAATCTACTTTGATTTTGATTGCTTACAGCCTGACTATTATATACAAATGTATATTTAATACGAAAATCAATGTTTTAATTTTTCATCGAATTAGAATCAGAAGGTAACATTTTTTACCATAGTGAGTTTTAAAAGGTAAAATTTACTTCGTTTTGTATCAAAAGTTGTCCTGTGAAAATTATTTTATTAAATATTAACTTTATTTCGAAGCTAATGAAAAACTGGTAAACACAATTTATACAATGTCCTTATATGCCAAATGTAAGGAAAATAAAAAAATTAGCTTTTCTCATTTTCTGAAGAAAAAAAATTATAAAGAGTATGATAAAGTGTAAATGTCACCTTTTGATTCTAAATATATGTAGTTATTATACAAATGTTTATAATTTTAAATATTTCAGCTCTTGAGATATTCAATTTTGTTTGCCTTTTTAAAGAATATATCATATATTATATATTATATATTATATATTATATATTATATATTATATATTATATATTATATATTATATATTATATATTATATATTATATATTATATATTATATATTATATATTATATATTATATATTATATATTATATATTATATATTATATATTATATATTATATATTATATATTATATATTATATATTATATATTATATATTATATATTATATATTATATATTATACATTATATATTATATATTATATATTATATATTATATATTATATATTATATATTATATATTATATATTATATATTATATATTATATATTATATATTATATATTATATATTATATATTATATATTATATATTATATATTATATATTATATATTATATATTATATATTATATATTATATATTATATATTATATATTATATATTATATATTATATATTATATATTATATATTATATATTATATATTATATATTATATATTATATATTATATATTATATATTATATATTATATATTATATATTATATATTATATATTATATATTATATATTATATATTATATATTATATATTATATATTATATATTATATATTATATATTATATATTATATATTATATATTATATATTATATATTATATATTATATATTATATATTATATATTATATATTATATATTATATATTATATATTATATATTATATATTATATATTATATATTATATATTATATATTATATATTATATATTATATATTATATATTATATATTATATATTATATATTATATATTATATATTATATATTATATATTATATATTATATATTATATATTATATATTATATATTATATATTATATATTATATATTATATTTTATATATTAAATATTATATATTATATTTAACAGACTACTCTAATTATCTTGGTACCAGGGACGAAGCGTCCATATATTGAGTGGAATGAGTGCTTCCGTTGAACCATTTGAAAAAATCGTACATAGCAAGGAATTAAATTCAAAATTCCAAATTGTATTAATATTTTTATTATATTATTTGTATCTATTAATGAATCTTCATTTACTCTGTAAATTACATTCCAACAACATTATCTCTTACTAAAATTACTAAAGGAAATGAAGATCTCTCTGGTTATTACAACTTAAAATGTCACACTGCAAACCAACTGAGAATGCTCAACATCACTCCATTATTTATAATGCTCAATCTCATGAAAGTTCTTGCTAAAATGCTTAACAGCTGCTATGCATTCCTATCGCCTCCTTAACTCAATTTCAAAACACCCATCCACTCCAATTCAACTGAAAATATACCTACAACATCACTCACCAATATTCACAAAATGCTCAAACAACAATGATTCTCAAACAATATAGAATGCACAACAGCTGAGCATTCCATTATTTCGCATACTTAACTTAGATCTCAACCCAAAGTCAAAATAATTTTGTCTCGTTTCTTGTCTTTTGCCCAATGTGTGAAGAATGAGTTGAGTGAATGCATTACGAGAATTTCCTACAAGAGATAGATAGAAAAACAAAGATGTATCTATTGAGTTGCTTATTGTCTCAAACTGATAATGAGTTTAATTTCATGGACAAAAGGGGTAGAAAAGTTTTATTTTAATATAGGTATGTAATGTGTGTGCAAATTTAGGTGCAATTCATAACTATCAGAAAACAAACAAATATGAATTTAAAAGATGGTAGTTTTTTAATTATTTTCGTGGCGATAAATACAATCCACCTGTTTACTGTTAATTTTTGTTATTATAAAAAAAAAAGTGATCAAAAATAGTAGGTATTTCTAATATTCATATCTGAGGTTTCTTGACATTCCAGTAGAAATATAACTAAAGGTTATTTTCAATTATGAGAATTTTAAATCAAAAAAAACTTCAAGGAATCTGAAGATTTTTAATATCCTGTAATAATGGCATCTGTAGAGAGATCATATTCATGTTTTAAGAGAATTAAATATTTTTTTGGAAATAAATGTGGACAAAAAAGGTTATCTACTCGTAGCTTAGTTCTCATCAAATCGTACTTAGATAATTTTGCCTTAACAGAAAAAGGATATATCTTTGCGCAGGGCATCAAGCTCTCTTTTTTTAATTAGACTTTACTGTAATAAAGTGGAATTTAAAAGGTTAGATCTCAAAGGTTATTCAGTTTTGGTTTTATGTTCAGTGCTTCCGCTATCGAAAAAGTCACGCCTTGTGCCTGCTTGGTACCTATGTATATTCACTTTACCGAACTTTACAACTCCCTCTATTAAAGCTATTTAATCCAATCCCAAAGCAATCTTACTAAAGACTCTAAATCCTTCCTCCAATTTGTCAACTTTAAACGAAAATCCCATAGTTATCCTCCCTCTCTCTCTTTCAGTAACGAAATTTCAAACGAACCACAAACTATCATTTACTGATTGTAATTATTTCAATTATTACCATTGATTCATTTCTCATCATTGTCTAGGGTAGGTCCACAACGACTTACCTCGTTGAATTCTCTCAGCCTTAGAAAACGGAAAGGAAGACGACGTTGTCCAACCGATTTTAGTAAGGCCTTTGCAAAATCTCACATGAGCTTATTCTATTCAAACAGTCCACCCTTGGGCTTGAACCTATCTTCTTAAGATGTATTTCTTCTTACCTAAAAACCCGTTACTACAAAGTTAAATTCAGATCTTCCTTCTCTGATGATTTCTTAGCTCCGGGGTCCCATAAGGCAGCCACTTAGGACCTCTCCTCTTTATTCTTACTATTAACGATATTCAAATGGTCATTAAACATTGCCATTTCTTCCACACATGATGCCACTCTTCTACAACTTGATTTCAACAGTTTCTCTGAAAAATTGTTTAGCGCTGAATATCTCCAAATGTAAATCAATCACTTTGTCACGAAAACGCATCCAATCTACTCCTCGTCGATACCTTCTACATTATCAACTCATATCCATCGCTGAGTCAATTCGAGACCTTGGTGTCTTATGTGATAGAGAGTTCAACTTTTTCGCACATATTGGCGAGATTATACTCAAAGCAAACTCTACACTAGGCTTTGTGAAACGTTAGTAGAAAGAATTCTTTAACACCTACATACGTGACCCGTAAAAAAAATTTTAATACCAATTTTAAGAATTTAATAATATAGATTTTAGGAAATAATTTCAAAAACTAATCGTTCACACTCTTTCAAGATACTAATTTTTCAAAAAAAATTTTGGTGAAAATCTTCACAGTCGTTAATGACAGGTACCATTTTTTTTTTTTTTTTTTATAATCTACCCGCGCTCAAGGGATTATGATAACCCTTTAAATGTTTCAACACAGCGCGGGCGTGAAGTTAATGAAGAGAAATTTAGTCCATGCCAACAATAGCACCACACTTAATTTTTTGTTATCAAAATCTTTAGAGGCGTTTTGCCTTTGTAGTACCTGTACTGCAAGTAAAAAAATGATTCAATACAAGGAAACATTAATACAAAATAATCGGATAGTTTTCGTAACCTCGAGCTAGTTTTTACTTATAGAAATATTTTTATTTTTTTAAAACAACCCATCAAACAATTTATCGGAAAAAAAAAAAACAGATTTTATATAATTTCGAAAAAAATGTCTTAAAAAAAGAGCGACAAAAGAGGGACTAAAAACACTCCCAACCAAGTTTAAAGACAATGGACGAAGCCGCCGTGAAAGTGAAGCCTCAGAAAGTGAAATCTAAAAAAGATAAGGGAGAACCATAAGAAATTGATTTTTCTGGTTAAAAACCATCATTAGTTCCCCAACAATGGGCGCATTTTCAATCAAATACAATATATTATCTTGTTTTCTATTGTCTTATAAGATAACTGAAAATTTTTGAGAGATATTGCAGGCAATTTTTGTATGGTTCGGTTATAGTTATAGATTTTGCGACAGTTTTACAATATTTTAAAATTATGTATTTGCGACATTAGTCGAATTGGACCATGAATTGTTCCTCGGGCAGAAATATCCTAACGCTCTTCCAGAAGTCGTGTTATAAGCCATATCGAATTCTGTATTTTATTTCAATTTTTGCTGTATTCTCAACATCTTAGATTATATCTTTAACTATTTATTTCAGACCTTAGATTTTTTTTTGTATATTATTTTAAGAACGAAAATTTATTTTTCTTTCACTCACACGATCTACTGATGAAATTTATGGTTTCACCACTGTAGCTCCTAATTTTATTTATGAAATAGAAATTCGGCAATTTTCACGATTTCAATTTGACATACTACCAAAACGGCATATTTGATAAATAAAATTAAAATTTGTACCTCTCCAGGATCCGATGGCTCAGTATGTGGGATCGAATAACTAAAACATGCCCCAACACAAACATTATTATCAATCTCAATCGATGTACATCCCGGATAGCTTATGACTTGTTTTATTGTTGTTGTCTTGCACCACGAATGTTTATCCGGATATAAGACAATGTTATGAACCTATAAAAAGCATATAGAATTAGGAATAGATATTTGAAAGCATCAAGTTCAACGGCCCTTACCTTATGCTCACGGTAGGCTTGGGCTATCAACAATAATTGCACAAACGTCAATCCCAAAAAAGCTGCCGTCGTTGTCGCCGTTGCAACATGATTCATCTCGTGAACACCAAATAAAAAATTTCAAGTTCAAATACAATATATAAGTTGTGGATTTTCTCAAAAGCCTAAGATTTGTTATTAAACCAAATATCGTCTATTTGAAATAAAAAAAAAACAAGTTTTTTTTGTGTTGCACATTCACAAAACTTATAAACTAACCTCACAAGAAAGAAAATCATCTAGGTACGCGTTGAGTCGGTCAAATACTAAATCTAAAAAACAAAACAAATAAAAATATATATATCTAATATTTGTGTTTGCACCACTAAACCCCCCAACAACATCGATAACAACGACGAATATGTACGCGAACCGCGCTTTGACGATATAACACCTGTTGGCAAATTTACAATTATAAATTATATTGGTAAAAATTCCAGTTTTTTTTATAAATTTACTTATTTATTTTTTGCATATCTTGAATTCTATTTTTATTTAGATACCTACACTCGCACCTACCTAACCTATCAACCAGCTCCAGCAGCCAATCGTTGCTCTCAAGGCGTCGGTGGACGGGTGAAGGTAGAATGTAATGGAAGAGAATATTTTTTAAAGCTTGTCAAGCTCAAGATTTGTATTTTTCACGTAGTGGATCGTTAGTCGCGATTGCTGTTGTTATTGTCATGACCTATAAAAACAACTCTCTCAAATTAACGTCCTCATTTTGTTTACATTCAATTGTCCCGTTCCTCCGAGTTCTTTTATTTATCCATCTCCCATTTCTCTCATATTTTTCTGCTTTGTTTAAAAAAAAATTAAACTAAAACCACCTTTATTAATTGACTTTTTGTACTTATAGGTATCTTAAACTATAAAACTCTATCGGAAAGAAGGTATCTTGTTCTTAATTTTAACTTTTAGTTTTTTTCACTTGCACTTCAATAGATGAACTTCTCGTGGAGCGTATATTTTTTTTTATATTTTTTTTGCGAAAGATGACAATACACGAAATTTAGTATACAGCAAAAAAAAAAATGAAATATGGCGAATTACAGCTTACCAAGCAAGCT
Source organism: Chrysotoxum bicinctum (assembly GCA_911387755.1). NCBI lineage: Eukaryota > Metazoa > Arthropoda > Insecta > Diptera > Syrphidae > Chrysotoxum > Chrysotoxum bicinctum. Next base: position 5,867,122 of record OU426991.1, read on the forward strand.
ACAGACGGGTAAACTGCAGAATAAACCTGCTAAAAGCAGCTTCTCTACATATCTATAGTAGGTATATTTGCAGGTAGTCTTCAGTGATGGGTCTCAACTTGAGCTTCAAAGAAGTTAAAAGCTGAGCAGAAGGAGCACTACTTTTATATCTGATCATTATAAATCTTCGTTTTCAGCAACTTCAACCAGATTGGCTTTTGTGTGCTAAACAGGTATATATATAAAAACTGCATTAGAATTAGATAAATTTCCATTCGAGTTTGTTAATTTAACACACACCGTCGAGTGCCACTTGCCAGTTGCCGCCCTTCTGCCACAGGAGATTCTTCTGATATTTTTTGTATCTCTTTTTAGTTTGCAATTCTCGTTTACATCATTGAAACTTGAAACTTGTTGGTTGAATCTTGAAGTTGGACATATGTATGTATGGTACATACATATGTATTTAAGGTTTTGTTAAATATGTAGGTAATAAGATATATGAAATAGTGTAATGAGTCTTTAATTTGATAATTTTTTGTTTACATTACATTGCAATGTCTTGAAAATGTGTACATAGGCTTAGGGGACATAAGCGTGATTAAAAAACGCTTTTTCGAAGCAAGATTCAAACAAGATTTTGCTATCAGCGGATTTTACTTTTTTTTATTGGAAATCTTATATGGAAGATATAAGATTTCCAATAAAAAAATATATAAAATTGAATAAATTTTTTGAGTTTAATAATAGAGACGTGAATTATTCAGAAAGTGTTAGTCGATAATGTAGTTTATGAATATTAAGTCATACAATTTATTGTTGGAATACGTTCAGCAGTATTTGTTCTGTTCAGCACCCAAATAAGACCTAAAGTTAAACAGACTTCAGAAATCTGCGGCATATTCTTGTCTTTTTATTATTGCAAATAGCGGTAAACTGATTGACAGGAGGAATTCAACTGCCTACTTCAAGTGGAAAGACATGAAACATTTCGAGCGACATTGCAATTCCACTTCCGAAAGAGTTGGACGTAAATTTGAAAACGAGTATGAAAATCTGAGGTTAGAGTCGTCGGAAAAACCTAAATTAGAAGTTTCAGAAGTGAGCACTATTTCACAAAACAAATAACCAAAGAATAAACAAATCATATAACGTTTCAAATGTTATCCGAAAGCACTCAAATAATAAAAAAGACAATTTTAGACACCACTACTTTGAGATTGCAAATAACAAATTTTTTTAATACATTTTATTTCAAAAAATCTTTGGCTTTGTATACATTTCGGCCGGTCTACCATCCATCATCAGTAACACAGCTGACAGTTAAACTTCTTTTTTGTAAATGCTTACATTGTATACATACATTGTTACAATTTTACAAATCGCAATTTTTAATATCAAATAAATCTTGTTTTAAATTATCTTACCATACATATGTTTGAGAGATTAGTCTTTTTCTCGAGAAATAAAATATTCAAAGATTTATATTTTTCAGAGGTTTTTTAGTCCATAGCTACGTAGTGTAGCGTGTAGTGTAGTGGGCATAATGGTTAGTGCGTTGAACTGTCATGCGGAAGGTCTCGAGTTCGATTCTCAGCCGCTGCAAGAAAGTTTTTTTCAGGGGTGTACTGCCTCTTGCGAGGAATTGACAAATTCTCCAAGAGTATCTCTTGTCATGAAAAGTGCTGCTCATAAGCCGTTCGGAATCGGCAGAAAATTATAGGTCCCCTCCGTTCATGGTAACACGCACACAGGAATGGTTAAGAGTTGTAAGTCACTAGGTCCTGGTTCACTCCGAGCTGTTGCACCATCAAATTTATTTATTTATTTATATTTTTAGTCCATAAATATGATTGAAAGATTTTATTGCAATTCAATTTTTATTTCAATGTTTTTCTCGGAATGCTTGTGCTTTTAATTAAAATTTGTTTTCTATATAATACTGTATATTAAAATTTCAAAAATGTTTGTTTATGTTTAAATTTTGTTGCCTTTCAGCAGGGTTTGTATTCCACCATTTCTCGTTGGCTGGAGTTATTTTAAACTCGCTTGTTTTCGTAACGGTGGTTTTTTATTTGTTTTATATCATATTCTATATTTTCTATATATTTCACGAATGTAGTGTGACCCAGTCGTGATTTTTTATTTTTACTTGCGATATACATATGTAGGTACTATAGGGCAAGTTCTGCATTTGGAAAAAAAATCGAACTCGAGATTTTGATCAAAATTGACATTACGATGATAGCGAAGACGAAAAAAGTGGGTCCGACAATTCCGTCTGTCTGTCTGTATGTCTGTATATCTGTATGTCTGTACCTCGAACTACTGCCTAAACTACTGGAGGTATTTTCTTCAAACTCGGTACTTAAGGGTCTTCAGTAATTCCCTAGAGGAGAAATTGAAATTTTTTTTTAGCTCCAAAACTAACGGTACCCCCATACACCCGTAATGCAAAATCTTATTTATCTCGAAAACGGCTCTAACGATTTTGATAAAAAAAAATTAGGTGTGATATTATGAACATAGGCTACATTTTGGTCAAAAAAAATTTCGGGGCAAAATTTTATTAGGGGTACCTGCCATAGACCCGTTTTTCTTTTATTTTCGACTTTCTCATTAACGGCTCTAAGGATCTTATTCAAAAATTTTCAGCAGGAGTCTCCTTAAGTTTAAAATAATATTGTATATAAAAATATTCGAAAAAATATTTGTTGGGTTTTTAAAAAAAAAAGAAAAAAAAATTTAAATCAATATCTAGTTTTTGAAATAATTTCCTAAGATCAATATTATTTAATACTTAAAATTCACATCCCACATTTTTTTCTTGAAAAATTTTAAAGAAATTTCTTATATAAAAAATTTATTTAATAATAAAACGATTTTTTAAAGTTAATTTGCATAAATTCATACTTTTCCGGAAACCAGACGGCCATTTTATGCATTTGAACATTATTATCTCATTAAATCCATGTTTCATATTTATAAAATGTATCTTAAATTCCAAAGTACTTTTACATAAGAGCAAGTTCGTGCGATCCAGTCGTGCATTTTATTTAAGTTAGATAGTAGGAATTGATATTTTTATCAATTGTAGCCTAACGGATACAGTTATTGGCACCCCTAAGGAAATTTTCATTTTAAAATGTGAATAACTTTTGTATTAAAAGAGCGGTTGATATATTTTGTACATAAAATTAAAATTTGAAATTTTGTTTCTTAAACTTTAACTTAATATTGTTTTTTTTTTTAAATAAAATGTTTAAAAAGGTAAATTAGAAAACTTTTTCTTAAAACTACAATTATTGGCACCCAACTACAATTATTGGCACCCAAAGGTACAATTATTGACACCACAAAAATTAATGAAAAAATATGTTTTTCGTAGCAGATTTATAATTTTAATATAGATCTAGGAATATTTAACTAGTTGGAACCCGCTTTTTTAGATATTCGTCCATATATTTTTATGTGGACAAGAGCTTGCTAAACATCATTTTCGTTGTACTTCTGTGTTTTTCGTGGCGTTTTTTGAAACTGAAAATTGTCAGTTGACAGTTATTGGCACTCTTAAAAGTATAATTATTGGCAGTGCCAAGAATTTAAGAAGTTTCTTAACAAAACATTGTTAAAAACGTCAACTATAAAGGTTTCTCTGTTTCTGAAATGTTTTTTAAATATTTCTGAAATGTTTCTTAAATGTTTCTGAAATGTTTCTTTGGTCTGGAGACACACCTTAACATATTTTTATAACAAAAACTATAAATTTTTATTAAATATACCATAAAATAATCAAAAACGAACGTTTACCAAATTCTCCTTCCTTAGCGGGAACGTTCAATTTTTGATATTTTTTTTACAACAATAAAACGTTTTACTTTTGTACTTTTAAAAATGAATTAAAGAGGAAATTAATCAAAACAAAAAACACAGAATTGTGAGGAATTAGACACAGTTTAAGAAAAAACAAACATTTAATTGCTAGAGTTACTAGACTTTCTAAAAACCATTTTTTACTAAAGGGGTGCCAATAGTTGGTCCAAAATAAGGGGGTGCCAATAATTGTATCCGTTACGCTATTTCTATATGACAAAATGTTAAAGTGTTAAAAGTTCTCGTTTTTTTGCTAATTATTTTGTAAAACTAAACACTGGAAGATTTTGGGAAACCCCAGGGATTTCAAATAGATAAATACCACTTTTTTATAATTCTTAAAGCAGGAGTAAGGAACTCTGGACCCTAGGCCTTAGCACCTTCTTTCTAAAGTTGGCGCTTCAGTCCAAAAAGAACCAACATCTTCTTCCAGGTAAGTCGATCCCTTTTTAGTTGCCTGCACATTCATAATTCAAATTGGTTTAGGTCTTTTCCAGATGAATCGCTTTCTTCCTATACTGCACCATCCCTCGAGGTACGAATCAAATTATCCAGACCTCAGTCCTTGACTTCTTACGTGTTTTGACAAGATCGGTGTCGATGATCAGGTCGAACAGTTCGTTTTTGTATCTTTCCCTCCACTCTTAGTTTATGCATATGTGAGTTTTTTCCTCTCAAAACAACTTTAATAATTCTCATCACTTCTGTCCAGTACCTACATATATTAGGATCGGGATGATAAGTGTCTTATAAAAGGTCATTTTAGTTGCTTGAGAGTGCTTTTCTACTATAAATTGCCTTCTTAACCCAAAGAAGCAGCAGACAAGAGCTATTTTTATCGGTATTGGATGTCCCTTCTTGTTGAGATCATAAATCATTTATGTACTTGATCTGGCACCTACTGATCCTTAGATCCATCATAATTTATTCTTTTGACTTTTTCAATATCGTCTACGTATGCGAGTATTTTTCATATCGTCAGCACCGACTGCGATTCTATAATGATCTTTCCTATATTTAAGTACGTATGTAACACAGATTGATTAATAAAACACTTTCTAAATTAAGTTTTTTTTTCCATTTTATTAGATTCTCGTCCGTTTTTAATAAACTATGACAATAATGCTATTTTTTTAAATTTTCAAATTATATATGAACCCTTTTGTTTTTTTTTTTAATTTTAACTTAAAATAAAATTTGCAAATGTTAAGAATTCCAAATAAATAATATTTTTTTTATTTTGTATATTGTATATACTGATGAATTTATATTCTTTTGGTGTTTTATTTTTCGGCGAAGGCATTTAAAGCCATCCCACCTACATTATATAGTTTTTTTTTTTATTATAATATTCTAATAACTTTCAAAACTGTGTTTTGTTACATAGATTTATTAGACATTTTTTTTCTTTTTTAATTTTTATCTTAGGCTTATTTAATTTATTGACAATTATTTTTATCAATATTTTTAAATTATAAGAATAAATTTTATTTATAATTTCTCTCATAACTGCCATTAATTCAACTTTTTATGAAATGTTTCGTGTTAACGTGTTCTTTTTTACGTTCTTTATATGTATATATATACATACGTATATACATGTAAATATACATATATATATAAATATATATATATATTTAATATAATTTAGAACCCATTTCATTTCTTCATAATCCCCAGGTTTTTTTTTCATTATAACTATATTTTTTTTTAATATTTTTTTAAATTTGAATAGGCACTAGATATCATTTTTTCTTGAATATAATTTTGTTTCTTAGTTATAATTTTAATTTAAAGAAAGGCAGAAAAAACTGTTGATTTTTTCAATTTTTTTTTTTTTGTGAGGTTAACAATTGAATGGTTTATTCAAATATGCAAATAAAGGGGAAGGTGTGCAAAAATAGAAGAGCAGAACGAAATAATTCCTTTTTTCTTAGCATTTAAATTTAATTACTTTTTTCAATAATTGGTTTTCTCTTTAAAATATGATCATATATCAAGACAAGGACTGATATCGGATATATGAATATTATGTTTTATTTTTAATCTCTGGAAGAATTTGCTTCCTCTAAATCATTATTATTTTTTTTTAGAAAAATACTATCTTTATGTTTAAATTTTATTTTAATTTATTTTAATTTAATTTAACTTTTTAATGAAAGTTTGTTTTTGTTGTTTTAAAATTACCTTTAATTTAAAATGTGTAGTCTTTTTGGGATTAAATAGTGTTAGCTTTTTTTGCAATTATAGAGTTTTAAAGCAGTATTATCATTGTGACCGGATGTGCATACAAATAATATTTTAAATCAAATAATTGGCAATAATGTTTTTAAATTATTTATTATTTACTTAAGAATTTTTTCAAGGCAGTGGTACACAACTACGAACTTGGGGTGATTTGTTCTTTAATTCTTTTAAATCACCCTTAGCACATCCTATTTAGGCGAAAGAAATTTTTTAAGGTTTTCTACGAGTTATCAGTGACGGAATTCCGTTGATTATGAGGGGTGTGATTTCAAAAGGGATTATTGGTTTTTAAATTTTTCATAGTAATATTTTTATCTTTTGAAATTATTAAAGAAAATGTTTTCTCATGATCATTGATGGAAATTTTCATCTTAGATATACCAATAATAACATACCTACTAATCTCGTTTAAAATCCCTGTAATACCATTCCAATTGATTATGTGACATTTCCTTGCTCGTGGCGGAATTCGGTATTGCCGATGAAGGTTTTTAGGGATTTGATGTTGTCTTTTTATAAATTAAGATTTTAACATACCAAAAATGGCGCATTAAACTGATGGTGCTTTTTATTCTTGTGATATAACTTGCTTGGGTTCATGTCGAAGTTTCCTTTACGACGACGGATTCTATGACTTTATCTTGAAATCTGTTTCTAAGAGTTCTAAGGTTCAATAACTTTGAAAGTTTATTGAAACTTGTTTCCAAAACTAATTAATGGTCTGGAATACGGCTAAGGATGAACTTAAATTTCTTTCATACTGAAAATCTTTGCCTAGTTTTTTTTTATTTGTTTGTATCAATTTAGTTGTATAAATTTGTTTAGATTTTTTCAGGCTTTCAATTAAGTTAATATACATTTGTTTATGTATATGAAATTAAAATTACGATTATGTTTTTCTCTGATTTTGTAAGAGGCAATATTTTTATTAATTTTCAATTAAATATAATCCTGTGATATTTCCTCTTAAATTCCATGATGAAATTCCGTTTACGATCGACTTTATGATTGATGAATATTGTGAAGGATTCGAGGACATATTACATTTTTATTTGGGATAAATAAGGAATTAAATTTGAAGTTTTCTTTATTTTTTTGAATTGTAAGTTATACATTATTTATAAGATAGAATGTTTGTATATTTAAATTTACGTAGCAACTTTGATGTATTTTTTCATATACTTTAGAATATTTTGTTATTTTATTTAAATGTGACCTCGAAAAATAATTCAATTTATTTTTGTTTTTATTATTTATTTATTATTAAAGAGAATTTTATTTATTGCATCAGTTTTGTTAATATAATTTTTTTGTTCTGAATCTTATTTTTGTTTTTGTAGTTAAAATTGATTTTTTTTTTTTAAATTTAACTATGTTTTTTTCGTTAACATTTTTAAGAAGCTCAATGGTTTTACTTTTTTATTTTCATTTTATTTATATGTACACATAGATATGAATAAATTTGTCAATCTCTTTTCTTTTATGTCGGATCGCTAAATTATATACATGCATAAGTTGTTTTGTTTTTGTATTCAAATATGTTTTAACCTATAAATACTATGGTACATAACTATTTATGTAGGTATTTTTTAATTACTCAATAAGTATTGCTAGCGTGTATAGTCCAATTGTTTTGTTTTGATTTAAATTGTATTTAAATTCAAATTTAACATTTAATTTAACATATAATATGCATATGTATAGTAAATATATAAATCTATATAGCACAACTCCGATATATTTTTTTAAGTGTGTTTTATCCTTTTTATGTATTTATTGTTATTTCTTACTAACGTATTATTTAGATTTTTATTTCATTAATTATAGATTTGTTTGAATGTTTAAAAAAAATTATCGGGAAATTTGAAAACCATATTTTATTACCTTAAAAACCCAAATCTGAGTCTTATTATCAGGATAAGTTTTTTGAACCTATTCTCCCACCTAGGGACCGAGAAAAATCTGCACCTACTTTTAAGAAATGAGTCATATTCTGCGCAATTGAGTATTCATAAATTTGCCGTAAAATATGATTATAACACTAAGGATAGTAGTTATCGAGCGCTAATACAATTTTGAGACTCATAAACTTATTCTACAAATGATTAAAGTCTATGATTATTAGCTCTCATAAGACTTATTTATGAGTGGTCAGGACCGCAGCGAATAACACAAGACATATTTTTGTTACAAGCTTCATAAACTTAAGAGCCTATGTGACTGAATATAACAGTAGTGTAGATCCAGCATTAGCCACAATAGATCGGTTCAGGTTCAGTTTTCGTGTAAGAAATATTAACAAAAATAGAACCGCCTTTCAGCAAAAAGAAAACATCTAAATCAAATTAAAAATAATATCCCAGCTGGTTTCTATGTTAGTAAAGTCTGAAATAAAAAGCTAATTGGAAAATAAATCCCAAAAACAAGAACAAAAAATATATAAAAATATCAATAATAAGACTAACCAATACCAGCAGTGTTCGAGCCATTTAACCAATATTTCATGAACAGCATACCATAAATAAAATGTATAATCCTTGTGTGTTGTGCATATAATATTCTGAAGATCAGTTAAGTGAAAATCATAAAATATTCTTCCGAATCGTCAAAAGGAGAACATACTCATAATGAATAAGTGAAGCAATTCATACTCGTATATCTGTTTTTTTTTTCTATGTCACCAAATATCAGTTTCACTCCAAAAAAATTAAAATAAACGAAAAATAAATAATCCACAATCATAGGTACATACCACTCATGTACCCAGACAATTATTTGTCTGCCTTGAGCGCGCTGAAAATGTTTTTTTTCTATTTTTTGCACTAAGTTTACCCCCGAGAGGCATAAAAATGTTCACATAACTTGGGAATACAAAATTCGCAAGAACACAAACCAATCTGGAGCGATCTCATAGTTAATTGGCAAAACCTTAAAAAGTACTGATTCGAAGAATTAATAAAGAAATATGTATAAATACATTTTCAAAAGCCAGAAGACTGTAAACGTTTAAACCAAACGTGTATACCAACTCCAATGATTTTCAGTAGAGGGAATAGTTTGCGGCTATCCATATTTCTTTTTGTAAAGTTTTCTTTGTAGAATCATGTCTTCACCAGTAAAACAACGACAATGCTTTGATATAAAAGCAACTATACGTAGAGGGGTATCTGCACTTTCAGAAATGCTGTTTCTAAGGATCTTAAAAAATGTTGCATGTCCGCTTAGAAGAATAGCGTAGTCTAGACGATGCAACCGTAATTTCGAACCTGTTATTTTAAAATAAAAAAAAGTTCTTTTTATTAAGTTTCTATTAAATAAATAATAAATGTCTACAAAAGGTATAATTTTTTAAACTTATAATAAAAGCCCACCCATCCTGTATTATTTCTTTATTTCTTCTATTAAAATAATATTTGTTTGTGTTTTCATTTTTTATTTGAAATCGAAATAAAACAAAAAATTAGTGTTGTTAAAGTTAAAATTGAACACATTTATATTTACTTTTTGTTGTTTTTTATTATAATTGCAGGGTATTTATTTAACGAATCAACAGAGTTAAAAATCAAAATAATACATTTTTGTTTGAATACATGTAATTACAATTTATAAGTAAGTCATTATTGTAAATTATTATTATTATCGTTGTTGTTAAATGTGTTTTATTTGTTATTGTTTTTTTTTTTCTTAAACAAAATTATTTTTAATTGTAAAGTTGTCATTTCGTTCAAAAATAAAATTAAAATATTTGTTTAATCTACATTTATATCTAAAGTTAAATTTTAATGTAAATTTAATTTTAAATTCGAGTCCAAGTAATAATAATAACTTAAAATCACTGTTTTCTTATATGCAACCTACATAGATTGCTGGCCATAAGCTACAAGGAAAAAGCTTATATTATAGAAATTTTAATTTAACTGTAGGTTATTTATTTGAACTTATAAATTAATTTGAATTAAAATTTCAATTAATGTTGAATTTAAGTTGAATGAACAATTATTTGTCTTTTCGCTCTTGTTCTCATTACAAGTAATAGCTCATTAAATGATTTTTGAACAAATCTAACACAAGCTTTTTACCGAGTTTTTAATCTATTGTTTCAGTGCTCTCAAATGTTGGAAAGCCTTATAACAATAAGACCTCTGTTTATAAAATCGAATATGACCTCTAATAAGAGGTTTTAGAAAAGCATATAGCTTCGAAAATTTTACCAACATCAGCGCAAAGCCCAGTAGAAAAATCTTGACTTGACTTTAATTTAGATTTTCAGCTTGTGTGTGCAAAGTTGTTTTCAAAAATAATTAAAACAAGAAAAATAAATCAAACATTTTTTTGCATTTCCACGCATCAACACACATTTTAGTGCCTTTATTATTTATTACTGTTTAATTTTTAAAACTTGAATTTTTAAATAAAAAATATTTCAATTACCTACATATGTATATCTACTTAAAATATAAAGTCAATTTATTTTGTATATGTTAATTGTAATACTTTTTCTAAAAAAATGATATAATATGTTTTATAATTCGTTTGTGAACTTAGGAATCCAATTATATTTTAACCATGACCTCTTATAGTACACAAAAGTTCTCAAAACGTGTGTAATTTTATAGGAGAGAGACTTTTTTTCAAATGGGGGAGTAGGGTTCTCTAGTCATTTTTGTTCACCACAAGTAGATTTAACACACAATCGTTTTTGTGCACTAAACCATGGATAAATCTCCTAAGCTTAAGCTTATTTGTTTTGCTTCCTGATATGATATGGCATTTTTTTATTTAGCTTAACAATTAATTTGTTATTTATAAATAAAATTTTTACTAATTGAATAACAATTAACAATTCGTTTAATTATTTTGGTTTTATTTCAGTTTGAACAACAAATAGTTTTGATTTATTTTAAATTTAAGTCAACAGTTTAACAAAACCCTTTATTTCACAACAGTATATAAATATATATAAATATGTAATATTCATAACAATAACCAATTGAAACTTTTAAATGTAGGTACTTTTTTTTAAAATAAGTAAGATAAAATTAAACTAACTTTGTACCAATTTAAACACAAAATTACTCAGGATACATTTTTTATCTTGCAGTCGTGTGTGAATTCTAATAAATTTAGCCAGAAATCTTTTCTGGGAGATTGTTCCTAACTTATTTGTTTGGTTAAAAAAAATGGTACTCATATATAAAAATAGGTTTTTCCAGGTGGCAACAATGTTTTAAAGTTTTAAGCGGACTACAAAAAAAAAAACAGAAATTTTAACTATAGAAATGAAAATGAACGCAAAATAATCCAAAAAAAAAATAATTTAAAACTCATCTGAAGGGTTTGGTCTTCTTATTTTGGTAATTGTAAGCGATTTTATCCATGGAACACTTTCAGATGGCTGAACGGTCTCTTTAAAGATAGCATAGATCTTTAAAGGAGCTTTATCTAATTTTTACTACATTTTAATAATACCACTTGTGTTATGGATTTGCAAAATAAAAAAGAAAGAATTTGGATTCTGAAGCATTAAAAATATAATTCATTTAGTCCGGGTTTCACAATAGTCGATGTAGTGCTGACATATCATCATGTTTAAGTATTAGTTTGAGATTCTTTGGTGGCACATCGACTGAGCAAAACTTGTGTGAAATTAGAAACGTTTGCCCACTAACTATCTGTTGGCAAAATTTAACCATAATTTTGCTGTTGTCTATTTCTTAAATCAGCCAGTTCAGGATTTTGGAATCTCAGCTATCTCCGTACTCTCGAAAATTTGGATCAATAAATCAATTTATAAAAAGAGCAATAGACTGATTTCTTGCGTCTTTCGAACAGACAAAAATTTCTGAGAAGCACAACTAAAATTGTTGCACATTACAAACACTAACAGAATAGTTGTTTTTCTATATCAATTCCCAACATTTTTGAAATTCATGTTAGAACATTTGTTGGAGGAAAAAATAATATTATTTGTTTCCTATTTTTTTTTTTAATTTGTATCTATAGATTTCATTTCAAGTTATTTCTCTGCCTCCTTAAGCCATCTCTCTTTTTCTAATTTTATGTTTGAAAGAAATATTTCTCGTACAAATAATAAATGTCAAACACTAGCCACGCTTTATTTTTAAAAATTGTAATAATTCTTTTATACTTACCTACACAATTCAATAATAATTCCTGTTTATTTACTTATATTTCATTTTAGTCAGTTTTTTGTTTGTCCTACTATTTTCTTTATTTATTTTTTGTCAAAAGATATCAGGCATTTTATAGTTAAAAATCCTTCTCTATCTATTTTTCCCGCTCTCGTGATTTTATTATTCGTTTTTTATTAACTATTTGGATTTTAATTTAATTATTTTTTTTCTAGGCAAAATATGAATAATGAGAGCGCGATGTTTTTCAAACTGTATTTGCTAAAATATTCTAGCAAAATAGTTATTTTATTTTTTTTGTTTTATTTTTTATACTAAAATACTTGTTTATATCGATTTTTTTTTTTAATTTTATGTTTGTTATGGCTATTTTTTTTTTAATTTTTAATTAAAGAAGAACTAATTTTGTGTGTTGAATACATTAACAATTTTTTTTGTTTTATGTACTCTAGAAAAGTGGACAAAGTGAAATGACTGGTGAGTTGTTTTTTATGTTAAATTAAATGACTAGTGAGTTGTTTTTTTTGTTAAATTGAACATTCATTTTGTAATTAATTTTCGTTTTGCTTTGAATGTGTATTTGAAAAAGACAATAACACAAATAATCTCATAACCATTTTCAAAAACAAAAAAATAATTAATAAAACAATGTCGCCTTCGAAATTTAGAAGGTTTGTTTGTTTAATTCTTCAAATATTAAAATATGTTTTTATTTAATTTAACTAATAGTATTTTTTTTTTTAATTTTTCTTTTTTTATTGTCAGTTATAGTACAATTGAAAAAAAAATTAAGATAATACCAACATCTACAACCAATTATTTTAGATTTTTAAATTATAAGCACTTGATTACAAAACCTAAGTATAAGAACAATTTTGTTAATGTTTATGTTTAATTTTCTTAAGTTTTTAATTTCTTTGAAGTTTGAAGTTTGATATTTGATTTTTCTTTTCTTTTTTTTTTGATATATATGTATGTCAGTATATCTACGTTTATATTTCTATTAAGCAGCTTTTCGTTCTTTGTTGTTTTTTTTTTATTTTATTAAATTTTAAATGTATGCATTTTTTATTTATATATAATTATTTTTTTGTGGGCTACAAATAAAATTAAAATGTTTGAATGAATTTATGAGGAATTTTGAAAAAAATCAAAATGACACGTAACAACAGCTAAAAGAACTGTAATAAATATTAAGGGCAGTGGACGTAACAGAGAGTATCTATGTAATTTTAATAGCGATTCGGCATTGTTGCACAAATCGGTTGTACAAGCACAATAAATAGCTTGTACATCGTGAGTACCTAATCGTTTATTGCATTCGTGGTCATCACGATCATCTGGAATATAGCCACAACCACGGACAATACGAATTTTGCCATAGACTGCAAGAAAATAAAAGAAAAATATATGAAAAGGAATGTAACATTATTTGAAATGGTTTACAAAAAATTATACAGGTTAATAAATAGAACAAGGATGTTTTTAGAGGGGGACAAGCGGCAACTATCCAAAAAAAAGATCTACAGATTTTGGAAGATGTTATACGTATAATATATAATATATTATATATAATAATTCACTTGGAATCATCTCTTCGTAACCTATGGAAAATGGATTTGTATGTTTATTGGATTTGATGGTGTTCAAGAGGATAAAGTTTATGTAGTAAGATCATGGCTGTTGGGGACCGTAGGTGATAACACATTATTAATATTCAAGAAACTTCTTTTGCACACTTTTGGAAAGCTCAGATATTTAATTTTTTAAAATTGTGTCTTAGGCTAAGTGCGAAATTAATTACCGATTATGTAAAAATTGGGTTACACAACTTTTGCACGATATTACGTAACTAATTGAAATTTGAAAATATACACTTGGATTTTATTTTTCCTCCAACAATCAAACCGAAATTTAACCTTAATCTTCATCAAATCTCGAAGATTTACCATACACATTTATATCGTTTATCCATTTGATACAAAATGATAATTGTTAATTCTTCAAAGATATAGTTTTACAAAGTGAACAATGCTACACAGATTTATTTAAATTCAACTCCAATACGGAGTTCGCACTAAATCATAGCTCTCACATCTATCTCTAAATATCAATTAAAACTCTAGCTACATTTTGACATACCTAACATCTTTGTGAGGAATATTTTACGTAAGACAGTTGTTCTCTGAAATGAAATTTTGTCCAAATATTTCAGAGAATTTGTTTTCAAAATTTCAACAGAATTTAGGCAAATTAAATTGATTCTCCTTTTGGATAAATATATTTTGTTTCAAATATGTCTGGTTTTCGATTTTTGTTTTTACAAACAAAATATAAAGAATATAATAATCTGTTAAAATTTAGCTAAAGAATAGTGTGCCAAGCAGTTAGAAAAAAAAAATTATTTTTAACTCGAGTTGGTTAACTTTCGGCTAAGAAAGTTTGATAAAAATTTCGAGCCTTGCTTTTTAACGAATGCACACTTGCCATATAGTATAGTATAGTATAGTAAGTGGGTAGACAAACATTAAACACAAAATGTGAACAATTGTGTATTAACTAAATATTATTAAACTTAGGGCAGAATTAACAAACCTATCCCATTGTTCATCTGCAAAAAGATTAAGGCCAAAAAGGTGAAAATCCAGACAAATTTATATTCGAAATTGAAATGACAGAAGAATAAAAAAGTATACATATATTATCAAAAACAGAAAAACCTCATTAAATGTAAGTTCAATACATTTCAGACCAAGTTTCTTGGTCTTAACAAATGTATTGAATGCGCGAAAAACAAATTTTCGAACGTAGATGGACGAGAGTGTTGAAGAGTTCCAGAAAATGGAAGACAAATTTTAGAACGCTACCAGTGAGTTAAACCAAGTTAGAAAAATGAAAATTAGAGAGTGCAATTTATGTCTTTCAAAGTAAAAGAAGGTGCATCGACATTAGGGAACAAACTTTTTGATCCATTGATAGGCAGCTGCAGCAAACGACTTAGAATATACAAAATACAAAAAGTTGTAAAATTTGTTTGGCCGATTGCGGGTGCCAATGGGTCAGTAGATTTAGTACTTGTTTGACTGCATACTTAAAGGTGAGGCCGGATTCTGTTTATATGCCCCTATCACCAACTAAGCGTTAAAAGTAGAGTAATAATTACTCGTGGCAATAATAACTGGTGTCATAAACCAACAAAAAGGCATTTTGATAGTCCAACTCAAAATTCTGACAAACATTCTCTATAATCATTTTTAGGACCTTTCAATAAGAAGGAAATGAGCACCATAAATTGGCTTACACACGATACTGTAATTTTTTAAGTCTGAAGAAGGAGTACAGTCATTTTAGTGGTAAAAGGATTTGTAAGGCCAAGCATAAAGTTAGCTTTAACCACAGAAAGCCAAATTTATTTGAATTACTCTAGTTAACTGAATTCCACGTATGTACGTAATAAGAAAATATAATAGGGATAGGGATATCTTTCTACAAAATGCGGTAGGACCCTAAATATTCTTTTATACTGAGGGTGCTTGAATTTTTATTTGCTGTATTGAAAGTGAGACTTTGCAAGTGTAAGATTATAAATCGGGGAGATTTTGAGAAATGCTAAATCTGGATTTTTCGAAATTAATAGAAAAGGACTTAATATTAATTTCTTCTTTGATTTATATCTGATCATTTAAATTGCTTATAAGTACCAACTACCAACCAAAACATTACCATACAAAGTATGTTCAAAATCGTTGCAAAAAGTTCTAGATAAAATAAACCAAATAAAATTTTTCTCTATTGAATAACAAATTCGCACGGCTCGATTGTTCTTGTTTGAGATCGTTAGATTATCTTAAGGACTATTCACATGAGAGCGACCAACGACTAACGAATAAAAAAACAAAGGGCATTTAAAACATATATAAGCCTAAATTCTTCACAAAAACTTAACAAAAGGGTAGCAATCTAGTTTAATTTAATGTTAATTTATTAAAACTATCGTTGTAATTGCTAAAATGAGAGAAACTTGAGAAAATAAATTGGTCGTAGCAATCATATTGCATATGGTATCATATCGCGACGAACAATTTAATTTCTCAAATTTCTCTCATTTTAGCAAATACAACGCAAATTTTAATAAATTAACGTTAAATTAATCTAGATTGCTACCCTTTTGTAAAGTTTTTGTGAACAATTTAGGCTTATATATGTTTTAAATCGCATTTGTTTTTTTATTCGTTGGTCGTTGGTCGCTCTCATGTGAATAGTCCTTTAGTCTTTCATTTCAAAGCTACGTACTAGAATTTTTAACAGGATTAATTTTTCTTTCTTTTACAAAACTTACTTTTTTGTGTTGTCTTACGGCACAAAGATGGCTTGTATTTGTCTTTAAGATGCTCAAGTGGTTCTTGTTTACTACAATTGACTTCACCTATGGAATATGGCTCGAATGGATCACCACAACGTGGATCATATTCGCTGTTGCAATCATAGCAAATTAGTGCAGTAGTTTCTGAAAAAAAAAAAAATAGATTAAGAAGTAGTAATTTTTAAGTATTTTAAAATTTCGAATTTTTAAAAATCGTTTGTTTTAATTTGAATATTTTCTAATTCAATTTTTCGATGCTTCTTAAGGCAAAAAAAAAGAAAATTAATAAACATGTATAGAAACTAAATTGATTTCATGCTACAAAAAATACTCGAAAACATCCCCATAAGCCGCAATTTAATTTTAAACTTTTATAGCTTCCACTGTTCGCAAAAAAAAAATTAATATTGCTTTTCCTCAACGACACAATCGGTGGGATCTAATCATCCCGAAACCGCTGCCAAAAAATTATTGTTAAGACCATTTTCGCATACGAAACACGTATGTCTACATGCAATATTCAAGGTTAATTTTCTGAATGAATGAAAGGTTAAGGTTGAAAATAATTGAAAAGAAACAAAACAAAAATTATATTCTTGATTTATATTTTGATGTTGGGATAAACGTGCTAAGTGCAATTTAAGATTAATGTATGATTGTATAAAAACTTTAGGTTAAAGATTTTTTAATAAAGGAACGTTGTCAACTATTTGAAAAAAAAACATTCGAAAATTAATGATTTTTCATTAGGGTCACAGGAAACAAGTTTCTCTTCCGATAAAGTGGAAGACCAAAAAAGGATCGTGTATGGCATACAACAGAAATTTATGGTGGTATATCTTAAGTTGTCATTTTTGGAAACCAGGTTACTCTATTATGTAAATGAGGTTCTAAAATAAGCTCGTAACTGAGTTGACCACCTACTTCCTGACAGCCTAACTATGATTGACGAGTGTGTCACAAAATTGAATGAGGAACTTTCATAAAAAACAATGGCCTAAAATAATCCGACCTTTCACTTAACCTCTAACAAAAAATAAATAATTTGGGACCTTATTCGGAATTCACACCCTCCCCCCACCCACCAAAATCAATTTTTTTTTTAACGAATCGATAAAAAAGTGTTTGCTGTTGATAAAAAACATCAAATTATGGAGGAGAAACACTTTTTTATGGTAAAAAAGTGAAGTTAAGCGGACCACCCACAGTACTGTTGGCCCTTATTCGGAATTGACCCCCCCTCCACCAAAATAAACTTTTTTTTAACGAATCGATAAAAAAAAGTGTTTGCTGTTGATAAAAAACATCAAATTATGGAGGAGAAACACTTTTTTATGGTAAAAAAAGTGAAGTATAAGCGGACCACCCACAGTACTATAACTAAAACTACTTTTTTTATGGGATATTTGGTTTTCTTACTTGCTTACGCATTACGGCGTATAAACAGTGAGATATGTATAGGGGGCATGCTGCCCCCCTGCAACCCCCCTGCTTGGGCACACTATAGGGTTTGGGGTAGGTGCGAGGTTGGGTGTATGCAAGGTTTCTTTTACATTTACTGGATTTAAAGAAACTTTAAATTTACCCTATGGCCTATATTCATTTTTTTATACTTCACTTTTTTACCATAAAAAAGTGTTTCTCCTCCATAATTTGATGTTTTTTTGTCAACAGCACACTTTTTTTATCGATTCATTAAAAAAAGTGCATTTTGGTGGGGGGGGAATTCCGAATAAGGACCATAATTTGTAATATCAAAATGATTTATCGATGTTTTTTGCTTTCCAGCGATCGAACTCTAGAAATCGTCAAGTGAGCGAATACTTTCCTCAAGTGAGCGAATGCTTTCGAGTGATCGAACTCTAGAAATCCTCAAGTGAGCGAATACAACGTCGGACCTGAATAGGTTTTGTACATTATTTTGTCATCGAAGATTAAATGGGAATGCAAGGATTTTGTTTGACCAACTTTAGATATTGTACCGTGCATACCAGACATTTTTGAGCTTGATTGTGTAATGAGTTTAAAGCTTTACCCACACCATATTGAAATCAAGCATTTTGGTAATATTTTGGTTGAATCTGTATGATATGATAAATCAGATCTACCCTAATCCATACATAGTGTTTGTTCATCATTTTTTCAATTTTGTATACTAATTTTAAAAAAAATTCAATAATCATTAAAGCTTACAGTTTTTTTTATAAAATCAATAGTCAATTTTGCTTCAAACAATATCCGAATCCTCAAACCATATGGATATCCGTAGTTTAAAATATTCATCAAATTATATACGTGGAGCGTCTTTTTTTTTTTTTGTTAGGAGGGAGGAAAAGGATTATAAAACTGAGAAATTTGATTTTTCAATAGACTCTTTTGAATTTTTATTCTCTTGAAATTGACATTTTTTACTTACGATGGATTCTATTGTATACTAATTTATATTTACTACTTGTCACTTTGTCAGTATCCCATTCATATATTAAGTGCGATGTCAGAGTTGCACAAAATATATCTCATAGCCAAACAAACATGTCGAACGGTTATTTCCTTATCGGAATTAGTTCCTGGAATCATGCCAACGGAACTATTTAGTTTTAATAATACAAACCATAATCTTGTTTGAAGCTACAGAAAAAACCTACAGTGCTTAAAAACACAATATACTCGTAGGCAAAATTGAAAGACTTTGGATAGATTTTTTTTAATAAGAGATTACAGAATACAATTTCAATTTGCAGGAAACAATTCCATTTATTTTGTAACCATTCTTAGTGGCTGCGCGCACTCAATGATTTTGAACTAAATGAATTTTTGACAAATTTGAAAAGAAGAGTGTTAGCCCTTTGTTATTTATTTTTTTTTTGTTGGCGATGCAAAAATATAGATAAAAGTAGTCTGAAGTGAACAGCTATTTTCGATTTTTCAAAGATTTTATATCTTTTTCGGCAACTATGTGAATACATTTTTGGTGTTTTTTAATTTCCTCACATTGCGATAATAATCAGACATTTAAAACCAATAATGCATCGGTATCGCCTTTTAAATTCTCTTAAGCTTTACTTAATGCTCACACTGTGCTCAAGCATTTTAGTGCGGGAAAAATATAAAAAAATTGGAAGTGCTTAATCGTTATCGTATCGTTCATCAAAATCGAAGAAACCTGAAATCGAGTTAAAAATAATGGCGCAAAAACGCGCAAATAAATTAAAAATTTAAGGGTAAAGATGTTTTTTTATTAAGTAAAGGATTGTGATGCAATCGATTCCACCTCTTATTCAATTCTGAAAAGTTCATACAATTTTCTGATGTTGTATCATAGTATATAAAACCAATGTTTAGAAAGTTTTAAATACAACATGAAAACTAAGTAATTGATTATTTTTTTTTATTTATTTATTATCTACGATATATGTATGTATACCTCTAATCAACAGATTCGAAATTACAAATTCCTAAATACTAAAATTATATTTGTGGATTAAATAAGCCAACAACAATTTTTTTTAAATATTTCTTTTTAAACTTATATCTAGGTTGTAATATGATTTATTAAAAATTCTGCAACAAATGCTCAAAGGCTCAAGTAATCCATAACAAGTTCTATGCACAACCTCAAATAGTAACGATCTATGACTTAAAGATCTTGATGGAGCGTATATATTTAATAAAGCAACTAAATTTTCGCAGTCAACAAAACTGCAAGGAATATCCCACTAAGTTGCTTGGGAATTATTTCAATGTATGGTTTAATGAAATAAATTCGTTTTCATTTATTGTTGTTGTGGGAATGTCATGAAATTTTCACATTTCGTTTCTTTGAAGATTTAAACTTTATGCAAATGGTATGAATTTATAATAAAGGTGGAATTTGGGTTAATTCCGGCCCTTTTTTACATAGCGAATGCAATTGCCGATGAAAATCCTGCCAACGCCTTTAGATACGAAGTAAAGTCTATTCTTTTTTTTTTTACTGAAAAATTATAATTTCAATTAAAGTGCTTACAAAGTCCTAGTCGAACCATGATTTGGAGGAAACAATAATTGTCACAATAAAGTCTATTTATGCACCTTTGGTTCTAATGACATAGGGCCCAAAAAATCCAAATTCGGCACTGCATATGGAAATACATACACCTAGGTAATATAGTAGACAGATAGACTTATTCGTACTTTTTTAAGTGTTATCTATAATCATAACGTCAAGTTTGATTAAAATCTCCAGTTCAATTTTTTACAAATCCAATACTTGCTCTTTATCGCAAATTATAATAGGAATAGCGTAATTTCAAACTAACAACTAATTGTAGTCATTTTGTTACACAATTTAAAAATAATTTAATTTTATGTACAATTTAAAAACACGAATTTTTGTGTGAAAACGAATTTATATAAAAATGGAATAACGTAATTTTTAACTAAGTACGTAACTGTAGTAGATTAGATTAAGATTAAGATTTTTTAGATTAAGTAACTGTAGTAGAATTATGTAAAATTCCTGAGTTTTATTTTTCGTTACCAATAGTAACCTACTGCATAAGAAAACCCATCACTGTCGTATTAATGGTGTCAAACCTCATCCAACCACTCTCGTATTGATTGTGCCAATTAATTGTTGTCTTTGATATAAACTGAAAAACAAAACAAAATACGCACCCTTAAGGAAACTAAACAATATACGAGTAGCACAAAATCGCCACCTAAAGGTTATAACATTACAAAGCGGCACTCTTATTCTTTACAGAATCACCCTCTATTCATATTATCCTAAATTGAACTGTTTGGAAGAGGACATGAGACCAGTTTTTGGCCGAGCGAGGTTGAGGTTTTGTACTTGTCCAGATATGTGTTCTCCGTGCCCCACTAAGTTATAATCTTTATATATCATTTATTCCTTTAGACGTAATGCGTTGATTTATTTCTCGTTTAATTAAAATTTTCATTTTTATGTTTTATAAAATAAACGATTTAAATATTATCAAACACATTCGAATTAAAGCTTCTACTTGTTTTTCGTCTTTTTACAGAATACTAAACACACACACATCAAATAAACATTTTCATCCTCTTTATTTTTAGTTACGTAAAGAAACGAACATCGATTTAACCGACATCCTCAACGGAGAAGCAAATGCAAAAAGTTATTACACAATACAAAAGAAATTTTTTTAATAAGGATTTATTTTTGATAAACAAACAATTAAATTAAAATAAAGATATTTTGAAATATAGTATAGCATACCTTGCAATTGAAGGCAGACAAAAATCCCAAGTAAGATGAGAATTCTTTGAACAATAGGTGACATGGCTTAGAAGAAGTTGTTTCTATTTATTTTGGTTTATTGTTTTAGTTTTTTTATTCACTTAATGTATATAGTTTTAAGTTTTTGTATTTAATCACTATTTTTTGTTTTGTTTTTCAAAAATCACTTAAATAAACTTTAATTGAAAATAAAAAAAGTTGATTTATGTATGTTTACCACAGATAAGATTATACTCGTACAATTATATTTGTATTTCTTGCCAAAAATGTTTTAGAAGTTTATGTTTTTATATTTTTATTTAACAACTTTACTGTTTTGGAAAATGTTCTTAAATAATGGATTTTAAAGAGAGTCAATTATCTAAATTATTCCTTCAATTTTTTTTATTACATTATCGGAAGAAGATTATTATTTTCACTTTATTTTATTTGCTTATAAATGTTTACGTAAGCCTTCTTTTCTTAAGTTAGCACGTCGTCGTCCTTTCTACTGTTAGCACACCACTAGGCTAACTAGCAGAGATATATCTGACAATTTTTAGTTGAAAATCGAAGGCAAACAACAACAAACGACGGCGACGAAATGCATCCCAACTTTAAAGGGGAAATATCATATACGAGTAGCATATTTAAAAAAAAGTGTTGAACATGCGCAACCAATAAGAGCTTATAATTTAGCTTGAAAGCGCCGGCGCTTTTTTTTTCACTGCAAAATAAGGGACATAAAAAAACTATACAGAAAGAGAAAAACATTGCGTTTTCTATCGTTCTACAAAAAAGTTTGTGACCCTTTTCTGGTTGGTTTGGTTATGATTTATGGATCACCCGCACCGCGAGAGAGTGACCTTATCGTATTGCTTCTTTTTTTCTTTCCAAGGATTCACCAGTCACCACATTGAACCGACCACTCTTTTGTTTGTTCTTAACCTCTGACACTTAGTTATTTCATGTCGATTGTGTCACATCAGAAGCTTAAAAGTGGCACACGACGAGATAGAAGATGCATGTATGCATTTCAATTGCTTTGTAGATTTAATTGGCTTTATATCATCAGGGGTAAAATAACTTTTAACATAAATGATTGAATTATATACCGTTGAAGAACAAAAAACAAATATCGGTCGTGTTTACTTATATTCTTTTTCTTATTATAGAGCTTAAGGGGCTTGGGGTTTCCCCACAAATAACCCTCTGTTTAGATTGTTAACATAGTTAAAGCACAAATAGGTACGTAGTGCGCTGTGTGTGGTTTTTAGATGAGTCGGTCAGGCTATTATGTCACACGTATGTACATATGTATGTTGTTTTATGGAAAAACTTAAATGATATACTATGCATGTTTGTGTGTAGGTAGGTAAATAATCCTACCTATCTACTTGAATATTGAAAACATAGGGACATTTTTAGAAAGTGGGTTATGGCTGTTCACGTGCAATATGTAGGTATACTTGAAATTATATATGGAAATAAAAGTAATTTAACCTCTGATCCTTTTTATTGTCTCTTAAGTTTTGTTGTGTTATTTAGAACAGGAAACAACTAATAATGGAACTGTATTTTTACTTAGACATGGAGTAGATACAACTGACAACGACATAGCCAAAAAGACGAAGATGGCTGGGTGATTTAAAGAGAAAAGCCACCAATGCTCTGGCCCAGAAAATATATAAATCCAACCCAGAGATAAGGTACAGTAGAAGAAGACCGACAAGTGGCACACACAAGCGAAAGAGAACTTCAAACAATTTGGAATGTGAAAATGGAGCTACCTATAGCTAGGGCAGAGCGGGCTGGAAAAAGTTTGTTGGCTCTCCGGTGTGGCCGGACTGTAGTGTCACCTTATTAAGGAAAAGTATTATTCTAAAGTGTTTAAAATTCAATAAAGCTTAGAGTCTGATAAAAGATTGAGTAATATTTAAAAAAAATAGTGTGTTTTTGTTAGAATTTTGAACAATTGCCAAGATGGGCGTTGTTTCAAGGTGGGTACCTTAAGGAATATCTTCGTCAATGGCCGTATCGTTCTTGCTTTGAGATTAACCAAAGAATGAGGGTGATTCCTGCCCCTTTACCAGTACCGAAGACAAACACGTTTGGTACCCAGACTAGCAATATATTTGTAGTAAAGGAAAAAATCCTTTGGAATAAGAATTAGGTAAAATATAGCGACAACACCGGCTATATTTAACCTTTCTTTAATAATGTTAACAATATGCATTTAATTTCCTTTTCAAATTCAATATATTGCAAATTGCAAGACACTAATTTATAATTCTATGTTCTCGACGAAACCATCTTCAAAATTGCACAATTTCTCATACAATAACACAATTTAAAATCACCTCAAGTTGAATGAAATTGCGTACGAAAGTGTCTTTTGTAACAGTTTCCCGATAATGTAAACAAACAGAACTAACGATATTGGTTACAAATATTTATTGTCAGTTTATATTTACCTATAAAATATTATTTTGTTTTCGCATTCGTACTGTTTTTTTTTTTATGTTGAACTGTGTAAATAAAGTGTTAACAAAACAATTAAATTATTTCTCGCACAATGTTAACGTAAGTTCTTGCGGTGGTCATTAATAATGTCCTTTGGTTGGAAGACACCATTTACGGAAGACGTCAAACAAAATTGTCTCAATGGTGTGGTCACTTTGAATTCTCCAAATTGCGCAATTTTCAGCTCAGTGGGAATATACATAAGGAGTAAGGGGAATGGGAAGTAGACAGATTGAGAATAGTTTTTAACTTAATAAATTCCACGTTCCATCACGCACGCCTCCATTAGAAGTCGCGGTATATTATAAATGGTTTGAACTCAGCACTTTAAGATCTTTCATCGATTGTGCTAAAAAGTGCGTTAAATTCAGGGTTTCGAATTTTTGAATTAAAAAACCATAAGTTATAGGTCTGTAGATGATTTGATAAGCTACTAGGTAACTTATGAATTGAAAAAAAAAATTAATTCATTACCTACTAAGTGAATTATGAATTAAAAAAATTCAAGTCATGAGCACGTTAGTGAATGAAGAATAAAAAAAATTTAATTCACAACCTACTAAGTGACTTATGAATTAAAAAAAATTAATTCAGAAGCTACTAAGTGACTTATGAATTAAAAAAGAATTAATTCATACCATAGTTTATAGATTGCAAATGCTTAAGCTTGTTTTGGCTACATAATTATTTAATTAATTACGAAAGTGGATTTCAAGCTTTTGTGTGTCATAAAATTATCGTGCTAGCTTATAAATTTTCCAATTAATAATTTTTTAATCAGAATTCATCCATTAGCTTATGAATTAATTTTTTTCAATTCAGAAATCACTAGGTATCTTTTGAATTATTTTTTTTTTAATTCTTAAGTCATCACTTACTTGTTCATGACTTAAATTTTTTCAATTCATAAGTCAGTAGGTTGTGAATTGTTTTTTTTAGTTCATAAGTCACTTACTTGCTCATGACTTATTTTTTTTTAATTCATAAGTCACTTAGTAGGTTCTGAATTATTTATGTTTTTAATTCACAAGTCACCAACTGACTTATGAATTAATTTTTTTTAATTCATAAGTCAGTAACTAGCTGCTGAATTAAATTTTTTTTAATTCATAAGTCACCCACTAGCTTGTGAATTAAGGCCAAGCTTAAGCTAAAAATTGACTTAAGCTTTTGCAACCATGGTTAAATTTGAGTCCCACTTTAATGAGGTGTATATATGTATATATATATATATATATTATATATACATATACTTGAAAACTTCATATATGATTAATCTAATCATTCATTGAAATTCGGGAATAAAGCAGGATTAGGCAAAAGAAATCAATTTAGGTGATATAATATTCATTTTACAGGAAATGCCGGAACGAGTTTATTGGAGAACAATATTTTTGTTATGTAACACAGTGAAAAATATTTACACTGCAAAAAAGGACAAGAACACAATTTCACACATATGCATACAAATTCAAAGCTTTCCAGTGTTCCCTTATTCCGAATGCAATAAGCGAGCAATATTTCGAGAGAGCTCAAAAAATTAAGGCCGTTTGATGCGTATACTTGAATAAACATAATATAAATGTTTTCTTTCTTCGTGACCTTTTTTATTTATTAAATAAAACAAACATCAATTTAAACAAAAATTAATGCGAAAAAATTTTGAGAGCACTTTTTTTAAACATGAATTTTGTTTAATACTAAATGTTTGCTAATGCGAGTAAACACTTCAATAACTTATTTCAAAAGAATTTTTCAAGTCTTAAAAATAAATAAAAAATAATACTCGTAAACTCGAAACACAACAGCCCATTGACGATCAGGCCCTAATGACTTACAACTATCAACCCCTCCTGTGTGCGTTTTGTGGGCAGGAATGAAGGGGGTCTACAATTTTGTGAATAACTTTTCACGACAGGAGATACTCTAGGAGGATTAATCAGATCCAAAACATTTTATCCTTTTAAGGTGGCAGTATAGGCAATTATGTCGGAACTTTAGCTAACTGCCATAGATCCGTTTTTGAGAATACCTGTGCAAACTAATTTTTTTTAAATGACAAATAAAACTTAACTTTATATGTGGGATGAACAGTTCAAGTTTATTTTGTAATTTTTTAGGTTCAATTTGAGATTATTATAATACACCGAATCAAAATCTAGATTTCGAGGCATAAATATACAAAAATCTAACTAATAATCTAACTAGGTTATGAAACCTCAAAATGTAGGTAAAAATCTTCTTGGAAATCCAAACATTTCCCATCCAATTATTTCAAAATAATCTCAGTTAAAATTAAATTGTATACGAATTTGTATTTTATTACAGATTATATCAGTTTTCCGATAAAGTATGCAAACAGAACTTAGGAAAATTGAGTGAATATTCATTGTCAGCTTGTGTTTAATTTCAATTTATTTCGTATCTGTAGGTTTCTTTTTAAACGTGTTAATTTCTCACCAAAAATAGAGTAAGATTTTGAAAGATGGAAAACCAATATCCCCTGTCTACGGAAGCCGCCAAACGGAATCGTTCCACTTTCAATGTCAAGCTTCACGTGAACATGGATACTATTAGGACAAGACTATACAGACATTCCAATTTATAATAATTTAACGGGGCGTATGAATGTTTTTAGCGTGGATTGAAGTAAATCCTTGCGTATTCGCAGAAATACAACTTATGTAAATTGAAATTTTTTTAGTAATTTTTTAGTAATCTATATTTTGATTCAACCTGAAAGGCTTTATGGAAATAGAATAGAGGAAATAGATCAATTTATTTTATGTTATTTTTTTTTTAAATGAAATGAAAGCTTCACTTCGAAGGAGTTATCTTATGAACTTTCATTCTTTGGTAAAAATCTTTCACACAGGACTAAGAACACGGAGTGATGTAACTGCATGTTTCTAATCATCCAAAAGTATTTAACCTGTCTAATGTCTATGGAGGAGGAATTGAGAAGCACTTATCGGTTGACTGATTCTAAAAGAAAAACAACGACATTTGTATTTTTGTTTCTTTTGGCTTTTGAAAAAAAAATAAATCGTTTATCGGAAACTAAAATATCTGTAATATATTTACAGCACAGGCAATCTTATTTTCAAAACCTATGAGATGCTTTCCTTTTTTGTATTGTTTGTTGGTATGTTATCCCGTTTATTAATGATTCTTACGCTGTAGTTGAAAGACAGGTATCATCTATTGGATGATTCATATAATTCGTATTCTCAAGGTTCTTATGTTTTTTATAAAAAAAACATAAGATGAGGGTTTTTTCTTTTCCAGCAAAAAACAAGAAACATATAAGTATAGTTAATTTTGTGAAAATGCAGTCAAAATTTGATGTTCATCACTACACACAAAAATCATAAACAGTTTATGTTTTAGATTTGCAGTCTTTCTAAATATTTTCTGTTTTTTTTTAATAATTATTATTTTTTGATAAAAAAAAACATAAATCACGCACTGTTTTTTTAATATAATTTTAAATGTTTTTTAGATCTATTCGCCGATATTTTGTATTCTCAAAATATAGTTGAAATTCGTTCAAAAAACAGTACACACAATTCAACACTTAAACCCAAACTGAAGAAGGAAGCATATTTTGCGGAAGGTCTTTTCGTTTTCCCCAATGTTCAAGTTATCAATTTTCCAACAACTACACTATTTTTGTGTATTTTTTTGTGTATATATAGGTTCTTATAAAGCTCTCACAATCCTATAGATACGTTTTGTATGTTTCACTTTGCACTCGATAGATATTTTTTTTCGATAAGCTACTCTCTAGCAATATGTATTTATATTTATTTTCGCTTTGACATAGGTATATTTGTTGGTATATTTATCTGCATACCTACATTTTATTTAACTACAAAATTGTATTCCCTCTCTCTATCTCTCTCTCTTTGGTCTAGTCTGATGGTCCGGTAGTTAGTATTTTGGAGGGTAGTTTTCTATTTTGCTTGGACGAAGAGGAATCATTTAGGGGTAGAAATGAAATTGTAATTTTTTCCATTCCACGGAACAGTTATGGATAAAATAAAGTTCACCTATTTTTACTGAAAATATTTGTGCTTTGAAGTTTTTTTAAGAAGATCAAAATCGTTTCATGAAAATCAATATAAATGTTACAAATAGTTCCATTGCCGTTTTAACATTTATTTTATAATTTATTTTATTATTATGCTTTCTTCAAGTAACTTGGAATTTTCAAAAATTCACACTTACTACGTATTTAGTATAAAAGCTTGGATGCATGCAATAAAAGAAAAATGTCCAAAGGCATGAAATTTATTCCTTAAATTGCTAACCAAGCCCTGAAATAGTCGGTTTTATCCTAAAAATCGTTAAGTAACATTTTAATATGTTTGAGATGATCAATTTGTATGCACACAAAATCGGAACAATGTACAGTCAGCTATTGATATTATTTTTGACTTTTAAAAGAAGTTTTTTATGTTAACAATATCTTTTATTTGTTTTATAAGAATCGCGCTCTAAAAAGATTTTGACAACCCTTAAAATGATTGAACACAGTGGGATCATTATTAAAAAATATTGGATCGACAAATCGCGACCTTAGAACAATAGGGTTCTAACTGCACTCAAGTCATTTTTGAGAAAACAGAGATTGAATTTTTGATTGTCTATAACTTTTATATTTTTGTTTTCTTTCTTCGTGACCTTTTATTTAATTAAATAATGTTTATCCTTAAGTGGGCTTTAGGTCAATTTTTGTTAATATTTTGTTTTGTTTTTTTTATGTTGTAACGTTTCGGATGTGGTTACACCCTTCTTCAGACAACTTTAAAAAATACAAATATTTTTTATTTGTTTGTTCGTTTTTGGTTTCCGTGTCTTTTTAAAAATGTTTTTAAAAGACGTTTTAAATCTTTTTCTTTTTTGTTGTATATATCTTATCTCTTTTGTTTTTTTTATTTTTTAATTTGTTTGAAAAATTATTTCAAACAAAATGATGTTTAACTATCTGAATTTTAAAATTTTTAAATAAAACACGGAAACCAAAAACGAACAAATAAATAAAAAATATTTGTATTTTTTAAAGTTGTCTGAAGAAGGGTGTAACCACATCCGAAACGTTACAACATAAACAAACAAAACAAAATATTAACAAAAATTGACCTAAAGCCCACTTAAGGATAAACATTATTTTATATTTTTGTTCGATTTTTTTAAATCACAAATTTCGTACTAAGTTATGTTGATGTGAATTTAAAAATATACAACATTATTCATAATTTTGCAGTAACTGGTGGTTGAAAAAATGGATAGAACCTTGTTGCTCAACGCTAAGGCATTTGAGCATAGAACAATAAGGTTCTAATCTATATATATAAAAATCAATGCCACTTTTCGTTGTGTTTCTATAACTCAAGAACGGGCTTACCTATCCAAACCAAATTTTATGGCTTTGTTTGGACTATTTAGTAGATGGTTTATGTGAAGTTTGCACAAAATCGGTCGAGTGGTTCTTCATTTATCACATTTTTTGTAACAAATGAATTCAATAAATGTCGGATCATTTTGTTAGTGGGGATTTTGCTGTCAAATTGAAACTTATATTTTTAATTTGATTTATTCTTTTTTATATGTAGGAATAATGTCACAAGCCGGGCGAACAAATATAGGTCGGCGAACGCGTAATGCAAATGATGTGGCATTACTAAGTCGATCACAGTTCACAGACTGCAGATGAACGCGCACAAGCTAATGCATCGCAGTAAACGTAATGCACGAAATATGTAGATCTGTTGACCCTCTGTACCTGACTGAACCTTGCACGCCGATCACGAATACGTCGTGCTGCTCTTTTGGCTAAAATGATGCGTGCTGCTTTTAATTACAACAGTCCACATTGTGATGCGGCTAACTTTCCACGTGAAAAGCCCGGCATGTGTTGTGCTAATGGCAAAGTGAGATTTCCAGCATTAGAAACTCCACCCAAACCATTGTATTCATTTATTTTTGGGACATCTCAAACGTCGAATCACTTTTTGATCCATATTCAACAACACAATTCGGCATTTCAAATGACCTCTTTTAGTGCTACTAAAATTATTAGAGATAATTATGCCGACGTTTAAGGTAAATACTTCAACATGATTGTCCCATGTTTATATCAATCTGAATCATAAAGTATTCGATAGTTTTAAAAATTCTGATCCAACATCTACCTAAAATTGCATACATGTTACAGATTCAGGGCCAGATTTATCATCAAGCTGGTTCGTTATTACCATACTTCGACGCTGATCATCAATTTTTGCAAATTTATTTTATTGGTGATGAAAATCGTGAATTGGATCAACGTTGTGCAATTGTTTCGAATACAAAACGAGAAATTATTCGTGAGCTACAAAGGTTTTTCCATCAGCATAACACATTAGATCAATTGTTCAAAATTGCTCTCGATCGTATGCCATCTGATAATCACAAAATCGTAATAAGGGCTGATAGAACACCTGTTGGAGAGCATACAAGGCACCCACAATTGATGAGGTTGCAATTGTAATTCTTGGTGATCAGTTTCAATCCCGTGATATTGTACTTCATCGCAGAAATGAGCAATTGCAACATGTTTCGGAACTTCATCGTATATGACACAATCATGCAAGCCGTTTCCAATAATGCAGGTGGATTATATTTCTTGGATGCGCCTGGTGGTAGAGGCAAAACGGTCGTTATGTCATTGATTTTAGCTATTCTAAATATTCGATCGGAACAAAAAATTGTATTGGCACTTGCATCTTCGGGAATTGCTGCTACATTATTAGAAGGTGGTCGGACTGCACACTCTGCACTAAAATTGCCATTGAATGTACAGGTGATTAACTCCAACTTGCAATATTTCGAGAAATTCTGCTATGGCAAAAGTTCTGCGATTAACGCCAATTATTTTATGGGATGAGTGTACAACAGCGAATAAAAAATCACTAGAAGCATTTAATCGAACAATGCAAGATTTACGTGGTAATCAACAGTGTTCTGAATCAAGATGAGGCAATGAATTATCCAATTGAATTTTTAAATTCATTGGAACTAGCTGGTATGCCACCGCATTGCTTGAATTTGAAAGTTGGTTCTTTGATAATATTATTGCGAAATATTAATCCACCAAAACTGTGTAATGGCACCAGATTGGCAGTGAAAAAGTTATTGCCAAATTTGATTAAAGCTACGATCTTAGCTGCTAAATCAAAAGGAGAAGTTTGTTTGATACCACGTATCCCTATGATTCCAACTGATATGCCATTTGAATTCAAACGATTACAATATCCTGTGCGTTTATCATTTGCGATGTCCATCAACAAGGATCAAGGGCAAACACTTCAAGTTTGTGGAGTTAATTTGGAGGAATCATGTTTTTCACATGGTCAACTTTATGTTGCCTGTTCCAGAGTCGGTACCCCCAGCCGTTTGTTTATTCATGCCCAAAATGGAAAAACAAAGATTATTGTTTATCCAAACGTTTTGGATTAAGTTTTAAAATAGCTAGCAATTAATAAAATATTTTTTTGTTTGAATAAATGAATTTGATGTTGCAATTAATTTTTTTTTATTTATATTATTTTATTTTTTTTTATTATTTCACTTTATACGTAGCGAAGCACGTACCGGGCCGCTAGTTACCTGATATAACTTAGTGTCATGATAAGAAATTTAATTGTTCAGATAGAACACTGTTATTATTCCTTTTTCTTTTTTATGTTTTTATAAAGCAAAACAAATAAATTAATAAAATCCAAAAATTATTTGTTTTAAAGCTTAATGTGTGGTTTTTTGTTTCCAATTATTTCATATTACAAATTTGTTAGTATGTAGAAGATACCGTAGATAGGGCTTTAAGGTATTTCAAAAGATATATTTAAAAAGCCCTATGTACAACGATTTGCAAACTATTTCTATTAAAATTCCTTTTATTGAACTGAACTCTAAATAAAAAAACCAAAACATAAATGTATGTTAACAAAACTTAACCATTTATTAAGAAAAATTTGTTTTTGCAACATTTTTAAAACTAGTCTAAGTTTGCTTTAAGATCGGTCACAGGAAGATTTTTCAAGAATTGTTTTCTATTTTCAGGAAACAGTTGAAAGAATTTTTTTTCAATAACATTTGTTATGATATTATTTATTGATATTTCTCTTGGCTGGGAGAGAACAAATGATGATGATTCAACAAAAGTTGACTTTATATATTGATTTTTTAAAAAGTGTCGAAGGGAAATACCCACATGCCAAATTGCAGTAAAAGGTATTTCTTTGCTTTTCATTCCAAGAACCGCAAAACTTTCATTGAATGTTGTAATACGTTTGGAAAACATAACAACCTTAAATCCTTCTTAACGAGGTAGCATTATAACTAGAGTATCTGGCGCAATTTCATTGCAATCTAGCTTGCTTATTTTTTCATATTCCGTTCTAGTAAGCCTTAAGGGGCTTTGCGATGCATCCAAGCCTGGCAAATATGGCAAGTTTCTTCACCTTTACATGATAAAACAAAATTTTTTTTAAGTTTAAGTGGACCTCATGTTCCTTCGTAAATTTTTTACTGAACGCATCTTTATTTCTTGCTGCATTATAGGCCTCACATTTGCCACATTTATCAAACTTGGGATGGTGAAAATTAAGGTTAAAGTTCGTACTAAAAACATTCCTGTAAAAGCTTTCTTTAACAGGACATTTTAAATGCGTGGTATATTTAATACAGTATACCTATTGATTTCCTATTTACTTTTGAAATACTAACCTTTACTTATTAAAATGTATGCATATTTAGAACAAACATTTTGAATATTATGATTTTTTGTTTTGCTGAATTATATTACTTTTATATATTATATTATTTTACCTTTTGTTTTTCTTCATTGAATTAAATGAAAACATTTTGAAAATCACACAGCACAAACTTTTAAAATGCATATAAGATAAAATTCAACTTTAACGCAAAATTCATAGCCTTAATTGTCTTAACTACGAGCATCGTTTGAATATTTTGAAGCAACAAAGTTAAATCTACATTCTGTTATGTAACAAAGTTCTATGTGCATTTTTTTTTTTTATTTTTCTGACTACATTAGGTTCTATTTACCACTTATAACTTTTTGAACTTAGTTTTTTAATAAATTGATGTACATATGGTAGAACTTTGTTTCATGCATTTTTATTGACTAAATAGAAAACTAAAAGAGATAGACAAATATGGATGAAACCAATCGAAAGAGCATACTCGATTTATTACGACCACATGTATAACTCAGTTTTGAAAAAAATGTCAGTTAGAACCCTATTGTTCTAAAGTCGCGAAATACCAACTTTTTGTTTTTATATTAAATAGGTCCACACAATTGTAGTTTATTGCTCTAAACTGACCAAAAACTTCGAAAAAAATGTTTAGTAACTTATATTTTTGATCTAAAGGATTTCCTTAACATTTTTCTAAAGAAAAATTGATGAACTTATATTTTGTATCTATAAGATTTCTTTAACATTTTTCTAAATAAAATTGATATACTAGTATACAATTTGTCTAGGCAATTTCGGATATTTGAATCTTCCAAAAAAAAAACAAAATTATTTTGTTTATGATAGATCGGGCTTTTTTGGTCACTTCCTTCTATATGCAAATAAAACTTTATTTCATACTTTTTCCCTACGTCTCGTCGTAATTTCTCGACTTCATCAGGGGTAGTTTATTAAATCTGTAGAAACTTAAGGATAACAGTTTACACTTTTTAAAAATTTTTGAATTTAAACTTACCCAATTCAAACTTCCACTTATTTTCCATTATTTCAAAAACATTTGACGAAGTTTTTCTTCAAGTTCACTTATCGAAAATACTTGCAGTTGATATTGACAAATCTCTCCTTCGTTGGATTTGTGATTAGAAATAAGCTCTCGGACAATACAAGTTATTGGATGGATTTTCGAAAATTCAACATTTAAGTATACTTTCTATACTTTCCCACATTTTTACTTGCGATATAGGTACTATAGGGCAAGTTCTGCATTTGGAAAAAAAAATCGAACTCGAGATTTTGATCAAAGTTGACATTACGATGATAGCGAAGACGAATAAAGTGGGTCCGGTAATTCCGTCTGTCTGTCTGTATGTCTGTACCTCGATCAAGAGCCTAAGCCATACTGGACCTATTTTCTTCAAACTCGGTGGTTATGGGTCTTCGGTGATTCCCTAGAGGGGAAATTGAAATTTTTTTTTTAGCTCTAAAACTAACGGTACCCCCCATGCACCCGTAATGCAAAAACTTATTTATCGCGAAAACGGCTCTAACGATTTTGATAAAAAAAAATTAGGTGTGATATTATGGACATGGACTACGTTTTGGTAAAAAAAAAATTTGGGGCAAAATGTTACTAACGGTACCTGTCATAGAACCTTTTTTTTGATTTTCGACTTTCTCATTAACGGCTCTAACGATTTTAACCAAAAATTTTCAGCAGGAGTCCCCCTAAGTTTAAAATAATATTGTATATACAAATATTCGAAAAAATATTTGTTGGGTTTTTATGAAATTTTTTTTTTTAATCAATATCTTTAAAACCTATGAACGATTATTTTTTGAAATTATTTCCTAAAATCAATATTATTTAATACTTCAAATTCGCATCCCATTTTTTTTCTTGAAAAATTTTAGAGAAATTTCTTATATAAAAAATTTATTTAATAATAAAACGATTTTTTAAAGTTTATTTGCATAAATTCATACTTTTCCGGAAACCAGACGGCCATTTTATGCATTTGAACATTATCATCTCATTAAATCCATGTTTCATATTTATAAAATGTATTTTAAATTCCATAGTACTTTTACATAAGAGCAAGTTCGTGCGATCCAGTCGTGTATTTTATTTATATTTTGCCTGTGATAAAAGGATTGACTTCCTTTAAAATGCTTGAGCACAGTGCGAGCGTTTAGGAAAAGAAGATATCAATATATATTGGTTTTGAATATCTGAACATCACAACAGAAGGGACAAATTTGACCGTGTAAATGATTCCACATTCGTGTAGTGTGGCCAATGAAATAGTCTCTCTTTTTAACAGCACGTCCCGAGTTGAGCTAATGAGTAAACTGATGGAATTTTTTGAAGCGCGAGTACATATTACGGTTGAATTGTTTAAAGGGAGGAATGCAACTGGATATTTCACCAGAACATTGTTTATAGAAATAATGGATGGATTTTGAAACGGTTTTCACTATTTTGTACTTGAAACATTATAGTTTCATACTATATTTCGAAAACTCTGAAAAAATGAGCAATTTTCCTAAAACAAATTAACATAACCCCTGAAACTTTTCAAACCTTAGCTTTAGGCAAATAAAATTAATTTTATGGAGGAAGAACAATTAATAATGTACTGCTCTTAATTCATATTACAAGTTTGATGTGCATTTTTGCACTTTTTTTTTAAATATGTATTTCGAGACATCGTTCACATTTTAATTTGAATGTTATTTATATTGAATATTGTTCTAGTTAATATATGTTTATACAAAATTTCTTTTGCCTTTTCACGGTATTTTATTAAAAAATCTATTACTTTTGAAGCATTAAGCTTAACTTCGCCTTTCAGCTTCATTTTTTCGGCTAAAAGAAGCGTAGTGCTGCATGTACTTTGACGTAAAGCTTGGGTTTTACGCCTGTTTTTGTCGCTCACTGAAGTTATCAAACTGTTCGTTAATGTTGTTAGCGGTTGATGGGGGTGGTTTTATAAGGGTTAATTTGTAAAATTCTGCTTCAAGCCACGTTTTAAACCAATTTTTCGCATTTTATTGTTACTGCATTCTAAAAATCCATTTTCCAGCTTCAAACAAAACTTGCGAAAAAATATAAACAAGTCCAATTTGTTTCCTGAGATTTTACTTTCGCTGTTTTTTTTTTTTTTTTTCCCGTGGGTAGGTGTTGAAATCTTCAAAAGATTCTATGAGGACCGAAAAACGCGCGCTCATAGATATGTGGGACTCTCCCGACCAACAACTCTGCCCCCATAAAGCCTTACGGAAGGTAAGACTCTATGCAAGCAGACCGTTAATCAGGCCGACCGCACTAAAACCACCTCCTCCTCCCGATTGCAACTAAGTTCATATGGAACTTATCTAGCAATTTATCTTTCTCGAAGTTAAGTAACGTGTTGTAGGCAACTTTCCGGTGAAAGTTCCTACTGGTTTAATTATAAGCTAGTTGAATAGCTTCTTTCTATTTTAAGCGATGATTTAAATATACATAATACAGTACAATAATTTCACCGTACTAGATCGGAAGGTTTGGTCCTTCTCAAACGTCGTACTAAATTTGTTTCGTCAAGAATTTCTAAGATTGTTCTATTGGTATGTTCAACTAAACGCTTTCTATGCCTTTGCGAAAAAGTTTTTATTTCTTCGCGAACCGTGGGGATTCCAAGATCCCTGTGAAGATCTTCGTTTCTAATATACCACGGCGCATTTACAAAGGACCTTAATAATTTGTTTTCAAAAGTTTGTAGACTATTTAGATTTGTATCGTGGGTACAACCCCAGAGTTGAATACCATATGTCCAGACAGGCTTAAGTACCTGTTTGTAAACTAATAATTTGTTTTCGATACTAAGTTTAGAATGTCGTCCGAGTAACCAGTACATTTCCCTTAGTTTAATATTTAATTGATCACATTTATTTTTAACATGTGACTTCCATTTTAATTTCGCGTCAAGAGTCATCCCGAGATATTTTGCCTCATTTGCAAATGGAACTTGAGTTGTATTAATAAAGACTGGTAATCTATTAATTTTCTTATAAGTAAAGTCCACGTGGACTGACTTAAATTCGTTAAGCGCTATTCGCCATTTGTTTGTCCATTCATTGACATTGTTAAGAGCATTTTGCAATTTACATGTCGATTCGTTAGCCGTTTTGCCTACTGCAAGTATTGCGGTATCGTCTGCAAAAGTAGCTACAATTGTATTGTCTGTTTGGGGTATGTCGCGTGTAAATAAAAGGTATAAAATGGGACCTAGAACACTACCTTGTGGTACCCCAGCCACTATTTCTTTAAAATCTGAATAATCATTTCCGTGCCTAACGCGGAAAATTCTTTTCTCTAGATATTCTCTAAGAATGTTGTATAGTCCTTCAGATAGGACTTGTCTCAATTTGTATTTGAGGCCTTCGTGCCACACTTTGTCAAAAGCTTGAGACACATCTAAAAAGACCGCTGAACAAATTTTATTTTCTTCAAAGGCTTTCTCGATGACATCGGTGATTCAATGCACTTGATCAATCGTCGAGTGCTTACTTCTAAAACCGAACTGGTGTTCAGGTATAAGACCCTTTTCTTCTATTATGGGCTGAAGACGCTGAAGAAATATTCTCTCAAAGACCTTCGACACTACAGGAAGAAGTGAAATGGGCCTGTACGATTTCTTTTCATGTGATGGTTTGCCAGGTTTTAAGACCATTATTACTTCTGCGACTTTCCATTGATTTGGAACATATTCTAACCTTAGAGTGGCGTTCATTATGTAAAGGAGGTTTACTAAACCTTTCCGTGGGAGCATTTTAAGAATTTCCGCAGTAATTAAGTCGTATCCTGGTGCTTTTTTTGACTTCAGTTTCTTAATTTCTTTGCTTAATTCGGCAAGCGTAACATTTCTTGTGATGGAGCTTTCATTTGAATTTATATTCACACTTATATCATCATTCAATGCTTGCCCATTGAACGGCTTAAATGTTTCCTCTAGGTAATCAGCGAAAACGTTTGCTTTCTCTTTATCGCTTCTTGCCCATTCATTTTGGTCTTTCATAATCGGGGGTGCTGGAAGCTTTGGTTTTTTCGTAGCTTTTATCGCTTTCCATAGAGAATAATTAGATTCTTTACCTGCCGTCAAGTTTTCAAGGTAATTTCCAGCTTCGCGGTTTTTAAAATCTGATATCATCTTTTTAAGCAAATTACTGAGGTGATTTAAATTAGCTTTGTGTTGGGGAGCACGAGTTTGTTGCCATTTTTTGCGCGCTTTTCGCTTGTCTTTAAGTACCTCTTTTATCTCTTGGGGATATTTAGCTTCTCTATAGCCTGACATTTGTCTTTGGTAAGGAGTATTGTTCCATGCGGCTTTTTGAACAATATGCACAAAATTATCTACCGCTTCTTCAAGCTCAAGAGGTGTTTGTAGTGATACCCTTAATTCAACATTATCTTCAATATCTTTCTTAAAACCTTCCCAGTTAGTTTTACCGTTTGTTAACCTAGGTGGTGTTTCAATTTTAACAATACTTTCGCTCATAGTGAGAATAACGGGAGAGTGGTCAGAGAAAAGATCAAAGCATTCCGTTATTTTTATTCGATTTGACGGTATTCCCCTGACTATAAAGAAATCAATCAGGTCAGGTATTTTCGAGGTATCTGTCGGCCAATAAGTTGGTTTCCCACTAGAATGAAAATCACAATTATTCTCCATACCGGCTTCATATAACGCTCGGCCCTTTTGAGAAATGCATCTAGAACCCCAAAACGTGTGTTTTGCATTAAAATCGCCACCGATTATTAAAGATGGTCTAAGTGATTTTAGCAAGTTTGAAAAATCATTTTTATCAATTCTGTACCGTGGAGGGCAGTATATAGATGTGAAATTCAATGTATCATGTTTAGTTTTAACCTGCACACTTATAAGCTGCATCGGTTCAAGTTCAAGCTTAAGGCCTATCGAGTGTTTGATACATTCTTTTATGTATAATGATGCTCCGCCTCTTGCTTTGTTCGACGGATGAATTGCATGGTAATCTAGATAACCGTTTATATTGAAATTTGATTCTTTTTTAACGTGGGTTTCTGATATTAGACAAATGTCGATATCTTGTTCCCGTATGACCATTTCTAGTTCTTCAAGTCTTTGCCTTAATCCGTTGGCATTCCACGTAATAATTTTAAGGTTTTCCATCATGATTTTTTTTTTAAACGTTTGGGTCGAATAAAATCTTCGATTTTTGCTAACCTATCAGAAATAGTTCTATTGATTTTGACCTGATCTTCAAATTTTGACAAAATTAAAGCCAAGCATTGAGATAGTGCGTCAGAGTCAGGTTGATTTATTACGGGTGCAGCCGCCATTCTGGCATTTGTGTTTACACTACGTTTCTTTGGAGATGTCTGTGCAGCTGCCATTTCGGCGTATGACTTAACAGTACGTTTCTTTGGAGATGTCTTTGACGTTGATGGGGTTTGATTTTCTTTGCCGATGCCGACTCTTAGTGTATTTATTCTTTTAGGAGTCTTAGATATTGGGCTTTTTATTTGTTTCTTTGGTTTTCTTTCCATATGAATTTTTTCTCGGCGTTTTTGTAGCTCTTTAACTACTTCACAGCCTCTATAGCTTGCCGGGTGACTTCCATTGCAGTTTATGCACTTCGCTGGACTTTTGCTATTTCCAGTGCAGTCAGCAGTTAAATGTTTTCCCGCGCATTTTACACACCTAGGTTCTTTTTTACAATAGCTTTGCGTGTGGTTGAAACCTTGACAGCGTTTACACTGAGGCACTTGCTTTGTACGGCTTTTCAGAGGTTCGATCTTAACAACGAGGTTCAGTATTGTTTTAATTCTGTAGATTTCCTCTAGTTTTTCTGTCTTATCGAACGTGAGTATAAATAGTGGGAGACCACGCTTTACCACGACAGTTTCTCTATCTTTTTGTTGTTTTTCTTTTTTTACGATGTTCTCAGCATTTAAGATCTTGTAATTTTTTTCTTTAAGATCACGGATTACATCGTTTTTTTGACATGAGGAATGTAAGCCTCTTGCAACGACTCGTAAAGGTCTTTCTGATTTGTTTTCGT
This sequence comes from Chrysotoxum bicinctum, assembly GCA_911387755.1. NCBI lineage: Eukaryota > Metazoa > Arthropoda > Insecta > Diptera > Syrphidae > Chrysotoxum > Chrysotoxum bicinctum. Next base: position 5,907,352 of record OU426991.1, read on the forward strand.
AGGTATACCATTCTACATTTGCTTCGTTAAGTCTTCGCGAAAGCAGACGATAGCTATCGGAGTCTTTTACACAAACTTTCCACTTGTTGTTATTAAGCGAGATAACTTTAAAATTCGCTGGGGTTAACGCCTCAAGGATTATTTTAAGCTTATTGTATTCCGCAATCCCGATGACATTAATCGGTGGCGGTGGTCTTATTTTAGTAGTTTTTTCTTTCTTATTCGTATCTTTTGGTACATTTACTTTTATTATTTCGGAAGACGAGGTTCCCTCTGGCGAGGAGAATGCTTTACGTTTTTTGCTAGGTCTTTTTGAAGACGTTTCTCTTTCTAGCTCTTCTTCGTCTGTTTTATATTCGCAAACACCCAGCTGCTGTGGAGTTGTTTTCGAATCGTTTTGTCTTTGAGTTTTTTTCAACTCTTCATTTTCTTTCCGAAGAAGCTCAATTTCTTTCTGTGCTTTCTTTACGGCATCGCTGTTATTTCGTAGAAAATGTATTTCTTCTTTCAGCTCTTGATAGAGTTTCAAAGTTTCGTCGAGTCTTTGACGAAGTTCGTTATTGTCTTTTTCAAGACATTCTATTTTCTCCGAGTCTTCTTTTTCACGCTCCGGCGCTTTGGGCGGACTCTTTTTCCCGGAAGCACTCGATGTTGATGGTGGTGATCGAGCTACCATTGGTTTTCTTGAAAAAGGATTTATCAAGTTTTGGAATAATTGGCTCTCCCCAGAATCCGTAGAGCCGACCTCCGAAGAGGGTGGATTTTTCAGGAAATCTGAATTGCCACCTGGGGTACTATATCTATTTGTTTTACTCATTCCATATTTTGTATACGTCTTTCTCAGTATACGGAGTTTGGATTTTAGTCGCCTCTTACGACAGGCATTCCTACCTCGGGTATATTCTTTCCCCCTACCCGAAGGGGTGTTTGGATAACAATATTTATAGTGAGTTAAGTCACGCCCGTTAGCCTTTAAAACGTTGACAAAATCTTCGTAAGTAAACACAACCATTTTAACTTACTAGAAGGCTTCAAAATTATTTGTGTACTAGGCGATCGCTTTGTTAAAAAAAACTAAACAAAAATGGCATTCATTAATATAAAATCACGTGATTACATTTTTTTAAATTAAGAGAAAAAAAAATAACCGTTAGCATGAGAGCCATACTTTGTTTTGCCATTAAGTCTATAACAAATAATGATAAACTAAATAAAAAATCTCTTTACCCAAAGCAAATAAGATTTAATTGATAAAAGAAGAATCCCCCACCCCCTCCTTCTTTTTTTCATGTCAATGTATGCACTGTTTCATAGTTTAAGATTTCTTAATGTTAGTTATTATTATTTATAATGCAAAGATGCCCCTACCCCCTTAACAAACTTATTTTATTTAAGAGTTCTCAGCTCTAAGGGAGATTTTTAAAAACCCTCCAGGAAGCGGGGTTGGATGCGGTCGGATCCAATTTTTTGAAAATATGACTCCAAATAAGTGCACAATTCATTTAAGACTACCCAAAAACCGAGCATTTTTGAGCATTTTTTTAAAATCATCTTCAAACCTGAAATTAGATTTTTTTAAAAATACTCACAAAAACAGTTTTTTTTTAGGCTAAAACAATCTTGTTTCAAGGATTTTTTTAATTCTTAAGCTTAAATGAATCAATTGCATGCCTACAAAATTTATTTCGAAAAGAAAACATGAAAAGGGTCTGAGAAAATCAAATTACAAAAAAGCTTTAAAATTCCAATTTTTTTGGTTTTAAAAATACTGCATCTTTTAGTCCCTATTATTTGAAAATTAAAGTGTGTACATAAAAAAACGGTTTTATATATAAAAGAGGCGACAATTTTCTATTCATATCAAACAAAAAATATTTCGAATAATGAAAACAAAAAATCACCCAATGTCCGGAATTTTGTACTAGACGTCCACTGTGCGGCGGCGGGCGGCGGTGCGATAGAGATTTAAATATTTAAAATATGGGAATTGTGCTCAAGGCTTAAACGAATATAGGCTTTATTGATTTTAGCCAGACCACAAGTCCAGAAAAATTTCTTGCATCGTTGAAGGGGACCTAAGCACTAGGCAGCTATTTTGACCACGACAAATACATATGTGGTCACAAGGTTGTCTGTGAAGCACATACCAAGATCTGTAAGCTGATTTTTTTAAAAATAATTTTTTTTATTTTCAATTCAACTTCTGACTTCTTAAAGGTAGTCTAAAAAAATTTCATGAAAAACTACCCTACTTATCATTATCTTACAACTAACTTACTGGCTCGAATCGAGTGCGAGGTAAACTAACTTAATAATAAAATTCACCCAAAGGACAATGACGTAAATCTGGAAACGAATATGAGTATGGTAGCTGAGAGTACTGTCGTGAGCAAAACAATTTAATGGATTAAAAGTTTCAGACATATGATTATTTATGAATATGAGAAAGGGAGCCGGGGTCAAAGTGGAGCCCTGATGCACGCCAGAATTTATTTTACAAATATCAGAATTAAAACCGTCAAATACCTACAACTTGTATTTAGCGGCTCGAAAGGTATGTAGTTTCTAATCCAACGAAGAAGAGATTTATCAATACCTAATGCACACATTTTGGATAAGTGAGCTAGATGCTTAAGCTCTATCAAATGCTTTTGAAATATCAAGTGCCATAATCTTACTTTCTCCCAAGCGATGTAAAGATATGTACCATTGCTCGGTGAGATATGCCATCATAGGGATATTGATTATTTCCTACAGCTGTATTGTGCAAGAATATTTTACAATAGCAAGAGTGTAAACACTGTATCGGATTTTGCACTAGAGCCCTAAACATTTTATGATGTTATGTTTTATTTCTCAGGCCTCTATTGTAGCAAAATTTTGTGTTAGAAAAACCTAGCCCTTGCTCCTTCCAAGATTCCACATAACAAGATTAATTTAGTGATTTTATTAAGCTTTTTCTCTTACTATCTTATACACTGATTCGCACACAGCCATTAAGCTTTTTACAGATACGGTGTCGGTTGGTGGTTTAGTCTTTTGTTTTCTTGTATTTGTTTCCTTTGTATTGACTAAAGCAGCTGCAGTCTGCGGAAGAATTTATGCTGAGGTTGGATGATGTTGTATATGTATGAGTGGCACGTGTCTACATGTGTTTATCATAACCTTTAAGGCCGAACACAATGGATTGCAACTGTAGCTCTAGTAAAAGTTGAACTTGGCTCAACTTCTACTACACCATACATTTCTTGCTACAGCTTCACATTGTAATGCTTTATCTGGATATGTACCTACCTAGGTATACTATTTTCGTACTTTTCAACTTTGACAGAGCTACATCTACGACTTCACCATTGCGTTCAACGAGTTTGCATGCAGCTTTCCACTGCTGTGATTGTCGGTTGGTGGGTGGAATGGAAAGAATCTGACGTCATCAATTTTATATCCTTGCATAACGGTTTGCTATTTTACTCCTTAATATATTTTCATCCATATATTTTTGTTGTGTGGAACGAAAACTTTTATTGCAAATCTCCAATTTTTGTTTTTGTAAGGGGAAATTAGATAAAACAAAGGTATATAAAATAAAGCGCAACCATAGAAACAAAGGTGCACTTGAGCACATACATACATATGCATAAGTTGTATTGCGTGTATTTTGTATAGGTAGACTTTGAGTTTTGTATGGATTGGAATAGTTATGTATACAAACATAATAAGGACTAAATACTTACTTGTTTATGCCAAGAAGCAACTTGCTACTGACCAAAGTAGTTACTAATCAGATACCCCTATTGTTAGGCATACTCTACCGACACTGCTATATTAGCAGCAACGGGTGAAAATTAAAACAAATGAGAGCATTGACACACATTTCTATTGATTTTATTGACTTTTTTTTGTGTCTTAATACCAGAGTAGAACTTAGGAAATCAAACCAATACAAGGAAATCATGTGATGTACCCACAGTTATGGATTGTTACTTCGTTTATTTCAGATCAATTTGCTTTTTGTACGCGAGGAGCGCTCCCCACTTAAGTGAAACTAACATTTTGGGATATGTATAAAAATAGCAAAAAGAGATAGATGATTCCGTTCATTTAACGCAATATGTAGGACTTTTCTTTTTAACTTTTCGGATAGGCATACACTTTTGGTTGGCTTCCCATTAATTGAGCTTCCGACATTTATAATCTTACATAAATGCCTTAAGTACTAGGAAGTAAAATCCGGCTGATGATGTAAAATTCAACTTCCCGAAAAATCATTTTGAAACACTCTTAAACCGTTTGTAATAAAATCACCTTTTATCTCCTCTTTATGGAATTACTTAAAAACTTTGAAGCCCAAATTTGAAGAAAATTGCATCATCCGATTATGCTGTAAATTCAGATACCTTCAGTTACTCAAAAAATTATTGAGCCACTTAAAATGCATTTTTCTTATTTTTTCTTTACTTTACATCTAAAGAATAGATTTTTTGCATTTTAATTGTCACTTACAAGTTTTAAAATAAACCGTTATTTTTTAAAACACACATTTTGTACGTTGTTTCTTTTTTTATTTAACATTTGAGTCAGGAAAGTAATTTGGCCCAATAATTTTGTGAGTAACTGTACATTCAGACAAACTTTATACATTCATACCTAGAGACATTCAAACTTACAGGAATACAGCCATATACATACATAAATAAAAGTACGCAGAAATAAAGATGGCTTAAAAGATCATCACTTGAGAACGGATCGCCCGATTTATTATACTCGTATGTTGTGTTAGTGAAGTTTTCGAAAATCTACCCAATTATGTTTAAATTCGGGAAAAACCGGTCGTTTTCCTTTCTTTAAGGTTTTTGTAAGAACTATGTAGATAACTCACGATTCAAACGATATGGATATGAGCTATTTTTTTTTTTTTTTTTTTTTTACAACAAAATAGAAAAAATCCTTATTGTCGAGGTAAATTTTGATATATAATTCACATTCGAAATTTAAATTTCCTCAACTTTTATTGCCTGATTTATTTTGGTTTTATTTGTTTAGGTCCGCGACACAGAGGTAACTCAAACGGGTTCGAACTAGAGCCAACTTGTATTTGTGAAACATGGAGTCTTTTTTAATATTATCTTTCACGAATTCGCAATTGAATAATTTTTCAAATATTTAAAAATAATTTTTGGTTTTTTATTTTCAAATTTCAAATCTCTTCAAAATTCTTCGACTTTATTTATAAAAAGTTTCCAATTTCAAAAAATCATTTTGAAATTCTCTCCACTAAGTTTAAAAAATTAAAAGTATTATTTCGGTTCATTAGGCTTGTCTCTCGTTCTGGCCGGGTGGGTGGCCGTGGCGCGATGGATGTGTGCTCGCCTGTGAACGTCATGATCACAGGTTCGATCCCTGCTGTCGTCTATGTCGATTTAATTCCATTAAAAACTTTCTAAAAATTGTCATCAATGGGTTGCTGGTTTACTCATTACATGTTGTTCAGAGATAACACTTACAACATGTAATTGAGTTAAACTAGTATGCCCAACAAGGATGAACACGAATAAAATAATGTGAATTATATATAAGCAACATAGAATTAGACACGGCATTTCTCCGCTTTAGTTCAGCCGCCATTCCTGGAGATAAAAATATCTGAGACAACCACCAACAGTCTCATAACATCGTGCCACACATCTTTCCTATTCTTCTTTCTCTTCATTAACTTCACGCCCGCGCTGTGTTGAAACATTTAAAGGGTAATTATAATCCCTTGAGCGCGGGTACATCATAAAAAAAAAAAAAAAAAAATAAAAGAAAATAAAATTAAACGATATGAAATTTACTAACTTATTTCATTTAAAAACTCTCGATATACCATACATATTTCGATCAAAACATTTCGGTTTTCTTTTCAACTGCTGATTATTGCAATTGTTTGAAATCAAATACAAACTAGGAGCATGGATATTTATAACGCATGCGCATTTTTTAATAAGCATTCTTCTGAATGCACTTCTCGTCAAATTTATTATCTATGTCCAAAATCTTTATAGGGGGTCTAACTATATACAGTGACTTAAGTTTAATTATTTTTATATCAAATTTACATGACGAAAAAAAAGAAATTTCAAAGGTCGGTTGACTGTATTGTCCTCAGGGTGCTCATTCCCGGTGGTCAGTGGTGATTTTTGTGGGTTGTGGGTAGGGATGGCATTTTAGCCGCGGTGGTAGGCTGAACCAATGTCAGAGTAGAACGAGACTACTTCCACGTTGTCCATGATTACGTTGTCATCCTGAGTTTCCATCACACTAAGGTACCTCGGTTCGGGATGTCATTGTTCTGTGGCCATCCTTCTCATAAGCTGATTCGGGTGGTCGATGATGTTCCCCATTAGTTTCTTCATTGAATGAACTAGATATTTGTCCAGCGCGTTCATGTAGTATTTCTGTCGTTGACGGTCGAAGTAGAGTCCAGTGCAGATCCTCAGTATCTTCCTTTCGAATAGTTGAAGTTCCTTCATAGATGTCTTCGAGATGGAAAACCAGACTGGGAAGGAATACCTGATCACTGGTCGCAGGAGCTGCTTGTAGATTAATATCTTTGTCGTTTGGCTAAGACCTGATCTTCTTTTCAACAACGCTGCAAGCGGCTGAAGGCCCAGCTGGCCTTTTTCAGAACCTTAGCAACTCGTTGAAGTGCACCCCCAGGTACTTGACATTTGGCTTTGCTATACTATGGAGGATCCGTCAGGGAGTCTCAGGACCAGATTTCTGCAAATTTTTGCCGTGCGAATGCCTCTACCAGTTGAAGGTCTCCTAAAGCAGGCAAGTTCTCATTTGGAAGTGTTGATTCGGATGCCCCATTTTTGGTAGAATTGGAAGAGTCTGTTAATGTGGGTTTCTACTTTTTGGACAGCGATTAGTGGGGACATTGATGTGGCGTAGGTGAGCGAGTCATCAGCATTCAGAAGGTTCTCGCATCCAATTGGTGAAGGTTGGTCTGAAGTCATCAAGTTGTAGAGGAAGGAGCCTAGTTTTGAGCCTTGGGCGATTTCAGCTCTGATGGTCTTCATGTTTGACTTGCAGTTATCTACTTGAACGAAAAATTTCCTGAAAGATAGGAAAGAAAAGAGAATTTTTATTAATGGTGGAGGTAGTTACATAAGATAAAGTTTGTGGATTAAGCCGTCTTTCCACACGCTATCGAATGCTTTCTCGACATCCAGAAAGCATCCGACGGTGACACGATTACTGTTGAGGGCTGTGGTGATATTGTGTTGGAATTTTACGAGTGGATGCAAGGTTGAGTGTTTTTCTCGAAAGCCGAATTTCATGTCAGAAATTATTAAATTTTCACAGCAAAATTTCTTCAGTCCTCGTAAGAATAATTCTTCCAGTAATTTGCTGATGTTGTTGAGAAGTGATATTGGCCTGTAGTTGAAAACTAAGTTGGAAGCACCTTTCTTCAAAATTGGCACAATCTTTTCAGTTTTCCACTTCTGGGGAAAGTAACAGTTGTTGATGCAGTTGTTTAAAATGATTGTGAGGAAAATCATTTCCGCATGTGGCAGCCTTTTCAGGATATAGTATAACAGAGAGGGACACACACAGAAAGAAAGAACAACAGAAGAAACACAACGGTCCCCAATCCAAGTACTAACCACGCATAATGATGCTTGATTTCGCTGATCGATGGGAAGCGATGCTTTTTTTTTAATTTATTTTTATTTTCATTAATCTTAAAACTATCTTAAAGCTAGACAAAAATTCATAAAAACTAGCCTAATTATCCAATAACTATCGGCAACATTCGCTGCTTTGACAAGAAGATGGCGCATTTCCTTGGATTTATCTTTGTATGCATTCAAAGTCAAAATGTTTTTCTTTTTCTTTTAAATCATCAGCGAAAGCACATGGTCGTAAGCCAAATTTTTTTATTTTAAAAGTAAAATTATTTAAATCAATTTTAAAAAATTTTACAAATTACCATTGTTTAATCCAAAGATCCAAACTAAATGTAAGAATTAATTAAAATTAAAATGTTTGTCAAATATTAAAGCAAATGTATTTTTTAGGAAATTTTAGCACTAAATAAAACTTGCTCAAAATTAGGAATTTGGTTCATCTTTATTTGGATTTAACAGGCCCTATTGCGGGCGCTCTAAGCCAAACTTTATCTTAATTCTAATACCATTCGGCCTAAAAACTATTTTTAAATTCAACTATATCTGTTTTTTTTTTCTTGAGAAAATAGAAAAAAACTCGGATTCAGTAACTTTTTTAATTTTTTTATATTAAACATACAAACTTATTAGAACTACCTAAAACCACTTAACGCTACAATAAACTTTAACTACTTAAAAACTTTTTTTTTGTTTTGTACATATCTACATAGAAAAATATATATATTTTTTTTGACTTCCCCTACCTAAAAAGTCCACTTAAAACTATATAAGTCGGCCAAGACAACTTGTCAACTATCGCTATCAGTAATCGACAACCACCAGAACTGGTTCTCCTATCTCACCCTGTCCCTCCGGTCCCGATCGGATACAGTCCTACTCACGACTATAAAGGAGCCGCCTAGCCACAGTACCACGGCGGACGTGGTAGATTAGTGGAACCGCCTCTCTATCTTGGATCAGCCCTCGAGTGTCTGCATTAGGTGCATTATGGCCACTTGTTTGGGTAGTAAGCCCCAAAGATTAAGTTATTAGCTGAGGTCATCCCTCTCGCAATGTGACTCCGAATCAGCTTCACTAAGAAATTATCTATTCTGTTAATGTTAGGTCTGTTGTATAGAGTCCTGTTGGAATAGTAATGTTTGTACTCCGGCTCTGGTGTTCTGTGTAATCCAAGGCAACGTCTAAGACACTGCCTCTCAAAGACCCGAATCTTTTCCATTTGAGATGGGGCAACGCTGAATCAAACCGGGCAATCATCGGCCGTATGAGGGCCATGTAGCAAATCACTGATTTGATTCTGATTTCTGAAAGTTGATTTTAAACTTGCAGTCATCACAATATCGCTGAATCTTGTCTAAGTCACGCTGCAAGAGAATTCTGATGACCTCAACTTTTGGAGCCGTTCTGTAGGCAATAAGATCGTCGGCATACGTAAATGCCTGAGTAAGATTACTTATCAGATCGCTGGTGTATGTAAATGCTGAATAGAATTGGCGATTTCACTGCTCCCTGTTGAAGACCATTCTTAATGTCAAAGATTGCGGTAGAAATTACATTGCCACTTTTGACAACAAACTTTCTCCCATAGAGCATGTCATAAAGTATATTATACAACAGTGGTTTACTGATGCCGAGTCTGGTCTGTTTTAGATAGAGACCCTCTAACCATACGGTGTCGAAAGTTTCGCTTTTTAGTTTTGTTCCATTGGATATCAGAAAGGAGTTTAGACGCGGCATGAATAGCCTTAAAACAGGTATGATATTATTGTCCTCCGCCCACTTGGACAGAGCTCGAATACCTTACTGATACTCGGTAGAAGACTTATCTACCGCCCTGGATAATATGCATTATTCACTATTCAGTGAGTTGTTAAGCAGTGTGGCATAAATGTCATCTGGATATATGCCTGCTGTCAGAAGTACGTCTCTGTTTTCTGCCGATCTTTGAAACTTAAGACACGGAGGTGTCTCATTCCGTCTAAATATCTTGATCATTCCGTCTAACAGTGACGTGGCGTGAATAATTTGAAATGGTAAGTCGAAGCTTAGACTAATTACCTGCAAACGATAATTAATTCTAATATCGATATGTATCCTAAATTAAAAAATGTATTGCAGTTCTGATGTCCAAAACAAACAAGCAAAGCAATTCATGCCAATTTTGTATACTTCAAATCATTAATTTATAAATTATAAATAATATTAAAGCATAATAAAAGTGGCTTCGAAAAAAAACCGTTTCTGGCAAATGCAAATGCAGTACATTAAGGAAAATTTAAGGTAATGTTATGAAAAAAATAAAAAATAAGGAACTTCAAAACAAAAATATATTTAAAAATGAGATAAATAAGCAAATAAATCAATTAATTTTTTTAAGTAATTCAATATCATGATATAAAAAATATCAATTAAAAATAAATAGTTATGTACAAAAGTTTATAAATAGATAATATATATGTATGCTACCAGTCTCTGTAAATTGTGCAATATAGGTTTATGTATAAGAAATGTAATATTTTTGGCTACAATAAATACATATAATAATGTATGTTATATAAAAAAAAATAGCAAAAGTTCGCGTTTCTAAACAAATAAGAAATTATGAAGTGTTACTAAAAAAACTTCTCTTATTTACGTATATTCTAAAGCTATTTTACGATCTTTTTTTTTATAAAATCTGCTAAAACTCTTTCATAGAAGTCAGGTCTATTCCTTATTTTCCTTTTCTGTGGAAATGAGTGCTAAATCTGAAAGCCTGTCTTCTCAGTCTTCTGAGAATTCATTAAATATGTATGAATGAATGAATGACTTACTCAATTAATCCAAGAAAGTGCAGCGGTAAAAAAAACTCACACAATTCAGCAAATAAGTCGGTGAAGAGCGAGTTACTTTTTGCATAAGCAGAGAAGTGTACTTATAAAACAAAATTAAGGCTGATGGGTTTACTGTTAATGCTCTCCTCTTTAATTATCTTTACGATTTTACATTATAATTAAAATAAATAAATAAAACAAAATTTGACAAATACAAGTAACCTTCTCCTTCAGCTTCAGTCTTCAGTTCTTCACTAGTTAAACTTCTTGCGCACCAATTTTTTTGCTCTCTCTGCGCAACCCACCATTCACCAAGTGACTTGGTTTTGGAATTGGGTATACTCACCTCACAAGTCATAACACAACATTCACCAAAAATAAGTCGAAGAAAAGCGTGTTATTTCTTTGCATAAGTCAGCGGGCGTTAGACGGAGTCGACCCAAACTCAGAAAAACGATAAGTAAAACAGAGAAAGAAAACTAACATTGTTCTATCCAGCGAGAGATCTTATAACCCGTGATATTTCGGGTTGCTTTTGCTTTAGCTTGTGGACAGAGTGTGGAAGAAATTACTCATGATAATAACGTGTGTGGTGCTGGTGTGGTGTGTATTTGAATGAAAAATGGAAATAAAGTTCAATTGAGTTGGAGGTGTGTGCAGCTTGTGGAGGTTAATGAATAGATACGTATGTATTTAGTATACAAAGTGGGTTTTATGTTGGTCGTTATTGAGTAAACATTCTTGTGCAGCAGAAAATTTAAAAGGTAACCCGATAGGAATCGGGTTATATGGACGCCACGCCACTGCCGTCTAAATATCTTGTTAATTTGTGGAAACATACTCGGGTCGCTAGAGTTAACGGCCCGAATTTTATTGTTCAAGTACAAATTAATAGACAACCTATAATTTTCTTTGATCAGTTGGTTGATGTTCTTAATTGACGACTTCAGTGTCCCAGTCTCCAAATCGCGTGAGTCAATTAACCGTCACACAGTGGGTCCTCTCCATACACATCAGTGCTCAAAATACAGTTTTTAATTTTTGTCTTTAAAAAAATAAAAACGCATAATTAATATACATATTATAACACATGTCATTTGTAAGTATTATCTTTCTTCTCTGTCTAATGGTCATGTTACGGTACATTCAAGTTGACACTTGAATTGAATTTTATTAGACATGTGCAAGTTTTAATTTTGTGCAGTTTTATTTTAATTTTAAAAGTTAACTTCGTTAAACAAAAAAAAAATAAAAATATGTTGTTTGTTCAAGAAGGCATGTAGATTGCAAATACATTTTTATTTTCGTTTGAAAGGTGTTACTTAGTTTATAAAATACATAAATAGATGAAGGTTTTACTCACGGACACTGAAATTTTTAAATCTAAGTATACAGCATGAAAGAAGATATTATAATCTAAAAAAAATCTGTGAAGCCGAGTACTTCTATACACTTCAATAGTACGAGATCGACTGGAGAAGCGATGCTTTCATCAAAGCCTAGGCCGTCGACCTAAAAAAAATATTTTTATACAATTTACAATAAAATACAATCAATAGTTTTCGAAAAATTACTTCAGACAATACTGAAGTACTATAGCTACTGGCTATTGATTTTTGTATATGGTGCTGAGGCATGTTCCTCGTGAAAGGTGGATGAGAACGGCTAAGGATGTTTCGAGAAGAAATTTCGCTAAATTGTTTGCATGGATCTAAAGTTTTTTTTACTGCGAGACTGACCTGGTCAAACAAAATAAAGCCCAACGATTCTGGGTCATGTAGAGCGAATAGACCCGACCCTTTCGGCTCAGAAAGCATTAGAATCCAATTCCGAGGGACGGCTCAGTATATGAAGACCACGACTCCGGAGTGGTAAAAAGGTGGGAGAGAACCTTAAGCAACTTGGCGTGTCCGCAACTGAATCCAGCTAGTTAGAGACCAAGTCGACTGGAGAAGCTTGTTGGTTGAGCCCCTTGTCCATCTCGGACGGTACCGGCACCAAAGGTTAGTAAGTTCTTCGAAAAATTATCTCCAAACTTATAATTTATAAACAACACTAAAATTGATGCTTATTCAAAACTGTTAAGTAAGATATTAAATTAACTGTTTGTAATTATACTTGTTGTTATCTTAAAATTTAAAATTTAGAAAGAAAAAATTAACTGATTTTGATTAAAATGTTTTAAGTAAAATACCAAATTGAACATTTATAATTATATTTGCTTCGATACATGGAACAAAGAAAACTAGATGGATTTATATATTCTGCTTTTTAAAATTTTACACAAACCTGAGCATATATTTGATTTCAATACGTAAAAAATAAGGATGGAAATAGTGAGACTCTTTTTTTTAATTAGTATTGTATTAGTATTAGTATTAGAAATATCCTTAAACATATTTTATCTAAGACTTGAAACAAGAAATGAAGTGAATGAACCAATAACAAAAATTCATGAAGAAAGTCAATTTGTCTGACATTTAAATTCATACAGTTTTAGCTGCTTTCATAACTTCCAAGGTTCACGTCAAATATAACGAACGGTTTTTGCCCACTGTTCGCTGTTTAAAAGTGCCTTACCGTCATTTTTTGTCATTTCACGGAATTTTTTGTTTTGAAGAACTATAAAGGCTTCCTTAAATTTTTTGTTTTAGATTGAAAGAACACAAAGTAACAAGCTTTTAAAAAAAAACGTCTTCACTTACTTTAATATTTCGGGTGATGTTATAAACGCTAACAAGCCCACCCACACGAACAGAACCAGCTGTAAAATATGTTATGTTCGTTTTTATAAATGAGGCGAGCATTACACATTCATTTTCCGATCTGAGCACTCTTTGCTAATGTACTTAATAATTTAATTTATTTTACTTTTTGTAATATTCATTCATTAATAAACTTTCTTTAGTTCATAATAATTATAAATTGCATTATAATAGTCCCTAAAAATTTCAACCTTTTTTCCCTCCTCGGTTACAGAAATTTCATTCACTATTATTTTTGGACAACTGAGTCGTCGAGTTTTGCCAATAAGTCTATATATATTTTTATACGCCTGTGGACCGGGTTTAATGTTAGAAAGCCTTATTTTTAGTTGATCATTGATCCAAACTGACACTTTTTCTTTAATTATTTGTTTTAGAAGTGAAATTCTTTTTGACAATTCTTTATATTCTTCATTGGTTCTGTTATAATTATTGTGGTAAATTTTCGTTAGTCTTTTTTGCCACTTGTGTTTGTGAGAAAATAGGATTTTTATGTTCTCAGGTAAGGAAGCATATTTTTTGAAAGAGGGTGCTACTTTAGTTGAATTGGATTCTACCGCCGAGAAAAGAATAAGGTTAAAATTTTTGATGCTTGTGTCTATTTCCGAATTCAACAGGTTGACAGTATGTGATAACTTAACTTTATTTAATTCATTGTCTAGTGAGCTTCTAAATTTGTTCCAGTCGGTTTTTTTGAAAGATCTAGTTATGAGAGGTTGACTTAATGGAATTACCGTATCCGATAATTTAATGTGAAGCAGAATAGGTTAGTGGTCAGAAAATGAAGGTAAGGCTTTGGGCCTTACCAACAATCAAATTAAACGTCGACTTTAATATTTGAGTGAAATGGACCATTATGTAAAGAGCTCTAGAAAGTTAGCCATACATGTTATGAACTTAATATTTATGTGAACTCTAAATTATGAACCATTTTTTGTAAGGAACCTAAAAAAATAAATGTAGCATATATGGTTAATTATATAGAGACCATTAAATAATGCTTCATTTCGCTCAAATATTAAAGTCGTCTCTAAATTTGATTGTTGGTACCGCTCTTTGATACTACAATTAAGGTTGATGTCGTCAAATAAACTGTTTGCAATTAAAAACTGATCCAGATAGGAAGATGTTCTTGGATAAGTGGGACAGTTAGATGTCACGTTAGACATACTGCAACCTGGATCAGAAAGCCATTTCTCCAAACCAATACCGTTAATGTTAGTGATTCTGTCACCCCATGAGGGATTTCTTCCATTAAAATCACCTCCCAAAACACAGCCATTGTAATATTCTGCTATCTGATTTAATTTATTAAGCTCACTTACTAAAAACGAGGATGACACGCCAGAAGGAATATAAACGGAACCCAATAAAATGCTCTTTCGTGTATTATTGCAAAAGTATTCAACTGAAATCAGTTGGCATAGAATATTTATGTTTTTGGTTTCAACTATTTTATAAGGGATATTATTTTTGATAGCTATTGCTACCCCTTGTCAAAATCATTTCTAATTAATACATAAGAGTCAAGAAAGACTTTATGTCTATAGTTTAGATGAGTTTCTTGTAAAAAAGCTACTGCTACCTTGTTATTTAAAAGAATTGAAAGACATTCAATTCTTCTACTGTGTTCGATCAAGGACCCAACGTTATGACTCAAAATATGCATTGCCATTATTTCGAACTGGATATTAGAACTTCATTTAGAAGTTCTAGGTATGATAATCTTTTTTCTTCGATTGAGCCAGATTTTTTAATCTTTTCCATAAAGTTTTTTATTTTCATTATAAGATCTGAAACATTTGTTCCAAAAAGCTCTTTTGAGAGTTCGAAAAACTCATTAATAATATTTTGGCCACCTACAACTGGATAATTTAAGGTTTTGGAATGAGTTACCGGAGAGTTTGTTTGAAAAAGATCAGCGAATGATGTGGTTTTATCAAAAAAGGTCGGGTTTTTATTTGCCTGCTGAACAAAATTCCTATTTTTTCTTTATTTTCATATTTTCAATCGCACTCTTTACCATAGCCCTCCGTTTACTCATATAACCCTCGTAAAAGGGACACCCTCTGTAGTTAGCAGGATGGTCAAATTTTTTGCAATTTACGCAATATGGAATGGAATCCTCCGTTTTTTTCAGTTTGCATTCTCCAGGCTTATGATCACGCTCACATTTGACGCAATTATAAATGCGCGCACAATTTTTTGCAATGTGACCATATGCCTGGCACCTTCTGCATTGCATCACCCCACGATTTCCTCTTGGCCTTTCCCACTTAATTTTGGAGTAACAGATATATCTAATGCCCATCACTTCCTTAGCCTGTTTATTTGGCAAAAGTCTTACCAGAAACAAATTATAATCTATTTGTTCTTCTTTTGAACGAATAGTTTCAAATTTTGTGACACTTTCCACTACATTTGTAACCTGGTTTTCGATTTCAGACTTAATTTCATCCAAGTCATATTGGAAATTCAACCCTCTCAAAATTAGGTTGACTCGTTTTAGTTCTTTAGGAGTATAGGAGTGGGCTTCAACCTCTTTCGACTCTCTAAGAATATCCATAAGTTTGGAGTGTGCCCCAGCATCGTTCACAAACAGTTTACTTTTGGATCGATTAATATTAATGACTTATTTGTAGGTCAGGTAAAGATGATTTTAAATCATCAACTAATTTCTTTATGTTAGCTTTATACAAAATTATAGGGGGGCAAAATTTATTAGGGCTGATAGTACTATCTACTTTTACATTATCTTTATTAATATTTTTGTTTTTTAAATTTTGACTACTAGGCGACATACCACCATTACTTAAAATGACTATATTATCGAGAATTTCGAATTTATTACTATTCTCACCGTATCTCTATTTTGAAGAGTCTCTGCTTGAATGTTCTGATGACATCGAAAGCTTCAATGTTCTTCGTTTTTTAGCCGTCACTTCCTGCCATCCTTCCATTTCATAGTCCTGTGAGTTATCGATGGGCATACCGCCTAGTTCCATTAGATTTTCTGCTGCTTCTCTTCTTCGCGGCGTGATTTGAAGCACATTTGAGCTGCTTCCTGGTGTATTTCCGAGTATTTGTTGAAAGTTCGATGTTTTATTGTTGTTCGTCTGGGTAATTGTTGGAATGTCCGAGAATTTTTTATTACTTCCACTTGGCAGAGCAGGAAAATGGGTAATATTGTCAATGTTAACAAAATTTGATTCTGCGGCTTGGGACGCCGCCGCCGGTTCCGTTAACAAATGCTTCTGTAACGGCATTTTTTGTTGTTTCGAATTGGTCTCTTCAAACAATTTACCGTTTGCCATTTGGCTTGGTAACGGTTCCTTATTTTGTTCATTACCCTCCATGAGGGATTTTCGGTTTTTGCTCTTTATATTTTTCAATTTAGTTTTTTTTTTTTGTTAAGTTTAATAAAGGAAAGTCTTTTCCTTTTTTTGAATAACACAGTTTTTTCCACTTTTCTATATTCACTTTGAATTTTATTAGATTTTTTTTTCACCAATTTAATATTCGCTACAACGATAAGCGTCTCTAAGAACGACCTCCTTCGTGCAGCAGGAGACTGAGAATCGGTTAGAGTTGATCATTGAAAGGAAAACTGACATTTAAGAATAGAAAGAGAATCGAACACATTCAGTGGAACGGTTGTGTTCCATATTAAAGAAACGAAAATCAGATGTTCAATGGAATTGATTTCTTCTATCAGTGAAATAATAAAAATGGATTTAAAAGAAAGTTTAAATCAGAATTTTGTATTTTGTAGAGTAAAAAAATTCTATTACTCATTACCTTAATTTTGGTACCAATTAAAGGTATTGCAGTTTGTTTATTCGTCTTAAAAATGGGAATCAAAATTTTCCATGATGCATTTCAGTGATAGCTATAACTGGCCCCTAAGCCAAGTGAACTCTTATAAGAACGCAATGGTCAGGATATCAAGCATTTGGAATCCTCTAAGCATATTGTCGTGGCGTGTAATTTATTTTCAATTTATTTTTTTCTTTTGTAGAACAAAAAATAAACACAATGTTAATTTCAAAAACAGAAAAAATCAAAAGAAATGTAGGTATAAGTTAATAACACGACACAACACTTTAGTGGGTTTACAACGAATGAACTTTATTTGAGAATTATTTACAGTAGGTACTTTTCTTATAACTAAGAACAAATTTGCAAAAATGCAAAATTACTTAATTAATAATTTGAATTATTGGAACTCGAGAAGCGTGAACCTAGTGATGTTCTTACAAAATTGTTCATTCATTAATTTTGCAAATTAATTTCTTAAATTAATATTCTTAATTTATTAAATGAATTACTTGCAAAGTTGAATAAATAGATTTTTGTTATACAAATCAGACCAAAAACATAAATGTTAAAAAAAGAGCCAAGTTCTTCTATAAAAAAAACCTTTGTGTAGCAAGTCAGCCGTGAAAAGTACTGAGATCTAAAAGTACGCCAAGTTCTTACTTCATGAAGGTTTAATACCGAATATTTAAAGTAGAATAATATTGAAACAGCTACAATGTAATAGAGAAATTTTATTATTTAATGATTACTGACTAAAATTTGATGGGCTTACTTGGCAAGTTTTTTTTTATGCCCAAATTCGAAAGGTTTTAAAAACTTGACAAAGAAATGTACAGTAGCTTGCTGCCTAGATGTTGAAAAGGCGTTTGATAGTGTCTGGGTGGAAGGCCTGCTGTTCAAAGTTTTAGAAATAGGTTTCCCGAAATATTCAAAATTTTACTAAGCTTCCTTTCGGATAGATTCTTCTATATTATGATTCAAAACATAAAATCGGATATGGTCAACATTGGTAGAGGAGTCCCTCAGGGCTCAGTTTTGGGCCCAAGGCTCTATAACGTCTTTATGTATGACTTCCCACTTATAAATACTTACCCAAATTCATCACCCACAAAAAGTTTCCTCTTTGCAGATGCCACCATGATTTTGGCCCATGCGAACTATCCACATGATGCTGTCAGTAAAATTTCAAAACATACTGACCTTATTGTAAAATTCTATAGCAAATGGGGGATAAGAATTAATATTTCAAAATCAGAAGCAATTTGTTTTAGGAACTCATATTCTAAGGGTAAAATTGGAGTCGTGGCGGAAATAAATGTGATGAATTAATTGTTCTGTGTTTTGTTAGTTTGTGTTTCTTTTTTTATTTTGTTCATTTTTAGCTATATTTGGTCATTTTTATTTTCAACTTTGGACAACATTTTTTTTTCAAGTGGCAACCGTGACTGTGGGTTCATAATCATATTTTTTGTCCTTAAGTGGGCTGAATGTCAATTGTTTGTAATTGTTTTTTATTTTTTATGTTATGTAAACCCACTTATTAAGAACAAATAATATTTTTATAAGAAAAAGGTCATGATGAAAGGAAACATTTTCATCTTTATTATCAACAAATAATTCTCTTGCTAAATCAACAAAAAAAGCAAAAATTTCCAATTCAAAATCGTAGCAATTATAACGAAACAAGCTCTATCTTTTTAGCGTTTTTTTTCGCAAAATTAAATAGATCGAATCGATTTAAATAATCCTGCACTTGCAACTTTTTAATAAAAATCTTGTCAGTTTTAAAATCTGTTTCCTTGGGAAATGTTATGTCGTGGCTCATTTGTGCGTTTAAGGTTTACTCAAAAACTTAATTAAATTGAATTCATCCCGTTATTAGTAGCAGGTTACTTAACACTGAGCCTCCACTTGAAATAAATGACTGCAGGAAATGTGTCATGTAGCCAATATTTCTTGTGGAGCCCCCTTATGTCTCGATTTTTTTTATTTTTAGACATAATTTTTTCTATTTATTTCTTGTCTTCGTAGAAGAAATAAATGCAGATATAAATTTTGACGTTTCGTGACACCCCAACTTCACTAGACACAAATTTCTCACAAGACGTCGAGTCTTGACCCCAATTCCCACATTTTCATGTAACATTCCTTCATTTCATTGACAAACTCATGTTATGTTTTCACTTCCGATAGAAATTACGTCCTGTGAAGCCAAGATGTAATTTTTCTGTCATTTACTGTATGTTGAAGTACATACAAAATGTTGTTTGGTTGTTTGCAGGCCAAAATTAACATTAAAAGAATTAAACATTGAAGATAGTAAGTATTTTGATTATTTTTTTTTAATTAATTAGGGCATTCAGAGAATTTTCATGCTTATGGGACTACTCAATTATGTCTTGGAGCAAATGTTCTTCAAGGTCGTGCAAATCTCTTTCGCTCGAAAATGGATTGACCCTAAATCTGTGCTTCCTTTTGTATTCTTCCCGTTTTGCCTCTTCCAGTTTTTCCACTGCGTTTATCGCTAAAAGCAAACTACGTGATTTACCTGGTGAGATTATAGCGAGGAATGAATAATCACGATATAATTTGCCCACGGTGTTAAAGAAATATAAACTTCAGATAATGTCAGAAATAAATATTGCTAATGGAGGTGCGGCGTAAAGACCAGTTTCATAAGATCCACGATAGTTAAGAAGACTGCCATAGAAATTTGTGCAATACTATAATCTGTTTTCTTTTTCTGATAAGTCCGTCCAGTTGGTGACAAAATTTTCACACACCTCTCACCACAATTTTTCTTTTATATAGCGGTTACTATAATCTTTTATTTTTTTTATCATACAAAACTTTCCTTCTTAATTAATTTATTTATTATTAATTTGTCTTTATCGATAGTCCCGCTGGTTAATTCTTCAAAGTTCAAAACTGACTCTGACTGACATTATGAATACATACTGTTAATTGCTGGCAAAAAATAACTGTCACAAAAATCGTTGCTATGTATTTGTAGTAAATGCGTACAATCATATTAAAAGTAATGGTGCGAAATTTCAAACATCCTAGTGTTAAGGTATTATATGATACTACTAAACAATTTTATAACTTTAAGGCTAGGCCCTCACATTCAATTTTTAGTTGCACAACTGTTTGGTTGCCTATAGAAAACGGATGAACTATTTGGTTGAATATCCGCGAAGGTACATATAATTATATGTTACACAAAATAGCAAACTCATTTTAGGAAATCGTTTAGCTTGTGTCAAAACACAAACTTTTTAGTTGCTCGAACCAAGCAGTTGGGCAACTAAAAATTGAATGTGCGCGCCTAGCCTAAAGTAACACTAAAATCAATTAAAATTTATAAAATCGTTGTTTTAACCAATAATCATACTAAAACAGTTTTAACGTGGTACTAATTCAACTAGAATTTTGCGCCAGTGTGTTTTATTTGCTTGCGATTAAATAATCGCACGGAAAAAAAATCACAAACGAGTGCATGGTAATAACTTGTGGCAAACGCGATTTTTTAATGTCTTCGTCAAATAATCGAAAGTGAGTTCCCAGCCTAATATTGCATCGTTTAAAGGCCGTTTATGTGCACACGTTACAGCACAACTAATATTATATTGTAATAGAAGGGAACGGAACGTACTAAACTTCACTATATATCTTGGCTTCACTTACATGTCAGCTGCTGTATATTTTTTATAACTAGAAAGAAAAATAAAAACTTTAGAAAAGTTGAACAAAATGAAGACGACGGTGAAGTGAAGAAAAATAATTACATGTTTAATTTTAATTTTTCGATTTAAATAAAGTGATAAATATAATTGAATCATCTCTGCGAATAGTATTTCGAAACAAGACTAAAAACTTAAAACACAAAAGAAAAAAAAGGCAAAGAAGGTAGAACAGCAAGATCTTTGCATCAAACAGAGGAACACAAAAAAGAAATGCCAATTTTTGTCTCTCGACGACAGCCTCAACTCTGTGTTGTATTTCCAATGTGAAAAAATATACTTTTATAAAAAAAACTGTTGATGGTGCAATATAATTCATCAAGCAGTAGTTAGACAATCAGCCAGCAAGAAGGAAAAAGCCAAATAAACCGTAGTGGGGAATTATTATTTATTACAAACGCCTAAGTAATCAACAAATAAAATTAACAATAAATCTTAAATAAGTAGGAATAGATGAAATTTCATAAGATTTAGGATTGACAGCGAGCAGCGGCGACAAAAAGGAGGAAATATTCCACACTGTCTTGTAAGAATACAAACAAAAAACATTGATTGCTATTGCAATTTTCTCTGCTGCTGCTCTGGTTAATTGTTGAAAGTGTTGTTCTTTCTTCCGCCTGCATTCCAATACTCGAGTCCCAATACCGTTAACGTAACCATACCATGACCGTTTAAAAGGAAAAGAAGGGTAAGTATCTTTCTCCTAAAATTATTTTTTTTTAATTTTGGATTTCAAACTTATGAATTAATTTATATTTCTCTATTTGCTCATTCTCGCTTGCATTTTTTTTTTCATTTTTTTGTTTATTTATATACATCAATCATCTCATCATTATCATCGTTAGGGAGGGAGGGGTTGTCAAGTGCCGACTGCCGGTTAGCAGTACTGGGCTGGCGATGACTAAACAACCACAGAATAGATCAAATGATGATTGACACCAAATTATTCCTTTACACTTAACTATTCCTTTTTTTAAATTCATTGATGTTTATGGCGAAGACGATAACGAAGTCTGTTGATTCTTATTTGCATTGAAATACACTCGAACACTTAATTCAAATGCAAAATTGCAAATGGAAACCGAATTGAAGCCATCAAATTTTGTTCATGAATTTTGATCACGGATTACAGATTTTTCTTGGGATATACACAGAGACGAATTCATTTTTGTTTTGTAATATTGTGAGTTCCATTTTTCTCTTGAAAGACTTGTTAAAATCAAATTCCTAATCCCAACTCAAACTTTACCTTTGGATTATGTGGCTTTATTTTAGTATATATTTGCAAGGGCGTGTTTATCTTGCTTGAAATCGGGATTTGAAGATTTTTTATCCCAAATAAAAAGGAAATAAAATTCTTTTTAGTGTCTGTTCTTGTATTAAATTTACAAGTTTTGATATCCTATATCTTAGTAATTGTAGAAACTTTTACACGGATATAGAAAGATACAAATCGACTTGAACCGCTATTGCCGTTTATCAAAGATCCTAAATAAAATGGAACCAATTTTTGTTCCTGCACTATGTCGTTATGAGTACATGACGACTGCCAAACATTTGTACACCAAAGTTATCTTTTTATTTTGTTTGAATTAAAATCCTTAACTTTGAAATCAGACCTTGTTTAAAATTAATATTCTAACTGGAACCATATTGATTTTATATCGAAGGTTTAAAAACTTCTTAATTAAAATTGTTTTTTGTTATCGAAAGACCTCTACTACCTCCTGCAAGTATTTCGATGCTAAATTAAACTTACCCTCTTTAACCCTACTTAGAATTGCATGGTTTTAATTGGACCGGAATTTCAGGAAAAGTCGAAACTAAGCGCTGAATGATTTCTCCAAGAATGAGTATCTCGTGTCTGAAGTAAGAATATTGGTTAACCTATTGGCATATAGATCATTCAATTATAAATAATTGTCTGCAATATCTTAAGAAAATGATTTTTCAAAACAAAAAATTACACAGTGCAAATTTAAAATATAAATCATGCGTTACTTTTTTGACATGCTGAAGTCATTGTTTGAAGTAATATTACGCCGCTAAACTTGTAACGGCATCTAAAAGTACTAAACTCATCCTGAAATTTCAAGGAAGCAACCTGGGAATAATTACTTACAACTCCCAA
Source organism: Chrysotoxum bicinctum (assembly GCA_911387755.1). Taxonomy (NCBI): domain Eukaryota; kingdom Metazoa; phylum Arthropoda; class Insecta; order Diptera; family Syrphidae; genus Chrysotoxum; species Chrysotoxum bicinctum. The sequence continues at coordinate 5,930,299 of OU426991.1, forward strand.
CCATTTCTGTGTGCGTGTTGTTTGCAGACATAGGAACACTTCATGACAGAGGAGTTGTCACTTTCTTGCAAAAGACAGTACCCCTAAAAAACATGGTTTGTTTTTATAGACTAAGAAAATTCGCTTTAGTTTTTGAGTTATAGATCTTAATTACTATTTGACGGTGTCCGGTTATGACACCTATTACCGATGTGTAATCTGCTTAGAGATAACAAACACTTAGAGCGCTTCGTCAGATTTGTTTTGTTTCATATTTAATAGCGGCTTGGCTATCTGGGAAGATGCGAATATATCATTTGATATAAAGCTTTCAAGTCTTCCAAGATTATCAAGTTCTTCCAGATGGATCTAGAAGGGATAGTAATCTTAAAGTGGAATGGTTTAGTCTATATTGCTTGTTTTGACCCGATTGAATTCAAAATGAATTCAAGTTCGGCGTAAGGACAAGTGCGAAGTACTTCACCCATAGGTTGAGCATTTGACCTTTTTTTTAACAATATCAGCCTGCTTACCGCATCGAAAGCTCTCTTAAGGTCAAGAAAGACAGATGCTTTTTTTTTATTTTCAGGTAGGTTCTCTTTTCAGTCTGGTATCACAAAGTTTAAGGCTGATTCACACGTATGCTTTTGCCTGAACCCCGATTGCTTGTCCATAAGTATGCTGTTTTTATCCACGTAGGAAACTGGTCCAAAATGTTCGCTTTCGTTTGATTTATCAACTTTTGGTAAATGAATTATAGCCGAGGTCTTCCAGTTTTTATTTTTTTGGAAAAACTCCATTTGACAGTGAGTAGTTTATTATATATAAATGTGCAAGGCCGATATAAAATAGAATTTAAATCACTTACCTGGCAACATCTCTATTATTTTCAGAAGTTCTTCAATCGAATTCAATGTTTTAAACTTTATTTTCATACATCTGTACACTATTAAACCCTGGTTTCAAAGGAATATTGTCTTTTCTTTCTTTCATACTTTTTACAAAATTTTTTTAATGAAAGAATAGTTTACGGACTCACCGCGATTATTTATTATTTTAATCAAATTTATATTTTATATTACCCGGCGTTTCGACAGGGTTTCACTTGTCGTGGTTACGGGTTTGACTGATGGCTTATACATAGGTGTATGTTGTTTTACTCTTCTTTTGTTCTTGTTCGTAGATTGTACCGGTGCGTTTGTGCTTGCAGTTGAGATGGTACATGTTGTTGCAACTGCATTAATTATTGTTGTGAATTAATATACTCTTGCGAGCAGGCAAAACTAACAGCATCAGTTGGCATATTGTTTTGATTTGTGTGTTTGTTTTTGTTTTAAGCTTGGATTTTTTCCAGCTTTAATCTGTGTATTAGAGGATCTCATGTCCCAGAGAGATTAAAACTTTAATCTCGATTGAAGTTCATTAAATTAATTCGCTATTAATTGTTTTTAATTGCATCAAATTCTATAAAGTTTTTTTCAGTGTTTATGTTTCCTAAAAATAATGGCGCAAAATTTGAAACTGCTTTTTATTAAGGCATTAGTATGATACTACTTAAAAATTTGCTAACTTTAAAGTAGTTTACTAACTCATTCTTAATTTTAAACATTTTCTAATTAGTATTGCTATTGCTTCTGAGCACACCTGAAACAATGACAGTTCATGCAATAAACTTAGTAAACAGATCTTTTGTGGCGTTTGTAAATAGCACCATACTAAAATAAAATGCACGACTGTATCGCACAAACTTGCTCTTGTGTAAATGTACTTTGGAATTTAAGATACATTTTATAAATATAAAACATGGATTTAATGAGATAATAATGTTGAAATGCATAAAATTGCCGTCTGATTTCTAGAAAAGTATGAATTTATGCAAGCAAACTTTAAAAAATCGTTTTATTATCAAATACATTTTTTATATAAGAAATTTCTTTAAAACTTTTCAAGAAAAAAATGTGGGATGCGAATATTAAGTATTTAATAATATTAATTTTAGGAAATAATTTCAAAAAATAATCGTTCAAAGGTTTTGAAGATATTGATTTTTCAAAAAAAAATTTTTTCAAAAAACCCAACAAATATTTTTTCGAATATTTTTATATACAATATTATTTTAAACTTAAGGGGGCTCCTGCTGAAATTTTTTGGTTAAGAACCTTAGAGCCGTTAATGGGAAAGTCGAAAATAAAAAAAACGGTTCTATGACAAGTACCGTTAATAACATTTTGCCTTAAAATTTTGTTTGACCAAAATGTAGTCCATGTCCATAATATCACACCAATTTTTTTTTTTTTATCAAAATCGTAAGAGCCGTTTTCGAGATAAATAAGATTTTGCATTACGGGTGTATGGAGGGTACCGTTAGTTTTGGAGCTAAAAAAAATTTAAATTTCCCCTCTAGGGAATCACCGAAGACCTTTAACTACAGAGATTGAAAGAAATAGGTCCAGTGGTTTAGGCTGTAGTGGGAGGTACAGACATACAGACACACTGAAACATGTTTTTTGTGTACTAAATTTTCCTTAAAATTTTTATAAAAAAATTGATATGCAAATTGTTAGTATTTAATAACATACATTTTAAAACGTAATTTAAAAATTTAATCCTGTATCGGTTTTCAAGATATTGAATTTTCAAAAAAAAAATTTATTATTTTTTTAAAAATCCAAAAACTATTTTTTCGAAAAAAATTTTAGTTTATATTTTTTAAAATGCAAAGCAGCTCCTGCGTAAGAATTTTGGTTAAAATCGTTGGTGAGAAATTCCAAAATCAAAAAAACGGTTCTATGACAGGTACCCCTAATAACATTTCCCCCCAAATTTTTTTTGACCAAAATATAGTCCATGTTCATAATATCATACTTAATTTTTTCTATCAAAATCGTTAGAGCCGTTTTCGAGATAAATAAGATTATGCATTATGGGTGTATGGGGGGTACCGTTTGTTTTAGAGCTAAAAAAAAATTTCAATTTCCCCTCTAGGGAATCACCAAAGACCCTTAAGTACCGAGTTTGAAGAAAATACCTCCAGTAGTTTAGGCTGTAGTTCGAGGTACAGACATACAGACAGACAGACATACAGACAGACAGACGGAATTGCCGGACCCACTTTCTTCGTCTTCGCTATCATCGTAATGTCAACTTTGATCAAAATCTCGAGTTCGATGTTTTTTCCAAATGCAGAACTTGCCCTATATGGTAGTACCTATATCGCATGTAAAAATGAAATAGGTATTCGATGATTTTAAGTTTAATAAAAGGGTACAGAAAGTATGATGCTATATTCGATTAAAATTAGCAAATTCGTTGTTTTAACGTAGTATCATACTCAAACAGCTTTAGCATCGTACTAATTCAATTAAAATTTTGCGCCCATGTACAGTGGTTTGGGTTGTATGGAGACGACGTCATAATTCCATAACTTTCGAACCACATGTTCGATTGTAATGAAACTTTCAGATATGATATAACACATCGTAAGAAATCACTAAAGAAAATTTCAGCCCATTGACACGCCTACTTACACGGTTATATTTGTAGAATGTAGAATGGAAATGTAGAATTTCCTTAAGTGAACACGGTATTTTTTCCACACTATTAAGCCATTCAGAATTTCTCTGGAATAGCTTTGCTTTTTTGTGTCTCTACTCCTTCATCTTAACATTTAAATCGTTCACAAATATAAATAAAATGCACGACTGGATCGCACGAACTTGCTCTTATGTAAAAGTACTTTGGAATTTAAGATACATTTTATAATTATAAAACATGAATTTAAAATGAAATTGCCGTCTGATTTCTAGAAAAGTATGAATTTATGCACAAACTTTAAAAAATCGTTTTATTATTAAATAAATAAATTTTTTATATAAGAAATTTCTTTAAAATTTTTCAAGAAAAAAATGTGGGATGCGAATTTTAAGTATTTAATAATATTGATTTTTGGAAATAATTTCAAAAAATAATCGTTCAAAGGTTTTGAAGATATTCTTCTTCTTCCTTTTCTTCGGCGCTGTTATGATCTCGATGTCGAGGGGATCATAACTCTCCCACGTATCTGCTTCACACTAGTGATCCGCCTGTGGGGTTCGCCGGGTTGACCTCAGAAATCGGCGGCAAGCCTCCCGGTTTTGTATTATTCCATTTCTGAGGCCAACTGAATGCTGGTGTTTTTGCATTTGTTTGTACCAGGAGTGTTTAGGCCTACCTTTCTTTTTATTCCGAATTGGAACGTTGTATGATATTGCCTTTTTGACGGGGTTCTCAGGATCTCTCCTTTGAACATGGCAATACCAACTGAGTCGGTCGTGTTCAATTTTTTGGGAAATGGTATGGTGGAAGGCTTCCTCGGATCTTCGTACTTCTAATTCGATCAAGCTTTGTAACTCCTGCTGTCATACGAAGCATCTTCATCTCAGCTGCCGTTAGCTTACTCTCATACTTTTTGTACATTGTCCAACATTGTGAACCGTATGTGAGTGCTGGACGCACAACTGAAGTGTAGAGCTTTCCTTTCAGCTTAGGGGGCATTTTTCGGTCACAGAAGATAGCAGAATTTTCCCGCCACTTCATCCACCCTACGCTTACGCGATGATTGATATCGTCATCACAAGTAGCTTCGTTATTTATCATAGACCCCAGATATTTAAACTTTTCACACTTGGGAAGCACTACTCCATTCAAATAAATGTCTGGAATAGGCCTGTGTGGATCAGAAAATGGGCAGCATAGGTATTCTGTCTTTTTCGCGCTTATGCGGTACCCACTTCCTTCTAGAACATCCACCCATACGTCAAGTGCTCGTTGTAGGGATATCGGGTCTTCACTTATGATGGCTCCATCGTCAGCAAAGAATAACTGATGTACTTTTGGATCCGTCACTTTGCCTTCAAGCAAATAATCAAGAACTGTAATAAAGAGCAGGGGACTCAAGACACTTCCCTGGTGTACACCTACTGTGATTTCGAATTCTTCGGTGACTGCAGCTGCGCATCTTACTTTAGTAACTGCTCCATCATACATGTCCATAATTATCCGCACATAGGTTTCTGGAACTCCTCGTTGCCTGAGGGCCACCCATATTAGATCTCGTGGTTGCCGATCGAATGCTTTTTCAAAATCAACCAATACGACATGCAAATCCTCCAAAGAATCCCGATGTTTTTCCATAATTATTCTTATACTCTGGATTGCATCCGTGGTTGACTTACCCCCGACAAACCCGCACTGGTCATCAGATAGCCTAATTATTTTTCGCAGTCGGCTACCCAAGACTCGCTCAACGATCTTCATGGTGTGTGACATCAGCTTAATCGAACGGTAATTATCACAGCTTCGAGTATCACCCTTTCCTTTATAAATTGGAAGAAGGTAACTTTCCCTCCATTGATTAGGCATGCGATCACCTCGTATAAGTTTGGAGACAAGAATCATGAGCCATCTAAACCCGATGTCTCCCATCTTTTTCCAAAACTCTGAGGGTATTTCGTCTGGGCCAACAGCTTTTCCCTTTTTGGAGTATTTTACCGCCTCACTAACTTCTTCGACTGTGACGTCGGATACTTCGCTTAAGTTAGGTGAAGCTATTGGAAAGTATAGCCTTGGAAATTGTTCGTTTAGAAGTCCGTCACAATACTGTCGCCACCTGTGAAGAATTTCGTTGTCTTCCACAAGTAGTTGGCCTTGAGCATTGTTAATGAACTTTGGCGAAGAAATCTCCTGGGCATTTCTTCTTCTTTGAGCGGCTATTTTGAAGATAGTTGCGCCCTTATTCGTGTTTTGTCGTAGCTCTTGAATAGCACCAGCTGTCGGGGTAGAAATTTCATCCAGCTCCCGATACAGGTTTTCTGTATTCTTTGCTTGAATTTGGGCGCACTTCTTCTTCGCTTCTTTCTTGCAGTTTCTATATTCCACTTCGAGGCGTGACTTTTGCTCTGTATCATTAGCACTTCGACCAAGCCTTGAAAGCCATTTTCTTTTTACTTATAACTGATTTAGCTTCATCATTCCACCACCATGTTTCTTTGCCTTGTTGGTTGTGTCCTTTTGAAACCCCTAACAGTGTTTTGGCTTTTTCTTTGCAAGTTCTCTGTAGGAGATCCCACATACTTTGTGCTGTACTCTCTTCATTTCGAACTATATCGGTGTTGTTATACAGAACGTTTTGCATTTTCGAAATAAAAGCTTCGCCTTTTTCCTTATCCAGATTATACCATTTGATCTTCCCAAAAGTTTTTGTATGTTTGTTGTCGTTCACTGTCTCCATAAAAAATTCTGTCAGTAGGAGACGGTGTTGGTGGGCGATCGCTTCTCCTAGTATCACTTTGCAATCTTTTACCCGGGGTTTCATGAAACTAGATACCAAATGGTAATCAATCTGGGTTTCATTTCCACCACTGCTGTAAGTGACCAGGTGTCGGCTTTGTTTGACGAACATGGTATTTATTACGATAAGACCGTATGTTTTGCACATGCTCAGGATGTCTTCACCAGGAGGGTTCCTGGTGCCGTATCCGAGGCCTCCATGGCAATCTTCATAGTCTTCGTTTGTCTTCCCGACATGTCCGTTCAAATCTCCGCCCACGAACAAAAACTCTTCCTTTGAGATGTCCTTAAGTAGATTGTGAAAGTCTAGCCAAAATGCATCTTTTTGCACCTGCTCACATCCAATTTGGGGAGCATATGCAGTGACAATATTCCACAGCTTTCCTTTAATCACCAATTTAAGGGACATCAAACGGTCGCTGGATTTCGAAATGGTCAATACGCTGCCTAATAGATGTTTTGCAAGGATGATTCCGATTCCGTTTTTACCCTTTTCCGTTCCATAGTAGAACATCTTATAATTTTTTGTCCTCGTATCCAAGAAACGGGCCCTGTTTCCCGTGTTTCGCCATTTTGTTTCTTGAACACATAAGATGTCCACTCGCCTTCTTTTCATCATCTCTTCCAACTCGAAGCTTCGACGTGTCATACTGCCAACGTTCCAACTCGCAACTCTCAGATTTTGTATAATCTGCGGCATTACTTTGCTAGCCCCCGGAATCCGTCTAGCTCTGACCCGAGCATTGCTGCTCGGTCCAGGATCAGTACCATGTGTGACAATGGTAGTGCCTGGCGGGGTAGTGTCATTTTGGACGAGTACTTCCATTCACAAAATCCAGGTTTTGAAGATATTGATTTTTCAAAAAAAAATTTTTTCAAAAAAACCCAACAAATAATTTTTCGAATATTTTTATATACGAGTACAATATTATTTTAAACTGAGGGGGACTCCTGCTGAAAATTTTTGGTTAAAATCGTTAGCGCCGTTAGTGAGAAAGTCCAAAATAAAAAAAAACGGTTCTATGACAGGTACCGTTAATAACATTTTGCCCCAAATTTTTTTTTTACCAAAACGTAGTCCATGTCCATAATATCACACCTAATTTTTTTTATCAAAATCGTTAGAGCCGTTTTCGAGATAAATAAGTTTTTGCATTACGGGTGTATGGGGGGTACCGTTAGTTTTAGAGCTAAAAAAAAAATTTCAATTTCCCCTCTAGGGAATCACCGAAGACCCATAACTACCGAGTTTGAAGAAAATAGGTCCAGTGGCTTAGGCTCTAGATCGAGGTACAGACATACAGACATACAGACAGACGGAATTGCCGGACCCACTTTATTCGTCTTCGCTATCATCGTAATGTCAACTTTGATCAAAATCTCGAGTTCGATTTTTTTTTCAAATGCAGAACTTGCCCTATAGTACCTATATCGCAAGTAAAAATGTGAGATTTTAAGGAGTTAAAGTTGAAATTTTTTCCGTTTGGAGAACTTATATTATCCATAACGGTTTTGAAAACCTGCGTTTTTTTTTACCCAACTCGCCGTTTTTCGTTGACCAAATTTCGTAGATATTATCTCTTGGTACTCGTACCAAGCAAAAATACTTCGTCCCTAAAGAAAATTTGTATAGAAAAAAGAAATCGTTATTGCTCAAAACCGTGAAACTAAAACATTAATTCTGATTGTGGGTGTCAAGATAAGGTTTTTCTAAAAGCTGACTATTCACTCTATATAACACAAGGACTGTTATATGTGGCTAATTACTATATTAAAACTTTATTTAAACATTGAACAAAATGACAAAAAACACTTAAATGGTACACGGTTTTACTAACATTAATTATAAACCAAACATCCAAATATTGACAACGAATTAATAAAATACTCTAAATACCTTGCTTTTGTAATTCCATTGCGAAAAAATGCAATAATATCACTTTTGTTTAAAAAAATTCACTTCAAACTACTCACAATTATTAACTTCCCATAGGGAGTTATTTAAAATTATTTTCACAAGAAATTAAATATTCGGCTCACTTTGAAAGCGAAAATAAAACAAATAACATGTGACATGTATGTAAAAATACTTGCAATGGTAAATATTGAATTGTAATCTATTAGAAAAATACACTTGAAACAAAAAACAATTGCTTTCATTTTTTTATTTTTGTCGTATGGGCGAAACCACAGTGCCATGGTCTATTTATTGCACTTCTCCTTATCGATTGTGTAAATTGGAAACTACGAGAATATATTTTACATATTTTACTCTTTTTTTTTAGTTGCTACTTATACTATAAAGCAAGTTATGCATTCGAAAAAAAAAATCGAACTCGAGATTTTGATCAAAGTTGACATTACGATGATAGCGAAGACTAAAAAAGTGGGTCTCGCAATTCTGTCTGTCTGTCTGTTGGACTACAGCTAAACGGCTCGGCCGATCTTCTTCAAACTTGGTAGATATGGGTTTTAATTTTTCCCCCGGATGTTTTTTTCCTTTTTTTTAAGACCAAAAATAACGATACTTGCCATGCGATTTTTTTCGAAATTTTATAAATATTTTTTTTTTCAAAAACTGTCCCACAGGTTTTTTGTTTGTGTATTCAAATTTTCAAAATTTTTTTTTTTGGATTAAAAAAAAATTCAAATTTTTTTTGAAAACTCAATATTTCGAAAACCCCATGCAAGATTTTTTTTTAAAACTTGATAAATAAAAGTTTTTTTAAGATAATATACAAGATAAGAGAAAACAAATTTAATTTACCTAAAAATAACGGTACCCTCCATACAAACGTTAAAAAATGGTTTTTGAAAATCGTATTTTTCTCGAAAACGGTTCCGAGAATATTGTTTAAATTTTTTTTCTTTCGATTATTTCTTAAAGCCTAATATACAGTTCTTCTAAAAAAAAAACAATGCATTTCTTATGGGAGAGTTTTTCCCGAAAAAAAACTTTTTTCATTTCACCAAACTGTAAACCAAAATCGAAAAAAAAATTTATTCTCACCACGATTTTTTTTCACGCAAAACAATGTGCATCCCATTGTTTTGACGGAAAAAACTTACAGAAATTTTTTCATGAGAAATTTTTTTTTCACCACTCATTTTTTTTTCTTCAAAAAGAACTGTTACTAGGCTTAAGATATAAAATTTTATAAAAAAAAATTTGAAAACAAGATACTACTGACTGTACTTATCATAGAACGATTTTTTAAAATTTTTGAATTTCTCATTATCGGCACAACGGATTTTAATGCAATTTTTTAGAGAGTAGCTTCTAAAAAGTTTAAAAAACATTGCATTCCAAAACTTTAAGAAAAATATATAATAATATATTTCTTTTTCAATATCTCGAAAACGGCTCGTATTCTTTTTGGAAATTTAATTTTTATTCGAACAATAATAAAACTTTAAATTATCGTACCAAAATTTTTACTTAAAAATGTTTTAAACATTTTTTTATATAAAAACTTATTTTCTTATAAATGGTGGCCATATCAGGTTAAACATTTCTAATATCGATATAGAAATCCTAAGCATTTAGCAGCACTTTTGGCGGTTAATTTTTATAATTTTTGCTTATGATTTTTAAGCATATTGTTTCCACGAGTAGCTAGAGAAATGGGGTCAGCCATATCAGAGCTACGCATTAAATGGTAAGATCTAAGTTAGTCTTTGATTCGACCTGGTTTCAATGAGGTTCCTTTAGGCCAGGCGCGCACATTCAATTTTTAGTTTCGGAACTGTTTAGTTGCTAAAATGAAACATATAGGCTTATATGGGACACCGCGCACTTAGAGCAACTCGATTCAAGCAACTAAAAAGTTTGTATTTTCTATAGGCGCAAGAGAGAAAAGAGTGTGAGCGTGAGTAAAGAGTTGCCAGTGTGTGGTAGTCTATCAACTGGTGATTATTCTATTTTATTTCGATCACAGTTGCTTGTGTGCGGCTAGCCTTATAATACAGCCGATATACTCCGTTGCTGCAAATCTTCCGATGAGCACGGGTCACCTTCCACCCTGGATAAGAAAGGGAGGATTACTCGTACTTCACGCTATTTGCGTTTATTATTTTTTTTTCGGAGAACTGCAACAATGACTTCTATAGGTGTGATAATGGTTTCGATTTTTTTTTTGATTTGCGGTGGTAATTTTCAGCGCTGATAAAATTAAGATGCTCATTAACCTTTTTACCAATGTAAAAAACTCAATGTTTATAAGAGTTAGACCCCATCAATTTCTGCCGCCTAAAAAGACGCACACAGGAATGATTGAGAGTTGTAAGTCCCTAGGCCTTGGTTTCTCCACGGAGTGTCGCACTAGCGAATGTATTTTATTTTTTAATTACGGATTAATCGGATGTCAAAATTTTTCATTCCGAAATTGTGAAGAAAATCAATTCGTAAATGGAGGCTTGATTTTAAAAAAGATTATAACATTCACAATTATGTGTCGATGTAAATGAATGGTAGCTCGTTCTGCTTTTTTTTAAAGCACCAAAAACTGCCGTAAATAGTATTCAATACCTGAAAAACGTGGAAAGCTGAAACTTCTAGGTTATGTCGAGCTGACGGCAAAGCCATAGCTTTAAATTCAGATTGTTGTAATACATGAATAATTGAGAAAACTGGAAATAAAAATGAAATGAATGAATTCATTCATTCTAAGAAATCAACATATACCATATTTTGTGAACAAAACAGTACTTCAAACCAAGAATTAGAGGCCGACCTCATTGTTCAAAGGAAAACCAGAACAGACATCGAAAAACCTTTTCTAATATCATACAATCTTTTATTATATAATAATCATGTAAAATGAACGCGAAACATATGAAATCAAAACAAGAAAAATAATTTCCGTTTGTTCTAAGATTAACGACTTACTTAAACCGATTTTTTCTCGGATAATCTAGACTTCGTGTCAGTTTTTGAATTGTTGCCAGTGTTTTTTTTCCAATATCCAGATCTTCCCACATCATATCTGTTATAGATTTAACCCCAGCTATGCCCTTTCAGTGAATATCAAAAAACTCAAAATATTATATCAAAATTTATTAATTAATGTTACCACGGTGAGTGTCCAAATCCAAGTGGACGAGAAACGTAATTTTGTTAAGCAACAAGTGGTTTGCAGCGAGAGCACCAACTTCACATCAAGATCAATCAACGAACCGTTTATTAAGAGAAGTGCAAAGAGCACGAGAGAATATTAATAATGTTAACTGACCTCAGCTGTTAGTTTGCTGATGTGTCGTTGGTGTTCTGCAAGCAAAGATTAAATTTACATAAAAAATGATTAACTATTAAATAACATGAATATGAATGTACAGTGAATCAGCAAATAAATTTTACAAACATCAATAAGAAATTGAAGCAAATAGAAATTTAAGGCAAATAAACAAAATGTAAACTAGGTAAGTTTAAGTCGTCGAGTTATTCCTGAACATCCCGCGCCCCTCTGAGACGATAGTATCAGGACGTATATGGTAATTGTGCCAGCTTAGTAATTGGGCGAAGATATACTCCACGGCTCGTTTTAACAGTAGCCACACGAATTTGGTTGTCAGACCCAGGGTGAACGGTTTGTACTCGACCAAGCAGCCATTTTGAGGTTGGAAGGTTAGGTTCCCTTAAGACCACCAGGTCACCAACCTTGATATTTGGCACCCTGCTCTGCCACTTAGATCGCTCTTGCAGGGTGGTTATGTATTCTGAGTGCCACCTTCGCCAAAAACCCTGCACCATGCTTTGAAGAAACTTCCAGTGATTGAGTCGATTCGGTGTCATGTCCAAATAGCTGGGCTCCGGAACAGCGGTGTAGGGCTCACGTATGAGAAAATGGGCTGGTGTTAATGGGTTTAAATCTTGATCGGATATAGTAGTTTCGGAGATGCCTGTATGAAGATTGTTCTTATGGACGTCTGTGACTATACTGAAAGAAACATGGTTATAGTTTGGAAGAATTATAGGGTGTTTTAAATTGAATAAGACATGAGCATGCTTAATTCGACCTCCTACGCGTAAAATTCCTTCACTATCAATAAACGGAGAGTATTTTAACAATTTTGATTTTTTAGAAAGAGTTTGAATTTTTACGAAATAACGAAGGTCACTACCGAATGCTTCCAGCTGTACATTTTTGAGTATGTGAAGTTTTGCAACATGAATTTCGTTAAATGTTAGACCCGACGATACTCTGTTAAGTCGCGTAGATCTGCAATTAAGGGTAAAACGAATGCAATACGACATTATGCGAAGTAACCGTCGCCATGAAGATGATTTTCTTATTAGTTCCTTGATGACATCATGGTCCACGGTGATTGCGAGAACTTGCTTTGAGGACCTCTTCTCTTCCGTGGCAATCGCTTCTTCGTCTGGTTTAGTCACGGAGAATATTGACTGAGCCCAATTTTCTTGTGACTGAGATAGCCAAATAGGGCCTGACCACCAAAGATGATGATTTTGTAGTTCAGATGGTGGTACCCCGCGAGAAGCGCAATCTGCCGGGTTAGATTCAGATTCGATATAATTCCAGGAAAATCGAGGAATCTCTTCCAGAATGGCAGACGTGCGATTGGCTACAAACGTAGTCCAACGTCGAGGTGGAGAAGAAAGCCAATGTAAAACGATTTGTGAGTCGCACCAAGCAAAGATCCTGCAGTCTTGCTTTGTCGATGCCCTTACGACCGATATTAACCGGCTGAGTAGAAGAGCCCCACATAGCTCGAGTCGTGGGATGGAGACGGCTTTAAGAGGAGCCACCTTTGTCTTGACAGCAGCAATTGTTACCTTGAAGTTCGATTCCGAGATCTTGCATCGAGTGTAAACGACAGCACTGTAAGCTAAGGATGAAGCATCTGAAAACCCGTGCACTTCAACTTCTTCGGTTGAAGCGAACAGATAACGGAGTATTCGAATCTTCTCCAGCGATTTTAGCTGCTGTTGGTAGCTGATCCATTTTTGCGTCAGATGCGATGGTAAGGCGTCATCCCAGCGAAGATTGACCTCCGAAGACCATAGTTCCTGAAATAATAGTTTAAACAAAACGACTGACGGAGCTAAAAATCCTAAGGGGTCGAATATTCGAGAAATCTCGGACAACAAGGTGCGTCTGGTTGGAATAGAGCAAAGTTTAGTGTCAGTCATTTGATACGAAAATTCATCGGCAATAGGACTTCAGTGCATTCCAAGTACCTTAATAGTGGAATTAGATTTTTCGGTATCGAACAAGGAAAATTCACAATCCTTTGAGTTTATCCGAGCAAGTAATGGCCAACATTTCGAAGTTCCAATTTGGCGTTCGATAAAAGTGCTACCAGTTCCGATTGAAGTGTGATTAATTCTTCTGCGGTATCACATCCGGTCATGATATCGTCTACAAATCTATCTTTGATTAAAACCCTTGCTGCTTCTGGATAAGATGACTTGTTTAGTGTTGGGCATAATCGAATGATTTAAAGAATCGAGATATTAGTATTCGAATGATTTAAAGAATCGAATGATCATTCGAATGATTTTCGAAGGAATATCATAGTAAAAAAAAGTAGAAATCAAACACTCCATTTCAAGGAAAAAAAAGCAAAAACATAACAAGAAAATCATAGCATAATGGTTTTCGCTTCTCGTCTTTCCTTTACAATTCCATATTCAACCCTCAACGATGCATCGAGTGCAAAAATGAATATAAATATAAACTCAGTCATTGAATATATACACACGAGATATACAAATAACCAACTTCTCGACTTCTCGATTTTGTGTGTTCTCTTTTCTGTCTTTTCCTTCAATATTCGCTTCTCGGTCTCGAATAGGCACTCGAGTCCTCATTTCGCTTACAGAAAGTAGATAAGAAAAAATCATTCGAATGATTTGAGTATTCGATTGATTTGTGTGAAGAATCGAGATATCTCGAGATGTTGCCTGAATCGATTATAATCGATTATTTCATTCGAATGCGCCCACCACTAGACTTGTTATCTGTGGCAATTTGATCGACAGTACGATCCGACAAGGCCGAAGCCGGTTTTGTTCCGTATGTTATGGTAAGAACACTGACAACCAGGAATGAACACCCTGAGGACAATACAACCGACATTTTAAATTTAATTTTTTTTTTTCGTCATGTAAATTTTATATAAAAATAATTAAACTTAAGTCACTGTATATAGTTAGGCCCCTTATGAGCCAACAAATGTAAACTTTCATACATATGTAGTATCTTATTAGTTGTAAGCCAAATTGTAAATAGTATGTTCAATAAAACAAAATTGAATTGAATTGTTATGGTAAGAAGGCGAAAATGAGAAATAGGTTCTGAGGGGCTTTCTCGCCAAACGATGCGCTGAAAATCGGTATGAACATTGTGCACCCAGATTTGGCTAAACATTTTTACCACATCCGCTGTAAAAACATATCTTTTTTTGCGAAAGCGTAAGACCACATCAAACAGATTTCGAGTAATTGCTGGACCTACCGACAACTGGCTATTTAAAGAAACTCCACTGGAATCTACAGCGGATCCATTAAAGACGACGCGTAGCTTAGTCGTCGAGCTATCTGGCTTTAAGACGGCGTGATGAGGTAGGTAGAAATGCTTACCGGATTTCTCGTGAATTTCGTTTGGGGGGATAGGAACCATATGACCAAATTGCTGATACTCCCTCATGAATTGGACGTACTGACTTCTCAGCTCTACATCCTTTTGAAGGCGTCGTTCCATTGATAATAAACATTTTATGGCGGAATTTAAAGTATTTCCAAATGTAGGCATGGGATTAAGAAATGGTAATTGTACAACGTATCTGCTGTCTGGCGACCTTGAGAAGATTTCAAGAAAATGTCGCTCATTTTCATCGACGGAATCGACCTTGGGAGCTGAAACTTCCTCCATTTCCCAAAAACGCTGCAATAACTTGTCAACGTCAATTGAAGCACAGAAAGATGCATAGGTTCATTGCAGTTGCTTTCAGAAATTAGTTTACCCGAAACTACCCAGCCAAATAATGTATTTTGTGCCACCGGAAGGCCCTTAGATCCTTGAATTTGTGCATCCTTCATAGCTACCCACATCTTGTCAGCGCCAAGAATTACGTCTATGGGATTCGGACAGCTAAGATACGGATCTGCTAACTCTAAATCATGAAGATGCGACAGGTGAGTTGTCTCGAAGTATTGGGAAAGTAGATGCGAAGTAAGTGTGCTCATTATTAATGCTTTATGAAGATATGATCTTGGTTGTGCCGAGAGAATAGCGGAAAGGAGATTCTCCCCTTTGTATAACCAGCATTGGTTGACGAAAGACCGAGGATTGGAATACGACAATGAGACCGAGGAATGCCTAACCTTTGCGCAAACGATTCGAAAACTAACGAGGCTTGTGATCCCGAATCTAGAAGCACCCTACAGTTGACTAAGTTGCCTTGATTGTCCTTTGCTAGCGCTAGAATAGTTGGTAGAACTGTGTGTCTGGATGTGCTGAAGTCTAACGAATGATTGTTTACGATTGCTGGACTCAAAGCCGAAGAAGGATTACTAGAACTAGAACACAAATGCCATATTTTTATTTTTTATATATTATTTTATGTTTTTATCAAAGAAATTTAAATTATTAAATAATAAACAAAACAATTACAAATAAACAAAGATTTCACTTTTTGGTTTTGACATTTCACAAAGACTTCTCTTTTGTTTTTGATATTTTAGTGTGACCAAGTGTATATGAAAAAAAAAATAAAAATTTAGAACGCGTCATGAACAACTTATTTTTTACATGAATAGTTTCAAAACAGCTGAGTTGACACAAAAAATGTAATGAATATGTAGTTCTTTATGGTTAAACTTCACTTTATAATGAAAAAGTGTATTATTTATTTGTTTCTTGATTCTTTATCCAACATCTATAAAATGTTTAGAAACAAAAAAATGTAAAACGGTCATACTAATTCAAATAGAAATATAGTAAATTTCAAACAGCTGATAATGAAAATGAATCTTTTTTGAAGTTCATTTTATGCTATCTTTCGCAAATGAATGTTATTCGTTCGAATCTCAAAATTAAGAAATTTCATTCGAAGGAATAGAATCATTCTAACGAATAGACTATTCATGAGAATGTCAAAATAAGCATGATTATCAAGCTTGCAAAGAAGGAGGTAAATTAACCATGGGTCTCGATTATTCGCGTTGAGTGCATTAAGGCCACGAGTGACTTCATCAGCCCCATCTGTTAGGATTCGTAAAGCGCGAATATTCCCAGTGGCTGCTGATGGGAGCGACAAAAAAGTTTGTATAAATGATTGCACAATGAGATTTTCCCGATCATACCGACTTTCTAAGCGATCCCACGCTTCTAAATAGTTCACAAACCGTTATGTGCTTAATGCAATCTAGCGCTTCATCTCTTAGGAAGGATTTTAAGTAGTGAAATTTCTGCGTCTTTTTGCAGTCGATAGCACCGAAAAATCAGTCGCGAAATGAAGGCCAGTCTTTATAAATGCCGTTGAATGTAGGCACAGTTAATTTCGGTAACTGCGTAACGGAAGATTGGGTTTCAGAATTAGTAGCTAGCTTTTCTATGAGCACCTTTTGTTCATCAGCAATTTTTTCACATACAGTTTTAGCCCCTACTTGTTCTTCAACCGAGCACGACTGTCTCTGACGAATAGCCGACATGATTTTAGAATGCGCACAAAGAAACCTAGTTTCATATTCCTCAAATTCCCTTTCTAAATCTTCAGCGTCATTATCATCGGTTAATGCATCGAGTGCATCACGATGCAAGGAAGAAAATTCCGACCACGTGTCCTTTAATTTCGCAAAGGAAATTTCTAAATACTCTAATGTCGTATCGGTACCTATGGTATCAGCAAACGTGGCCGTGCGAGTTAATCGAGCTTTAACATGCCCGCGCAAACGATTTAAAGAACTCATTATCGCTTATAATTTATGAACTTGATTGACTGATAAGTTTAAGCCACTAGCAATTTTTAAAGCACACACGTTTTGATTAAGCACGAAAATGTCAAAATTATTCAAGGAAATTGTATATTTGGTTCATGAAAAAATTATCCGGCTATCGAAGGACCATCAATTTTATGTTATAGATTTAACCCCAGCTATGCCCTTTCAGTGAATATCAAAAAACTCAAAATATTATATCAAAATTTATTAATTAATGTTACCACGGTGAGTGTCTAAATCCAAGTGCACGAGAAACATAATTTTGTTAAGCAACAAGTGGTTTGCAGCGAGAGCCAACTACACATCAAGATCAATCAACGAACCGTTTATTAAGAGAAGTGCAAAGAGCACGAGGGAATATTAATAATGTTAACGGACCTCAGCTGTTGGTTTGCTGATGTGTCGTTGGTGTTCTGCAAGCAAAGATAAAATTTACATAAAAAATGATTAACTATTAGATAACATGAATATGAATGTACAGTGAATCAGCAAACAGATTTTACAAACATCAATAAGAAATTGAAGCAAATCGAAATTTAAGGCAAATAAACAAAATGTAAACTAGGTAAGTTTAAGTCGTCGAGTTATTCCTGAACAATATCTAAAGGATTCATTTATATTTGGTGATTGAGGTGGGCATCTTCATTTATAAGATTTTTTTCACCTTCCTTTTGTATTAGATAAAACTGACAACGCCTAAAAGTATTTAGAGACGTTGTCTTGTTGAAATACGAATCCTTCGCCCATGAATTTTAGTCCAGAGGTTTTGGCTTTGTCTTTCAATTTTGATTTGTACGTCTGCTTGTTTATTGTTCCAATTAATCAAATTTGATCTCGTACTAAACTTAAAAAGGCAACTTGGCAAGAAGATAAAATCCGGTAGTATCTTCTGGTCATCGCTGCGTCTAACTAAACCGTCCTTTAGTACAAATAATAACAATTTTATACCTACATAATTCTATTTCCGCTTCGATGCCCGAAATGTAAAATCAATCTATTTGTTTTGTAACTTGAAGTCGGAATATTTCTTGAGTGAATGCCCGCAAACACTTGAACTATTTTATAACTGAAAACTATTAAGATTTTCTGATTTTGTCTTTCTTCTTTACTAGTGAATTTTATTTGAAGGATTACTTTGGTTGGTTGAATGCTATAACACAACTTAATTAAAAATAACTGAATTCAAGCTAAACAAAACTACAATGGGAAATTGTTTGAAAATCTCAAATGCTGATGATATGTCTTTGCTGCGAGGCAGTGATAATGGAAGCGGACGTGATTCTTCATCTGATCAAATTGGTCCATTACCGATATATTCCGTAAGTTTTACATTGAACACATTTTTTTGGTTTCAAAATCTATCAGTATTTTTTGTTTCGTACCTAGGAAATTCTCCAACCAGTTTTTTATCCGTCGCCATCGGTAAGTCGGCCAGTTTCACATCTAACTGAAGAAGAACAAATAAAAATTGCCAAACGAATTGGTCTAATACAACATCTTCCAATTGGGTCATATGATGGATGTAAAAAATCCCGAGAATGTGTTATTTGCATGATTGAATTTTGTGTTGGCGAATCGGTTAGGTATTTACCGTGTATGCACATATATCATGTTAGATGTATTGATGACTGGCTAATGCGCAGTTTAACATGTCCAAGTTGTATGGAACCAGTAGATGCAGCTTTGTTAACAAGCTACGAAGCGACGTAATATATTTCTGTCAATTTATTTTTTGAAAATTATTTTATGGGTTTTTATATATATATATTGAATATAAATATAAATATAAATATAAATAAATATATATATATTTATATATGTATTATATATAAACATATAAAACAATACTATGTACATATTTATACATACATTTAGTATATAATTAGATATTAATTCATGTTTTATCATTTTATCTTGCTTAAAAATCATTTTAAAAAGAATATTGGATTGTTTTTTTTAACGAAGCTTCAATTTCCTGAGAGTTATTTTCAAGTTTTAGAATATTTACTGAAATAAAAATAAAAAGAGTGAATTGTTGCCATAAAGTGCCCGATCGGACCATTTGACCACTGTTTTGAGTTTCAGCCTTTGCCCAGGCCAATTAGACATGGCTCGCAAATCTTAATTTTTTTTATATTAAAAATAGTGTCAAAATTTTAAACAGTTTTCGTTTAAGCAACCAAACCGGCTCTACTTAACGCAGTCGTTTAGCTTGGAGACTTTGTCTATTTTTTCAAAATTTTAAACACGTTAGACAACTCTACTAACTAATGTGGGTTTTACAATAAAACCTAAGCGAATTTAAGGTGAACAACCCTTAATTTGACAGATACATAGGTCAAACACAACTACACAAATAAACAAAAATAAAAAGACATAAAACAGACAACTTCGAACCAAATAATTGTTCGTGGAAAAAATTACATTTTATATACTACCTCGTTACATATTTTGATTGTTTATAAGTTATTTATATTATTTTAGATGGAAATGAAGTATATATCGCTAGTTCACAGCATAAAAAAACAATTTTGTTGTTGCAAGGTGCAAATTCATTTGGCTATAACATAACATGTGTACCTATGTACTCGTACATACAGTGTCGGACAAAACTAAAGCACGAAAAAATATCACATTGGAAACATACGAATAAAAAGTGAAAACACTCGTGATACTTTTATATTTTTTATTTTTTCTTAATCACAACATGTATAATAATATAATAGTATGTTGTGATTAAGAAAAAATAAAAAATATAAAAGTATCACGAGTGTTTTCACTTTTTATTCGTATGTTTCCAATCAGCCCTATCACAAATTCCATCGTAATCGGAACTTTTACGAATTCCGACAAAAAGCTATCATTAAATCCGTTCGTAACAGCAATTTGTATGAGATTTTCCACTACGATGGATTCTGTGATAGTTATTTTCGGGATTCGTAACAAGTTTCCGATTACGATGGAATTCGTGATGGGGCTGAATGTGATATTTTTTCGTGCTTTAGTTTTGTCCGACATTGTATGTACGAGTATATAGGTACACATGTTATGTTATAGCCAAATGAATTTGCACCTTGCAACAACAAAATTTTACAGCTTTTAATTTGATTTTAAATATTAACATATTTCTAAAAAATAAAAATAGTTCAAAACTCAATAAAAAGTAGCGCGACAAAACTAAAGCACATGCACCATATTTCTGTTATGTTATTTCTGTTATTTCTTAAATGCTACTACCTTCACTTTTTTATTTTGTCAAGCATGTTCTAGGCAAAACAAAAAAAAATTAATCGCGGATCTTTGCACCATGCTAACGGTCAAAGCTAATGAAGAATTTAAAATTTAAATGAAAATTCTTAAAATGGCGCGGAATAAATATTCCAATAAATTAAAAGAAAATATAGTGCCCGACTTTCAAAGCGGTGAATCAATTACATTTATTGGTAATAAATATGGTACAAACCATACGGTTATTTCTCGGATAATAGCTCGATTTCGTGCTCGGGGTAGTGTTCAAACAGTGCACAATGGTGGTAGACCTCGAAATACCACGTCGCATTGCGATAAAAGAATAATGAGGTTAATCAAAAAGGACCCTTATATTACCCTAAAAAAATAACTAGACTTATAAATCTCTTGTAGAACGATCTGGCGAAGAGCGGTTGATAGTAGCTGGAAAGCTCGTCGTGCTGTAAAAAGGACCATTTATTTCCCTTAATAATAAACGTGCAAGACTAAACGCACCTTAGCTGGACTAGGGAAAAATGGAAGACGGTTCTATTCTCTGATGAATGGAAATTTAATTTAAAAGGATCCGACAGATTTCGTACGGTACGAAGCCCGAAAGCTGAACGCCTCAATCCTCGATTTACCAAGGCAACTGTGAAGCACTGTGGGGGGGAACATTACTGTCTGGGGATGTTTTTCCAGTCAAGGAATCGGGCCACTTCATAAGATAAGTGGTATAATGGATCGTTTCATGTACCAGGAAAGCCTTCAAAACGTCATGCTTCCGTATGCGGAGGAGAATATGCCGTTGCGATGGATCTTCCAACATGACAACGATCCGAAACATACCGCTAAATTGGTGAAAGATTGGCTTAATGAAGGTAATATTATGGTTATAAGGTGGCTAGCGCAATCCCCTGATCTCAACCCAACGGAGAATCTATGGGAAATGGTAGATTAGAGGATTGATCGAACGAAATGTAACAATTTTGACTCGCTACTTGACAACAAGTACAAACTGTCTGGGAAAACATCCCCATACAAACAATTGACAATCTCATTGCATCCATGCCTCGTCGATGTGATGCAATTATCAAAAATAATGTTTACGACACCAAATAGTAACATTAAAACTTTTTTTTTATTTATTTTGTATATGAAATCAAAAATGTGCTTTAGTTTTGTCGCGCTACTTTTTAATGAGTTTTGAACAATTTTTATTTTTTAGAAATATGTTAAGATTTAAAATCAAATTAAAAGCTGTAAAATATAGAATAATATGTTGTGATTAAGAAAAAATAAAAAATATAAAAGTATCACGAGTGTTTCCACTTTTTATTCGTATGTTTCCAATGTGATATTTTTTCGTGCTTTAGTTTTGTCCGACACTGTATGTGCAGATTAGTTGATCGTAGAGCACTTTTGTACGTTTGTTTCGAATTTCTAATATTCAATATTTCAGTCAGAATAAAACATCAGTAAACATTTTTACTTCGATTTGTTTTGGTATGAAATGAGCATTCTCAATACTTTTAAAAGATAAACTAGCTATTTGCTCATGTTAAAGTTAGACGAGGTCTTTAACGTTAAAGTATGGTTTATGTCTTTTAAAATTAACAAAAAATCGGTTCTCGTTTTATTCATAATGTTTAGAGTCGACTTCCATTTTAAAATTGATTTAGAGCAGGTTTTAAATGTTTAAAATTTTGCGCCAGGGCCGATTCTGGTTCTGTGAAAAAGTGAATCGGATAGCTTTTCACTCTTTCACGCATAAATGCGATTCTCGTTCTGTGAAAAAGTGAAACCAAACGTCAAAAACATTCATATGAATAATTTGCTTTCACGCTCTTATTCGATGGTGAATGTTCAAAGTGAATAGGTGAAAGCGGAAAATATGGAGATTTAAAAAAAAATTAAAGGAAAGAGTGTGACACAGGCACAAAAAGAATTTTTGATTATTTTTTGGAAATAAATTTGGAGATTGCTCATGATAGGTACGAAAACAAGTTTTGAAAATTTATTTCATCACGTCTTAATTTTTTTTTTGTATGTTTGTTTCAGTTGATACAATTGTATGAAATGCTCCTCCATGATCATATATTCATATAATTATCAAACCTATGAGCATTTCTCCGATATGTTTCCATAACAATTCTTATATACTTAGGTATATTAAAGGCATTATAAAAACGTATACAAACAATTTAATATATTATAAACAAATTCACAAATGTACAAACGTCTGTCAAAATTGAAACAACAATGAAAACTAATAATTTCGTGTTGACATTAAGCATTCACAATAGTAGATAATTTCATAAGAGACAACAAAAATTATCCTCCACGGCAAATGATATTGAATTCACCACACCATTTTCATTCACGGAACCAGAATCGCTTATTTGCACCAAGTGAATCGAAAAAGTGAAAGCAATGCATGACAGCGAATGTGAAAACAATTTATTCGATTCACTTTTTCACAGAACCAGAATCGGCCCCCAGGAATACAGAACTAGAATACTTTATCATATCTGTTTTTAAAACGATAAGCGGAGTAAGGGAGATTCATAGGGTATAAGGGAGAGTCAGCTCCTTCTGTCATAGCAACGAGCAGAAAAAGATGGAGAAAACGAAAATATAGGTTGCTGTTTGTTTTAAACTTATGAAGGGGTTTGTTTTTGAATTTACGAATACATTTTCTTGTGTGTATGGATCTTTGAGTATATATAATATGAAGAGCTCGTTTCTATTCCAAATGCGTGACTATCTAGGAAGCGCTACTCAAATTTGTGTAAGACAAAGGCCGCGTTCACTTCGTAAACCGATAGAGTATCTAAGTATATTACTGCTTTTAAACGAAGCAATATTACCTTGCGATTTTTAAGCTCGTTGGAGAGAGACGTATGTGGTGGCGGGGTTACACAAGGGAGAAGATGACTCCAAAAGAGAAACTAAGATTAAAAATCGCTTTCGTGTAAAAGCAGTAATACTTTAGTATCCGATACGTTGGCGAACGACCAAAACCGGATAGGTAACATTTACTGTCAAAGTCAAAAAAAGACTGGAATCGTACAGGGTTGGCCGATTCAACTACATGTCTAATTTACTACAATTTGTTACGTCTGCTACATACGTAGTTAATTCATAAAAAAAATAGAATAATGGAAACCAAACAATTTTGCACATTTATGATCTTATGAAGGTTTGTACAAAAACTGAAAATGTTTCATTTACCATAAGGATGAGGAATTGTAGGAATTATACATGATAGATGGGAAGTTTATTTTTGGAGACAAACAATTTTCTTTGGCATAATCAAAGGATTTGGATTATGAACACAAGATTTAAAGATATTTTTTAATGCTGAATTTATTGTACAAGGTATGTTGCGACGATTTAGTTGCAGCAAGAGACCATTTGCTAATCCGCAAAACAACCAAATAATATTATACATATGTATGTATACTGGATTACAAATCCTATGAATTTTTTTTATTATAATAATTCATTAAATATTTAAGAATATAATATAAATATATACAACTATATAAATATCTACAACTGACAATGTCTATTAAGTTTTTAGTTAAAATGTTTGATAATTTAATCCTGCAATGAGGAAAGGTAAATTGAAAAGGGCAGATTTTTTAACCACAAATTATCTCACGCGGTTTATTTTTGTGATTTTAATTAGCGGAGAGCTTTAAGCCGACAGAGTTAAGCTACGATTTCTTTTAGTGCTTGTTTGCATTTGGTGAGCAGACGCTGTCGTTTCAAGGTACGTACATATAAATATTACCAAAAAAAAACTTTTTAAAAATAATAAAAACCAAGAACTGGTAATTATATTGAAACTGTTTATTTTTAAGAAGCGCAGCACACTTGTCGAAGAGAGCTCCAGTATGATCATTTTCCATTTTAATTGGAGTAAATCCACCTTCAGCCCAATAATTATGTAGCTTTTTGACCAGCCATTTTCACTTCGCTTATTAAAAATGAATAAGTCCAACTAACATACTCTCCAGAGCTAAACTCTTTAAATCTGACAAAAAAAAAACTCCCATACAACTCTCTTATATCCCATTGTTATACCTAAGTATTAATATCTTGCTATGAAACTGAACTGGGTTTCATAACATTTTTATTTTAAGAGGTAAACACTTTTGCAGCTTAAAACTACTTAAATCTTATAGCTAAACTATTTTCTCTTCTTGCAATAAGATTATATCTAAATATGTCCATATAATCCCATAACAAGTCATGTTTAAGAGTTAAGATCATTTCATATTTCAATGAAAACCCTAAAAGAATTTCAGCCATATTTATAAACTCATTATAGTGAGTACATAAGGCTATGTAACCCTTATAATGCCTCTGAACGCAAAATCGTTATTTATAAAACTTATGTGACGTTGAATAGTGGAATTATAAGCTAAACGCGTTTGGAGGTTGAATAGTGCCTACATAAGGATATTTTAGTATTGAACTGTCACATTCACTTTGACATCACATTGAATTATAAAGATTATCAACAAAATAAAATGTCTTTGACTTGATATTGAAACTAAAGCTTTGTGCTATTTTTATTTATTGAAACAAAAATGTTATTCTAATATACATATTAAAAACAAATTGAATTGAAAATTGTTTAGAATTTAATAGATAAATATACTTGTTGGTGATCTCTCTCCACGCATTCTTCTTCATCCGGTGTGTTAGTGTTGTAATTTTTATTTTGCATTATTGAATTTTATCCTCAAGAACTTGTCTGAGGAGTATTTTAGCTAGGATGAAACGAATAACAAATTAATTTCCAGTATTGTGCTAGAGATAATAACATACTTTATCTGATGAATCAAAGTTGATTGTTCGAATTCTTTTAGCTTTTGGTAGTTTCGTTTTTGTTTATTAAATTCTATAGACAGACAAGATGTTTTTTTTTGTTTTTTGATAAACAGCTGAGTGTTATGAAGGCTAAATGTAATAGATTCTTACTTTTTGGTACTTTATTTGACACAAGCTCATTATAACTATGCAGGGTAGGCAAATGTTTTATAAATATGAATTTGCATAGTGGATGAATAAGTCCTTATGCATTGCATAACTATTCACGCGTTCAGCGAATTCTAATAAATACGGCTGTTTGAGTTTAATACCTCCTATATCAAGAAACAATCTGAAGTTCAAAGAATAAAAGCTTTCCAGTAGGATCCGAATGAGATCTAATGCAACAAACTTTACTTTTCTCAATTAGTAAATTAGTGCTAGACGCAACAAATGTTAAAAAGTTAAAGTTCGGCCAACCCTGTACTCGACACAAAAGAAAATAGATCAGCTGAAATGTCAGCTGTTCTTCAAAATTCCTCTTGGATAGTTATTGTCGATTTCCTTTTACACTAGGGATTTTAGGGATTGCGATCCCTTGTCAAATTTTGTCTTTTTAGTGTGCGTATTTCGTATACATGTAAATCCCTCTCCAAATACGGATTCGAAAAATTTGATCTCTGTCAAAAAAAAATCGATTTTTTTGGTGTGGTAAAAGTCAAAATTTGACAAGGGATCGCAATCCCTAAAATCCCTAGTGTAAAAGGAAATCGACATAAGTATACCAACAATTTTTGGATAGCTTTGGATTTCTGCTTGACATCAGCTGTTTCGTTAATCAGTTGTTTTTTCCTATGGGATTACAACAACACCAACAAATCCGGATACCTTTGGATACGTACCCGAACGCGACCAAAGTTATTGCCGAGTGCTTCATATCACATGTGACGGAGAACTATATGCGAGGAGAAGGTAAGCACAAATCGGAGGATACGGCTGTATCCTTAACTTACAGAAAGTGAGACAGCGACCCCTATCACAACTTCAACTACTACAATGCATAAGCATATCTATACTCTATACTATTATCTTTGAGTATATATAATATGGAGGGCTCGTTTTTATTCCAAATGCGTGACTATCATAGGGGGCGCTACTCAAATTTGTGTAATACAAAGTTATTGCCGAGTGCTTCATATCACATGTGACGGAGAACTATATGCGAGGAGAAGGTAAGCACAAATCGGAGGATACGGCTGTATTATCCTTAACATGCGGTCTACACTAGCGATGAATCCAGAGCATGCTTTAAAGCATGCGTTCATTATCGCTAGTAGAGACCGCCATCGCAGCTATATTTTCATCGCTTGCGATAGAAAGTATGCTCTCATCGCATACCATTCATCGCTTGCTTTATCGCAAGGAAAACTGTCATATTGTTCTGGCGTACCCAAATTTAATTTAAATGAGTTTGAGTTTTGCGTGCGAAAAAAGCTTTTGCTTGGGGTTTACGTTTTTCTAACAAAATTAAAATAAAATCTAATTTGAAATTGCCCATAGAACTCATTTATATCCATTAAAATTATTCACTATACTAAAAAAGTATGCGATGAAATGCCCAGCCACAAAAATCTGACAGTTCTTCTGCTCTCTGCTTTGGCTATTGCGATTGCGATGGATTTATCGCTAGTGGAGACGGCGTGTAACTTACAGGAAGTGAGACAGCGACCCCTATGAGCCTCCATATTAGGCGTTTTTCTTTTTTAGCTCCGAGCGGGGCACTGAACTGTCAAAAAAAGAACTATGTTACTTTTTTAACCCAGAGCGCCCTAGGCGCTCAACTTGCATTTCTTTTTTAGCTCAGAGCTCGAACGGGGTTCGCTCGATGAGCTCGATAATAAATGACCGAGCAGACCGAGCAAAAAGCTGAGCGCGGCTAACTTCATTAAATTTTTTGGAAGGGATGATAGTAAAAGAAAGAAAGGAAATACAAAATCAAAACAAATGGAAATGGCGGGCGAAGCTGGTTGCTCTCCCAGTGAAGGTAAGAAAAAATAAATATAATTATGAGCGAGTTTTGCTCAAAGTTTTCCTTCCTCATCATCAAAATCAAAAAAACAAATTGAACTCTTCCCTTAAAATAATTGCTTTTTCCATTTTCATTAATTAGAAATTAATTAAAAACTAGTTTTCAAGAATATGAAAAAACAAATTTCACAAACAAAGCTGAGAATTTTGACAGTTTCTTTAAAAAATGATACAATGACAATTCAGTGCTTAGATGTGTTTCTTAAATAGCTCAGAGCGCTCAGGTCACGCTCGGTTCGGAGCGAGCTCTAAGCGCTCAGGCCCCGCTCTGTGCCATAGAGGAAATATATTACCTAGAGTCACGACTTCGGGGGTTTGCTCTCTTTAACCCTACAAGCTGAATTGAGAGGAAAAAACCCACAGTCCAAAGATGTGTTAGTTGCCCCATGCATTTTAAATGGGAACAAACACAGCTTTGTTCAAATTTTGTGGGTTTTTGCTCAATGCGCAAAAAGGTTGAATAAGTGCGTTTGAATATTCAAAAAAGGAATCCGTTAAATTCAAAAATTTTAAAATACAAATATTTTTGTATTAATTTCGCTTTTTTTATCTCTTTATCAATAAAAACTCTATTAGATATTAATTTTATTGCTTTTCGGATACAAATTCCTTAATATTTATGTATATTTCTGTTAAAAACTAAAAAAATCCAAGCAAAAGTTGTGATGTACTTTGTTGTCAAAGGCTGAGGTTTCGCTCGCCGGTGTCCAGGGTACTAACTAAAGTAAGTACAGAAGCTTTAGTTTAAAGGGGTTTCTTTATTCACAAATCCAATTCATTAAAATAATTAACATTTATTACGTACAGAGGGTTACAATATTTATTTTACTATAATTCAGATATTCAATCTTGACTCTATCGATGACTTGAGCTCCGTAGCTGGTTAACTATTTGCAGCGGGTACTGGATACGGTCCTCGTATAGTAGTTCTGCAACTGGCTTCTTCAGGAGTTCCGGCTGGTCTCGATTCTGACGGTCCACGCTATCTTTCAGCGGCTTACGGTATCAACAGCTTTCACTGGTTATCAACGGTTTTACCCGGCTATCAACGGCTTACGCCGGCTATCAACGGTTTTACCCGGCTATCAACGGCTTACGCCGGCTATCAACGGTTTTACCCGGCTATCAACGGCTTACGCCGGCTATCAACGGTTTTACCCGGCTATCAACGGCTTACGCCGGCTATCAACGGTTTTACCCGGCTATCAACGGTTTTACCCGGCTATCAACGGCTTACGCCGGCTATCAACGGTTTTACCCGGCTATCAACGGCTTACGCCGGCTATCAACGGTTTTACCCGGCTATCAACGGCTTACGCCGGCTATCAACGGTTTTACCCGGCTATCAACGGCTTACGCCGGCTATCAACGGTTTTACCCGGCTATCAACGGCTTACGCCGGCTATCAACGGTTTTACCCGGCTATCAACGGCTTATGCCGGCTATCAACGGTTTTACCCGGCTATCAACGGTTTTACCCGGCTATCAACGGCTTACGCCGGCTATCAACGGTTTTACCCGGCTATCAACGGTTTTACCCGGCTATCAACAGCTTTCGCTGGCTATCAACGGTTTTACCCGGCTATCAACGGCTTACGCCGGCTATCAACGGTTTTACCCGGCTATCAACGGTTTTACCCGGCTATCAACGGCTTACGCCGGCTATCAACGGCTTACGCCGGCTATCAACGGTTTTACCCGGCT
Organism: Chrysotoxum bicinctum; assembly: GCA_911387755.1. Lineage (NCBI taxonomy): Eukaryota > Metazoa > Arthropoda > Insecta > Diptera > Syrphidae > Chrysotoxum > Chrysotoxum bicinctum. The sequence continues at coordinate 5,959,412 of OU426991.1, forward strand.
ATCAACGGTTTTACCCGGCTATCAACGGCTTATGCCGGCTATCAACGGTTTTACCCGGCTATCAACGGTTTTACCCGGCTATCAACGGCTTACGCCGGCTATCAACGGTTTTACCCGGCTATCAACGGCTTACGCCGGCTATCAACGGTTTTACCCGGCTATCAACGGTTTTACCCGGCTATCAACGGCTTACGCCGGCTATCAACGGTTTTACCCGGCTATCAACGGTTTTACCCGGCTATCAACAGCTTTCGCTGGCTATCAACGGTTTTACCCGGCTATCAACGGCTTACGCCGGCTATCAACGGCATTCACCGGCTTTATGTTCTGGTTTCAAGGGCTCCTTACCTCTGGTGGGGGGTAGCCAATGAATAAATTACCTTCCTCTACTGGAGCTGGCGGCGGAGTCCTGTCCTCGTTGGGTACCTGATGATGACTTACTTTTGGTGGCTCGCATGACTCTTATTTATACTACTTTCTCGTGAAACTAAATGTGAGCTTTATATTTTTAAAGTTTATTTTCCTTTGGAATCACTGATGCGTGCGACGTCATCCTATATCTCCTATTGATATGCGGGGAAACTTCTGCAACATATATTTTAGTTTTATATTCACCACCGAGGTACCATGGTCGTTGTCGTGCTGCTGTCCTCAGTGCAGGTCTTGCTGGTTGTCGATCTTTCGTGCGTGCGAATTCACCACACTGGTTTGCTCTGGTTGGTTCCTTTGAGTGGTGTGGGGAAAATGTCATCAACTGATAAGAGGATTTCTTATTCAGTTGTTGTTCACATCACACTTCGTGGTATGGCTGGTTGGGTAAGTATTTTTCATTTATCATTGCGGACAGGTGCGTAGGTAGGGAGGGGTGCTTGGTAGGTAATCATGTGGTATGCAGGTTAAGTCGGTCCAGTATTGCGGCTAGTGGTTTTAGTATTGTCAGGAGCGTAGATCGGGGGGCTGCGGGGTTAATTTGTAATGGTTCATTACAATTCACTCCCCCTTCGGAGACGAGAACTTTCTCGTCTAGCGGTATAACGTTGGGGTAAAAACAAAAAAAAATTAGTCCAAAAAAAATAAAACTTCATAAAAAAAATAACAATAAAAAAAATCAACTGGCTTATGGCTGATAGGTCACCCATCTTCTGGTTTCTCCAAAAACCAGTTCGGCCAATCCTGGTCTTTTTATAAAAGCAATTACTCGTCCCCAATTCCTTTTGAAAACTAGCTTTTGTCGGCGGTAGGTGGGTTTGTAAAAACTGTGGCTGAGAATATTGATTGTCTCCAATGGATCTGTCGTGACAACCTGCCTGGTGCTATGCTGGTTCTGGCGGCGGCGGCGTAGAAAATTGTTTGTTTCTGGGGGAGCTAGTTTGGAATCTAAAACTAGCTTCGGCCGGTCAAACAATATAGAAACTTTATGTGGATGGCAAGGACAATCCCGACTCAATCGTCCATCTTCTCCACAGAAAGCACAAAACATGCGAACGGGGCGACGGCATTTTGCCCTAGTGTGCCCTCGCTGTTTACAATTCCAGCAATGGGTTGAGCGCTCATATTGGTCTGGCGGTGGTGCTGCTACTTGACGTGCTGAATGGAGTAACGTTGGGAGCGGCTTCTGGATAGGTCTTCCGGAATGTGTGGTTGCTTGGCTTTGACTTTCCTTCTGGATGAACTCGAACTCCTCCGCTAGTGCTGTCAGTTCTTCCAGAGTTTTAAAGTCTTTCCGCCGAATGTAAAGATGGTACTCCGGTCTCAGTCGGTCATAAATTCGATCAATACTATCACCAATACGCATCGTGGGATGTTGGTGGATGAGGTATTGAGTTGCATGGATGAAATCTTTGGCCCTTTCTCGCGGTCCCTGTCTCTTTCTGGTGATTTCATCCTCCAACTTGTTTATGAACCGTGCCGGTAAGAAATGTTCTAAGAACATTTTGTAAAAGTCTTCCCATTTTGTAAATCTATCTCGGTTTATTCGGTACCATTCCAAAGCAGTACCCCTTAATATTTCTGGAAAGGTACGAAGCATTTCATCGGGGTGTATGTTATAGCATTCGGTAAGTTCTTCCAGGCGTTGCATGAATTCCAGCGCATTCCCAGAGGAATCGAACTTCAGTCCCCATTTTCTGACTATATTTATTACTTCGGCCTCACGGTTGGGTAAAGTTGTATCGACAGTCTGTGCTACCGATCTAGTAGTAGGTACGAATCGATTCGGGTCTGGCATCTGGGGTGCAATCGGGGTAGTTGCATCATACGTCGGCTGTCTCTGGTTAACACCTTGAGTAAAGTTCCAATTCCTATATTCCGGGAGTTTTGTCGCCTGGTAGTACTCGGACATGACAGGGTAGGTGGCGGCGGCGGTTGACATGGTAGAAGCGGTGGTTGTGTAGGTATTTACCCCTCGGATCTGTATGTTCGGTACTGGATAAAAACAATTGTTGTAGCCTTGTTGCTCAGGCAACTTATTCACTTCGGTGATTGCTACTTTTTGACTTTTCGAAGTATTTGAGGCTTTGCCGTTAGCGGTCCCTGGTGCGTATTCTCTTTCCAGGGCAAGCTCTTCCAATTCCTCGCAAAGGTTTTGAATTGATTTTCGGGTCTGGGCTTCTTTTATGTGGGCACTGAAACGAGCGCGTAATATGGCCATATTACCTTCAGTGTTCAGGCCTAAGCGCTTCATGTGGTCAATCAATTCGGCTCTGGTCAGCAAGTAAATTGCTCCTATGCTGGCAAAAATATCGAATCCTTCTTCGTTGTCCGACATGGTTACTTAACTGGTTTTATTTTCTTCAATTTTCAGGTTCGGTTCGGTATTGCTTCGTTTCCTCTTGTAAAATGTTGTTTCTGGTTATTTTATTTAATGTTGGATTTTTCTTTCGGAGTAGACCTTACAGGTCCCTGCTCGGGCGCCAATTTGTGATGTACTTTGTTGTCAAAGGCTGAGGTTTCGCTCGCCGGTGTCCAGGGTACTAACTAAAGTAAGTACAGAAGCTTTAGTTTAAAGGGGTTTCTTTATTCACAAATCCAATTCATTAAAATAATTAACATTTATTACGTACAGAGGGTTACAATATTTATTTTACTATAATTCAGATATTCAATCTTGACTCTATCGATGACTTGAGCTCCGTAGCTGGTTAACTATTTGCAGCGGGTACTGGATACGGTCCTCGTATAGTAGTTCTGCAACTGGCTTCTTCAGGAGTTCCGGCTGGTCTCGATTCTGACGGTCCACGCTATCTTTCAGCGGCTTACGGTATCAACAGCTTTCACTGGTTATCAACGGTTTTACCCGGCTATCAACGGCTTACGCCGGCTATCAACGGTTTTACCCGGCTATCAACGGCTTACGCCGGCTATCAACGGTTTTACCCGGCTATCAACGGCTTACGCCGGCTATCAACGGTTTTACCCGGCTATCAACGGCTTACGCCGGCTATCAACGGTTTTACCCGGCTATCAACGGTTTTACCCGGCTATCAACGGCTTACGCCGGCTATCAACGGTTTTACCCGGCTATCAACGGCTTACGCCGGCTATCAACGGTTTTACCCGGCTATCAACGGCTTACGCCGGCTATCAACGTTTTTACCCGGCTATCAACGGCTTACGCCGGCTATCAACGGTTTTACCCGGCTATCAACGGCTTACGCCGGCTATCAACGGTTTTACCCGGCTATCAACGGCTTATGCCGGCTATCAACGGTTTTACCCGGCTATCAACGGTTTTACCCGGCTATCAACGGCTTACGCCGGCTATCAACGGTTTTACCCGGCTATCAACGGTTTTACCCGGCTATCAACAGCTTTCGCTGGCTATCAACGGTTTTACCCGGCTATCAACGGCTTACGCCGGCTATCAACGGTTTTACCCGGCTATCAACGGTTTTACCCGGCTATCAACGGCTTACGCCGGCTATCAACGGCTTACGCCGGCTATCAACGGTTTTACCCGGCTATCAACGGTTTTACCCGGCTATCAACGGCTTATGCCGGCTATCAACGGTTTTACCCGGCTATCAACGGTTTTACCCGGCTATCAACGGCTTACGCCGGCTATCAACGGTTTTACCCGGCTATCAACGGCTTACGCCGGCTATCAACGGTTTTACCCGGCTATCAACGGTTTTACCCGGCTATCAACAGCTTTCGCTGGCTATCAACGGTTTTACCCGGCTATCAACGGCTTACGCCGGCTATCAACGGCATTCACCGGCTTTATGTTCTGGTTTCAAGGGCTCCTTACCTCTGGTGGGGGGTAGCCAATGAATAAATTACCTTCCTCTACTGGAGCTGGCGGCGGAGTCCTGTCCTCGTTGGGTACCTGATGATGACTTACTTTTGGTGGCTCGCATGACTCTTATTTATACTACTTTCTCGTGAAACTAAATGTGAGCTTTATATTTTTAAAGTTTATTTTCCTTTGGAATCACTGATGCGTGCGACGTCATCCTATATCTCCTATTGATATGCGGGGAAACTTCTGCAACATATATTTTAGTTTTATATTCACCACCGAGGTACCATGGTCGTTGTCGTGCTGCTGTCCTCAGTGCAGGTCTTGCTGGTTGTCGATCTTTCGTGCGTGCGAATTCACCACACTGGTTTGCTCTGGTTGGTTCCTTTGAGTGGTGTGGGGAAAATGTCATCAACTGATAAGAGGATTTCTTATTCAGTTGTTGTTCACATCACACTTCGTGGTATGGCTGGTTGGGTAAGTATTTTTCATTTATCATTGCGGACAGGTGCGTAGGTAGGGAGGGGTGCTTGGTAGGTAATCATGTGGTATGCAGGTTAAGTCGGTCCAGTATTGCGGCTAGTGGTTTTAGTATTGTCAGGAGCGTAGATCGGGGGGCTGCGGGGTTAATTTGTAATGGTTCATTACAAAGTAGAAGCGCACCCTAGAAATTCAATGCGTATAGTGCTGAACACTTACCACGGAATACCGACATTTTAGCCCAAGGTGAATATTTTGACAAGTAAACAAATCGATAAAAAAACAAATGTCATAAAAACAAAACTTGAGAAACCCAGCAAAAACAATTGTTAAATTTCGGAGGCAAATTTGTTTTAATAAATTCCCAGGATAGCCCTTCGAAGTTTATCAATTTTAAATTTGTTAAAAACCAAAAAACAATGTTTTTCTTAAAAGTATAAGTAATACCGGATTAAAATCAATTGCAATTCCTTACAGTACAGAAGTTACAGTGCACGCTACTCTAATGGCTGTCAATAAACAAAAAGTAAACAAAGCCATGAAAGCCTATTATCTACAACGGGCTCAAGAGCACGATCAATTCATGAAAACGCAACACATTGAGATATGATGGGAGAAGATCGTGAAACTTTCACTCAAGAGGACGTTGATGATGCCATTTTTCCATCGGGAATTTATGATAAATTCGCCAGACCCGCTATGAAAAGTCCCGATCAAGTGTTTCCAGCACGGAAAGCGGCTGAATTCGATGAAACTGGACGTCCTTTCCACAGCATGTTCTACAGTGGCAGGCCTAACTTTTTTAAATTGATTTATGTAAGTTTGCAGTGGACAATAACTGAAAGACAGAAAAATTATTTTGTATTAATTTAAGGACATTGTTGAAGAAACCAACAAGTTGAACGACTTGGAGGAAAGAATGCTGCGTCGCGGTACAAAGGCAGATGCTGACCAGAAAGTGTAAGTATCTCAAAATTTTCATTTTTAGGTTCGATCCATAAGGCAGATTTTTCAGTTCGGAAACTTCTTGCATTATCTAGTGGGAGCAATAGTGCACAAGAGTGCATCAGGTATGTAGTTCTTTCCAAAGTCTAAAAAATTGTAATAAGAAATTTGCCATAACTTGCAAATATCGAGATCCACGACGTTTTGAAGGTGGCCTTCTTCGTGCAAGAAGTACCGTATTCTTATCGCGTCTGGCAGCAGAAGGCTGTCTGGAAAACGTCTTGGACCTCGATATTTTCAATCAGAGGGCTTAACTCTACATTTTGGCAAAGTTGATATCATATTTATTTAGACTTGGAAGGAACTGCATATATATGCACTTCCACTTGAGCATGCAAGGCGTTCGCATTTGTAAATAACTACTAAGGTCCTATCTAATTATGCTAATTATTTTTTGTTATCAATCACATCCAAAAATTGCTGTGGGCTCTCGGTCTATTAGAAGAAGCCTTAGACACCAAAATGGATCATATGCATCTATTTTCATTAAATGATGTAATTTCACTTCCCAATGAATTTCTTCACTTAGTTTTACTTTTGGTGGTAGTTTATTCCAAAAAAGTTTCACGCTTTGATGAAGAGTTGACATAATGCTACGCTGCTGTTATAGAATCGTTAAGATTTTGTGGTCTAGCTGCTTTTGAAAATTGGTTTTGGAGCATATCATGCTCCTTGAATTTTCTAGTTCTAGTTTTTACTTGCGACATATACAAGGTACTATATAGGAAGTTATGGATTCGTAAACAAAATCGAACTCGAGATTTTGATCAAAGTTAACATTGCTATGATAGAGAACACGAAAAAAGTGGGTGTTGCAATTCTGTTTGTCTGTTTGGTCGACTACAGCCTTTAAACTAGAGAGCGTAGAGAGCGTTTTTTTTTAATTTTCACCCCCAAACGTTTTTTTCTTTTTTGATAAATTTTTTTTCTTTCGATTAATTTTTACGATTTATTATTCAATACAGAAATTTTTAAAATAAAACATTGCTGACTGTACCTACCATGAATGAACGAATGAATTATGTATTAGGGGTATTGCATGAGTGGACAACAATTTCCTAGTATGTGGTACAGTGTTTCCTCATGCATGTTGCAGAATCTACATGTGGTACTGCTTACCACACCAAGTAAACCTAGGTGTCTTCTAATTTTTTAGTGTCAAGTTGGGATATCTGTTTTTATTTTCAGAATATTTCTACTTAAGTTTATGCAGTGAAACGTTCCTAGTTGTAGTTACCCAGTAATAGTTTCGCCTGCCTTAGCTTTGGGAGTTCTTTCAATTCTTGGATCCACTTGCCTCCTTTTCTTGTTTAATTTGGTTTTGATAGCATTTTCTCCTATTCCGCAATAGGACTCTGGCACTATTAAAGGGGTCGATGGCCTATTTTTGCTAAGGAGTCTGCCTCTTCGTTTCCACAAACACCAACCCAGAGAAGTGTAACCCTGTTTTGTTTGCCAAGTTTGTTTAGCCTGTTTGTGCACTCCCACACTAATTTAGTGCTGATGGAATATGAGTTCAGCGCCTTGAGTGCAGCTTGGCTATTTGACATGATGGCAATGTTCTTGTTACGATAGTTCCTTTCGAGATTTCGATCCACGCATTTCCTTATGGCGGTTACCTCCGCTTGGAAAATGCATGGAAAGTTTGGTTCTAGGCCCAAAAATCCATACATCAGTGTACCTCTTGATGGTATTTGTTTCGAGGGTGTAGTTTATTTCTTCTCGTACCCAATACCTACCATAGAACTATTTTTTCGAATTTTGAAATTCTTATATCGTCATAACGGATTTTAATGAAATTTTTTTTTATCGAGAAGCTTAATAGTTCAACCCACTAACCATTGTGCCAAGAGGTACCAATGTACTTACATTAACTTTTTGTCCATTTTTATCAAAAAAAAAAACAAGTCTCGTTTAGAAAATTTAGCACGAGTAATAAAGTACACAAATACGACTTCAAGTAAATCGAATACGAGATTCGGAAAAACGATAAAATATGAATAGTCGTATGCGATGTTTTGCGTTTCCCAATATTAGTACAAGTGAAGTCGAATGTACGACTCCTGAAATACTAACATACGACTATAGTCGAATACGAGTCATAAATACGAGTTTCAGAATATGGGTGACTATAATTTTGTATTTTAATATAAATACATTCATAAACTTTTTTATGATCTGTCAATGTGAATATCTAATGTTATGGTGTAGTTTTTAGGAAAATTGAAGAGGATATAATTAGAGATGTACATGACAATGAGGGGAGAAAATCGAGAAGGGCAAAGTATTCCACATTCTAGTAGTGCGGCTTAAGAAAGAACTTATATATTTGACAGTAAGTCCGAAATTAGGATCCAGGGTAAACTGATGTGTATTCATAGCTAGACGAGTATTACGGCCGGAGTGTTTGAAGCGAGGAATGCAACTGGCTATTTCATTTGAGTATTTATTTGACAGGAAACATTACGACGGATGCTTATGAGAGACAAAGTTTCCGTAATTAATCTGTCTCCTATAAGTTTTATAGCTATGTTCTGGATTCAAATGAGTAATGTGGGCACTAGCCCAGATATTAGAGTTGTGCTAAAGTTTTAGGCGGATTTATGCCTTATAGATGGTAGCCAGATCAGAGAGGGAAACAAATTTCAGTAACATACATATCAACAAAAGAAAGCTTTTCGGTTTCTTTAATATTTTGCTTGGCCGACAGAAGACAGTTTCGTTTTTTCGAAGTGTTAAACTCCACACGGTTTTTAATTCCCCATTGTGTAATATTGTCGCAATCAGAATCTAATGTGCTTAGCATACGCTGCCATTTCAGTTCCACGATCGAAGAGTAGTGTTGTGAGTCTGGAAGCGAATATAAAAAGCTGAGGGTGTTGTCGTCAACGAAACAATGAAGTGCATTAGATGTTTTAGACGAAAGATAATTGATATAAATATGGAAGGTGTTGTTCACAAAATGGAGCCTTGAGGCACACCAGTATTTATTTTTTGACTAGACTATCAGAACTAAAACCCTCCAAAACAACGTGAACTGAACGGTCCGAGAGGTAATTTCGTATCCAACGAAGGAGCAATTCATCGATACCAAATGCACGCATTTTCGATAAGAGAGCTTCGTGCCAAACTGTATCAAATGCTTATGAAATATCAAGGACTAAAACCTTTGTTTCACCAAAATGATGAAAGATTGGTGCCACTTTTCGGTAAGATATGCATTCAGATCACTAGTGCACCTATTCCTAGGAAAGCCGTACTGACGGTCGTTAAAGAGCTTTCTTTCTTCGAGATATTAGTAGGGACGTTAGTGCAATTGGTCGTTAATTGGAGGAAAGAGCCCCGAAGAGTAAGACAGATGGAAAAGCTTACGTAATGGTAAAGTTGAGATGTAGTTCATACCAGCGGATTTGTGTATTTCAAGGAATTTAAAAACTCTTGCGACAGTTAGGGGGAGTCATAACACTATGTAGCAAAGTTGAATTTGCAGCAAACTACGCTGCAAGCAGATTTGCTTTTTCTTGAGCTGACGAAAGAAGTATTATTGTGAACGAGTGGAACCGATGATTTAGAAGTGCTTTTAATACTCTTGAGCCATTGTAGTATTTTTTATGTAGATTTTGGTCATGTAATAACTTTGTTCTTCAAAGAAGACCATTACGGGTACTCCTGGCTTGCCTGTACTTTTTTCGGTTTTCATCAGTTCAGTTTGCCTTGTAGCATCGGAAGTTTAACTCCCAACTTTTTTTACTTATATCTTTTTGTCCATAGGTAAGTTATGCATTCGTAAAAAAAAATCAATCTCAAGATTTTGATTAGACACAATACGATGATAGGAAACGGAAAAGTGCACCTCGCAATTCTGTCTTCCTGTTCGACTAAAGCCTAAACGGCTCGGCTCATTTTCTTTAAACTTGGTAGATAGCATTTTCAAAATTTTACAATTTTTTTTTTAAACTTCCACTGATATTTTTTCTTAATCAAACATTTTCATTTATTAGAGGCTTCCACTTTATTAAAAACGGTAAAGCTGAATTTAGTCAATTTCTTGACGCATAACTAGTGGTCCGCAGTTGGTGTAACACATTGCACACACCTCCGCCGAAAGACCCGCATAGGACGGTCAAGCACTTTCACAAACTGCTGGCGCCAAGCCCACAGTAGCTGAAGACGATGATGGTAAGTTCGAATGTCACTGTTCTTGCCAATTGGCATCTAAATTTAAAAATCTCTGTTTACCCAATATAGACGTAAATCTATTCGGATCAGACGACGAAGAAAAAGACGCCGAAGCCGCCTACTCTGCCAAGAAATAAAAGAAACCCGCGCTCATTGCCAAATCGTCCATCCTGCTCGACGTGAAGCCTTGGGATGACGAGACCGACATGAAAGAAATGGAAAAGTGTGTCCGCAGCATCGAGATGGACGGTCAGTTATGGGGTGCCTCCAAACTCGTTCCAGTCGGCTATCGCATCAACAAGTTGCAAATCATGTGCGTCATCGAGGATGACAAGGTTGTTGCAAGAAAAGATGCAAGAATTCGAGGACTTTGTCCAATCTGTTGATATCGCAGCTTTCAACAAGATCTAAACACAAAAATCGGCCAACATCATCGAATTAGATCTTGAATCAACTTAATTGTTAGTCCTTGAACTTCAAGTTCAATTGAGTTGAAAAAAAAGAAGCAAAAAATGCCTTGATTAAAAAAAAATACTATTTTATACTCAAGAATGTTTTGTTTACTTTTTTGATTTTCTTCCAATTTAAAAGGCCTTCAAACTTGATAGTTTAACAAAATTTCGTTTAACTAGATGTCCGCCGGAATATAACCTAAAATTTCAGCCAAGTTAGTGCTGAAGTTTTAATAGAATAACTCGGTTAAACCTGTGAGTGGAATTGATGTGGGGATTATGGAAATATGTTCTAGAAATCATTGGATAGGATTCAAAATAGAATCAATCGAGCAAATGCTGTTTCTTAAAAACGCTAGCGCATTATAATTAAAAAATAATAATTTTTAGAAACAACTTTCAAGAAAATAATTTAATTTTTCATTAAATTCTTGAAAATGGTAGATAAACCAAGCTGTTATTTCTGAACTAGTTGCTTTATTTTTATGATTAAAACGGTTTCGATTGTTGATTTTAATCTTCTAAGTGGTTCTGAAAACAAATTTTAATTTTAACAAAAACTTCGAAAAATTTGCCTATGAGGACCGTTTTCACAATTTCAATATGAATATGAAAATGTTGAAACGTGCCTCATACAAAAATCTTTCGAAGTTTTTGTTAAAATTAAAATTGGTATTCAGAACCACTTAGAGGACTAAAATCAACACTCGAAACCGTTTCAATCATAAACATGAAGCAACTAATTCAGAAATGACAGCTTGGTTTATCTATCATTTTCAAGAATTTCATGAAAAATCATGTGATTTTCTTGAAAATGTTAGACAGACCATCCTGTCATTTTCAAACGACTTGCTACATTAGGATGATTTAAACGGGCTTGAGTGTTGATTTACGTCTTTTAAATGGTTCTGACAACCAATTTTAATTTTAACAAAAACTTCGAAAAATTTTCATGTGAGGAACGTTCTAACAATTTCAATATGAATATGAAAATGTTCAAACGTCTCTGGCATGAATTTTTTTCGAAATTTTTGTCAGATTTGAAAATAGTTTTCAGAACCATTTTGGGGACTCAAATCAACACTCAAAACCGTTTGAATTATCCAAATGAAGCAACTACTTCAGAAATGACAGCTTGGTCTATCTACCATTTTCAAGAATTTCATGAAAAATTATATGATTTTCTTGGAAGTGATCGATACATTATGTTGTCATTTCTAAACTAGTTGCTTCATTTGGAATATTGAAATGGTTTCGAGTTTTGTTTTAAGTCCTCTAAGTAGAACTGAAAACCAGCTTTAATTTTATCGAAAACTTCGAAAAATTTGCATATGGGTATCGTTTCAAGAATTTCAATATGAATATGAAAATGTTGAAACGTCTTTGGCATGGCATTTTTTCGATGTTCTGGTTAGATTTTAAAATGGGTTTCAGAATCACCTAGAAGATTAAAAACAACACTAAAGACCGTTTAAATCGTTGGAATCGAGCCAGTAGTTTAGGAGTGACAGGATGATTTATCCACTATTTTGAAGAATATAATGAAAAATCATATGATTTTCTTAGATGTTATCGATAAACCACGTTGTCATTTCTATACTACTTGCTCGATTCCAACGATTTAAACGATCTTTAGTGTTGTTTTTAATCCTCTAGGTGATTCTGAAACCCATTTTAAAATCTAACCAGAACATCGAAAAAGTGTCATGCCAGAGACGTTTCAACATTTTCATATTCATATCGAAATTCTTGAAAGGTTTTTCCAATTTTTCGTTAAAATTAAAATTGGTTCTCAGAATCACTTAGATGAATTAAATCAAGACTTGGAACCGTTTCAATAATCCAAATGAAGCAACTAGTTCAGAAATGACATCATGGTTTATCTACCATTTCAAGAATTTCATGAAAAATCATGATATTTTCGAATGTGATCGATGAACTATGTTGTCATTTGCTGCCTTTTTTTGAAATAGCTGACTTGTACGCAGCATATACTTACACCACATCCACTCATTCAAGTTTCAATTAGGAAAGCTAAATTAAAATTAGATTTAAAATCAATTGATCAACAGTTCTCAATTTTTTTATTTTAGAAAATCATTTCTGTTGCTTCGAACGATAGATGTCATTAACAGGCGGGACAAGCGTTTAAGTGTCTTTAAGTGCATTTATTTTTCTAGTATTCTCTTGAGGAGATCTTTTTGTATAATAAAATTCTTATTGTGATACGTGTGATTGTGATGTTCTACACAGAACAACAACTGCACCATTTGATAATCTTCGTTTTGTAGTCTATCACCAATGGTATTCATTAATACTGGAGCTGTCGATAAAGACAATAATTAAGTTTCTTGTATAAACCAAATAAAAATTATTTTACCAATTAAGGCTTGAATACTATTCTTGTAAAAGAAATTTAGGAAGTCCCCCTTCTCCGTGAGCATGTTCTTTAGTTCGGAATCAGTCAACATTTGTTCACTAGCTATATTCTGGCATTCATTCCTGCAGAAAAAAAAAAAAAAAGACAAAAAAACATGCATTTAAAACTATTATATTTGTATTAGTTCGCAACACTTACCCCGTCCGTCCGGCTCACTTTTTGCAATGTGTAATTGCGAACAACCAATGTCGAAAACTCGACAATTGCAGTCAAAATATCAATAGAAGCTGATTTTGTCTTCTGATCGGCTATTATCAAAGTTATTTACAGTGCCTAAAGAATTCCTAAGCACGTTAGGGTTTTGTAGAACAAAGATCGGTTCGATCCAAATAGGCCAACATTTGTAGCGCCAGTTCACGTGGCAGAAGAGAAATAAAGTTCCGGACCAGGATTACGTGCTTCTGGATCGAGTTGTTGTTGTACTTTTTGTTGACCACTTGTCGTTGAACTATCTGGCTGATGTTTATTTTCGGTTGTATCCTCATGACTATCAACTTCTCCATTTGTAATCGTGGTGCTTTCTGGATGATTTAGGCTGGTGGTAAGATTTATTTTGGGAGTTGATTTAGTTAATCTGCTTTTGTAATGCCCGCTGCTGGTCGGTGTTGTTGAATGGTCTTTGTATGTGCACTTACTGTCTGATGAGACTACTTGCTGTTAGTTATTTGCGTTTTGCGCATTTTGTTGAACTAATTCTAATTTAAGTTATTAACATAAGCCTAAGTATAAAAACAATTAATGTTTATCACGAATATTTATAATCAAGGTCTACTTACAATTTTAAAATATTTGTTTTGAGAAATGAGAACTGTCATTTTGATATTCACAAAAAAAAACAAAACGTCAAATTTTGAGCTACTGACTTCATTTTGTATTTTAATCCACCATTCACACGTATTCACGGATAGGGAATTTAAGAGAGTTTTCTCTTACTCACCTCAAAAAAAATTTGAGGGTGTTTCAGGCAAGAGGGGTACCGGTCGTGACTCTAGGTAATATATTTCCTCTATGCTCTGTGCCCTGCTCGGGGCTAAAAAAGAAAAACGCCTATTATATGTACCCCGGTTACAAGAGAAGATTGAGGAATCGAATCGAATCCGAATTGAGATTTCGATCCAGATATATGGTGGCACTGGATCGAGAGATCGAATTGAAATGGGATCGAAATGACAACAATATGGTTTTGTACATGCACTCGATTCTTCGATTCCTCGATTCTGGTATACATGCATATTTTCGATTCGATTCAGCTCGTTTAATGGGATCGGATCTTTGAGTATATAAAATATGGAGGGCTCGTTTCTATTCCAAATGCGTAACTATCATAGGGGGCGCTACTCAAATTTGTGTAAGACAAAATTATTGCCGAGTGCTTCATATCACATGTGACGGAGAACTATATGCGAGGAGAAGGTAAGCACAAATCGGAGGATACGGCTGTATCCTTATCTTACAGAAAGTGAGACAGCGACCCCTATCACAACTTCAAGTACTACAATACATTAGGGATAGGAACGAGCCCTCCATATGATATATACTACGTTTATATGCAGTATCGAAAGATCGAGTTGGATTAGGGTCGGATTTTCGACCCAGGTTTTTCGTCATTTGAGTTGAGAGCTCGATTTGGAGTTGAGTTGAAATGGTGTTGAGCGATTCTGAAACATTTTGTTAAGCCAACTCCTCGACCCAGGTTTTTCGTTTCATATTTCAACTCGACACCGCTGAGCGAGTGGGATCGAGTCGAACGAAGCTCATTTCAACTCAATACCCGTTTACAAAGGGTCGAAGCGAGCTTCAAGCTCGCTTCAATACCTCATATAAACGTAGTAATATACTCAAAGGATCGGATCGAGAAATCCTATTTCAATCCGATCCAGGTATACATGGAGCTAAATCCTGATTCAATTCCGATTCAATTCTCCATATAAACGTAGTAATATACTCAAATGTTTTTCCCTACACTAAATACAACAAGAAATAGTGCAAGCGACCTACTAATTTTGTCGTCAACGAACAGCATCAGCAGTGACCGCAATAAAAGCCCGCGAGCTAAAAAACAATAATATAAATTTTGATAATTTAAAAAACAGCACAACAATAAGTGCAGCTAGTAGAAGAAGCAAGGGAGGAAAACAAGCCTAACAGCCACCTAAATCAGCCTGCTGGTGGGCAAATATTTTCTTCGCCTGAGAAGACGCAAATAATTCATCGGAATATGCCAAAAAGCAATGAATCGATTAAGATAGCAACAGCAACAGGAGCAACGGCCTCAGCAGCACCAACAGCAACATCACACCACGCAATACCAGCTCGAATAACAGTTTCATAAGATTTAAAAACGGGCAACAAAAAGAAAACATCACTTTTTTTATCCAGATAACTTAAATCATTTTGTAATTATGTTTTAGTTTAAAAACTGTTGGCGCTGTTGTCGGAACAATGTCGCCACAGTTACTCCCCCTCCAGAAATGTTAATGAATTTACTGAACTATAAGTTACTTTTTTTGTGTTGCTATACGTTCTTGAATCAGCTGGTTGTTGTTGATGTAAAGTATATCTGTGTCCGATTGTGAGATGAATGCTGGTTTCAATCTTTCTACGGATATTATTTTATCGTTTCCATCGATGGATATTAAAAATCTTCGGTCGTCGATACGCTCTTTAACCAAGTATGGACCGGAATATGGTGCTCTGAGTGGTGGTTTTACTTCGTCATGACGCAGGAAAACGTGTGAACAATCGGTGATGTTCTTGAGCAAAAACATTTTTGGTTTCGAATGATGTTTTATGGGACTTGGCCGAATTGCTCTCATATATTCTCTGTGTTTTTCTAGGAATAGTTCTGGATCAGCTGGTTCATCTGTGCAGATGAAAAAATCTCCAGGAATGCGAAGTGGAGTTCCAAATACCATTTCTGCTGGTGAAGCGCCGATGTCTTCTTTGAATGCTGTACGAAGGCCTAGTAACACTGATGGTAGCAGGTTGATCCATGGAATGGCTGGATTGCACATTAATGCACCCTTGATTGTCCTATGCCAACGTTCAACCATCCCGTTTGCGGCCGGATGGTACGCAGTTGTTCGGATGCGTTTGGCACTGATAGTGTTTGCCATTGCAGCAAATAGAGCGCTTTCAAATTGGGAACCTTGATCCGTTGTGATTTTCATAGGTGTTTCAAATAAACAAACCCAGTTATTGAAGAAAGCTGATGTCACTGTATCGGCAGCAATGTCTTTCAATGGAATTGCCATTGGAAACCTCGAAAAGCGATCTATGATTGTCAAGCAATATTTAAAACCTTTTACCTCTGGCATGTGGATTATATCCAGATGTAGGTGATCAAATCTTTTGTCCGGAACATCTATCTTCTTTGGAATTAGCTTGTTGTATCTCTGAATCTTCGCGCGTTGGCATGGGACACAATCTCTCGACCATTCAAGAGCATTCTTTCGAATATTTGGCCAAATATACTTTTCTCGAAGTTGTCTGCAAGTTGTTTGGCCACTGGGGTGTGCTAGGCCGTGTACCACGTTGAAAGCTGTTTTACGAAGAGAAGCTGGGATGAACGGACGGATGAATCCAGTTGAGATGTCGCAATATAGACTAATGTCATTGTCTGTCACAAGCTTTTGAAGTTTTAGAGATGTTTCTCCCTTTAAAATGTTGTTTAATTCTTCATCGAGAATCTGCTCATGTTGAATCGTCTCTGGACTTAGAATCGTTGGCATTTCAATTACACAAATTCGTGAAAGGGAGTCTGCTACGAGGTTTTGATCTCCTTTCAAATGAACTATTTCGGTTGAAAACTGTGAAACGAAATCCAATTGTCTCAATTGTCTTGGTGATGCTTTCTCTGGACGTTGGGTAAATGCGTATGAATGAAGGATGAAAGGGTTGCATTTGCAATACCACTGTTTTTGCAATTCTGGAATGCCTCAGAAGTTTCCGGAGTCCATAGGATTTTCCTCTTGTCATTCTTGATAGATTTTTGTAGGTACTGGTTGAGCGGTACTTGTTGTTGGGCTGCTTGTGGAATGCAACGGCGATAATAATTAAGCATTCCCAGGAAACGTCGAAGATCTTGGACCGTTTCAGGGCGTGGAAAATCAATTATTGCTTCGATACGGTCATTGGGAGGTTCATAACCATAGCTGGGCATTAACTCGTTAATCCGTTAATCGTTAATTAACGAAGTTAAAATTTTGATTAACGGATTAACTTTTAAGTTAACTTTTAAAAATGTTAACGGATAAGTTAAATCCGTTAATCGTTAATCCAAAGCCTACTATTTACCGCGCGGCGCAAAAAACAGGTTCAGACAGACGCGTGACGCGAAACAAAAACAGCTAGGTACTCAAACGTCAAACCTGAAATAATTTTGACTTCAGTTCGGTACATACATTTATTGTCGACGCACGCCTTCGCTTTAAAATATTCTTAAATTTGTTCCGTATGAGTATGATTTCCTCTAAGAAAAAAAAAAAGTGGCTATGCCGCATTAATATTAGAAAATGAACGACAAAGGAAGAAAAAACAGCCAAGACGATTCTGGGTAGATGACTTTTTCTTGAGTCGCGAAGAAAATTGTTTTTTCAATGAAATATATGGGAAATTAAAATCGATTGATCCCACCGCGCCCGTGAACTCGAATTCAAAGTTTAGGCAATTGCATTTTCGAGGAAACTTGAGACCAAGCCAATTCCCTGGCATCTTGATTTTTATAAGAGGGGCTCTTAATGTCCCATATATTGGGCTTTTCCTCAATTGCTGAAATCATTTGCAAAATTAATTCCGTGGTCCACTCTGATTTTTTATCACCTTCCATGACAAAAAACCAAAATGAACTACAGTTTGCAAGTTGCAACAACTGCAAGTTCATGGCAACGCAATAGTTCAACCACGTAGACACATTTCACTGCAGCCAACAAGAAATCCCAAAGAAAATTAAAAAGTTGATCAACGCGTTGAACAAATAATGTGCAACACATTATCTTGAAAATGTGGGTCAACGTGTTGATCGAACATTTTCAAGGAGCAACACGAGCTCGTACACTACCCGTACACTTGTTGCGAAATTCGTTGAACAACGGCCAACAACTAGATTCAACCCGTTGGTTGAACAGAATTGAAGGCACCGTACATTAGAGTTGAATGCGTTGAATTCGAAATTTGTGCGTTGATCGCCTAGTGGACGACCGGAATTACTTAGCGCCGGTGCTTAGAGATAAAAATATAAAAAATGCAATTTTTATCACATGTTAACGGATTAACGATTAACGTTAACTTGCGTTAATTCTTCCGAAATTTAACGCTTTAACTTTTAACGAAGCTAACTTTTTTAGTAGCGGATTAACGATTAACGAAGTTAACTGTTTGACTAACGGTGCCCAGCTATGTTCATAACCGTATCTGCTTATGCTGTAGCCAAGGAAGTTTTTATTTGCTTTGCCCAAACAGCATTTGGTGGTGTTAATCAACAAGTTGTAGTCCTTGAGCTTCTGTAGAACGGCCTTTAGATGAATTTTATGTTGTTTTTCTGATTTAGGCATAATCAGAATGTCATCGATGTAACAGAAAACATAATCCATTCCGCGAAATATGGAATCTATGAGGCGTGGACACGTTTGCGATGCATTTTTTAAGCCGAATGGCATGAAAACATACTCATAGAGCCCAAACTGAGTTGTTATGGCCGTTTTTTGTATGTCCTCTGGGCACATCGAAATTTGGTGATAGGCTCGTGCCAGGTCCAGTTTTGAAAAGATGGTTTTACCATGGAGCTTCTCAATAATGTCTTGAACGAATAGTGGTGGATAACGATCCGGCACAGTTTGAGAGTTTAGCTTCCTGAAATCACCACAGAGTCTCCAGTCACCACTTTTTTTCTTCAAGAAATGTATTGGACTAGCCCATTGGCTGCTGGACGGGCGAATAATTCCTTGTTCAAGGAGGAATTCAATTTCTGTTTTTGCGGCCTGAAGTTTCTCGCCGGAAAGTTTCCGGGAGCGTTCAGCTATGGGATATCCGGGAGTGATTAGGTGGTGGTATACACGGTTGTTGTCAGATGATTTAATTGGGAAAGCGTCAGATTTGGTAATGGTAATGAATTGACTTAGGATGCCATCAAAATCTTTTGTGGTGTCGATTGATGAAATGCTAAAGGTGTTTGTTTGCTGCAGAAGTCCTTTGCTGACCAGAGTGGTAAGTGAATCGTAGATTCTTCGGTTTTTAAGATCCTCAATGAGGCCAAAGTGCACCAAAAAATTGGCTCCGATGATGGGCGTTGTGACATCTGCAACCAGAAATGACCATCTAAATTCTTGTCGAAGTCCCAAATCGATTAATATGATTTTATAACCATAGGTGTTGATCGCAGTGTTGTTGGTAGCATACAATTTGAAGTCACTAGGAACAGATTTTCCAGACATAAACGTGCGAGGAAGAACTGCCCAAGCAACACAATTGCCTCTTACAGATATCTTGAAAAGTTATTTTCCAAGTGTTTTCAACTCTTTGAACAATCTTAAAGAGGTCTGTAATACCCAAAAAGGCCTAAAGGGGAGGAGTCTATTGTATTGAACAAAGAGTTCTAAGTAAAGTATTTATAAGACTTCATAAAGATCATTTTTTGATTAATCTATAATGACACTTTCAAGTGGTTTTCAAGATGTTTATATTTTTGAGTAGAAAGATTGAACTGCGAAGAAGAAAAATGTATAAAAAATGTCTTTCTCTTTCACGCAAATAGAAATTTAATGCAATTCAAATAAAATGGATTGACTAATATAAATACACAAACATGGCGAATTCTTTCCTTCAATAAATTTATTACTGGATTTACGATATTCATTGTATACCCTTTTTATGATTGTGTGTTTTGATTTGCGAGAGAAGATTTAATTTGAAACCGCATACTCTACCCTACTTGAAATTAACCCGCCTTCAAATAGAATAGTAGGGGTATTCATGTAAGCGCGGAAAACCCTCGTAAACCTCGTAAACCAGATAATTTTATCTCGGCAGAAACGAGCTGTCAAAATTTGTATGGGAAAAAGTTTCTGCAAATCGCATAAAATTATCTCACAAATTTGCTGCGGAAAGTGCAGAAATAAACCTCGTAAACTAAAGAAGTATGGATTCTGACTTTTAATTTGACATTTCACAAAATATTTCCCACATTTACGCAAGTATTTCTTAGGGGGTGTTCATGAAAACATGCTGCGGAAAGTTATATCTTTCTACAAAGCGGAAAATTATCTCCTTACATGAATACCCTTAGTATTTACAAAGAAATATTCAGAAAAATAATGCTATAGTAATAAAATGCCCTCAGAATAAAAAAAAGAAATGACGTTTAAGTATGCAATAGATATGGCCGATTCATGTATGTGTATGTATCGAAGGTATTCCTACCTACAGGGTGCTTTATTTTATGAAAGCTCTTTTTTTGTTCGATCTGAATAATTTTAAAATGTAAAATAATTTCAGCAAATAAATACAACTCAAAAGGTTTACAAACTGAGCGACATATTAGCACTTACGTCTTTAGAATTTTGTATGAAATAAAATGAAATCAACTTTTTTATTGTATATGGTGATGCTAAGATCTCCTTTATACTACAAAACACGAAGAAACATAATAATTGTTTGAAGAATGATTCCGGATTTTTATTGCATTTCTTTCAAAATTTAAATGTAAGTTGACAGGTTATACATCTTACAGAGAAAAGATACAAAAAGACATACTATATGAAAATAAGTGAAAATATATGTCATTCCTTAATTTTTATTTCACAAAGTGTTAAAATCCCTGGATTAAAAATCTGTTAGAAAGATATGCTAACTTGACATTTTATTGTTGCGTCAACATTCTATCAAGATACAAAATATTGAGTTCAACTGTCAACCGACTAAAGAATCACTGAAAATTCAGAAAATTTGATATTATACATAATCAAAATAATACCCATTATCAATTTTATTTCAATTTGAATTTTATTTCAATATTTCTTTTATATTCTGCCAAAGTTCTTCAAATAACAACATTTCCTTCTTTCATTTACTAACATCCGTAGAAAATGATGACTTCGTATAGTAAACGATAAAACATAAAAATCTAGTAAATAATAATTTTATCTCCAATATACGTTTAACAATGTCACCCTTTACAAAATATATGTATTTTATACAGATACGCCATCCATTTGTTAAGAACTCTTTAAAATATCTTAAGCACTTCACAATAAGATGTCGAAACTTAAATTCAAAGCAAAGAGTGAAAAAAGTGTATACAAAGAGTAAAGGAAGAATATATAGCTGTTTACAATCAGTCAAATTCAAAGAAAAAAAGAGCAAACAAAGTGTAAGCAAAGAGTAAAAGAAAAAGATAACTAATTCACAACAATTAGGCTAGGCGCGCACATTCAATTTTTAGTTTTGCAACTGTTTGTTACGAGCAACTAAAAAGTTTGTGTTTTGACACAAACTAAACGATTGCCTAAAATGAGTTCGTTATTTTGTGTAACATTATAATTATACGCACCTGCGCGTATATTCAACCAAATAGTTCATCTGTTTTCTATAAGCAACCAAACAGTTGTGCAGTTTTGCTTGTTTTTTGTTAAACATAATCATATGCAATGGCGCGCACATTCAACTAAATAGTTGCGTTGTTTTCTTTAAACAGAAGAAAGAAAAAAAGATTTTCGCTTGGTTTCACAATTGTTAGGCGAAACAAAACATTTGTTTTTTCAACCAAAGAGAAAAGTAGTAATTCTTGATGTTAAGCTTTCATAAATACGTTTTAGTGAAAACTTCCACAGAATATCTTCAAGATGTATTCGAAAGATTAAAATGAAAACCTCTTTCAGCATTTTAAAACTACACCTTTTAAAGAGGTTTTATAGAAGGTACATAGAGAGTCAATATAGTGACATTTGTCATGATTATCTCTAAGATGTTTTAAAGAGCATTTAATTATACTATAACAAAAAGAACATTTTAAAGAGCAAATTAGGAGGTCATAAAGTGAAATGGTATTAAGAAGATTGAACTAACAGCTTGTAAAGAGCTGATACATTTATTGAAGTACTCTCCAAGAGTTTATGTGTTGCTTGGGTGATACGACTGAGCCTGAGTCGATGAAGTATTTAATATGCGTTTTCTTGTCATGAACATGCAGTCGTACCTCTTGGACGGAAGTGTTGATGTTGCTACCCGCTGAGATAAATGGTTTGATGGTGCTGTTGCCTGCGGGCTTAAATGACGACAGCTCATCAGCTAGTTTTCCTGGTGTTGTATGATGAACGAGCAAGGCAGTGTGCAACAACGAGCTTCCTTTCAAGACTTCCTGTGATAGAAACACACTGGTTGACGCGTGTACGTGAGTGAGGTCGGTGTTGAGGCTATGAGTAATTGTTGGAGAACGTTGCTTCCACTTGTTGCATGAAATCAGACATCATCTTCTCAACCTTCTCGATTTCTTGTTCCAACTGGGAAGTCGTTTGATGGGATGGATTTGGATTTGTCGCCATAACATATCTATTTGAAGTATTTTCCATGATTCTGTCTGCAACTTCTGACAGAGTGTTGATGTCAGACTTACCAGAAACCGATAACAGACCACGCACGCTTATGGGCATTCTATTTATCCAAAGTGAATACAGAAATTCATCCCCCACAGATTCAGCTGCCAGCTCGCGCATCTCACGTAGGAGTTGAGTTGGTTTTTTGTCCTCCAATTCCAGGTCTGTCAAGAGCTTATGAAGTTGTTTTTCTCTAGAGTGTCAGATAGGCGCTTGATTAAGTTCGATTTGAGATATTCATACTTATCGTTTTCTGGTGGAGATCGAACAACATCAGAACATGAAGCAGCACGTCTGAATCAAGGCAACTTATTATGACGTTGAACTTTGGTTATCGCTCTTGATGCCTTTAGACCGGAATTTGGCCTCAACTTGTAGGAACTAGAGATCTTGTTGAGATTTCCAGAATTTTGGAAGTATGATATCTGTGACTGCACTTAAGACATTACACTTCACCTGCTCCTCATCGTCAGACCCATCATTTTTCTTGGGACTTGTAATTTTGTCGTGTCGGCGAGTGGGTTAAGCTCATATTAAGTCTTTAGTGTTTATTGCTCGTAATTGATCGTTTTTCGGTGATTTTTGTCTGATGATAACGTCGGGGTCACCAAATTGTAGTACAATAAATTAAAATGGCAGACACAATTTCTAATTAAAACGATTTATTACAGAGATTCTTTTTTTGGCTGCTAACAACTCAAGTGGAAGTGATTTTGACATCTTTCAATTTGGAAGACTATACTAACAGCCCGATTCTCCCCAAAGTCAGTGATGCCTCACAAGTCACAAGAAGAGGTGAAATTGATTTTGTGACTTTTTCGAATTCTGCCGCTCAGTCACAACTTGTGAGAGTCACAAAAACAATCGAAACTGTGATCTCCTTCAGAACAGGTCACAACTCATAAATGTTTAATATTTCTTGGATTGTCATTCAGCATATTTTGTAAGAAAATTTTCTAGATTTGTGAATAATTATGAGTACACAAAAATGGAAGTGCTCTAGGGAATATTATTGGTGATCTTTCCCACGAAAATGAAAAGTAACATTTTTAAATAAACAAATTTTTTTTAAGAAACTAATCGTATCAAGAAGTTTGCAGCGCCGACGGCTTTTGAAAACTTTGAGAGATACAAATGAACCATTTCAAAACAATACATTTAAAAAGTCTTGTCGCTTTCGGAAATTTTATGCTGCGATATAAGAGCTTGAAGCCTCACGATAGTCAGTTTATTTAATAATAATAATAATAATAATAAAATATAATAATGTTAACTTGCGTTTTATATTTTCTTCGTTTTGAATAATCAGCTGTTCAAATAATGACACTTAAAAATCTCACCATGCGGTGGTGAGTTTCGTTGTGAGTTTTCTTGTGACGATTAGGGGGAGAATACCAAAATGTTATCGAATCACAACAATCCTCACAAGGAATAGTCACAAGAGCTTGTGACTTGTGACTCCTCACAAGGGGGAGAATCGGGCTGTAAAATTACTTTTAAATTGATTTTTTTGATGTCTCCGAAAAGCACTGAAAGGTAATGTCAAAAACCAACGAAAAGTAGATTTTCGTATCGTCAAAAGGAGAACACAACCAAACAATACTTTACATCTATGTCACAAGACTCATTTTTTTCTAGAGATTATGAGTGAGGAATGAATTGTTTTATTTTTATAGTAGCTAAGCGAAACTCGTCAACTTTATTTTGTTTATATAACCAACTTGTAAATTCATTATCATCTTAATCATTAATCAACAATTAGCTATGTTGGTTTGTATAAAATGTTTGTTTTCTTCAGGGAAAAGAAGTTTTACTTCTAGCGCGCGTACGTCAGCACACACTAGTTTTTAATTTCTTTCCTGTCACAGGTCACAACTGAAACAAAGCAAACTTTCCTTGATTGTTTTTTCTTTGATATATATAGAAAGAGAAAACAATTTAGTTAATCAAGGTTCGATGAAGTTCAGATTAGACTGTGTAACCGGACGAGTTGAACTTCAAATTCAAACTCCAGTTCAGATTCGGCTGAACTTAAGTTTAAACTTCCACTGTGAAACTGAGAGTAACCCCCCTATTTTAGAAGACAACTCAACTATAGTTTAGTTGTAATTCTTAGGTATTATCGATCACAGCCAGTTGACTGTCAAAACACAACCAGGGGCCTGTAACACAAAACTGCAAGTACTTGTAATACAAGTGATTTATTACAAGTGTAACAAATTTCTGTAACACAGAGCTTCAAGTTTGCTGGCTCTTCTACAAGTGTAATCTATACCTATACTTTGTAGGGTTTTGAAAAGTCTGTCTGTCTGTCAACCTCAATATAACAGGTTCGATTCCTGCCGTGTCGTCTATGTCGTCTTTAATTCCATTAAAACCTTCTATAAATTGTCATCAATGGGATGCTGGTTTACTCATTACATGTTGTTTAGGCATAACACTAACAACATGTGATTGAGTTAAACTAGTATGCCCAACAAGGATGAAAAACGAATAAAATAATGCGAAATAATACACGGCAATTCTCCGCTTTAGTTTAGCCGCCATCCCTGGAGATAAAAATATCAAAATATCTGAGACAACCACCTTCAGCCTCAGAACCATAGAGGAAATATATTACCTAGAGTCACGACTTCGGGGGTTTGCTCTCTTTAACCCTACAAGCTGAATTGAGAGGAAAAAACCCACAGTCCAAAGATGTGTTGGTTGCCCCATGCATTTTAAATGGGAACAAACACAGCTTTGTTCAAATTTTGTGGGTTTTTGCTCAATGCGCAAAAAGGTTGAATAAGTGCGTTTGAATATTCAAAAAAGGAATCCGTTAAATTCAAAAATTTTAAAATACAAATATTTTTTTATTAATTTTGCTTTTTATATCTGTTAATCAATAAAAACTATATTAAATATTAATTTTAATGCTTCTTGGATACAAATTTCTTAATATTTATGTATATTTCTGTTAAAAACTAAGAAATTCCAAGTAAAAGTAGAAGCGCACCTTAGAAATTCAATGCGTATACCGCCCAACATTGACCACGGAATATAGAAATTTGAGCCAAAAGGTGAATATTTTGACAAGTAAACAAATCGATAAAAAAAAACAAATGTCATAAAAAAACAAAAGTGCGGGTCGCTGCTTCTAATTAGTAAACAAGTTTTTCACCGATTTTTGTGTAATTTTCTCAATTAAATCAAATAAATTGCTCATAAAAATGCACATCAAAGTTTCCCCCGTCGATACCCGATAAAATTTCGTGGGCAAATCATAAATTGATCGCGTAAATTTCGATTGCAAAATACCGAAGGTGTTTTTTTTCCGCACACAAGTTTTTCCCTACATATTCTTGTTTTTTTATTGTGTGCAAAATTTCACAAGTGTCAATTGAAGTAAAGAAATTTTGGTTAAAAACCATAAAAAACAGTGTGAAAAAGTATAATTGAACGTTAGTTCATTTAATTATACATCGTTCGGGATATAGTTTTGTTGATAAAACTCATTGTGCGGGCGATTTTTTCACTTTACAGTCAAATCAATACGGTGCGATGTATGTAACGGGGTAATCGCCGTCTGCCATAATGCCATCAAAGAGAGTTCTTAGAAACGTCTTCGATCTTCAACAACAACAGGGTCAACATTCTTCTGTTGGCATTGAACAAACGCTAAATACAACCAGAATCCCACCCACTAATTTTGTCGTCAACATCGACGTCCACTTCGTTAACGAACAGCATCGGCAGTGACCGCAAAAAAAGTATTTCCCTTCAACAACAGCCCGCGAGCTAAATAACAATAATATAAATTTTGATAATTTAAAAAACAGCACAATAAGTGCAGCTAGTGGAAGAAGCAAGTGAGGAGAACTGGAGGACTCTCAACAGGTGGAGGAGCCCAAAGACAACAAGCCTAATAACAGCCACCCAAATCAGCCTGCTGGTGGGCAAATATTTTCTTCGCCTGAGAACACGCAAATAATTCAGCGGAATATGCAAAAATCAGGCTGCATCCATTCTGCAGGCCGTGTCCATGCCCCAGCTGCCCAACACCACCACCATCAAGACGATAATGTCGGCTGCAGGTCTGCCGCAACACCATCAGTAGCAGCAGCGCCAACAACAGCAGCAGCAGAACTCTCAAACAGTAGGTGCCACCCAAACTTTGGTAATCAAAAATCACAACCCGGTGGAATTCGCATTCAAGGACCACTTCAAACTAGTGGTCCGCAGTTGGTATAACACATTGCGTCCTTCACCTCCGCCGAAAGAGGCGGTCAGGCACTTCCACAAACTGCTGGTGCCAAGTCCACAGTAGCTGAAGACGATGATGGTAAGTTTGAATGTCACTGTTCTTGCCAATTGGCATCTAAATCTAAAAATCTCTGTTTACACAATATAGACGTAGATCTATTCGGATCAGACGACGAAGAAGAAGACGCCGAAGCCGCCTACTCTGCCAAGAAATCAAAGAAACCCGCCCTCGTTGCCAAATCATCCGTCCTGCTCGACGTGAAGTCTTTTGATGACGAGACCGACATGAAAGAAATGGAAAAGTGTGTCCACACCGTCGAGATGGACGGTCAGTTATGGGGTGCCTCCAAACTCGTTCCAGTCGGCTATGCCATCAACAAGTTGCAAATCATGTGCGTCATCGAGGATGACAAGGTTTAAATTGACTTGTTGCAAGAAAAGATGCAAGAGTTCGAGGACTTTGTCCAATCTGCTGATATCGCAGCTTTCAACTGGAGATCCTGTAAAAATCAATCAACCCGTCACAACCACCGTTTATGCAAATGTTCCTGTTGAAACGGCAATGTTAGCTTCAAATTTATATGGTCAAGCTACTCAATTGCCAGCCCCACCAGCAGCACATATACCTATTCTAGCAGCGCCACAACAGCCACCACAACCTCAACCACCAGCCGCCTCAGCAGCAACAACAACAATTGCAAAAACAACATTCACAACCTCACAATCAACAACCACAACAACAGCCCACAACGACCGAAAACGATTATACACTCATGAACGGCACAATGCAAGAAATTTTATTTGGTTATAGCCAAGATGATCTAACTCTAAATAACATGACAAATGCAGTATCAGCTGATCAATTACCAGGCAATACAAGTTCTGGAGTTGTAGCAAGCAATCAGCAACAACAGCTGGTTCCTGCTAATGGATAAGGTGTTGGTCCAATCGATCCCAATGGAATACCATTAGATTAATTAAAACAGATGCTAGCCACACAATTGGAATACTATTTTCCAAGGTAAGTTTTGTCAAGACTATTAGTATGATTCCAATAACTTATTTTCAATTTCTTTTACTTTTTAAAGAGAAAATTTGGCCAACGACACATATTTATTGACACAAATGGACAGTGACCAGTATGTTCCCATTTGGACTGTGGCTAATTTTAATCTAGTTAAGAAACTGACAAAAGACATTAAGCTGATAACGGAAGTCTTAAGGGAGTCTCCCAACGTCCAGGTTGACGAGGAAGGCTTAAGAGTTCGTCCGAATCATAAACGATGTATTATAATTCTGCGAGAGATCCCAGAAGAAGTTAAGGTAAGTCGAAATATAAAAGTCTTAAATACACGAGTGCTTAGGACTCAATACTTGGCTGTTCTATTTCAGTAGAATATAATATAGAATTTATATTATAAAAAAAAAATGACCTAAATTCCTTTCTTTCCTAAAAATAAAAACAATCCTTATTCAAATCAAGATGATAGATATGAGGCCCATTTAGGGCCCCAAAATGCCATTTCACTCGCTTATAATAATTAAATTTCTAATATTTTCAGAACATATTCAACAATGAAAATTGTCCACGAGTAAGGCTACGCGTACAGTAGTGCGACAAAGCGATGCGATGCGAGAAGCGTTTGCGTGCGAGAAAAATATTTACATTGATTCTTATACACGTGCGCACAGTGAAGCGATATTTGATGCGAGTGTTGCGAGTTTCTCGCATGCCTATCGCAAGCATCTCGCACACAAACTGTTCTGACCACTTTTTCAAGCGAGTTCGTGCGAGAAGGCTCATATTGTTTGTTTTGAGGTTTCAAAATAAAATCAAAAAAGTAAAATTTTGTTATTTTAGTGCTTGTGTTGTGTGGTGCAACTTTTTACAATTTTGGTGGCAATAATTATAAAGGGATTAACAACATAACTGCAGAAAATATCGCTTCTACTGTGCGCACTATCTCGCATTTAATTATCGCATCTCGAATCGCTTGTCGCATCGCTTCTCGTATCGCATCGCTTTGTCGCACTACTGTACGCGCAACCTAATATCGTGTGAATTTGCACACAACGACTCGTAGTATGTTACATTTGAGTCCGATGAAGATGCATTTAAATACCTGAGAGAGGAAGTCAAAACGTTCCAAGTAAGAATTATTTAAAAAAGTATAACTTAATGTTCATGACATGCCGTCGTTTTGTTCATCATTTTAGGGAAAGCCAATTATGACTCGAATGAAGGCTAAACCTTTTATCCATCGGCTGCCAATAGCACCGGTTCCAGTGACCATGAAAAATGGCTATAGGCTGACTTGACCATCGGCTGTTTATGATCCAAATGCAGCAGTTGCATACACAGCTCCATAACGTTTTGTCTATGCTGCGAAAGGAGCTGCCATGTCGCAAGCACCTGTCCCATATAATGGCCAAGTCCATGTATTTGTAAGTTTCCTTAAAAAAAAAATCAAATTGTAATACTTATTTACATTAATAAGCGATTTTTTCTTTTTATATAACTATATCGTTTCAGCAGCCATTTCAGCAGCAACAATTTAACTCGGGTCTAGTCACAGCTGCTCCTTGGCCATCAGCTACAAATGCACATGGCCAAAATTTTTACGATATATTAAATGTATTTGCGGCGAATATACCGCCGTATACGATAACGGCAGCGGCCGCTGTAGCCGCCAATTCGGTATCGAAACCTCAAACAAATCGTTACAACAATCATCGCAATAGTAACAATAACAATCGAGGCAAACAACGCAATAACTCACAACAACAGCAGCAGCAACAACAACAACAACAACAACAACAACAACAACAACAACAACAACAACAGATTGTTGGTGGTGTCAGCAGTGGTGGGCAAGATCCAAGAGCCAGCAGTTTGAATACTGCAGCGGGAGCTAATATTGTTTCTCCAATGGATCACCATCAGCAACAGTCAGCTGTTCAACAGCAACACTTGCAACAGCATCAAATGCAACAGCGAACTTCAGTGGTGACGACTGCTGGTGGTGGTGGTGGAGGAGGACAGCAGCAATAAGTAAGCGGTGGATCCCAGCAGCAACAGCAGAGACATTATACAAATATGAAAAATAGTGGTATGTTATGGAAAAGTTGGCGTTATCACATATTCAATACTCAATACGTTTTCTTGACAGGTGGCGGCGGGGGCAACAGTGCCAGCGGTACAGGTCCAAAGTCCATGGACAAAAATAATTCCTATGTTGGTGGTAGTGTTGGTGTTGGCATGACACACCTTCACATAAGTTCTTCTGCGCAGCAGCATCATCACCAGCCAGCGAATAGCAGTTCATCATCTTCTGGCCATCATGCGTTGGCACAGCATTTGCAACAGCAGCAACAACAACCACCACAATCCCATTATCAAAGTCATGGTATGCCTTCCACAACAATACACGCGTCCTATCCATCGCATCACCATCAGCAGCAGCAATACAACTCGACGTCTGGACAATTGGACCAAATTTTCATATCTCAACTGCAAATGAAAGAATTGAAACAAATGCGGGAAACATCCCAGACAAACTTTGATACTTATTTGCGCCAAATCATTTCAAAGCTCCCCAATCCAGTGCGGCGTAATCTACCTAAGAAGAAAAAGCGAAAAGTTCTATCACCTAGTATTAGGAATCCCAAGTCTACTAACAATACGAAATCAAAGACGCGGACTAAAGTAGACGAAGAAAAACCTTTGATATCAAGCCTCCCAAAAAAGAAAGGCAAACCAAAATCGAACAGCAACCAAAAAGAAAAAAGTCTAGCAAACGCCAGTCGATTTGCATTATAAACTTGTAGCGGGCCTGCCAGATATAACTGACGAAGAAGACGAAGAAGACGAAAATCCGACATCTGCCCTATCAACCCCCATCATCATCGTCGTCGTCATCCTCTTCTTCATCATCATCACCAACTTCTCCGTTGACTGCGGCAAAGCCAAAGAATACAAGTAATTCCCTTATCAATATTGAGAATCTCTCAGAGATAAGCAGCAACGAAGATGAAGACTGGATCAAGGATATTCCTGACAAAGTTATTGCAACTACTGAAGATTCATTATCAGCGAATCCACAGCTAGTGAATAATGACTGCGAATTGCGGTACCCTGTTAGAAGTTGGTTGACTCTGAAAAAGGTTGATCCTCCTAGGAATGTCGTCGAAGTTAAAAAATCAAATATATATATACAGAAACAACTATCTAATTTGGAATTGAAAAGGCAACGAATGAAAGCAAAATTGTCTTCGGATTTAAAGAAACCTATGCGACCTATTTGTGTCGCCGATAGGATTAAAGCTCGAACACCCAAAAATCCAGTCGAACAAACATCAAAAGCAAAGATAACTACAGTTCGAAAGCAATATGTCATGTCGATGGTTACAACCAAAGAGAAACAAGTGATGAAAGTAATGACTCCACTTAAAATAGCCGAAGTGGATATTTTAGAAAGTTCAAGTTGAAGTGCTTACAGCCTTGAATCTTCTTTCCGCCAAGAAGAAAGCACCTCAGGGTACAAAAGTCAAGTCTTCTTTGGTCGGTGACGGCACTTCGTCCAAGCCACGAAAGACATAACGTCAACAGAAAATTGCTCCTAAAGAAGCAGCGAAAACAAAAACCAAAGATAATCCCAAACCATCTTTCGTCAAAACTGCCAAAAGACCAGCACTCAATTCGACAAAAAAGAATCAATTGGAATCTTCACCCAAACGTACTTCAACCCTTAGGCAATCATTACGGTCCGTTCGAACCCCAAAAGCTCTTGAAGATTTTTCAACTGCCGTTTCGAAAAAAATCATATGAAGTAGCGACGTCTGTCCTGAAAAAGAAAGTGAAAGCGACGCCGCGAACGACCAAAAATATCCCAAACAATACGGTTATGGACCCAGTTGTAGGGCCTTATTGTGAGTGTCGTTAACGCTCGATTCGATAAAAGTCGATAGTGCCAAAACGTTTGATGCGTTAAAATTTGTATCCAAAGCTATTTAGATAACTTAATGTTGTTGTAACCACGTATAAAAACACAGCTTATTGTATCTTATACAAGAATAATTTCAGATATCTTAATTTTCCGATGATCGATTTTCGACAAAAGTCGTCGATCGATTAACAAACGACACTCGCAATAAGGGCCGTAGTTTTGACACCCCTTGTTGTACAAATAGAAATGAAAATGGAAAAAATCGATCCGCCCAAGGAGGAGGAAGCCCAGGAAACTCTGAAATCTTCTACAGAGATTTTAAAGCCCTTGGAAGCGGCCCAAAATTGCAATGGCAGTGATAACGATTTATGAACAGGAATCTGTTACTGATACAGTTAAACAACCAATACGTCATACGTTTCCTACGCGGCCTAACAGTGGAAGTGACCGAGAAATAAACTCGCCGCCTAGTTTAATTTCGACTCCAATTGTTCCAGCGCTAAAAGTTTCCGAGTTGCAAAAAGCCGCAGCCATGCGTGAACACAAGAAGACTGAAATCGCTTCCAATAGCGGAAAGAACACCACATCCCGATCTAAAGATGAAAAAAAATATACATTCGCCACAATACATCAAAGCCAATCGCACCCGCCTTTGGAATCGTCTCCTCCTAAATCCAGTGCTAAAGAATCCGATTCAAATTCATCAAATCGATTTGAGGAAAATGATATAAAAATAAGTTCTAAAACCAAACCAACAGTCAATGTCGATTTAAAATCAACCTCTCCTTCAGTTTCTTCGACTTCTAAACGAAACTCGGTTGAAGCTAAAAGCTCGAATGAAATTTCCCTTGACATAGATGTACCTAATACTCTCTAAATTACATGGTTAAAAATCTGTGACCATTTTGGTTTTACCTTTGATTTCAAGTATCGACCCAAATTGAAAATTGTTTTTATATTAATTATGTTATAGGTAGCTGCTTATTTTATTTTAGTAAACTTGATAAAATGATATTAAAGCAAAGTAATTGAATTTAAGCTGTAATATTGACTATTCAGTTTTATAAAAAAATGATGTTCATAAAATGTACATTAAATGTAAATTATATATTCCACTTGTTTACAATGGAGTAAAAACATGTATATATATTTATATTTATTCTCTTGAGGAGATCTCTTTGTATAGTAAAATTCTTAATGTGATACTTGTGATGTTCTACACAGAATGATAGAATGTCCAAAACTAGAGCCAACAACTGCGCCGTTTGAATGTCTTCGTTTTGTGGTCTATCACCAATGGTATTCATTAAAAGTGGAGCTGTTGATAAAGACAATAATTAAGTTTCTTGTATAAACCAAATAAAAATTATTATACCAATTAAGGTTTGAATATTTGCTTGTAAAAGAAATTTAGGAAGTCCCCCTTCTAGGTGAGCATGTTTTCTTTGGTTCGGAATCAGTCAACATTTGTTCTCTAGCTATATTAAGTAGCATTCATCCATGCAGAAAAACAAAAAAGATGCATTTAATACTATTATATTTGTATTATTTCGCAACACTTACCCCGTCCGTCCTGCTCACTTTTTGCAATGTGTAATTGCGAACAACCAATGTCGAAAACTCGACAATTGCAGTCAAAATATCAATAGAAGCTGATTTTGTCTTCTGATCGGCCATTATCAAAGTTATTTACAGTGCCTGAAGAATTCCTAAGCACGTTAGGGTTTTGTAGAACGAAGATTGGTTCGATCCAAATAGGCCAACACTTGTACCGCCAGTTCACGTGGCAGAAGAGAAATAAAGTCTCTCTCTATCTTGCTTTCTCGACGATTTCTTCTTCGGAACTAAGGCATACTATTGGCTGTGTATGTTTGGATAAACGTGACAGGGAATGACTGGATGAGGTATTGTACGAATGCTCCAATAGACTTTCATTTGAATTGGGATTCGATAGAATTTCAACAAGCTTTTTGGCTGGATTATCATGGAGTGTTGTTCGTAGATTTAGCGACGATGAAGATGAATCCGTAACTGCTGATGAGACTGATTCCGGACCAGGATTACGTGCTTCTGGACCGAGTTGTTGTACTTTTTGTTGACCACTTGTCGTTGAACTATCTGGCTGATCTTTATTTTCGGTTGTATCCTCATGACTATCAACTTTTCCATTTGTAATCGTGGTGCTTTCTGGATGATTTAGGCTGGTAGTAAGATTTATTTTGGGAGTTGATTTAGTTGATCTGCTTTTGTGATGCCCGCTGTTGGTCGGTGTTGTTGAATGGTCTTTGTAGTTGCACTTACGGTCTGACTACTCGCTGTTGGTTATTTGCGTTTTGCGCATTTTGTTGAACTAATTATAATTTAAGTTATTAACATAAGCCTAAGTATAAAAACAATTAATGTTTATCACGAATATTATTTATAATCGGTCTACTTACAATTCTAAAAAATTTGTTTTGAGAACTGTCATTTTGATATTCACAAAAAAAACAAAACTTCAAATTTTGAGCTACTGACTTCATTTTGTTTTTTAATCCACCATTCACACGTATTCACGGATAGGGAATTTAAGAGAGTTTTCTCTTACTCACCTCAAAAAAAATTTGAGGGTGTTTCAGGCAAGAGGGGTACCGGTCGTGACTCTAGGTAATATATTTCCTCTATGCTCAGAACATCGTGCCACACATCTTTCCTATCCTTCTTTCTCTTCCGTAACTTCACGCTCACGCTGTGTTGAAACATTTGAAGGGTATTCATATTCCCTTGAGCGTGAGTAAATTATATAAAAAAAAAAAAAAAAAAAAAAAAAAAAATAATACAAAATAATGCAATTTATTACTTTTCTTAGATTAACTTAGAAATAATTGAATTTTTATTTAATGATATATTTAGAAAAATTAGTACTAATGGAAAACATATGAAATCTAAGCAAAATGATCTAGGAACAGAACATGCATAATTATATTAAAAATACAATCCCAACCCGAAAAGGCACCAAAAAGCATGCTTTTTTCATGGATTTTAACCAATACAGCAAATTTTTTTTGGAAGGATTCTTCATCCTTTTTACTTGCGATATTGGTACTATAGGGCAAGTTCTGCATTTGCAAAAAAATCGAACTCGATATTTTGATCAAAGTTGACATTACGATGCTAGCGAAGACGAATAAAGTGGGTCCGACAATTCCGTCTGTCTGTATTTTCTTAAGGGTCTTCGGTAATTCTCTAGAGGGGAAATTTAGCTCTAAACTAACTGTACACCCCATACACCCGAAATGCAAAATCTTATTTATCTCGAAAACGACTCTAACGACTTTGATAAACAAGAAAAATAGGTGTGATAGTATACACAAGGACTACATTTTAGTAAAAAAAAAAAAATCTCGGGGCAAAATGTTATTAACGGTATCTGTCATACAACGGTTTTTTGATTTTCGACTTTCTCATTAACTGCTCTAACGATCTTAACCAAAAATTTTCAGAAGGAGCCCCCTTAATTAGTGGCGCAAAATTTAAGTCGAATTAGTTCGAATATTAAAGCTGTTATAGTAAAACTAGGTTAAAACAACGATTTGGCAATTTGTAATCGAATATAGCATCATACTTTCCCTAACCTTTTGTTAAAGTTAAAATCATCGAATAACTATTCTATTTTTTTAGTATCGTGCTAACTTCATATGATTCTTTGACATTTACAAACAAAACGGGTCCATTTACTTAGTTTTTTGAATGAACTGCCATTACCTTAGGTGTGTTCACAAGCAATTTATTAAGAAAATTTCTTTAGGACGATACTAGTTAGAAAATTTTTGAAATTAAGAATGAGTTTGTAAACTACTTTAAAGGTAGCAAATTGTAGTATCATACTAAAACGTTAATAATAGGCTGTTTAAAATTTTGCGTCAATATCTTTAAAACGTGTGAATGATTATTTTTTGAAATTATTTCCTAAAATCTATGCTACTTAATACTTAAAATTGGCATCACAAATGTTGTTCTTTAAAAAAATTAAAGAAATTTCTCATATAAAAAATGACTTTAATAATAAAACGATTTTTAAACTTTGTTTACATCAATAAATACTATTGCGGAACATTTGAACATTATTATCTCATTAAATCCATGTTTTATATTTACACATGCATAATTTTTAAATTCCAAAGTATTTACTTTTACATAAGAGAAAGTTCGAGCGATCCAGTCCAGCCGTGCATTTTACTCATATTAAGGTGCTTTCGCGTTGCTTATCTTTTTTTCAATGAGCATTTCATTTCATTTTATTGAGTCTTTCTTTCTTTTCTTATAAGTAATACAATCGTCTCTTTCTTACACTAAGGATACATTGAGAACTGTCAAGTATGGCTCTCTTGTTTTACTGACATATGTTTCAATTGCTAAAGTTAATATGTATGAGAGCTCTTGCTCATGGAGCTGTTTCACAATTGCTTTGACGTTTTAGTCGAGAAAACTTAACCTAACTTAAAAATAACCTAAGATAAAGGAGAAACACTATATTAGTGAAACTCATTATATTTCATTTCATTTTATGGTCTTTTCTTTTCTTTTCTTCTTTTTTTTTTTTTATTTTTTCATAGTAATATATTTGTCTTTTTCTTACCCTAAAGATACATTGAGGACTATTTAGTATTGTTCTCATGTTTTACTGATATATTAAAGTGTGAGAGCTCTTGCTTATAGAGCTGTTTCACAATTATTTTGACGTTTTAGTCGAGAAAACTTAACATAACTTAAAAATAACTTATGATAAAGGAGAAACACCATATCAGTGAAACTCTAGCAAGCTGTAGATGAAATAATCTTAATGTTTATTTACATATGTCATAGAAATATTTGTCATAAATGTGAATTGAATTTCATACATTTTGTATTTGTAGTTTCGTTATAATGTACATATATTGTTTAGTATAATAAATTCAAGATTTCTTAGTTAATTATGTTTTACATTGATCATTTTGATATTCTATGTTAGCATGTTCAAGGAAAGTTAATACCTAATAACAAAATAAAGTAAACATTGTTCTTTACCGTTTTCGCATTATTACGAGTACATTTAGAGTTTGTTGCCTTAAGGATATTTTTATTTTTCCTTATAGTCATATATGATGAAGTTGGTCAATAAAATTGTTTTACTTAAAGGTTCTTGTGTTAAATGAGCAACATCCCCATACACCGTCCAGGAGTGGTAGCCATCACATCGTTCACAATTGTGAACCATATGATAATATAACTCCATATAACTAGCACGCAAGATGTGACTCAATCAACAAAAAATTACTTCTCTATTACTATCCACGATTCTGTCCTTGGATAGTTCGTTGGTAAAAAGATGGAAGGGCACACTCCATATTCAATGCCAGGTTTTCACATTCAATTCCGATTGGGGAAAGATATATTGAATTCTCCCAAGATATACTTTTTTGGCTGGTGTAAATTTCGTTCATTAGATTGTTTTCAGACCAACTCATTTTATCAATAAATTTTTTCATTAGATTAAATGCATAGGTCATAAGAGGAGTGACTCTAGCGTCTTGATATATATGTGAGTTTGAGAATTTTTTTGTTCTTGTTCTGTAATTTTTATTTATACAATATCGTAATATTTTTCTTTCAAATGTTTCCAACTCCATGGCCACCGTGGGTGAAATTAGAAACCAGCATGGGAAGGCATATAATAAAATTGGTCTTATTAATGTTTTGTAAAATAATAGTTTGGTGTTCTTTTTTAAACTTGTATATCTCAGGTAAGGTGTTAGTATATTTGATATTTTAATAGCTTTTTCTAAAACTTTTCTAGCATGCGGATTGAATTTAAGTAGATTTGAGAACTTTACTCCTAAGTAATTTATTTTGTTTCTAAACGGAATCTCTATGCCATCTATTTTAAGGATTAGGTTCTTGCTTTCTGCCACAACACCCAAATTACCCTTGCTGTAGGAGTTGCGAAAACAAATTGCTTCAGATTTTGAAATGTTTAATTTTATTCCCCATTTCCTATAAAAGTCTATTATCTTAACGATATGTGCTTTGAGTGAGCGGAGAGCATCGTAAGGATAGTCTAGCATGAGCCAGCACTATTGTGTCATCCGCAAAAAGAATACCTTTTGTGGTTGGTGAATTCGGTAAAGTCATTAGATGTGGAAAGTCGTACATGAATATATTGTAAAGCCTAGGGCCCAAAACCGATCCTTGCGGAACTCCTCGGTGAGTTCGGAATAAGCCAGATTTCAAAGTTTGTATCATAATGAAGAATTGCCTATTAGAGAGAAAGCTAAGAAGCATCCTGAATATTTCTGGTGGAAATCCAATTTCAAGGATCTTGAATAAGAGCCCATCTAGCCAGACGCTATCAAACGCCTTTTCCACATCCAAACAGCAAGCTACAGTACATTTCTTTTTTTTTTAAGTTAATAGTTATATCATTGTGAACTTTTACCAGTGCGTGGGTAGTCGAGTGTTGTTTTTTGAAACCGAATTGATAGTCCGAAATAAAATCAAACGAGTTGTCAACATAGTTATCCATTTTGTTACAAATAATTCTTTCAAGAATCTTTCCAAGATTGGATAGCATGGAAATCGGTCTAAAATTACTGAGTTCAAAACAATTTGGTTTCTTTTGGACTGGGAACAATCTGGCAATTTTCCAATCTAATGGAAGATATCCATTGTTAAGACAGTTAGAAAGTTTTTTGAGTAAGAAATTAGAAATGTTATCTGGACCCGCGGATTTTTTACAGTTAAGATTTTTTGTAATAGATATTATTTCGTTAACTGAAGTGAACATTAGGGGAGCTATTGGAGAAAGAGCTGAGTTATCACTATCAAACAAAAATATTCTGTACGGTAATGATTCTTTCGCTTCCTCAATTTTATTTTTTATTTGTTCCCTTAATTCATTATTTTGGTTGATTGGATGAACTATATATGTGTCTTTAAAGTATTCACTAAAAACTCTAATTTTATCTTCTTCGTCAGTCACCGAAATGTTGTTAATCATTACTTTTTGGCAGTTGAATTTTTTGGATTTTCCTATAAGTCTGTTAATGTTTTTATAAGCTTGAGGTCCGGGCTTAATATTCGAGAGTCTATTTTTTAATTGTTCGTTGATCCAGATTGCAACTTTTTCTTTGATTATTTGTTTGAGCAGGGCAATCCTAAAAGACAATTGTTTATATTCATTGGAGGTTCTATTGTACTCGTAGTTATTGTGAAAAATTTTTTTAAGCCGTTTTTGCCATTTGTGTTTGTGTTCGAAAAGAGTTTTAATATTATCCGGTAAGAAAGCGTATTTTTTTTATCGTGGGTGAAATTTTATTTGAATTTGATTCTATTGCCACAAATAATGCAAGATTAAAATTTTGTATCGTAAGGTCTATGTCTGAGTTAGATAGGTTTGTTGTTATTGAAGGTCTCACTGCTATTAGTTTATGGTCTAGTTCATTTCTGAACTTGCTCCAGTTTGTTTTATTAAACGATCTGATAAAAGGAGGTTTGCTCAATGGAATCTCTATTTCTGCTAGATTAAGATTTAGAAAAATCGGTAGGTGATCAGAAAATGAAGGTGTTGTCGCAGTTTGGCGGCAACAGAAACTTTTTGTTAACTCAAACACGTTTTCTTTTAGTAGTAATAAGTTACATATTCCTTTATTAAAGATAAATTCAGATATTAATAAAAGGTTTTCTTAAAATTTCACAGCCGTATCTATAAAGAAATTTTAAAGCTTACTTAACTTTAAAATACCTCCAAACATCGCTTAAGTATGAAATCGGTATCTATAATCAATTTTCACATTTAAGTAACGTTACTTAAAGGCCTCTTAACTTAAACGCCATCCATCGCGTTTAAAGGCCACTTAAAGACATTTTAACATTTATTTTGACATGTCAATTGTCATCCCATAAATTTTGAAGTTTCGAACTGAGAATTTGTGTTGTGTTGATTCAAAAGTATAAAATTAAAATGGATAACAATTTTATTTCATTTATAAATGATTTGAATGTGCTTAGCACATTGGGTTATGGTAGAAGATCCCGCAAAATCTATAAACCTCGTTTCAATCCAATGGGTCTAGAAGATAAAGTTTTTCGACGCAAATACCGGTTCTCACAGGAAAATATGAGAAAAATTATAGACCTTGTTAGATGTGATCTTGAAGGATCACCTAGAGGTGGTCACATTTCTCCTGACCTCCAAAGTTATGGCTGCGATAAGATATTGGGGCCGGAATGAGGTAATATATAATTATTATTCCTCAATTACACATTTCAACGTCTCTATCATTTTTATAGATGCATGATGATGGGGCAGACATACATGGATTCAGTCAATCCACGCTATGTATGATCTGCCAAAAAGTCGCCAGGGCCCTTGCATCAAAGAGACCTCAGTACGTAAAAATGCCAACAACAATTTCCGAGCAAATACAGGAAATGGAAAGATTTAAGGAAATTCGTAGTTTCCCACACGTCATCGGTGCAATTGATTGTACTCATATAAGAATACCCAAGGTAGGAGGCCCAGCTGGACAGTTCTACAATAACCGCAAGGGGTATTATTCTCTGAATACACAGGTGGTTTGTGATTCCACACTTAAAAGTCGAGACATCGTTTGTCACTGGCGAGGGAGTACGCATGATTCCAGGATATTTAGAGAGAGTAGAATAAAGGAAAGGTTTAATAGCGGGGAATTCAAAGGAATTTTACTTGGGGATGGGGGCTACGCCTGCTCCAACATTTTATTTACTCCTCTACTAAATCCTCGAACCCATTCTGAAAGAGCAGTACAACATTTCACATATAGCAACGCGCAATGCTGTAGAAAGGTGTTTTGGTGTCTGGAAGAGCCGCTTTAGAATACTACTTACAGGCTTTCGATGTTCTCTCGAAAATACAAAAACCACAGTTATTGCCTAAGCTGTTCTCCACAATTTAGCTATCGATTTTCAGGATAATACTTCAGGTAATATGATAATAATAATAATAAATAAACTGACTTTACATATTGGACCACATTTATGTTTCTTTTTTAGATGAGCCCGAAAACGATGATGAAGATCGTGAAGAAAACACCCAAAATCAAGAAATATTTCAGCCAAACGATAATATAAATCTATCCCGCAGAGTATTCATTGAACAAAACTTCAACTAGGGAATATTTTATATCCTTTTATTATTTCTTAATATTGTTATTCAAAATACAAACCGTTTTCACTACTGAAATGTTTTATACATTTCCTGTTTTGGTATTAAATATACTATTAAACTACATTATTTTATTTACATATTTGAAGCTAATATCTTGGTTTCCATCGACACCAATCGCATTTCCAATTATCTTAATCAATTCTTCGTCGTCATTGATCATAAAGAGTTCAACAATTAATGATGGTATTTTGCAATGCGATGCCAATCTAAGTGACCTGATTGCCAAGAACGCTGTTTCCAGAGTTTCAAGGATGTCCAACACACCGGGGGACAATTCAAAGATGTATTGTGAACTCTGCAAATATTGTATGTAATTGATTTGGTAATCGAGAACATCAACAGTTGATTTCTTTATTGGACTGAACGATGTACTTAAGTGTGGCAAATCGTAAGGAATGTAAAGCATCGATGCCTGTATTTAAAAATCGATTTCTATTTTCATTTAAGTTGTCTTGCTGCTCCTGTAAAAAATAGTTATATAATTTATAATTGTGATTCTTTTCAGAATTTTACACTCACCGCTACAATATTCTGCTCGTTTGGGATATTAAAAGTTCTCAGCGTGAAATTGGCTTCAATCCACATTTGTTCTAGTTTAGTCGCATATCCCACAACCAAATCAATAAATACTGGAGAATTTCTCAAAACGAGTTCTTCGCTTGTGAGAGCATGCAATTCGTTTTTGATTTGACCGGGTTCCTTGTGTCCTTCCAGGAGATCACGATACAATCGCTCATACTTGACCAAGCGGGATTTTCTCAGTCTCGAATGTGGATAAAATCGCATTACTTGGACATATTGATTAATAGCATCGGTGCATATGAATGCAGCTTTTCCCTGTTGCTGCAAAGTGTTGTCCATTTCTTTGCGGGCAAAGTCAGACTTTCCATACAAAATATTCTGAGCACTGTTTTCTAAGAGTTCTTTGACAATATCAAACTCATTGGTGGGTTTGGTGCACTGTATGACTCTTCGTAGAGAATTCAGTCCTCCTAGACCACTAGAACCAAGCAGCGTATGGAAGTACAAAGTCGTAGTGGCTCTTAGGTCTTTTTGATAATCAGTAATGTCTGATTTTACAGAAGCAAATTCATCCGCAGATTTTTTATATGTATTGTATCGTTGTGAGATAGTATTCAAAGCATGGCTTCTCATTGCACTTCCTAGAGTTTCTAGTTCACGAATCATTGCCAGTTGCTTGGTCAACGCATCACGTTGCATTTCAGATTGGTGTATACTATCACGATTGTCTTCGATATCCTTGAGCGAATTTAGGACTTGTTGCAGTTTGCAAATCACTTCGTCCCTATAAATTAATTTATTATCTTTTTGGTAAAAAAAAGTTCATTATTAAATGAGATAGCTTACCTATACTGTGTCCAGTAGGGTTTGATTTCGGTAAAACGAGCCAGAATTGTATTTCTAGTTACTTCAGTTTCGGTTTTCTTGCACTCGTCGGATTTTTTCTTCTTCTTAGAGTCATCTGCACTGTTCGAGGCTGATGTTGCTTTAAGGGCAGTAATTTTAGCCGCGGCAGC
This sequence comes from Chrysotoxum bicinctum, assembly GCA_911387755.1. NCBI lineage: Eukaryota > Metazoa > Arthropoda > Insecta > Diptera > Syrphidae > Chrysotoxum > Chrysotoxum bicinctum. Next base: position 6,001,747 of record OU426991.1, read on the forward strand.
TAGAGCTGTTGTCGAGCGGGTGCTTGTGGTTGTGCCATCGTCACCAACTGCCCAATCAACAAGTGGATCATAGACAAAAGCCTCCAAAAGAGTAAGTAAGGTTTCGCTTTCTTTGCGCAGAGTTTTAAGGACATGTTCACAACCCAAGCGGAATGCATCCTGAAAATTTAAGTTGTAGGAAATTTAAAAGGGCTAATGGGTATGTATAAATTCAATACAGCATATAACAAATAATGGTAATCTGTGTTTTTCTTTATTCTGTCGTGGATGATATCCTAATAACAGACCACAAATTCAATCCGTCAGAAAACAGCTGTGTTATTTAAAATGAAGTAGCTCTTTTTTTTTGCCTAGATTTGTAGATTCTTGTACGTTTAGTGACACAACTATCGTTTAGTTAAGCACCAATGAAAAATTGATTATAGATACGAATTGAAGTTTCATCATTTAAAGGCAAATTAAATATTTAAGTATGCTTAACTAAATAACCTCTAAGATGCAGTTTAAGAAAATTTTATAGATACGGCTGTCAATTTTTTAACTTACAATAGTTTCTTCTTACTACTAAAATAATTTGCGGTAGTATTTTCTAAGCTGGGTATTTTATTAGTTAAAGAGCAAAGGAAAAAAAGGCGGAAATTAAAGAGGATGGGGGCTATATATAGTATTTGAGAAAAATACATATGTTAAGTTAAGTTAGGTTCAGTTTATATATTAAAATACGAAGATCGGTAAGGAAGTTTTTAAGAATAAGCTTAGGGTGAAATTACATTATAAGTAATAAGTGTTTACACTTGCTCGATGAGCAATTAACACTCCCCCTTTGTAGTTTCACTCTAACTTAAAGTTGATTGGGGAGGACATCCAAAACTGCTAGTTTAAGAGCGGGTCTTTCATACACAATAGTTTGTGTTTGGACGAATGCACTCCGCACTTGGCCATCTTTTGAACGCTTGGTTTGGATAACTTTTCCCTTAGCCCAACAATTTCTCGGACTATCTGGATCAACAATAAGCACAATATCACCCACTTCAATGTGTTTTACGGGCTTAAACCATTTTGTTCGCCTGGTCAGAGTAGGTAGATACTCACCTATCCACCGTTTCCAGAAGCGATCAGCGTACTGCTGCGAAGCAAGCCAATTTCTTTTTACCACTTTTACACTATCATCCAACAAAGCAACCGGCTTCGTTCCATTCGATGACCCTAGTAGAAAGTGATTAGGTGTTAGGGCTTCATCAATTTCGGCGTCTAGCGGAATGTAGGTTAACGGACGGGAGTTAACAATATTTTCCGCTTCTAGCAGCATGCTTCTTAGAAGCTCATCCGAAGGATTACGAGTTGGCATTATTTTATATAGAATTGTTTTAATAAAACGTACTAGCCGCTCCCAACTACCACCCATATGTGGCGATCCAGGTGGTATGAAAGTCCACTTTGTCCTTGTCGAAGTAAAAGCTACCATCAATTTATGTTCAGCAACAAACTGCAATGCTTCTCTTAATTCCCTCTCCGCACCCACAAAATTTGTGCCGTTTTCACTGAAAAACTCTTGAGGTGTTCCACGTCTTGCAACGAAGTTACGCAAAGCCATAATGCAAGAGTCCGAAGATAAAGTGTACGCAATCTAAATGTGGACTGCCCGTGTGGTCAGACAGGTTAATAAAACCCCCCAACGTTTTTCGGTTCTTCTGTGAACCGTCACTTTCATCGGTCCAAAATAATCGACCCCTAAAAAGGAGAATGGCCGTGAAAATGAAGCAAGCCTCGCAGGGGGAAGCTGACCCATTATTGGTGCGAGTGGCTGGGTGCTATTGTTTTTGCACTCTTGACAAGATAATCTTACAGAACGTAAAACAGCTCGCATTCTAGGAATATGGAATCTTTGCCTGAGCTCGCTAATGAACGTCTCGTGGTTTTGGTGATTATACCGTCGATGATGATCCATGATGATTAGATAGGTGATTTGATGAGTTCTGGGCAGGATAATGGGTCGTTTTAGATGTTCACCTACTTTAGAACAATTATTTATCCTCCCATTGGCTCGAACAATATTGCTGTTATCTAGATACGGACAAAGACTCATAATAGGACTAGAATTTTCCACCGGGCGATTTGCTGATAGCTCTGCGATCTCATCTCTGTACGCCTCAGACTGAGCCTCTCTTATCAAAGCCATCTCTGCTAACTGAAGCTCATCTTGTTTGAGGAATCCACCGACCCTTTTTCTTTTCTGCTGTTTTGACTGTATATTATTAATAAAATCGCAGTGCATACGCTGAACTTCTCAGCAATAAGTTCCAGTTGGAGTTTTCTTCAAAACGAAAAACTTTATTTGAGGTCTTTGCTATGTGGACATTTATAAACCGCGTTTTCATTTCCTTGATAGTTGACTGTTGAGAATGTTCTTCCAGGGGCCAATAGTCAGGAGCTAACTTCAGAAATTCCGGGCTTTTGTACCACCGGCTATTTGTACCAAATTCTGTTGACTTTTGCCACTTAGTTCCATCGTCTGCAACGTTCAGCTTCGTGGGAATCCAGCGCCATTCCAAACTTTTTGTAAGATCTAAAATCTCACTTACGCGAAATGCTACAAACTCTCTGAATTTCCTATGATCAGAACGAAGCCAGCTTAACACATTTTTGGAATCTGACCAAAAAAACTGCTGAGAAAATTTAAAAGAGTGTGATTCAGAAATAGACTTTGCCAACCTGGCTCCAAGAACGGCAGCCTGCAATTCCAGCCTTGGAATAGAGAGCTTTTTTAGGGGAGCAACTCTTGTTTTGGCACCTATTAGAGCACACTCAATAGAGCTATCATTATACGTTCTCACATATGCAACAGCTGCGAACCCATTCTCGCTTGCGTCGACGAAGACATGGAGCTGTCGTTCACTCTTCTTAGAATAGGCGTTTGAACTGATGTAGCATCTAGAAATCTTAAGTGATTCAATTTCTGGGAGATGACGAGCCCATTTTACCCATTTTTCATATTCAGCATCTTTTATCTGTGTGTCCCATTCGATCTTAGAGCGCCAGATATCCTGTAATAGTATTTTCACATACATGAGAAACTGTGCTAAGAGACCCAAGGGGTCGAAGATGGTCATGAGAATCCTTAAGACCTCTCGTTTGGTAGGGCGACGAGTACCTCTTAAAATTTTCGCTTGCTTTAAATTAGAACTTAGCTTGAAAACTAAGCAATCTGAAGAGGTGTTCCACCACATTCCTAAAACTTTTTCCGTACCCAGTTCCACGTTTCTATTTAAGTTGATTTGTTCGACAGGTTGGCAGCTCAAAGCCTTAAGTACACGAGGAGAATTCGAAATCCAATTTCTTATATGGAAACCTCCTTTTTGATGAATATGTCGAATTTCTTTTGCCAATTTAACAGCTTCTCCTTCTGTCTCAACACTGTCCATCAGATCGTCCACATAATGGTTTTCTCGAATGGAACGTACCGCTCTTGGAAACTGTTGCGCGAATTCATCAGCGTTTCTGTTCTTTATGTATTGGGCACAGCAAGGAGAGCACGTAGCGCCAAAGGTCATGACGGTCATGATGTAGACATCTGGATGTAAATCGGCACCGCTGCTCCAGAGAAATCTTTGGTAATTTTGATCTTCTTTACGGATGTGAATCTGGTGGAACATCTCTTGGATATCTCCACAAATAGCCACAAGCGATGTGAGTTGATGTGAGTTGATCTGGACCTTTTAATAAAACCGAGTTAAGTGAAACTCCTTGCACTTTGGCAGCTGCATCCCAAACAATTCTTAATTTCCCAGGCTTACTAGGATTAACCTCAGGAAAGATAGGCAGATTCCATGATTTATTGTGCCCTTTAGATATTTCTTTTGACAAAAGCTTGCGAGCATATTCCTTACGTACGTAATCTTCAATGTTTGTATTTATTTTTTCAAACAAGCCTGGTTCTCTCAGCATTCGCTTATGGAGACACGTAAGGCGATTTTTAGGCATGGTAAAACTATTTGGAAGCTGAAAATCGTCAAACTTCCAGAGCAAAGCCGTTTCAAAATGTCCATTTTTTCGGTTGGAATGAGTTTCCAAAATCTCAAATGCTCGCTGGTCATCACTTGACAAAGTGTATCAAGGAACTCTTTCACCAATTGCTGCAGTTCATCGTTGTTGCATTCGAAAATCTGGGAACTATGATGCCCAATGACCATTTTATTTGTAGAAGAATCGTCAGAGCAATTACCGTGCACCATCCACCCGAGTCGTGTTTTAGTGGCTACGGGCTCTCGTAAACTTCCTTCTTTGCTTTTCAAAGGAAACCCAAGTTGGGTATTATTAAGGCCTATAAGTAGACGAGGAACTGCATTTTTATAGCCTTGAATATTAAGCCCCTTCAGATGTTGAAACTTTTCTTTTAAGGCCTTTGCATTTAGTGTTTGAGGGGGAAGCTGAAGATTTTCTACCGTGTGCACATCAGTCAAAGCGTACCTTTCAGAATTAGGTAGTGTACTAGATATTTTCAATGAGAGAACCTCAGATGCGTTTTCATATCTTGTGATGCTTTTTTATTTCGAGGCTGAGGTAGGCTCGTCGGTGTCCAGGATTTGTCCCAAAGAAAGCAAAAACTTGGGTAGAAGTTTCCAAACTCCAAATCAATTCAATCTTTATTCATTTACAAATTCGGTTACAGCGTTTACAATTTCTTTAGTTACTTCTTCTTATTTAATTAACAAAGTATTTCATATAATTAACAACGAATATTCTTATTATAACTAACATAATATTTCATATACGGCTTTACGGTTTAATCATGCATCCGGCGAAAGACCGGAGGAAAAATCGGGGCTTCGTTCACGGCAACAAGCTTGTCTGTGCCTCTGTGGTACTCTTTGAAGAAGGGTAGCCACAGAAATAATCATTTGGGATGACGGCCCTGCTTCTAGAAAAAGACTAGAAGAATAATCTGTGCTCTGTTCGCGGCAACAAGCGTGTCCGTGGTACTCTTTGAAGAAGGGTAGCCACAGAAAGAATCAGTGGGGATACGGCCCTGCTTCCAGCAAAAGACTAGAAGAAAAATCGGTTTAGTCAAGCCTTGTCCACGCTACACTTAGAAGAAGGGGGGCGTAGAAATAAACAGGTACCAATACCTTCTTGCTCCTAGCAGCAAACCAGAAGAATAATCGGTGCTTTGTTCACGACAACAAGCGTGTCTGTGGTACTCTTTGAAGAAGGGTAGCCACAGAAAGAATCGGTGGGGATACGGCCCTGCTTCTAGCAAAAGACTAGAAGAAAAATCGGTTTAGGCCAAGCCTTGTCCACGCTACACTTAGAAGAAGTGGAGCGCAGAAATAAACGTGGGGAACAGGTCAGGTTAAGCGGCAGGTAGGGGTTCAGAACCCAAAATGTTTTTCGGAACTACTATCTAGTACACTTCGTACCCAGCAGTGTGTTCTTACTTGCTAATTAATTTATTCGGTTCCCGAATTAAATTTTATTAGCTCGGTTTTCTCCCTTATGTACACTTGATTGGTACAAAGCATCAGGCAAAGGTAGAAGACGAATTTGTATTGCTTATTCACATCTCCTTATTAATATTTCAGTCAAAAGGCAGTGTGAATTGAAAGAAATAAACAAACTACCAACAACGTCATGCATGTATACATCTTATCAAACATCTGGTTGTCATCATTCCTTATATGGATGTAGGCAGTTAAATGCTCTCGGGGTTCGGTATGAAGTGAATAACAACCCAGGGTTCGGTGGCATAGTATAAATATATGCAGATTTGCTTTTGGTAAGACGGCTTGGTAGTATGGTGCGGCAAAGCAGTGTGATATGTAAAGCGATAGCAACCCAGGGTTCGGGAGGTTTGTACGTTGGTTGATTTAAAATTGAAAATAGCATCGGTTCGGTAAATTATATGAGGTTTCAAGCGGGCATTTTAATGTAGTGATCCGGTATGCGGCGGCGGTAGTTTGGAGGTCTTCGGGCGGTAGGAGAAAAGTGTAACGCTTCGTTACAGTCCCCCCTTACTTCGGAAGACGAGAACCCTCTCGTCTTAAGAAATATAAATCAGTTTTTTTTTGTTTTTTTTTTTTCTTATATAAACTTCATAAGTATTCAAAAAAAACAAATAATACATAAATAATACATAATTCATATGAAAAAGAAAAAAAAAATAGTACATAATTCATAAAAAAAAATAATACATAATTCATATAGCAATTTAACGATTAGGAAACGTGATCAAGATGTTTACATATCCTTCTTTGTCACTTCAACAATTTTGGTGAAGTTCTTAAATTTCAAGCTGGCCTCGGTGCCTTTGCGGTTCATGCGGACGGATATGTCGCCTGTAGTGATCCACTACATGCGACCACTCTGACAGCCTTATATCATATAAACATTCATTTCCATTCCCAAGATACCACACACGATCTTGTACGGTATCATCTTTCTTTGTAATTCGCGCAACCGATCCACAACACTGCGGCACATTAATGTGTCATCTTCGAGAGCCCACTTGGTGAAACCTAACACCACGGCAATTAATTAATTGTCGCCAGCTCTGTGTCATAACTATAGCTACGACTATAACATGAGCCGGTACGAACGAAGGTTCCAAAAGTAAGGCAAAGTAAGAATGACAATTATGCACATGCATTGTTTTTGGGTTCTATGGACATCATATGGCACTTCAATACACTAGGTCACTATATTGACTGTGTGTATCTGGAACTACAATGGATACGTGTATCTATTGGATATGTTTTGTATTGGGCCAGTATAAATGAAATATGATCCATTGAACTCTTAGGCAATAATAATAATGCAATATTGATTTGGTGTCAATGCATGTTGGCAACGGATGTTGGGAATTATGATGAAAATGCTCTTTTCATATGAGGTTGCGTAAGAATGCATTTTCATATGGAAATGCCGAATTTCATTATCAAGTGGTTGAATGGTGGGGATGGAAATTGGTTCTTTTAAATCAGTATAAATAAGCAAAGGATGATTAGGGAAAACGAGAATTTAGCCACACATTAAACTCGAAGGTTGCAGCCTACGCATTGAGACAGCGGGCCTTGCGAGAACAACAATAAAAAACATTTAAACTTTAATAAATCTTTCATCTTTTAATCATTTTTATCTTTTATTTAATAAACTAAATTCTCCCCATATACACTCTTCCCTGAAAGTCAGGAAGCACGGGTATTTGGGTTATTTCATGGTGGCAGCGGTGGGATTCTTTTAAAATCCCCTACCATAGTTATTTAGCCTTGCCAATACAAGAGACCTCTCTCTTGATGCGTTCTGGGGCTACACACCAGAAAAAAACGTTAAAAAGTGAAGTGAAAATTTTTTTTTTTTGCTTTTGTGATTAAAGTGTTAGAAATCCTACGAGCGTAAGACCTTGCTAGCTTTAGAGCTTAAGCATTTGGCAGACAGTAGGTAGTGATAAAAGACCAGGCCGTAATCCTCAACTTTAGGGCGTGAAGCCTGCCTGGCAACAAAGAACAACAACTGCAACGGCAACATAAGCAGCAGCAACAACAACAACAACCACAGCATCTGGAGCAATAATAACAACAATAACGGCATCGACTACAACAATAACAGCAATAATAACAACATCAGCGGCATCAACCACAAAACAACAGCAATAATAACAACAACCTAAAAGTAAGAAATTATTTTTTTGAAATTTGTATATATATATATATTTCTGCCTTATCCCTCCCTCAAGAAAAAAATATATAAAAAAAATTTTTCCAAAATTGTCTCCACACGACAAGACCGACAAAGACTAGATCTTTTTTTTCAACTACCTTTTTTTTCTGAATCCGAATCCGATATAATGGAGTTCCGTATTAATATAAGTGATATTTTCAATATCATTCCCACTTTTAACGGTAACCCCACTGACCTAAATAAATTTATCGCATGCGGGAACATACTGTTCTCGTCATGTAAAAAAGAGGAACATAGTACGTTCCTCGAAATAGTAAAAACGAGGCTACAAGGTCCGGCTTTCGAACTCATACAGTTCAACTCATTCACTAAATGGAGCGATCTGGTTACAAAACTAGAGGATGAGTTTAAAGTAACTAAAACTCGTACCGTCGCGCAAAATGAGTTGCTCTTAGCTAGGCAAACTGCTAGAGAGTCGGTCAAAGAATTCGGGGACAAAGTTTGTCAACTCTTAACCTCCCTCAACTCAGCGACGTTCGCTAATACTAACGACGAATCCGTCAGAAGCTATTTGGTGGAAGAAAATGAAAAATTGGCTCTTCAAACTTTTGAGGATGGCCTCAGTAGCCATAATTTAAGGTTAATGGTTCAAGCCCATGGGGAAACCAATCTAAAAAAAGCAATCGAGTTTGCAGAAAACCATGCTGCAAGAGTGGAAAGACAAATGTCGTCGTTTAGAAATAAAACACAAACCCAGCAAAACTCACCCTCAAACTTTTCTTCCCGACCCACCTGTCAAATTTGCGGGATCTTGGGACATTCTGCCCAAACCTGTTACCGCAATAAGACCCTACCTAATATTACTCCTAAAACAGAAATAGTTAAATGCAACTATTGCAAGAAAAATTATCACACGGAAAGTGAGTGTAGACTACGAAAAATACACTCACAATCAAACCAAATAAACCCCCAAAATCCTTTCAGGCAGAACCTCTTTACAGGTACCCAAAATAATGACAGGAATAAAAATGGCGAAAAGCGACAGGTGAATTTCCACCACGTATTACCCGAAAGCCATTTTTCTGTCAACGGTACGGGAAACGAAAACTGTCGGGACGATCAGACCGGCTATCCATCCCGACAACACATTCAAGCCGAAATCCACCAAACACAAGAATAGTGGCAAGCGTAGTCATCGAACTGCTTCCCTATAACGACCTAACAATCATCCGAATTCCCTTCACAGACGGTCAAAATAGAAATCTCGTTATCGACACTGGCGCAGAAATCAGTATCATAAAAAAACCTACCACCCAACCCATGAAAAACGAAAAAACAAATATGACAATTTCAACCATGGGCGGCCATAAGGTAATAAGTACTGGAATTGCCCATGAGAGTCTATTGATCGGTTCTGATGAAGATAAAATAAAAATTACTCACCCCTTTCATATTCTAGATACAAGCACTGACATGGATTTTGACGGCATCATCGGTAACGATTTTTTGAAGAAATATTCATGTATAGTTAACTACGATGAAAATTTTATAAAGATATTCCCTTTTATTGATAACCACTCTACTGCTATGGTGCATAGTTTTGGGAAAGTACTGAGTACTATTCCTGATCACAAAACTTATGTGTCAGAAGCAAATCAAGAAATCCATTTCATACCTAAATCTGAAATTTTAGCTCAAACTACTATGCTCAAGAAAAAATACAAAAATAAAGCCAAAACAAACCTTCAAGAAGATTGCACGACGGAAGGGTCTAAAAATACTGACTCTGACTCCCCTCAGTGTCTTACAGACATCAATGCAGGAAGTACAGAAAAGGTATGGGAATCGTTGAATGATACCGCTTGCCTTCGGGTCGGGTCAGGAGATTCGCCACAAAAAGACTTCGATAAAGTTGCTAGCAAAAAACTTCATTCGAAGAAGGTCAAAGGCAAAATAATTTACAATAAGCCTATGGTAAAAGAAACCATAGCAGAAAATACATTTAAACCAGCAGAAAGTAAGACTGAGATAAAAGACATCTCAGCAAAAAATAAGACTGGGCAAGAAAAAAATAAAAAAATTATAAACATTACTCTTGAGCAACGTAGTCAAAAATTGGTAGAAATCCCTTTTGAAAACAAACTTTTAAACTCACAAGATATAATAATAAGAAAGAAGGAAATTACCCCTGGAATATATCTGGGCGAATCAATAGTAACACCTAAAAATAACAGAATAAAAATACTCTTAATGAACATTTTGGATGAAGAGAAAACTTTAAACTATAATGACTTAAATATAGAATGGGATACCCTTAACGACTATAATATTATTTCACCTAATGGTCACCAAGATCGTTTACAGGAAAGACTTTCAGACTTGGAAGCCGTAATAGAATTAGACCACTGTAATCGAGAAGAACAAAAGTCCATACTAAAAATCTGTAGAGAATTCAATGATCTGTTCTTTTTAAAGGGCGACCACCTCACCCACACGAATACAATACAACACAAAATAATAACAAATAACACTAATCCCCCATTATTTCTGAAACCTTATAGACTCCCCGAGAGTCAGAAAAATGAAATTCACAAGCAAGTGAAAGAAATGTTGAATGATTCAATAATCAGACCTAGTTTTAGTCCTTGGAATTCACCTCTTCTTTTAGTTCCGAAAAAGTCTGGCATTTCTGGTGAAAAGAGATGGAGAGTTGTTGTAGACTTTAGAAAACTCAACGAACAAACAATCGGAGATGCATATCCTCTGCCGAATATCACAGACATTTTCGACCAATTAGGTAAAGCAAAATATTTTAGTACCTTGGATTTAGCTAAAGGGTTTCACCAAATATTGGTGGCAGACTCCGACAAAGAAAAAACTGCTTTTAGTACACCATTTGGCCACTACGAGTATAATCGTATGCCTTTTGGGTTGAAAAACGCCCCTGCTACGTTCCAACGACTTATGAATAACGTCCTTATGGGTCTACAAGGCCTAGAATGTTTTGTTTACGTAGATGACATAGTTATCTATGGGTATGATCTTGACAATCACAATGGAAAACTCATCACTGTATTAAAACGTCTACGGGAACATAACCTAAAACTCCAGCCAGATAAATGCAATTTTCTAAAAAAGGAATTAATTTACTTAGGACATATTATTTCGGAAGATGGAATCAAACCCGATCCCGAAAAAATCAAGGCAGTAAGAACCTTTCCCATTCCTAAGAAACCAAAAGATGTTAAGTCATTTCTAGGCTTCGTAGGATATTATCGGAAATTTATTCCTAACTTTGCTCATCTAGCCAAGCCATTGACAAAACTTTTAAGGAAAGATGTTATTTTCAAATGGGATGCATTTTGTGATGAATCTTTTAGAAATCTTAAACAAAAAATTATAGAACCTCCAATACTCTCTTACCCTGATTTCACAGCAGAATTTATTGTCACTACCGACGCCAGCGATCTAGCATTAGGCGCAGTTCTTTCCCAAGGTCAAATTGGACAAGACAGGCCAATATCTTTTATAAGCCGCACGCTAAATGACCAAGAAACCAGATACACCACATCAGAAAAAGAGCTACTAGCAATAGTGTACGCTCTCAAACAATTTCGACCGTATATTTATGGGCGAAAGTTCACCATTTATACTGATCACAACAATCTCTTATGGTTGATTGGGCAAAAGAACCCCACATCTAGATTATTACGTTGGCGTATATTGATGGAAGAATACGACTTCAATATCATCCACAAGCAAGGCAAATGCAATGTTATTGCAGACGCCCTCAGTAGAGTAAAGCTTGACAATGAAAGTAAAGTCCTAGTGACAACTCGTAATCAAGCAAGAAACCAGAATAACCACAAAACTGTGCAAGATAACGGAGAAGATAGTATAGAACACCTATCAACATTCACTCTTTTGGAAGATAAGGGATCAATCTTTGAAAACAAAATAGTTAAAATAAAAGTATTAATAGTTCCAATTATCGAATCAACAGATGAGGAATACCTACAAAATAAATGTCCAAACTATATTAAACCTGATATAGGAGAACTCACAACATTCCCACATAATAAAGAAACATTTTTTATAATCACTTTACCTATCCCAATTAGAACATACAAAGATATGGAACTAATAAAAAAATGTCTCACTTCGGTTAGCAACTTAAATATCAATGAACAGTCGATTGCATTCTCATTGCCCTGCATGGATAATGAATCAAAAATTAAAATTAAAACACTTCTTACAGGTATTTTTCAAAAACAAAATAAAATCATTCACATTTTTACCAATGAAAAGATATTTTTGGATGATATCGAGTCTATTAAAACGGTATTATATGATTTCCACGACTCCCCACTCGGAGGTCATCAAGGTATAACAAGAACTACGAAAAAAATAAAAAAAAAATATTTTTGGCCAACCATGAACTCAGACATAAAAAACTACATACTCCAATGTAAATCCTGTCAAACAAACAAGCTTATACAAAATCCACGAATTCCCATGAAAATCACCACGACAAGTTCAACTCCGTTTGAGAGAATAGCCTTGGATATTGTTGGTCCACTACCTATTAGTTACGAGAACCATAAGTATCTCCTTACATTCCAAGACGACCTCACCAAATTTACCGAGGCTATGCCTCTACAAAATGCAGAAGCTTCTACCGTAGCTAGGGAATTTGTCGAAAAGATTTTGTGTCGCTTCGGATTTCCTGAGGCAATCCTTACGGATCAGGGCACAAACTTCCTCAGTCAATTATTCAAAGAAGTTTGCAAGCTTCTCAAAATCAAAAAAATTCGAACTACCCCATACCACCCTCAAACTAATGGAGCTCTCGAACGTAGCCATCGAACATTAGCTGAATACCTGAGGCATTACGTTAACCGTGATCCTCTTTCATGGAACACATGGATTCCGTACGCTATTTTCGTGTTCAACACAACTCCCCATAGCAGCACTGGCTATACGCCTCATGAGTTATTGTATGGTTATCCAGCTAGGATTCCTACCATTTTGGGAAAAAATCCGCAAGTAACTTACAACTACGAAAATTACGTGAATGAACTAAAGTCCCGACTACAGCATGGATTTCATATCGCTAAGGAGACTCTAATAGGTAATAAAGAAAAGTCAAAAAAATATTATGATGAACATTCGAAACAAAAGAAATTTAATGTAGGAGACAAAGTTCTCATAAAAAACCATACGAGAAAAAACAAATTCTCCTCACTTTGGGAAGGTCCCCATGAGGTATGTAGAATAATTTCCGACGAAACGACTGAAATAAAAGTACGAAATCAAACAAAAGTTATCCATAACAACGACCTCAAACTTTTTACCGACTAAATAACTATCCCCTATCCCATAAATTCAAGGGAACAGGATTAATAGAATTCACTGGAAAATGCTACCTACGTAGTAAAGAGTTAACAATTTTTGGTCAACATTCAGAAAATACTATACTGAAAAATTCATTTATTCCCCCAATCAATATAAGTCTGTTAAATTCCTCTCCCCCACCAAAGTTATCAAATAAGAAACAATTAAAATTACTTAAGTATGAAGACGATAATAGTCTTACAGAATTATCACAACAAATTGATAACCTAAAAAGGGAAGAAAACAAAAAATTACAACCACTAAACAAACACGACATACATCATTACACTCTTATCTACAGCATGGCAACTGCCTTACTCATCATTCTTATCTATATCCTCAAATATAAAATTAAACTGAAACCAATTCCGTCGGAAACAGAAACAAAAACAGAAACAATCAGAAATGACAAAATACAAACAGACTTACAGACCCATGACAATTTTCCTAATGAAACCTCCTCACCTAAAGATACCATAGTAGAAACAAATTTTAATTCAAAACCCGAACCCTCTCCAAAATTTGTCCTAGGTCCAATTAAACCCAATTAAAAACAAAGAAATATATATATATTTTATTTAAACAAAAAAAAAAAAAAAAAAAAAAAAAAAAAATAGTATATCCATATACTTAAACATTATAAAATTATTTCTAAAAATTGAAGAAACAAATATTTACAAATTATAATTTAGCTACCTTTAAGAACAAAAACTTATTATTATGTTACTGTACAAAAAAAAATATATATTTAAACATACTCAAAATCATATCTAAAAATTTAAGAAACAAATGAAAATTTTTTAATAAAAAAAAAAAAAAAAAAAAAAATTATGTAAGTAAAACTTGAGAATCTATAAAAAAAAAAAAATTATATAAAAAAAAAATGCTTAAACTTCAAATATAAAACTTTATGTTATTAATTAAGACATAAATATTTTAAAATTTAAATGTCAAACAAAAAGAAATTTAAAAAAAAAAAAAAAAAAAAAAAAAAAAAACTATAAAAATATTATTTAAACCATATCAAAATTATACCAAAAATGTAACCTTATCATCCTTTCGCAACCTTACAGAAAATTAACCTCTTCAAGGTATAATTTTCTTTCTTCAAGGGGAGCGGGATGTAGTGATCCACTACATGCGACCACTCTGACAGCCTTATATCATATAAACATTCATTTCCATTCCCAAGATACCACACACGATCTTGTACGGTATCATCTTTCTTTGTAATTCGCGCAACCGATCCACAACACTGCGGCACATTAATGTGTCATCTTCGAGAGCCCACTTGGTGAAACCTAACACCACGGCAATTAATTAATTGTCGCCAGCTCTGTGTCATAACTATAGCTACGACTATAACATGAGCCGGTACGAACGAAGGTTCCAAAAGTAAGGCAAAGTAAGAATGACAATTATGCACATGCATTGTTTTTGGGTTCTATGGACATCATATGGCACTTCAATACACTAGGTCACTATATTGACTGTGTGTATCTGGAACTACAATGGATACGTGTATCTATTGGATATGTTTTGTATTGGGCCAGTATAAATGAAATATGATCCATTGAACTCTTAGGCAATAATAATAATGCAATATTGATTTGGTGTCAATGCATGTTGGCAACGGATGTTGGGAATTATGATGAAAATGCTCTTTTCATATGAGGTTGCGTAAGAATGCATTTTCATATGGAAATGCCGAATTTCATTATCAAGTGGTTGAATGGTGGGGATGGAAATTGGTTCTTTTAAATCAGTATAAATAAGCAAAGGATGATTAGGGAAAACGAGAATTTAGCCACACATTAAACTCGAAGGTTGCAGCCTACGCATTGAGACAGCGGGCCTTGCGAGAACAACAATAAAAAACATTTAAACTTTAATAAATCTTTCATCTTTTAATCATTTTTATCTTTTATTTAATAAACTAAATTCTCCCCATATACACTCTTCCCTGAAAGTCAGGAAGCACGGGTATTTGGGTTATTTCACGCCCAACGGGCGATGAATGTAAAAGGTCCGGTAATGTTGCGGTCCCTTTAATACTATGCCCTTAAATGGATCGAAAGGGACAGTTGAAACTTCGGTTTGGGATTCCGGACGGGTTGTCTGAGGCTGCTTTTCAGTCGATCGGTTAGACTTGAATAATGGTAACGGTTCTTGCGTCGCCGAAATTTGGTGGTAAACGGTAGTATTCTGGGCACCCACTGCAGCGGGGGGCAAAGTAGGTTGGCCTCTACAGATCCCAGAGACGTTGGGCATATTCGATCGATTAGCGCTGATTATAGTGTGAGAAACCAACGGCTTATGCGGAATCGGCGGTATGAAACCTTTAGTCCTCGGGAATTCAGAGATCGGATTCGTTCGTGGAGGATTTCTTGACAACCATTTCTCTTCAGCCGCCTTCTTGGCAGCTCTGAACTTGTCTAACTCCTTGGACGGAGAAACTCTTGGGGCGATAGGCCTGATAGAATGCAGGTCATGAATTACGGATGGGTCTCGTGCAGAGCGTCGTTTGTGCTGCAGCTCAAGAAACTCTGGTTTCTTTTCAGTATGGGTCGGAGCTCCTATTTTGGTCGGCCTGGTCTGCTGCCTTACACATGGGTCGACTGAGGCAGGCACTGTCTGGCGACCTCCTCGTCTAGGAACTCTAGTGACTACTGAATTAATCCGGCGGTTACGGTCGGGTTCGGTTTTCGGCTTCGGGTCTGGGATAGTGGGACGTTCCAACGATGATAGTCGATGAAACCTCGGGCTCGGTGTTCTCGGATACCTCTTTCGGGGGCTCCGGCGACTGGTTGGAAACTCCTTCGGCTGGTCATGGTCGGTATTCATGTTTGACATGGAAAAACAAATTTTATTTTCAACGGCTGCAGGCTTATCAAAAACTTCTTCGTTGCTGGTTAACAATGTACTGCAAATAAAATCAGCTCTAGCTGATTGGCGGCGGACTGAATTTTTTAAATTTGGCGGTGAGTGATCAATAATGAACTCGAGACACTCTCGAGTACTCGATCCTTTTCCAATTCTGGTTGGCGGACTACTGAATAATTGACTATTATTTTTAGAAGAATTAATGTTCAATGGACGGGTCTGCGGAACGACTGGAGAGTGAATGACTAGAGCAGCTGGTCGATCATCTTCAGCTTCAGGTTCGGAATAAAAATTTCGGATATGCGGTCGGCAGGTATTTTCCTTTTCTGTCACAGCTTTCCCCCCTATAAAGAGTTGAAGATTGGTTTGACGTATGAAATCCATTCCAAGTACGGCGTCGCTGTCAAGGGAAGGCAGGTATGTTATTTCGCCCGTAAGGGACATCTTACCAAGGGAAAGTGTAACGGTATAATGCTCTGAGGTTATCACGGGATCGCCATTCGCCAAACGTATTGGTCGAATGTTATTTTGCACAGGCAGTTCCAAGTCTATGAATTTTTGTCTTAGAGCTTGACCAACAAAAGTTTTTGTTGAACCGGTATCAACTAAAGCATGAAAGGTCTGGTTGTTCAACTTAATTGGTACAAAATAGCGAGGGTCTGGTGAAGGTGGCGAATTTACAACGGCTACTGTGTTTCGCCTGCATGGGCAATCTTTGGATAATCTTCCGTCTTCTCCGCAAAAGGAACAAAAAAGTCTAAAAGGTCTTCGGCATGTTTCCTTACGATTCCCTCTTTGTTTGCAGTTCCAGCAATGAGTAAAGCGATCGTAGGGAGTGTTAGCTAATTGAGCAGTGCGGTGTATCGGACTGGCAGGAGATCAACTGGCAGGTGCGGGACGAATGTTCCGGTCGTCATTTCTAATGGCTTCATATTCTTGAGCCAATAAGATTAGTTCGTCTATAGTTTCAAAATCTGGACGTCGAATGGAGTACCTATATTCAGGTCGGAGGCTATCGAAGATTCGGTCTAAGTTTTCGGTGATCGTCATTCGCGGGTGTTGATGAATCAAATACTGACTTGCCATAATGTATTCTTTGGCTTTTTCACGTGGGCCCTGACGTCTTTGAAAAATTTCATCCTCTAACTTATGAACATAACGGGCCGGTAGAAACTGCTTGACAAAAGCTTGGTGAAAATCATTCCAGGTAGTAAAACTATTACCCTTGATTCTTAGCCACTCCAAAGCGGTTCCTCTAAAAATTTCTGGCAGAGCTCGTAATATGTCGGTCTGTGGTATGTTGTAACAGCGTGACAACTCCATTACTCTTTCAATGAACTCCAACGGGTTTCCAGAACCATCGAATCTTAAACCCCATTTACGCACGGTATTCATAATCTCTGCTTCATAGCTTAAGGTAAGGCGAGTGGGATTGGGTCTCGGATCTATTCTACTGGTATCTTGTTCTACGAAAGGTCTTGGAGTGTCTTGAAAGGTTGATGATTTCGGAAGCTGGGGTACAGGCATAGTGGTCTGCACGTAGAGAGGGAATTTAACTTCGGTCCCAAAATTTATCGGAGCAGGCATTGGGATATCGGTGCGGTGTATAGAAGCGGCTGCGGCGGATCTGTTTGTTTCAGGCGGGTTTTCGGTTGACGGGTCTTGATTATTTCGTTCTTCCACGACGCCTTCCCAATGTTCACACAGGTTTCGAGTTGATCACGAACTTTCTTCAGGTATCAGCTAAGACGTTGTCGAAGAACTTGCATATTTCCCGTGGCATCTAAATTCCGAGCGTTAAGCATGTCGGTAAGCTCGACCTTCTTTAGGAAGTAGATGAAACCCGGGTTCTTATATGGATTCAGGTACTGATCGTCTTGATCTTCGGATTCGGACATGGTGCGGTATTTGGAATGTGTTTCGTATTAAAAATTGATTTATTATGACGGTGTAGTTTGGATACTGGCGGTCGGTGGTATCTTTCGAAGTTTCCTGGTCGGTCGGCGGCGGTGGGAGTTCGGTTGAAACTTCTTGAGGTCCCTGCTCGGGCGCCAATTTGTGATGCTTTTTTATTTCGAGGCTGAGGTAGGCTCGTCGGTGTCCAGGATTTGTCCCAAAGAAAGCAAAAACTTGAGTAGAAGTTTCCAAACTCCAAATCAATTCAATCTTTATTCATTTACAAATTCGGTTACAGCGTTTACAATTTCTTTAGTTACTTCTTCTTATTTAATTAACAAAGTATTTCATATAATTAACAACGAATATTCTTATTATAACTAACATAATATTTCATATACGGCTTTACGGTTTAATCATGCATCCGGCGAAAGACCGGAGGAAAAATCGGGGCTTCGTTCGCGGCAACAAGCTTGTCTGTGGTACTCTTTGAAGAAGGGTAGCCACAGAAATAATCATTTGGGATGACGGCCCTGCTTTTAGCAAAAGACTAGAAGAATAATCTGTGCTCTGTTCGCGGCAACAAGCGTGTCCGTGGTACTCTTTGAAGAAGGGTAGCCACAGAAAGAATCAGTGGGGATACGGCCCTGCTTCCAGCAAAAGACTAGAAGAAAAATCGGTTTAGGTCAAGCCTTGTCCACGCTACACTTAGAAGAAGGGGGGCGTAGAAATAAACAGGTACAAATACCTTCTTGCTCCTAGCAACAAACTAGAAGAATAATCGGTGCTTAGTTCGCGGCAACAAGCGTGTCTGTGGTACTCTTTGAAGAAGGGTAGCCACAGAAAGAATCAGTGAGGATACGGCCCTGCTTCCAGCAAAAGACTAGAAGAAAAATCGGTTTAGGTCAAGCCTTGTCTACGCTACACTTAGAAGAAGGGGAGCGTAGAGATAAACAGGTACAAATACCTTCTTGCTCCTAGCAGCAAACCAGAAGAATAATCGGTGCTTTGTTCACGACAACAAGCGTGTCTGTGGTACTCTTTGAAGAAGGGTAGCCACAGAAAGAATCGGTGGGGATACAGCCCTGCTTCTAGCAAAAGACTAGAAGAAAAATCGGTTTAGGCCAAGCCTTGTCCACGCTACACTTAGAAGAAGTGGAGCGCAGAAATAAACGTGGGGAACAGGTCAGGTTAAGCGGCAGGTAGGGGTTCAGAACCCAAAATGTTTTTCGGAACTACTATCTAGTACACTTCGTACCCAGCAGTGTGTTCTTACTTGCTAATTAATTTATTCGGTTCCCGAATTAAATTTTATTAGCTCGGTTTTCTCCCTTTATGTACACTTGATTGGTACACAAAAAAAAGAGAAAAGTGTAACGCTTCGTTACAATCTTCGGGTGTCTCCAGTCCACTTCAAACACAATGGTTCTGGCTTTCCCCTTACATTCAATTGCTTAGCGATCTCTTGATCTAGAAGAGTAATAGAGGAACCATCGCCTAAGAACGCAAAGGTTTGTAGTTCCATTCCATTTCCATAGAGAGTGACAGGGACAACACGAAACAAAGCAGAGTTGGAATTATGACGATGGGTATTTGAGTGATGTTGTAAAGGAGTTCTGTTTTGTTTACTTTCGTTATTGTGAAGAAGCTTATGATGTCTGAACGTGCAGTTGTTTATCCCACAGACTGATCTTGAGAGGCATTTGTTACAATCATGCTTAAGTAAACAAAGACGACAAAGCTTATTCTCTCTTACAGCTGACCACTTCGCACCTCGGTTTAGTTTTTGAAAGTCTGCACATTCAGTAACAGAAATACAGCTACCATTACAGATACAGCACTCGTAATGAGAGAGCTTATGAGTATTACTCTCTTTGGGGTGGCCGTGGCGCGATGGATGTGTGCTCGCCTGTGAACCTCATGGTCACAGGTTCGATCCCTGCCATCGTCGTCTATGTCGTTTTAATTCCATTAAAAAAAACCTTCTAAAATTGTCATCAATGGGTTGCTGGTTTACTCATTACATGTTGTTCAGGCATAACACTAACAACAAGTAATTGAGTTAAACTAGTATGCCCAACAAGGATGAACACGAATAAAATAATGTGAATTGTAAGCGATATAGAAATAAGACACGGCATTCTCCGCTTTAGTTCAGCCGCCATCCCTGGAGATAAAATATCTGAGACAACAACCTTCAGTCTCAGAACATCGTCCCACACATCTTTCCTATCCTTCTTTCTCTTCCTTAACTTCACGCCCACGCTGTGTTGGAACATTTAAAGGGTAATCATAATCCCTTGAGCGCGTGTAGATTATAAAAAAAAAAAAGATGTATATTGAGGTATCCTCTGTCTTTTGAACTCCGATTATTTCTCTTGGTAAGATCAGTTGAAGTAGAAGCTAAAGGAGGTGTAAGGCCATTGATACGAGTAGCATCGGCGATTCTTAACATCCACTCACTAGAAAGAGTACAGTTTGCAATTGTCTGCTTATAAATTGCCCAGTTCAGACGAATCTCATTTGGCAATTTATTTTCGAGCTCCTGTAGAAGAGTTTGATTATTTATATAGGAATATAGGCAACCAACCCTGAAGCTTCTATTGTAGCACAATAATTTTGGACCTCGAGAGCAAAATCAATAATCGTATCAAACTTGTCAGCTTTAGGTGCAGGAGTCATTTGAATTTTCTTCTGGACCGCTTGAATTATCATAACTGGTTTAACAAACAAGGCATTTAGTGTAGAGATAACTCGAGAAACACAATTAGGTTGAGTAAGTAAACTTTTTACAGAATCGAGTGCTTTTCCCTTCAGTGTCTTCTGTAGCCGCATCATATTTTCTTCATCGCTAAAACCACACAGTTTTGACGTCCGGTTATAGTTGGATATAAAAATTGGCCACTCTTCGGGATTTCCACTAAAGATCTGAAGGTCTCGGGACATCACGTGCCGAGCTGCAATATGGCTTCTAGATAAAATTATATTTTCGTTATAGTCTTGTGGTGCAGTACCATGTTGTAAATGTAGTAGCTCTGAAGACAAAGGTTGATGAAGAATATTCGCATTGGCGATTGGTTCTTGGCATGATGGGATGTAGTTCAGTGATGAGAACATTGTTTGTTGTTGCCTTTGATATTGCTGACGTGATGGATGATGCTGGTCAGATGCCTGAACCCACGTGGTATTGACGAGTTGCTCAGGAGAACTTGTGTTCTTGGGAACAGGGTCGGCAAGATTGGATTTATTATTAAATCTTGTTGTCGATTGTAGACAGTTTTGAGTTGGATTCTTCGTTAACCAATTATTGACCTTCGTTCTAGATATAGACGAGTCTGCGTCACCACCGTTATGTTCATCATCCGATGAGGCGTCAGCTATTTGTGACAAAATCTGGTATTTTCTCGCCAGGTAATCGCTATCTTCTTTTTGTTTGAGCTCTCGTAATTCATTGATGCGCTTCTCCTTAAGGGCCCTTTCCTCGTCTAACATCTGTAACTCGATTTGGAGGTACTTCGCAGAGTGAGCCTTTAAGAATTTCGAACAGATGGAAATATTTGAACCTTTCTGTTGTCTTCCCGAAGTAAGTGCTTCAGTTTTAGAGAAAACGGGAAAGGCTCGTAACGGAGCAGCAGCTGTGGTTAAAGTATTTGTCGAAGTGGCCACGGTGGAGGCGGTTACAGTTAAAAACTTAGTGGCTGTGACGGGGACGTTAAAAGCTGTAGTTCCATTTATCAGAGCACCTGTAGTTGAGGGTGCTTGAAACGAATTAAGATTAGTTGAATTGATCCCAGCAACAGTGACGGAGGGTATAAAGGGTGCGGCATACAGGTTAGGGTGAGCAGTGGTGGCAGAGGCAACACTTGTAGCGGCAACCAAAATGTTGGTGGTGGTATTGGCAAGCTTAGCAGCAGGTGCAGATGACACTTCTGAAAACCAAGGATAGGAAATATTCTTACCTAAGCAACATGTTCTACAGATGAACTCTTCTTCTCTGATGAAACTATCCACGGTAGCACATGACTAGTGGTTCCAGCCTTCACAAATATCGCATTGGACCATATTCTCTGAAGAATCTGGGGCTGCACAAGAACGACAATTAAACTCCTCTGCTGGTGGTGGATGCTGCGGCATTTCGCTTGGTGGTGGTGTTCTGGACATTAATCTGGACTTGGAGAAGCCAGATGGACCGTGGTTACTTTCATTTAGTGACATCTTTGTGGGAATACAAATTATTTTATTGAATTTGTAAATTGTTGTCGCAGTTTGGCGGCAACAGAAACTTTTTGTTAACTCA
The DNA here is from genome assembly GCA_911387755.1 of Chrysotoxum bicinctum. Taxonomy (NCBI): domain Eukaryota; kingdom Metazoa; phylum Arthropoda; class Insecta; order Diptera; family Syrphidae; genus Chrysotoxum; species Chrysotoxum bicinctum. Next base: position 6,023,891 of record OU426991.1, read on the forward strand.
AACACGTTTTCTTTTAGTAGTAATGAGTTACAAATTCCTTTATTAAAAATAAATTCAGATATTAATAAAAGGTTTTCTTAAAATTTCAATTTTTTAACTTACAATAGTTTCTTCTTACTACTAAAATAATTTGCGGTAGTATTTTCTAAGCTGGGTATTTTATTAGTTAAAGAGCAAAGGAAAAAAAGGCGGAAATTAAAGAGGATGGGGCTATATATAGTATTTGAGAAAAATACTATACATATGTTAGGTTAAGTTAGGTTCAGTTTATATATTAAAATACGAAGATCGGTAAGGAAGTTTTTAAGAATAAGCTTAGGGTGAAATTACATTATAAGTAATAAGTGTTTACACTTGGAATTGCTCGATGAGCAATTAACAGAAGGTAACGCTTTAATGGTGTAGTTTGGGTTGACGAAGTCAATAATGTTTTTAGAAATCAGGAATTCGTCCAAACATGAAGAAGACCTTGGATAAGTAGGACAGTGAGTTGTGATGTTCACAAAGTTACACTCTACATCAGAGAGCCATCTTTCCAAGCCAATACCATTCGTGTTCGTGAAATTATCACCCCACCGAATACTCCTTGCATTTAGGTCCCCTCCTAGAAAACAGCCATCATATGCTTCTGCTATGTTATTTATTTTACTAAGTTCTTCTATTAAGTAAGAAGATGACATACCTGAAGGAATATAGATTGAACCCAATAAAAAACTTTTTCTTAATCCTCTATCCAAATATTCGATACATATAAGTTTACAAATTATATTTAAATTTTTCGCCTCGATAGTTTTGAATGGTATATTTTGGTTAATGTCTATTGCCACTCCTTGTTTATTGTCATTTCTAATAAAAGCATACGAATCTAGGAAGACTTTATGCCTATCATTTAAATGAGTTTCTTGAATAAAAGCTACTGTTATTTTGCTATTAAAAAGGATTTTTAGGCATTCAATCCTTCTTGAATGTTCAATAAGGGACCCAACGTTGTGACTTAATATTTTTAATGCCATTATTTTGAATTAGAGACTAACACCTCATTTAGAAGTTCTAAATAGGCCAGTCGTTTTTCTTGAATAGAACCAGTTTTTTTTATATTTTTTATAAATGTATCTATCCTACCCATGAGATTGGAAACGCTTGTCCCAAATAATTCCTTGGATAGATCAAAAAATTCATTTAATGTGTTTTGCTGCTCAAAGGCCGAGAGTCCAACAGGATCGCTATGAACAGCCGGAAGGTTACCTTTGAGATGGTCAGCAAAAGAGATCTTTGCGGAAACATAGTTTGAGCTTTTAACTGCTGATTGAACAACGTTTCTTTTCAGTTCTCTTTTTTCCAATGTGTTATTTATTTGCGCCCTCCCGCTGTTCATGTACCCTTCATAAAAAGGACAGCCCTTATAATTTTCCGGGTGGTCGTATTTTTTGCAGTTAACACAGTACGGTACGGACTCCTCGGTTTTCTGGAGCTTACATTCTCCAGGCTTATGGTCACCCTCGCATTTAACGCAATTATACTTGCGAGCGCAGTTTTTTGCTAGGTGACCAAAAGCCTGACACCGCCTGCACTGCATAGCACCTTTATTACCTCTCTTCCTCTCCCATGCGACTTTTGAGTAGCAGATGTTTTTTATTTTAATTATATCGTTAGGCTGCTTATTTGGTAATAGTTTTACTAAGAATAAATTGTAATCAATTTGTTCTTCCCTAGAACGCAAAGTTTCAAACTTAGAAACGCTTTCCACTACATTAGGAACGTGGTTTTCAATTTCCGATTTTATTTCCTCGACATTATATGCGGCATTTAAACCCCTTAAAATTAGGTTTACTCTTTTAAGTTCGTTAGGTGTATAAGAGTGAGCCTCTATTTCATTCGATTCCTTAAGGATCTCCATTAATTAGGAGTGTGCCTTAACATCATTTACGAAGAGTTTGCTCTTCGAACGATTTACGTTTATTACTTTGACTATTAATTCTGGTATTGATGACTTAAGGTCATCTACCAGCTTCTTATTATTGGCCCTATATAAGATTATAGGTGGGCAAATTTAGTTTTTGTATATTGACCAATTTCTACAATGTGACTATTTGTATTACTTACATTAATGTTATTATTAGTATTCTTGCTAGAATTTTTCTCCGACTTACCATTACCATTACTTAAAATTACGATGTTATCCAAAAGCTGGAACCTATTTTGCCTTATTCCGTTGTTTTCAGAGCTTCTGCTTCTAGAGGAATCCGATCCAATTGAGTTAGTTCGTCTTTTTTTGGCTCCCACTTTTGTCCATCCTATTTCATTATCATATTGCAGCATTTCATCGTGGATGAGAACTACCTTGTCACCAAGGGTCATGAGCTGCTGAGCAGCTTCTAATTTTTGAGGTGATTGTTCGTACGCTCCAGCGATGGAATTGGGGCTGCTTGGTCTAGTCTGGGTACTATTTCTTTGAAAGTCCGGTGTTAAATTTTGTCTAGTCAGGGATTTGTTCAATTGCAGGTCCGGTAATATATTTTTCGTTAATTTTTCACCATTAATGGGGGGAAAATTAGTATTATAGTTAATATTTTGAAAATCCATTTTGGGCAAATTGGTTTGTGATGCCTCGTTTTTCGGAATATTTAACGGCAGTTGCTGCTTATGTGCTTGCCTTAAATTTTTTACCGTTACTATTTGGCTTGATAACGGTGCCAATTTACATTCGTTTCCCTCCACGAGGGAAAAGGAATTTAGCTTTTTAATCGATTTTTTTATATAGTTTATCGGCTTAGAGCTACTAAAAGCTCTTTTTCGTCAATTTTCTTAGGTCTATTGATTTTATTTAAAACACCAAACACTTTGAATTTTTAATAACTGGAGGAAATCACTAAAGCACGTCTTAATTCAATGGCTGCTCGAATCTTTTTTTCTTTTCAATGAGCACTTTTGTAAACAAAACACCTACAAGTGTAGGGAAATTTTTGTTTTCTACAACTGTAAAGTTTTTTTTTGTGTTACAGAAATAATCTACACTTGTAAGATTAATATAATCCTACAAGTGGCTGTTGACTTGTAGACTTGTAGCTTTGTGTTACAGGCCCCAGTTGTCGATTAGCAGACAACTAACAAAATGGCCGACTTTTCAGTTGTCTCTTTGTATTATGTAAGTAAGTTGAGTTGTGCTTCGGTTGTAATAAGCGTCAAAATCAGACAACTGGTTCGAAGCAGTTGTGCAGAACATTTTAATGAAAAAATCTGCATTCGGATAAAAAATATGGACACAAAACAGTAAGTTAAACAACAATTTTAATAAAAATAGAATGTATTTTTTTTTTTTTATAATCTACCCGCGCTCAAGGGATTATGATTACCCTTTAAATGTTTCAGCACAGCGCGGGCGTGATGTTAATGAAGAGAAAGAAGGATAGGAAAGATGTGTGGCACGATGTTCTGAGACTGAAGGTGGTTGTCTCAGATATTTTTATCTCCAGGGATGGCGGCTGAGCTAGAGCGAAGAAATGCCGTGTCTTATTTCTATGTCACTTATAATTCACATTATTTTATTTGTTATTCATCCTTGATGGGCATAATAGTTTAACTTAATTACATGTTGTTAGTGTCATGCCTGAACAACATGTAATGAGTAAACCAGTAAACCCATTGATGACAATTTTAAAAAAGGTTTTTAATGGAATTAAAGCGACATAGACGACGGCAGGGATCGAACCTGTGATCATGAGGTTGACAGGCGAGCACACAACCATCGCGCCACGGCCACCCCCATATTGAGTGTATTTTAGTTTGAACACTACATGGCCATCATAATTTGAACAACTTGTTGCTCTATGTTAGCTGAGCATTTATCCATTTTCCACAAATGAGTTCCTCAATCACATCTACCACTTTTTTAATACAACTGACACTATCGATTGAGTCAGTCCTAAATTAAAATCATTGCCAATACATTTTTTACAACTTCCTTCCCTCATGAAACGAAGAGCAGTAGTAAGTTTAACAATTGGTGGAATCTCTGGGGAACGTTGGTTTTTTTAGGAAAACTTTATATCGAACCAACAAAATACATACTTTAGGAATAGAAGTTTTTTAGTTTAGTTTTTAGTTTTAATTCTTTATTAGTTTTTTTTTAAAACTCTTTTTAACAATTTTTTACTTATGTATATACAAAATCACAATATGCAACGCAATTTATTTTTGAATAAATTAATATTAGTTTCTGTTTTTATATGTACATCAAGGTTATTAAACATTTGTGTTCCTTTATACAAAATATTATTTTGAGAACTAGTTCTCTTAAATAGAGGCAATCTAAAATCACCTACATTTCTTAGGTTGTAATAGTTACCAACATATTGTTAATTTCTTTGAAGTTACATAGGATACAATCCATTTTTAAGTTTAAATATAAAAATTAATAGGTTTCAGTCTTTGGTTCACATTCATCCATTTCAACTCATTTAACATATCAGATATATGGGTTCTTCTACCACATTTTAAAACCATTCCATTGTTACACAAACTTAATATAGAAGAACAATAATCTATGTGTGGTAATATAATAGAGTTATATATACAAATTGCAAATGTTTTCGATATTCTTTTTCTTATTCTATACAGAAAATTAATTTTCTTAGAAATTTTAGCACTTATAAAATCAGCATGATTGTTAAAGTTTAATTTAGAATCAATTAAAACGCCTAAATATTTTATTTCTTTGACACATTCAATTTCATAATTTTCAATTTTTATGTTAATATCATAATTTCTATTTCCGATGTACATAAGTTTAATAAATATACGGATATTCTTTTTTATTTTGGCTACATTAAAGAATTATGCATTATGTATTATGCAAGTCAACTAAAATCAGTTGTAATGAAAAAATACGTTGACGTTTTTTAGGAGTCGATTTGTTGTCAAAACCAGCTGCTAAACATGAAATACAAAAGCAAGAATAAGAAATTGTATGATAGAAAGTTCTTTCGATTTGTTTTTCGGTGAATTGGAAGATGAGTTGTGTTGATGACAACTCAACTAAGTTGAGTTGTAATCCATAATAGGCGCATAAGTCTCTAAAACCAAGGCCTTTCGATCCAGTTTATGTATATTATGTATGTTATTTACCTTATTTATTTATATAGAAAAAATTAATCATGCTTATTTTGACATTCTCATGAATAGTCTATTCGTTAGAATGATTCTATTCCTTCGAATGAACTTTCTTAATTTTGAGATTCGAACGAATAACATTCATTTGCGAAAGATAGCATAAAATGAACTTCAAAAAAGATTCATTTTCATTGTCAGCCGTTTGACATTTACTATATTTCTATTTGAATTAGTATGACTGTTTTACATTTTTTTTGTGTCTAAACATTTTATAGATGTTGGATAAAGAATCAAGAAACAAAATAAATAATACACTTTTTCATTATACAGTTAAGTTCAACTATAAAGAACTACATATTCATTACATTTTTTGTGTCAACTCAGCTGTTTTGAAACTATTCTTGAAAAAATAAGTTGATCATGACGCGTTCTAAATTTTTATTTTTTTTTCGTATACGCTTGGTCACACTAACATATCGAAAACAAAAGAGAAGTGTTTGTGAAATGTCAAAACCAAAAAGTGAAATCTTTGTTTAGTTGTAATTGTTTTGTTTATTGTTTAAAAATTTAAATTTCTTTGATAAAACCATAAAATAATAAATAAAAAATAAAAATATGGCATTTGTGTTGTTTATAAATGAAGATGGTGTTGAAGAAGTGCAGAGGAGAAGGATAGTGGATGCTTTCCGTATCAACGCGGGTGGTAAAAAAAACCCTTTGCTACCTCCGGATTTTCTTCCACTATTTTGATTAACTTTTCCTTTTGTTCGCTGTTTGTGCAGTTGGAATGCGACCTTTAAACATAAAACGACAGAAAAATTAATAAAAGTAATTTATTTTCCATGAAATAATTAAAAACATACATGTTTTGTTGCTAACTCGACAGAAAAATTCAAACGACACAAAAATGACATTTAATTCTATTCTTTCGAATCTCAAAATTGAATTAGCTTTCGCAAATGAATGAACTTTCTATGGATTGGGTGAACTTTCGATTTGTTCGATTAACATTCTAATCGCCGAGTCTCAAAATTAAGTTTCAACGAATTCGACTCACTTTCGAACGAAAGAGAATGTCAAAATAAGCACCAATATTTATAACGTTTATGTAGCAATTTTATTATTTTAAGTTTTTTTTTTATTAACTCATTAAAGATTTAATATCTAAACATGTTTTTTGTATTACATCCATGCTTTAATAATTTTTCATACTCCAATGGAGCAAGTATCTGCAATCCACTCGTACATTTTATTTTCTTTTAACAAAGAAAAAGGGGTGTTCGATTTTCTTTAAAGTAGAAGAAACTAACCCAAACCATCAACAAAAATTACAAAACAAACAAAGCAAAATTAGAACACTAGGTATAGGTATAACATAAAATTATATGCGCCAATCCAATAACCACCCCATACATTGAGTCCTTTTTAGTTTTCAAGCCAACCCATGACAAGTAGGTAAAAACCCATATACATATACAGATATATGTACATATTTATTAATTTTCCATCCCCGAAGCTATAAAGCATAGAGGATACCAAGAAATTTGTATTTTTTTTTCGATGTAGATGTGAACTTATTTATTCGGGAAAATTTAATTTAATGTGCACATTGCACAATCGAAAAATCAAAAGGCACGCACAACAATTGTCTATTTAAAGTGATAATTGATACAAAACAATCGCGAACAAATATTAAATAATTAAAAACAAAAATAACAATCGATGTGAGGTAGAAAATATACAGTTTATAAATTTATTTGTTGTGTGTATTTTCTTAAAGAGCAAAATAACTGGTGAGTGAGCTATTATGATTATTATCCCAAATTTTTAGATGTTTTGTGTATTTTGTTTTATATTTGCAGATGTCCTATAATTGAATAATTGAATAATAAATCTAAAACTGTAATGCACAATTTTAATGCCTAAACATATGCAATGCACTTTGATGTTCTGTATTTGAATGAATGAATTCACTCAAAATCGTCGAAAAAGTGTGGGAAGTAGTGGTGGTGGAAGTGCGGCCGGAGGAGGCAGCACAGTTGGTGACGTTGAAAGTTCTCAAGTTGTGACTGGTAATAGTTGTGTTCAGTGACGCTGTTCCGAACAGTTTAGAGCAGTTTGGAACAGAAAAGTACACCTTTTTGATGTTCAATGAGAAATTTTCTGTTCTAAACTGTTCTGATTTGCTGTTCAATGAGTCTGTCTGGAACAGTTTGGAACAGCTTAGAACAAGATTTCTTGCCCTCGCTTTTTAGTTAGAGAAAGGTAGAACAGAAAACTGACTGTTTTAACTTGTCTGACATTTCTCATGGAAACTGTTCTGCTCTGCTCTGTTCTGCTCTGTTCTGCTCTATTCTGCTCTGTTCTACTCTGAACTTTTATTCACTGAACAAAACTAATAGCTTTGACGTTGATGAAAGCTGCAATAGTCGGAGTTTGGGAATTTATACAGCAACGTTAAACGAAAACATCATCAGTTTTCATAACTTTAACTTACAATCAGGTCCGGCAGTTGCTAACGACAATCTAATCTATCCTCACTGTCCTCAGCCTACAAGCTCGATTGTGATTGACAGTGGATCAACAATAAAAACCAATTCTAAGTTGGCATTGAATGGAGGATCGGGGGGTATTGGTGTCGCTAGCGGTATGGGCACTATGCTCCCCAGTACCGATGGTATCGATACAGTGGCCAACAGTCCTTTGGGAATCGGTTATATTAGCAGCAATAATAGTGGCAGTTTGTGTGGAGGAGCACCTGCAACTGCACCAACAACAACAGCTTCACAACAAATGTATGCTTCGACTCACCAGAACTTCCCACTACCATTAAGCAATGTCATGATATTAAGCGGAGCAGCAGCAGCCGCTGCTGCAGCAAACACAACAGTAACAACTTCAGCGGGCAATGCGCCATCATGCGGTGTCACCTCCATAATGGGCATCTCAGGCGGTATCAGTACGACAATGGGACCGAGCAGTGCTATTAGTGGTGTACCACCAATCGGCCTGGGCATTGCCACTGGAATTGGTAATAAAATGCTCGGTCGAAAACAAAGCTTAAAAGGTGAACCATTTTTAGCGGACTACGGTCCCGAGGAATCGCTTAACGAAAGCACAGACATCGAGTGGGTGAATAAATTGTGGGTAAGGCGACTGATGCGCTTATGCGCTTTAGTCTCGTTAGCCTCAGTTTCCTTAAACACTCCGAAGACTTTCGAGCGACATCCGCCATTACAGTATTGTACATTTGCTTCCGATACCGCTGTGACAGTTCTGTTTACCGCCGAGATGATTGCCAAAATGCATATTAGAGGAGTATTGAAAGTGAGTATTGGTTTTGATATAAGATAATAAACAAAAATTATGTATAGGTTTTTTTTCGTAAAATGTTTTCGTTCACAAATTTTATAAATTTTCTATCTTTTCTTCTATTTTGCTTCAAAAAAATTGCATGCCCAGGGTGAGGTGCCATACTTGAAGGACCATTGGTGCCAATTTGATGCGTCAATGGTATTTTTTTTGTGGACGTCTATAATACTACAAGTTTTCGAAGTTCTTGAATTCGTGCCAAAGTAAGTATTGACTTAAGTTTTATCGTTGAAAAATGTACTATATTATTTATGTTTCACCACATCCTTTATATACATACAGATGTATGTATCTTTTCCATTTATATAAATGAAAATAATATGGTGAGTATATCTGCTAAATTTCCATAATCGTCGTCAGTTTGAGCGATGACTACTATAAAAATGAAGGCAAACATGCTGCTGTTTGTTATATAATTGCTGTTTATTCATTGAAAATTTTAAAATTACTTTAATACTACTATCTATAATATTCTTATCAAAGTACAGTCAAAAATAAAAAAATAATAACATCGGTTATAACGAAATATCGGTTATTGCGAACTAATCTTTACGTCCCGACCAAGCTTCATGCTAATTGTACTAACCAAATATCGGTTTTAACGATATCGCCTATAACGAACTATCGCTTATAACGAGCAGTTTCGATTTGAAAATTATAAAATTTATCGTTTATAACGAATATTAAAAAAAAAAATAAGTAGACTTTGGAAATTTTGCGCATTTAAAATAATAAATTATGCGGATTTCCTTTTTTCTGTTTTTTTTTTTTTTTTTTTTTTTTTTGTACGCGAATTTCGCTTTCTGTTTCTGAGAGGAACTGGGATAGTCATATTTTATATTAAGAAAGGTTACGTGTGTTAGTTTTTTTTCCAAAATGAGTTTAAAACGTAGTTTTTACCATCGCAAGCCCTTCTTCTTGTGTTGCGATGGGATCCCCACTAAGGGGACTGATGGCAGACATTTATCTAAACTACTACGATACGAAAACAAATACATACTATCAAACCTCAACGCACAACAACAAAACATAATATCATACTCAAGATATGTCGACGACACATTCGTCATATTTAACGGGACGATCAGACAGATCAACTTATTAAATAACTATATAAACAACATAAATGACAAAATCAAATTCACAGCAGAAATAGAAGACAACAACACAATCAACTTTCTGGACTTAAGCATCAGCAGAGACAACAACAAACTCACGTACAAAATATACAGAAAACCAACAACAACTGACATAACAATACATAATGACTCCCACCACCCACATGCACAAAAAATGGCAGCATACAATGCATTTATCGAACGACTACTAAATATACCGATGACCAAAGAAGACTACAACGATGAACTTAACACAATAAAATTCATAGCAACGACAAATGGATACCAAACAGAAATCATCGACAAACTAATTCACAAAAAGAAAAGGAAAAACAACAACAAATCTACAGGAAAGATAACAACAAACAACAAATATATATCAATAGATTACACGAACTTAGTCCCACAATTATTACAAAACGAATTTAAGAAACTTGACACAAAAATATCATTTAAAACAAATAATAACACACAAAAAATATTACAAAAGAAAAGCACAAAAGATATCAAGACGTGTTCAGGCGTCTACAAAATTCATTGCGACGACTGCGACAGCTTTTACATCGGACAGACAGGCAGAACATTTTATGACAGGTACTTAGAACATAAACCAAAACAAAATACAAAATCTACATACGCACAACACATAATCGACAACAACCATAACTACACTGACTTCGAAACGAACCTTACACCTCTACATATTTGCCAGAAATGGACAAAATTAGACGCACTGGAGGAATTTGAGATCTACAAGGCATATAAGACAGCACAGGACAAAGTACTCAACGACAAATTAACAATAAAAAATAATACACTATACAACACAGCGATAAAACACCAAAAAAGACAACAACAATAAAAAAGAGACAAACAAAAGACAAATTCACAATAGAGTTATCAACATCAACAAAATCCACAAAATAAAATAATTAACAGACAACATCAAAGTCAACGAAAAAAGCCCGATGATGGATACAAATCCGAAACGCGTCGCTTAATAAGTAAAAATAAAAAGAAATATATGTTGTGAATAAAAGTTTAAATTGAAGTAGTTTTTACGAAGGAAGAAAAATTTGCAATAATTTCAAGGCTGGAAGCTGGTGCTTCCAATAAAAGTTTGGCAGCAGAGTTTTCTGTATCGGCTTTAACAATCTACCATTTGCAAAGACCGAGATAAAGGTTAGGTTAGGTTAAAGTGGCTGCTGACCGGAAAAGGTCAGCACACTTAGACCAATATTTGGTCCGTTGTGATACCACAAGGATTTCAAAAATCCCCCTTACTCGTTAAACCATTTTGAGCTAATAATGAAGCGTTTGAGACAGTGAATGTCGGAACTATTTAGATCACTAGGATTGTTATAGTAGTAGTCTCCCAAGTGGAGTCTACGTCTTTGCGCTAGGGCAGGACAAGAGCAACGAAGGTGAGGAATTGACTCCTCTTCTTCTTCATCCATGCAGCTTCTGCAAAAATCATTTGCAGGAATTCCAAGACGAAAAGCATGTCTTCCTATTATAGGTGTCCAGTAAGGACACCTATAACGGAGCTAATATGCAATCTACCAATAGAAATTAGTTGTTTTGAGCGTTTAGCATCAAACAATGGCCAAATCAGTTTAGTAGACCGGCAAGTTGGGGTGCCGGTCCACCTGTGGCTAGCTTTCTTTATGGTATCATGCTTTAGCATAAGTTTACAAGTAGCTAGGGGTATACCGATGTTGGATTTGCTATCCAACAAAGGTAAGATTGTTCCGTTTTTTGCAAGTTCGTCAGCTTTACAATTTCCTGGAATGTCTATGCCCCGGCACCCATGTAAGGTGGTAGTTAAAATGTTTTGACATCTCCACCAGAGATGATCGACAATTTTGGGCTGTTTGTGAGTTAATAGAGACAGAGTCCAGTGACTTTAAGGCAGCTTGACTGTCTGAGATGATACGTATATCAGTAGTCGATATAACGTTTTCTTTTAGCCAAGAGAGGACTTCTTTTATTGCTAAAAGCTCTGCCTGGAACACGCTACAGTGATTGGGAAGACGAAAAGATAGACAAAGATTTAATCTTTCGGAGTATACGCCTCCACCGACCCCGTCATCGGTTTTAGATCCATCTGTATAGAGATAAATTGCTTCGTCTATCAAAAGCGACTCATTTTCCCAAGAAGACCTGGAAGGGATGGATACTTGAAAATTTTTATCAAATTTTGGATGAGAGGTGGTGTAATCGACGTTACTAGGTAGAGTACTGAACGAGTTCAGTATAGTAGAGTGACCAATATCATTATTGATCCACTGCGAGGAGGCTTTAAGTCGAATGGCTGTGTTAGCGGCCGATTGTTTGCTAAAAATATCTAGCGGTATGAGATGAAAAAGAACATCAAAGAAAGAGTTGAGCGGAGAGCTCCACGCATAATTAAACAGGCTGTTCGTTGGACTTTGCTGAGCTTATCGCAGTTTATTGCTGTTTCCAGCGCAGTCCACCATACTGTCACTCCATATGTAAGTATCGGTCTAATGACTGAGATGTATAGCCAGTGTGTAATATGAGTTTGTAGACCCCATTTATTACCTACGGCTTTTTTGCAAGAGAAAAGAGCTATGCTGGCTTTGTTGATTCTCTCTTGAATGTTGGGCTTCGAGCTAAATGTCTTATCCAAAATAAGACGCAGATATTTTGCTTTGTCTGAAAATTTAAGCGGTATATCTTTGATATAGGGAAAGCCTATGTGTGGGATTTTATATTTCCTGGTAAATAGGACAAGTTCAGTTTTGTGGGGGTTGACACCGAGTCGACATTGATCTGCCCAGGTAGTAAGCTTCTTTAAAGCATTTTGTAAGAGTTCCTTCAGAGTATTAGGATGCTTACCTGTGCCCCTCCCTTTCTAGAATCATTAGCAGGTCATTTACGACCAGGTTCCAGAGGAGAGGAGAGAGGACACCGCTTGCGGCGTACCTCTACTGACAGTTCTTCGAGTAGTGAAATCGCCCAGTTTTGAATTTATAATCCTGCTTATCAGCATATGATTTATCAAATTACTGATTGACTTATCCACCTTAAGAGATGACAGCGCAGATGTGATTGCGGATGCGTCGACATTGTTGAAAACTCCTTCTATATCTAGGAAAGCAACTAAGGTGAACTCCTTATGATGAAGGGAGTGTTCGATAGTGCGAACCAGCGTATGTAGAGCGGTTTCTACATATTTTCCTTTGTTATAAGTATGTTGAGCATTGGATAGTAAGGACTTATCAATGTTTGCCCTCAAATAGATTTCAATCAGACGTTTAAATGTTTTAAGAAGGAATGATGAAAGGCTAATAGGTTTTAGGTCTTTAGGATTAACATGGTTAGGTTTGCCAGCTTTGGAGATGAAAATAAGATTTACTTCTCTCCATGACAAAGGAATGTGAGCCAGAGCGATACAACCATTTAAGATGTTTACCAGAATGGGTTTTAGAATATCGGAATTTTTCGGTAATTCCGCTGGAATTATTCCATCTTTCCCAGCAGATTTGTATGGATTGAAGCTGTTTATTGCTAATTTAATTTTTCCTCTGTAATCAGGCCTTGTGGAGGAGTTATGCTACTGATGATGTTGTTAGGATCAGTGTTATTAACGCAAGGAGAGCTATCTGGAAAATGTACATCCAGGAGCAGATTGAGCGATTCTTTGCTTGAGTTTGTCCAGGAACCGTTATTGTTTTTTAGGCAACTTGGCATTACTGGATTTTTGGAGAGGATTTTTCTTAACCTTGATGCCTCTGATCTGCCTTCTATATTGTTACAGAAAGTTCTCCAGGACATACGCTTGGTTTTCCTCAGTTCTTTTTTATATAACTTGAGGGAGTCTTTATATGAATCCCAATCAGAAGCTCCTCTGGAGGTTTTCGCTCTATTAAAGAGTTTTCTGCAGTTTTTTCTTAGTGGATCCAGCCCCGAGTGCCACCAGTGTGGTTTCTTTTTAACTCTTATTTGTATAAGAGGGCAGGCAGTTTCCAGAGATTTGTTGAGGGCTGCTGTGAGGTCATTGACTTTAATATCAAGTTCCTCAGTGTTGTAGGGTATGCTGTATAACTCAGGTCTGATTGACCTTAATAGAGTTGCCGTATATAGAAGCCAATCTGTTTTTCGATGTTCTGAATTCAGAATATGGTTGGAAGTTGCTAGTATGATATATGGGCAAATCTCAGAAACTTTTGACTTTAGACTTTTGAAAACGCGTTAAGAGAAAATAACTAAGCACACCTTTAAAATTAAGTTTATAGCACCATTGTAACATCAGAAAATATAATTGATGGTGTTCCTCTTTTATTAACGAATGCTTAAAAAATTCTCACTCATTTTCCGGCGACGCAATATGCAAACCATCTCAAAAATCCATAACTTTTTCGTTCCTCATTATTTTTTTTGAAATTTTGTATACTTATACTTGTATAACCAAGAATTTAAAATATTAAAACGTTTCAGATAGAAATAAATTATTTTATTTTTTTTTAAATAAATAAAGTAACAAATTTGTAGATTTTGTTTTATTTATATGGGAAAAATTTGTTGGAGCAAGAATTATTGCAACAATTTGGATGAAATTTGTTTTCTTCTTTTACCGGTGAAAATATTTGAAAGTAGTTTTTTGTAAATTCCGCCCACTACCACGCCCATGTTTTTCAAATTTTTGTTATTTTCTTATTTTTAGTGAACAGGAAGCAGAAAATTTGTTTTTGAGGTTTTTTAAACTTAAGACATCGCATGTATATTTTGTCTGCCCACTTTCCCGCCTACTTTCACTCCTCTTTTTTATTTTCAGCTTAAAGTTCATTAAGAGCAGGCATTTTTTTAATTAAGTTTTATATGAAGAAGTGAGTTTATTAAAAGTGTTATTTATTTTTAGTAAAATCCGTGTACTGCCACGCCCCTTTTTGATATATAAAAGCTTTTCGCCCTTAAGACAAAAAAAAAGGAATTCAAAAGTACGCCTTATTACTATGTAGGTATATTAATTAATGTCTTAAAGTTCTTAAGTCTCGTCAAACAATGCTAGTGTTATTTATAACTATGTACCTACATTTGTATTATATGCAACCATAAACCACACACCCCCTCCCACCCTCAAATGCTTGGCATTTATTTTTATTTAATTATGATTTTTTTTAATATAAATATGAGTAAGGAAGTTTAAAATTGGAAAACAAAAAATATTTCATTCTAAAAATAGAATTTAGAATTTTAATAATATTGGAAATAAATGATAAAAACTTATAAATTTTGTGGAAACATAGTCACTTATATGATGTTTATGAAAATGTGTTGCACATGTTATATTTTTTAACTTTTGACAAAAAATAAAATTTTTTTTGGGCTAAAAGTAATAAAATAATGTTCTAAAACTTTTTAGAATACACATTTATGTGCATCAATAAAGGTTCCACATTTTTGCCAAATTTTAATTTTTTTTCATCTCTTAACAATAAAGTTATAAGAATACGAATTTTTATTCTAAAAACTCATTTTTCTTCCTCATCATACGTTTTTTCTTCTTAAACAAAAATGCATGACAATGCGAAAGTTTTCATTTTTTCTTCCAAATTTAGAATATTTTTAGAATACTAAACAGCCATTAACTAAACGGAGGCAGCCGGAGCTAACAGAGAAAACTTCAATTGAAAACAAAAAAATGAAAAATATACTGCACCTTACTCATTTTTTTTATTAATTTACTGGTGAACTTAATTAAAAAAAATATAACTGTTTTGTAAAGAAGAGGGCTTGGGCTTTTCAAAAAGGTATAATACCTATACATTCTGTCCAGAAAATATACGAAATAATTGACTTCAAACTCTCACTTCCAATAATTCTAAAAAATAAAAATATCGAAATGTCATTTTTAACGGTAATTTTAGGTACCTAGAACAAAAGTAAGATACAAAAAATTTACTGTGTTAGGAAGAACCAACCCTATTTCTAGTATATAATCCCATCATTAGATTTTTCAAATTACGAAATTCACCAAAACCATTCTTGAGATGGATTTCATCTTTTGGTCCCATAGTGCGACGTTGAACTATCGAAACAGTAACACGAAACGACTTTACGTGGCCGAGTCACAAGGACTACTGATACCACAATAACGTTCGACGTAAGTTGTTTATACCTATGTTTATAAGACTGTTATTGATAAGGATCATTTTCTTTCACTTTTCTCACTGCCCTAGCTTGCATTCGTTAATATTTGAACTACAGAAAATATGTAAGCGCGAAATTTTAAATTAATATAGAAATTTTTAATTTTTTATAACAAATGATAAAAATTTAACTTATGATTTATATTTAAGTAAGAGTTTGTTCACTTTTCTAAATATGTACATTTTATAGTGAAGCTTTTCATTAAAAATAACACGTAATTTTACTCAAAATTTGTATCAATAAAATTTTTCTCTGCTTAAAAAGAAAAGTATAAAAAATATCAATGATTTTTCTTTGTAATTAACTACTGAATTTTAAAGATCCATAAAATATGTAGCGTCAGCGTCAAAACGTACACTTCTTAGTATGATTTAGAAGAAAGAACAATAGTTAAGAACGGGAAATATTGCTTTTTATTAGAGTGCTAACTGAAAATGTCTTGAAAAAAAAAGTTTCGCACTCTTTTAATTCAGTATAAGCTAATTTTAACCAGGTTGCGATTTTAGCACACACCTCTACCAAAGCTTAATTTGTTCATTTTTGTCTATAGAAAACGAATATGTAATTTAGAAATCGGTGCAAAGCATGCTGTGTAAATGATAAGAGACGTACCAGATTTTAATGATTTTTTCGGAATTGTAGTACCGAAACTTCTGACAAACACTGTCATAAATCTAAGCAAAGCACATAATTTTTTCATAAAAAATTTTGATTTTCAAAGTCTCTTATGAACCCCATTTGAGTTTAACAAACTAAAATCAGATGCTTCAATCGTAAGAACATTAAACTTTTTAAATATTTTAATAGTAACATATAAAATTTTGTATTTTTCTTATACTTTTTGCCTTTTACTCGGTCTATAGGTAAAAAAAAAATTCTTAATGTGGAAAATAACTTTTTTTTATACTGTAATACAATATTTTCGAAAAAATTATCAGAGATAGAGTAAAAAAATATGACTATGAAGTAACTTAATTTCAAAGTTACACGAAAGTCAAAAGTTCCTGAGATTTGCCCATATCTCATATGCAAAAACTACAGAAACACATATTTGAATATGTCGTGACTCGTGAGTAATACACACATTTAATAATTTTTTTTTAGCTAAACTAAAAGCATATTTTCACTTGCGAAATACATAACTACTTTTTTTGTTTTAGCTAAACTAAAAGCCAATTTATTAATGATGTTGCATTTTTCTAACCCAACTCGTTCCTCAAATATTAAAAATTGTCTATCATTGCTTCTTAAGCCTGTATTCTTAAATTTATTTTGAATCTCTTTAATGTTTATTTTTGTACCTTTATTTGAATATACAAACTACTGTTGATTGCTTGTTCATTATATTTCTTTTATAAAAGGTTTAAACTTTGCCTTTGGTTTCTTTTTTCTTTTAAGAATAACTTTATTTTAAATTTGTTTTAAATTAACCTTTGTAATCTTCTTACGTAGAATAATAATTTATAGATAAGCGGCAGACGGCTCATAGGCCATGCTTTAATTTCTTCATTAAAATTGTATTTATGTATATTTTTAAGAATAATCAATAAAGATTCTAATTTAAATCTAATCTAAAATCTATATTCAATGTCTACTAAATATATGTACGTAGCCCAAAGTTGCACATTTAAAATGCTCAGACATGAAAATTTCATACATTATGAAAAATTCACATTACCTAGGTACTACTGTACGAATGCAGCAAATCATATAATAAAACGGCAAACATATTTTTTGTGGTACACTTTACGCGGCGAAAGCATTTTTTGCATAGATGTGCACAATGCCAAAATTATTTAAATATACTACACAGAAATTGTTTAAAACAACAAATAAAAATTGCAAAAAAAATTCCCGGACATCTGTTGCTGAATAAAGCATACATTTACACTATACTGTCATACAGTTTTAGCACAGATAATTATCGACTAGCGACATCTGTTGCTGAATAGAGCATACATTTACACTATACTGTCATACAGTTACTGTCATTCATTATACAGCGTGATTTGCATAAGGTATGACAAAAAGCTAGGGCGTGTAGGTTGGACTTAGACAAGAAAAAAATCGCATGGGCGGGGGGGTCTATTTAAGAAAAAAATCACTTAAAACAGAAAAAAAATTATTAAAAAATAACGGTGATACCTACAGAGTAGTGCTATAGCATTTTAAAAAGCCAGAAATACATTCTTTAATTTTGTTTTTAAATAAAGTTGTTCGAGTGAATAGTTTTTGAAAAATTAATTTTCAAAATCAAAATTTTGAAAAAAAAAAATGAAAATTTTGTTTTTAAATAATTTTTTTTTTCAAAATTTTACGTAATTAAGTATTATTTTTTTATTCAATATTCAATGCTCTTAATAATTTTTGATCAAACACAAAAAACCGGATGTCAAAATGTTTTGTAGTTTTTGAGAAAATCAAAAATAACAAAAACTACTTTTGTTCTAAGAAAAGCCTTTTATTTTAGTTGTTACGTTTTTGGATTCTTAGGTGAATTTACGATTGAAAGGATTAACTTTCTTTTTACTATTTTTTTAATTATCGGTCTTATAAGCATACAATAATGTAACAAAGTACTGGATTAATCATATTTCACATATTTTTTCATTGAGAACACCTGCGTGAGAGCATTGGTTTAAAATTTTTAATAATTTTTTTTCTGTTTTAAGTGATTTTTTTCTTAAATTGACCCTCCCGCCTAAACGGGGGGAAATAGACCCCCCCTCCCACACGATTTTTTTCTTGTCTAAGTCCAACCTACACGGCCTAGCTTTTTGTCACACCTTATGCAAATCACCCTGTATATATAATTATCTGTTATTTAAGTTTAGTAAAAGTTAGAACCATTTTAACTTTTGCTTTTGTTGTTGTTTGGAAAACTACAGCATATTTTGTTCACTTTTCACTTTTTGAAGTTGAATGTAGTTAAGTCTTAGAGTATTAACTACATCTATCGGGCAATTTCCGTGTTAGGCTAGGCGCGCACATTCAATTTTAGTTGCAACTGTTTCGTTTCTTATAGAAAACAGATGAACTATTTGGTTGGATGTCCGCGCAGGTGCATATAATTATATGTTACACAAAATAGCGAACTCTTTTTGGGCAATCGTTTAGTTTGTGTCAAAACACAAACTTCTTAGCTGCTTGAACCAAGCAGTTGCGAAACTAAAAATCGAATGTGCGCGCCTAGCCTTAGTGTTTTCAAAAAGTGAAAAAGTGACATTTAGAACCATTTCAACTTTTAGTTTTTGTGTTTTTCGAGATGGAAGATAGAAATTTTAAATGAGTTGGAAAAAGAGAGCATGTAGTTCTAGCTTTATTCTATGCGTTACTGTTTTCAAATCTTCCCTGAAAATAAAATATCCCCCTGGTTTGACAAGAATGCGTTAACAAACAAACAAAATATCAAATTCGAATTAGAGCTGAGTAAATCGTTCATTTCAAATGATTGAATCGTTAAACAATCGATTACGAAACTGATCCGATCATTTCAACCAATACTGCTTTTACACGAAAGCGATTTTTAATCTTACTTTCTCTTTTGGAGTCATCTTCCGCCTTATGTAACCCCGCCACCACACACGTCTCTCTCCAACGGGCTTAAAAATCGCAAGGTAATATTGCTTCTTTTAAAAGCCGTCCAACCGATCATTCCTATTCGGTTTTAATTTCGATTTGGATGATAGGATTGGCTTATGGCTTTGATAGTTCTCACAAAATCATATAATAAAACGGCGAACATGTTTTTTGTGGTAAACTTTTCACGGCCCACAAAAACCGAAGGGGTATAAATTACACACTAAACGAAAGCATTTTTTGCATAGATGTGCAGAATGCCAAAATTATTTAAATATACTACACCGAAATTGTTTAAAACAATAAATAAAAAATGCAAAAAAATGCCCGGAAAACAAAAACAAAAAATATTGGAAATGTCAAATCGACTGACACTGACACATAATTAGAAATGTCAACAAAAACACAAAATCCAAAGCCAGAACCCGAAATATTAAAGTGGGTTCACAGTGGTGTTCAGATTACACAAATCCGCCAACACGACAGAAGTTGATGAACATGTTGTTGTTGTTGAATGTGAACCTCCCTAAATGAAGAAATATTATCAATATAAATATTAGGCATGTGTTTGTTTAGTATTTGAGCTCTTATAATAAAATTTTGAAACATTAAGCGTTAACTATAATCGGCACTTTTTGCAAAAAGTGAAAAAGAATACACACATACACTAGCCACATCTGTTGCTGAAAAGAGCGTATAATTTACACCATACAATTTCAGTTCAGATATCTATCGGTGATTTTCTGAAAAAATGTATTCCATGTAAGTGCTTTTAAAAAGCATTAACTACAATTGGCAATTTTTGCAAAAAGTACAATAAGTGAAAAAATGAAAAAGAATACATACACTAGCGATATCTGTTGCTTTAAGTTTGGCGACATCTATCGGTCATTTTCTGAATCAATTTATTCCATGTATTAGTGTTTTCAAAAAGTGAAACATTTACTTTTTAGTTTTTTGAGATGGGAGATAAAATTTTAAATTGAGTTGGAAAAGGAGAGCAGATTTTTTTTAACATTTTCACTTTTCAAGTTAATTGCAGTAATGGCTTTACAATAATAGCGGTATTCATGCAAAAGTGTAAGCTCTGCGTATTTGTATAAGTCAATTATTTTCAAAACTTATTTACATTTGTCTGCATTTGAATTTTAAATATTTGTGAAAAAAGAGAATACGAAATACTCGAAATGTATTTGTCAGGGAAAGAGAGAAGATAGAAAATGCAGACGTGAGACGTCGGGTCGTCAAAAATGCGGACGAACATGACTTACGATACAAATTTAAATCTCCATTGCTAAATGCGTTCCATGGGCCCAAACCTACCTCATTTTCGGAACACTTCCATTTATGTCAGTTTTTGTGCAAACAAAAAAAGTTTTACAAAAGTAAATTGAATTTATGTTTTTGAAATTAGCTATATTTCTTTAGGCGCGTTATGAAAAAATGATGAGAGTGAAATTTAAAAAAAAAAATCACATGTATGTAACACAAAATTCACAGGTTGACGTCACTTCAACGACGTGAGTTCGAGTCCCAATAGAATGATAAATATTTATTTTATTGCCGTGATATGAAAAAATTATGAGTGAAATTTTTAGATGTATCACAAAATTCACAGGTTGACGTCACTGCAACGACGTGGGTTCGAGACCCAATAGAATGATAAATGATGATGAGAGAATGATAAAAATGATGAGAGTGAAAGTTTTAGATGCAACACAAAATTCACAGGTTGACGTCACTCCGGCGACGTGGGTTCGATTCCAAAACATGAAAGAATCGAAACAAAAATTGTTAATGTGTCAAAAATGTGTATAGGTTTGAAAGTTTGTTTACCATTAACTGTTTTCCTTTGGACTCCAGGATTGAGTGTTTAGTAGTTACTTCTCATTGCATTCAACAATTTAAAAAATCATGAATTTTCTGTCTTTTATTGAATGATAATGAATTAAATAATAAATAAATTGGCACTCGAATTTCGAGAGCTGGGTCGGCTAGTATGCTATTATTGTAAGCCATAAATTGCCAAATAACATCGAATGATGCCTACTTTGTACATGGATTAAAAAGTGTCAAAAAAGTTTTCGGTTGACATTTTGTACGAAATACACTTTGTACGTCAAAGCTGAATTATCTATTTGTCAAGTCATAAACTGTCAAATTCCATCAAAGGATGGCTAAGATTTCGATGGATTAAAAAACGTCTATAAATATCCAAAAAAAAAGGTACTTTATTTGTTACTCCGGAAAAGAGCAATTTTAGGGCTTTCGGCTAACATTTGATACAAAATACACTTTGTACGTCATAACTGAATTCGTCCTCTGTTCGTCAAGACATAAACTGTCAAATTCCATCAAAGAATGGCTAAGATTTCGATGGATTAAGAAACGTCTATAAATATCCAAAAAAAAAGGTATTTTATTTGTTGCTCCGGAAAAGAGCAATTTTAGGGCTAACATTCGTTACGAAATACTCTTTGCACGTCATAACTGAAATCGTTCTCTATTCGTCAAGTCATAAACTGTCAAATTCCATCAAAGGATGGCTAAGATTTCGATGGATTAAAAAACGTCTATAAATATAAAAAAAAAGGTTTTTTATTTTTTGCTCCGGAAAAGAGCAATTTTAGGGCTTTAGGCTAACATTTTGTACGAAATATACCTTGTGCGTCATAACTGAATTTGTCCTCTATTCGTCAAGTCATAAACTGTCAAATTCCATCAAAGAATGGCTAAGATTTCGATGGCTCAAAAAACGTCTATAAATATCCAAAAAAAGGTATTTTATTTTTTTCTCCGGAAAAGAGCAATTTTAGGGCTTTCGGCTGACATTTTGTACGAAATACACTCTGTACGTCATAACTGGATTCGTCCTCTATTCGTCAAGTCATAAACTGTCAAATTCCATCAAAGGATGACTAAGATTTTGATGGATTGAAAAACGTCTATAAATATCCAAAAAAAAGGTATTTTATTTGTTGCTCCGGAAAAGAGCAATTTTAGGGCTTTCGGCTAACATTTTGTACAAAATACTCTTTGAACGTCATAACTGGATGGCTACGATGTCGATCGATTAAGAAACGTCCAAAAATCCGCATTAAACATACGGTATTCTGATACATCAAATAACATCAGTTCAAACCAACAATTGTTTTTGCGGTGTAAGGTGTGTATAGGTTTGAAATTTTGTTTACCATTAACTGTTTTCCGTTGGACTCCAGGATTGAGTGCTTAGTAGGTACTTCTCACTGCATTCAACAATTTAAAAAAATCATGAATTCTTTGTCTTTTATTGAATGATAATGAATTAAATAAATAAATTGGCACTCGAATTTCGAGAGCTGGGTCGGCTAGTTTATATAATTCCTTAATTAATATGTATGTTTACTGTTTGTGTCTAACATTTTTAATGCTAATGTGGTACAGGTTATTGTTTACCAAGGTCATTCGTTATTCAACCTTGGTAAGAGTGAAGTATTTTTTTCTTTGAATAAAGAATGGCGACGAAGCCTAAATAAATTTAATAACTTTTCAATATTTCAGAAAAAATATTTCAAAAGCATCGCGTTCTTAGAAGAAATTGGTCTAATTCCAACTAAAACGTCAACTCCCCCACTGTGTTGCAACTTACCCATAAAGGTAGAAAAATATCAAAATTTCAAAATCGGTTGGATGTGGCGGTGCTCCGAAAAAAGCTCTAAAAAAAGGAGACAAAAAATGTAAGAATACAATAAACCCATCTATCGGCACATTTTTTCATGGGCCTCAATATTGGCTAGAGATTCGGGAAGTGCTTGCTATAATTATCTCTTTTGTGATCAAAATGCCTGTAAACACGGTTTTAATACATTGAACATTGAAAAATTGACTTGACTATTTTTAATTAACACCTGAGTTACTCACAAACTGACTGACTGAGACTCGGAATGCCATGCAATTCTACCTCCTCGTGGCGCATTCTTGGTAACGCTAAATGATTTGCTGTACTTTACTTACAAAATGAACCACATTAACATTAATCCTTAAAATGAAATCACCGTAGGTAAATACCAAAAATCAAAAATTTCATAAAAAGTAGTTTTAGTAATTTTCAATTTTCTCAAAAACTAGAAGGCATAAAACCATTCGGTTTTTTGTGTTCGATTCAGTTCGATTAGTAGTAGCAATGACCACAAAAAGCTAATTAAGCACTTAATTTTACAATTTAGGAAAAAAATTGGTCTAAACTTTTTTTTTTTTTCATTTTTTTACATGCAAAAACTATTGACATAAATAATTTAATTTAAATTTAGGATTATAGAATAGACTTCTGTCTTTCAAAACCGATATAGTACTTTGATGTTAGTGCTGCCGTTGTTTTTTAATTTTTTTTTTCAATTTAAGTCATTTTTACTTGCGACTTATAGGTACTACGAGTATAAGGCAAGTTATGCATTCGGTAAAAAAAATCGAACTCGAGATTTTGATCAAAGTTGACATTACGATGATAGCGAAGACTAAAAAAGTGGGTCTCGCAATTCTGTCTGTCTGTCTGTCTGTCGGTCTGTCTGTCTGTCTGTCTGTCTGTCTGTCTGTCGGTTCGACTACAGCCTTAACGGCTCGGCCGATTTTCTTCAAACTTGGTAGATATTATTTTTAATTTTTCCCCCCACACATTTTTTCTTTTTTTTTTAAGACCAAAAATAACGGTACCTGCCATACGAATTTTTTACGAAATTTTGTAAATATTTTTTTTTTTTCAAGAACTGCACCACAGATTTGAAAAAAAAGATACAAAAAAATTTTAATTAGTTAAGGCTAGGTACTGAATGAAAAATTTTTTCCGAAAAATGGATATTGAGGGTACCCCCCAAAGAACTATTTTTTTAGTTTTTGATTTTCTCAAAAACGGTAAAACGGATTTTGATCATTGTTTTTGTGCCAAAGCTCCCCAAAAATTTAAATAGAATTATGTATTCAAATTTTCAAAAAAATTTGTTTTGGATTTTTAAAAAAAAAATTCCAATTTTTTTTTTCAAAACTCAATATTTCGAAAACCTTATATTAGATTTTTTTCAAACTTGATAAATAAAAGTTTATCAACATAGTCTACAAGATATATGAGAAAAAGTTTCACTTTACCTACAAATAAAGGTACCCACCATACAAATGTCAAAAAATGACTTTCAAAAATCGTATTTTTCTCGAAAACGGAGCCTAGAATTTTGATAATTTTTTTTTATTTCAATTAACTTTAACGATCTTTAATTTAATAAAAAAAATTTTTTAAATTTTTGAATTACTCATTATCGACATGACGGATTTTAATGAATTTTTTTTATAGAGATGCTTCTAAAAAGTCTAAAATCCATTGCATTTCAAAACTTAAAAAAAAAAGATTTTTTGAATTTTTGAAAATTCATATATTATCGATATTTCAAAAACGGTGCAATATTTTTTTTTTTGGAAATTTAATTTTCATTCGTACAGTAATAAAAACTTAAAGTAAGCATACCAAAATTTTGTATGCAAAACCTTTTTTTTAAGATACCACTACAAG
The DNA here is from genome assembly GCA_911387755.1 of Chrysotoxum bicinctum. Classification (NCBI taxonomy): domain Eukaryota; kingdom Metazoa; phylum Arthropoda; class Insecta; order Diptera; family Syrphidae; genus Chrysotoxum; species Chrysotoxum bicinctum. Next base: position 6,048,785 of record OU426991.1, read on the forward strand.
AACTTATAATTTTTGTTGTTGCATAAATTAATATTTGCATAGCATTCTGTTTTTGTCTCTTAAAGAATTTAAAAAATTAATTTTATACTTATGAACAGTTTTCTCTAATAGCATTCGTTTTTAAAATTACTAGTCTATTACATAGGAGCAAGTTCGTTCGACCCAGTCGTGCATTTTATTTTTTAAATAGCCCCTACCTCTTAAATGGGGCGAGATAACCCCCCTCTCCCATAGTAAAAAACGCTTGTATTTGACCCTTCTACAAAAATCCGTTATCAAGTTTTGGCTTCTAAGTTATCGTACTCTCCCCCTTTGGTGTTAGGTATTAAGATATCTATGAGCCTGTGGTCAGAGAAAAATTCTTCTTTTAATACCATCCACTGGTCTACGGAAATAGTGTCTGAGTTTCTAATAAGAGTAACATCGACTACTTCGTTAAAATTTTTGGTAATGAAAGTGGGTTCATTGCCCCTATTCGCTACTAAAATATTATTTTCTATAATAATGATATATTTTTTTTACTAGGTTCGTTAAATAAAACTTATTACTCTTTTTAGTAGATATTTTTTCTTTATTTACACTTTCAAATCAAAACAATAAATCTCAATTTATAATCAACTCAAATACTTTTATTCAAATTTAAATCACACTTGTTTAATAACACTTTCCACAATCCAATAAGCAAACCTTTTGCACACTTCATCATCAGTACCGATCTGCACCCCACTGTGAGCGCACGCGTGGGAGGATAGAGTCTAGTGCATCGTAGTGTTGTTTTGTTGTTTTGTTAGTTCAAACAATAGAAATAAAAGGAAAAAATTACAAAAAAAAAACCAAATAAATAAAACAACCCAAAATAAAAATACCGCGCCAATAAAATAAAAAAAAATATCCCCCTAAAAAAAAACACAAAAAAAAATATCAATAGTGCAGTGATTATAACATAACAACACAGCGAGCTTCAACTGTGCTCCTTTCCTCTCCCTCTCTCTCCGTGTTAGAACTCCAATCTGACCCAGCTTGTTGACGAGCAAAATCGGATTCCTGACGTTGCAGGTCAATCAGCCAACACTCTAGACTTGTTCCTTACCTCAAACCCTGATAAATACACCATAAATGTTTTATCGCCTCTAGGCACTTCAGACCATTGTGTCATATCTGCAAATTTCTCGTGCCAACAATCCCCAGTTAAAGAAAAAAAACCTGTAAGAACCGTTTGGCTGTACGAGAAAGCCAACTGGAACGGTCTTAATGAATTCTTCGGGAAATTTAACTGGTCGCTATGCTTCCTCGGTAGTGATGTAGATTCCAGTGCAGATATGGTCTCAAATCTGATTCTCTACGGTATGAGAAATTTTATTCCGAATAGGACAAAATCTATCAAACCGAAAGAAAACTCCTGGTTTGATTCGAGCTGTAAAGAGGCTATCAAGGTAAAAGAAGTAAGTTTCCGTTGTTTTAAAGCCAATCCCAGTGAGGAAAACCGGAATAAGTACAAACAAGCTAGAAAGACCTGTAACATTCATATCCGACGAACAGAATTTTTATATGATCAAAAATTACGGCAAAAAATACTATTATGTCCCAAAGCTAGTAAAAATTTTTGGTCATTTGTAAAAAACATACAAAACACTACGTCATCCTCAGTTCCAACGCTCGTCTTCAATGACACTCCTGTTGTAAGTTCGATAGGTAAAGCCAATTTGCTTGCAGCACAGTTTTCTGTTAATTCAACGCTACCAGGGAGTGACATGACTTCTCCTGTACTTGAGAGCGTAAACGATGATATGGGACGACTCTTCTTTGACATTCACAAATCCGCTGGCCCGGATAGTATCCCTGCTATTGTTCTGAAGAGGTGTTCTTCAGCGCTGGCAAAACTTCTACGTAACCTTTTCCATCTGTCCTACTCTTCAGGTCTCTTTCCGAGTAGATGGAAAACAGCATTTATCCAGCCAGTCCCTAAAAAAGGCGAATCCTCCTCCCCCTCTAACTATCGTCCAATTACACTTACGTCCCTTCTTTAAAAGGTCATGGAAACCCTGATAAATTATGAGCTCAAGAAATATCTTGAAGAACGAAAGCTTCTCAATGACCGTCAGTATGGCTTTCGTAGCAATAGGTCCACTGGTGATCTGATGGTATATCTCACCGAAGAGTGGAACAAATCTTTACATAGTTTTGGAGAAGGTAAGATTATTGCGCTTGATATTTCAAAGGCATTTGATAGAGTTTGGCATCAAGCTCTCTTATCGAAAATGCGTGCATTTGGTATCGATGAATATCTTCTTCGTTGGATTAGAAATTACCTTTCGGAACGTTCATTACAAGTAGTTTTGGACGGTTTCAAATCTGATATCCACAAAATAAATGCTGGTGTTCCCCAGGGCTCCGTATTGTCTCCGACACTCTTCCTTATATTCATAAATGATCTTTTATCTGAAACTTCTAATCCACTTAATTGCTTCGCTGACGACAGTATCCTCAGCTTTTCATATTCGTTTTTAGATTCTCATCCCTGTTCTTCAGATGTGGACTTCCAACGGCAGCGTATGATAAGCTCATTAAATTCTGATCTTGACAGCATTGTCCTATGGGAAATCAACAACCGTGTAGAATTTAATGCCTCGAAAACTCAATGCTGTTTACTGTCGCTAAAGCATAACCCTCCCTCAATGCAACTATCCATGGATGGCACTTGCATCGAGGAAACTGAACAGCTTCCAGTACTCGGTATGTGTATCACAGACCACCTTTTGTGGAATGATCACATATATTATGATGTCGCCAAAAACTCTGCTAAGTGTTGAGGTTTTCTCCGCCGATGCAAGAAGTTTTTTACCCCTTCTGATCTGGCTGTAATCTATAAGGCCTATATTCCTCCAAAGCTTGAGTACAATTCCCATATCTAGGCAGGTGCTCCAAAATTCCACTTGAGTCTCTTGGACAGAATTCAAAAGAGAAGGGATGAGAATCTAAAAACGAATATGAAAAGCTGAGGGTACTGTTGTCAGCGAAACAATTAAGTGGATTAGAAGTTTCAGATAAAAGATCATTTATGAATATAAGGAAGAGTGTCGGAGACAATACGGAGCCCTGGGGCACACCAGCATTTATTTTGTGGATATCAGATTTGAAACCGTCCAAAACTACTTGTAATGAACGTTCCGAAAGGTAATTTCTAATCCAACGAAGAAGATATTCATCGATACCAAATGCACGCATTTTCGATAAGAGAGCTTGATGCCAAACTCTATCAAATGCCTTTGAAATATCAAGCGCAATAATCTTACCTTCTCCAAAACGATGTAAAGATTTGTTCCACTCTTCAGTGAGATATACCATCAGATCAACAGTGGACCTATTGCTACGAAAGCCATACTGGCGGTCATTGAAAAGCTTTCGTTCTTCAAGATATTTCTTGAGCTGATAATTTATCAGGGTTTTCATGACCTTGGAAGGAAAGGACATAAGTGCAATTGGACGATAGTTAGAGGGGGAGGAGGATTCGCCTTTTTTAGGGAAAGGCTGGAGAAATGCCGTTTTCCATCCACTCAGGAAGAGACCTGTAGAGTAGGACAGATGGAAAAGCTTACGCAGTAGTTTTGCCAGCGTTGAGGACTACCTCTTCAGAACAACAGCAGGGATACTATCCGGGCCAGCGGATTTGTGAATGTGAAGATCCTTTAGAACTCTTGGAGCTGCACGAGTGCGAGAGAAGATATGTCCCATAAAACTGTTTACGCTCTCAAGTACAGGAGGAGTCATGTCACTCTCTGGTAGCGTTGAATTAACAGTAAACTGCGCTTCAAGCAAATTAGCTTTATCTATGGAGCTTACAACAGGAGTGTCATTGAAGACGAGTATTGAAACTGAGGATTTCGTACTGTTCCGTAGGTTTTTTACAAAATGACCAAAAATTTTTACTACCTTTGGGACATTGTAGTATTTTTTGCCGTAATTTTTGGTCATGTAAAAATTTAGTTCGTCGGATAATCACGTTACAGGTCTTTCTAGCTTGTTTGTACTTATTCCGGTTTTCCTCAGTAGGGTTGGCTTTTAAACTACGGAAACTTACTTCTCTAACCCTGATAGCCTCTTTACACTTCGAATCAAACCAGGAGTTCTCTTTCGGTTTAATAGATTTTATCCTATTCGGAATAAAATTTCTCATGCCGTAAAGAATAAAATTTGAAACCATATCTGCACTGGAATCCACATCACTATCGAAGAAGCATAGTGAGCAGTTAAATTTTCCGAAGAAATCATTGAGACCGTCCCAGTTGGCTTTCTCGTATAGCCAAACGGTTTTCATAGGTTTTTTTTCTGTCAAAATACTATAATTCCAGCAGCGCCAGAAAATACGGATTCAACAGTCTTTTTTTTTTTTTTTAATGAATGATGTTGATTGAAGGATCTGATTGTCGCAACAGACTAAACAGGGAAAAATGTTCTACCCATTTACTGGACGTCCGCTCTTTGCTTCAATCTCAAAAAACAAACAAATTTAAAAAAAGTTAATCAAATCCTAATCAAAAAAAGTCGTATATGTCCCAACTAATATCAAAAAATATATTTGCCTGATAACAGTAAAATAAAAAAAATACACAATCGAAAATTTTCAGCTACTAAAAGATGAAATTTCAGGACGAATCGGGCCCCACGTTGGGCGCCACCTGTAACGGTCCGAGGTATCATCGGCTAGAGCTCTCATCAGAATATTTCACATTCACTCCACCAAGAGGTGCCAAAACCCTTAAAACATGAAACCTGACAGCACATTAAAGAAACATATCCTAGAGAGCCCTAAAACCCCAGCAGCAGAAGGAAAGGGTGTTCAGGCTACAACAGTGGGGCGCATAAAGCACGTCTTAGCTCGTCGGTGGGGGGGTTCTTGCTGTCGTAGCGCTGAACACTTGTTACGAAATTACATGCCGGGGTTTGTTAGAAAAAGTATCGGGATCATAAAGATGAAGCCCGATTTCATCCTGTTAGATTTAAATCCGGCTGGATTTAAGCATTTTTCAAAATCATCAGTGAGGAGAGTCTACGGTGTTGTTTACTCTCAGAGGTTCTACCCACCCTTGTACCATAAAGATACCCATGGCTATTATTTACCACAACTATGTATAATAGCCCCTAAATTAAAAACGATTTTGAGAAACCTAAACTCTCATCCTATCTAAAATTTTCCAAAATGTCCACAAACTTCATAACCATAATCATAACCATAACCAAAATCCGCCAAACCTGGTCGTATCTTCACGTTCATTATTTTACCTTCGGTTTTCAGTCTTCATCGTTTCTCTCAACTTCGCCACATCAACCATTTACTTGATTCAAAGACAATTCATTATCTTACCTAGTGATGCCGAAAAAAAGGTCCAAAACCACTTCCCAAAAATATATTTCATCGAGAGAAAAATGAGAAGGTCGAAACTTTTCAATTTTAAAACCAAATACAACAAATTTTATTCATGAAAACTTAACCTAACATAAGTCTTAACCTATCCTAATACTCGTACTTAAGATTCTTTAAATTCCCCTTCAGAACAATTAACAAAAAAACCAATAGCTTTTGTTCTCCTTCTTTTTTTTTATCCTATGAGTAGTGTCCGACCGAAGCTTCGGCTTCGGCCTTCGGCTCGGCCGAAATTCGGCCAAAAAAACAACATTCGGCCAAACCTTCAGCTTCGGCCATTTTAGGCCGAAGTTTTGGCCGAAGCCGAAGAATCTGTTTATTATATCGAGCATCGTACTAGGCGCCGGAAAAAATTTCTATTTTTGAATACCGAAGAAAAGATTGCAATCTTTATTACAACAGAACTGGTCAAATCAAACGGTTCCGATGATTTTAGAAGCCGATGATCCCCAGCCATCTTCTTCAACATCAGCATCAGGATTGCAACATGATGATGATGATTTATGAGAATCACATGATAAATTTGTCTTGCCAGTCAAGAGCGGAACTTGCTTTAATGACCCTCCTCCATTTGAGGGACAGCTGTTGTCTTTTTTGAAAGAACCTTTATGGTACTCTTACGAAACGCTGATGTATGCATATTGGGCGTCCAGCCCATACAATTATCTAAGGACCGTAGCTATAAAATTTTTGTCTGCGCCACCCACTAGTGTTCCTAGTGAAAAACTGTTCAGTGCTGCCGGACAGATATATGCGGACAGAAGATCAAATTTGAGTGGTGAAAATGTTGACAAACTTTTGTTCTTAGCATACAACATTAGACTCTTTGATTTAAATGTAATGTATTGAATTAATATTACTAAATATTATTACTAAAAATGAATTATTTATTTCTTTTTTCTTTATAATTACTAATTAGTTATTTTTATTTTATTTGTCTTATGTTTTTTAAGCAATAAATTTTAATAAAAATAATATTTTTATCCAATTGAAAAGGAGAATTCTTGACTTTTTTCAACCTTAGGCTTCGGCTTCGGCTTCGGCCGAAGATTTTCTTTCAGCCTAATAATTCGGCTTCGGCTTCGGCTGAAAATCGACCTTCGGTCGGACACTACCTATGAGTAACAACCAACAGCACAGTGCGTCATCATAACTATATGAACGTCCTAAAATAAATCTATTTTTTTTTCAATGAAGGAATCGGTGGAAAATTTCACAAAAAAAAATTAATTGATTTTATGGAAATAACTAGGGAATTTAATATTTAAAGGTTTTAAATTAAATTATTCATTATAAAGAAAGAAAAAAATTGCATCAATCTTCACGTTGGTTTTTTTTAAATTTAATGGAAAATTAACATAAGTTAACAAAGTTATTTTGATTAAGGAAAATTTTGGCAAATAATTAATAAAGTGGACCAATTTCGTCCAACCAAAATGTACTTCTTCTTTTGCATTTGTACTTTGTTATTATTGCAGAGCTTTCTTCTCACTTTACAAACAAAATTATTGATTTTAAATTCCCCACGCAATTCACCATGGGGTATAACGATCTCGCATTTGTAGGGTTTTACGATTCAATTAATTTACGTCCGAAAAAAAAACTGTGAATTTTAAACGATTTTACTCTGATTGAATAAGTGGTGAAATTGACCGTTGAAGTTTTTAAATTTTATATACAATATAATACACACTATTAAGATAACTTAGTCCCCTATTACACGATGTCTCACGAGACGAGGCTCACGTAAGTGCGAAAAAGAAAGCAGATATGAGGAAAGAAGATGCAAAAAAATATTCCCGGTGAGTACCGGGCTAATTTTTAGTAGTCTCATTTTGACGTTTCTTTTTCTCATATTCGTTTTATGTTGTGTTGTGCATTAAAAAATACGAACAACAGTCAAATTTGAGACATGAGTCTCATGAGACATGAGTCAACATGTAATAGCTTTTGCCTCACGGGATACAAATTTAAAAGGAAAGTCAAAAATGAGACATGTCTCATGAGGCAACGTGTAATAGGGGACTTACCAAACTTATCCCTTGGGGTGGTGCACCGCTCCAGTGCAGTGGTTGTTGTGGATAATTTAAAAAAAAATGCCTTTAATGTTGTGTATAAATCTGTGGTCACAAACCATAACCGCTAAAGTCGACTTTAGACGAAATTGAGATTTTGATGCCATTAGATTCAGCGTACTCAAATTTATTTTGTGTTTTTTTTTCAGCTTTCTATCTTTAAAAATGTGGCCACAATTTCAAAAAAACATAACAGCTAAAGTCACTTTTTTTAGTTGAGACTAAGGAAAAACAACCAAACTAAAAAAAACGAAATTTATTATCTAAAGTTGACTTAAGATAATTTTTTTCTAAGATTTATAACAAGAAATAAAAACCTAACTTGACTTTAGTTGTTTTTCCATATTAAATTTATACAATAATCACATTTTCTTATCGGGGAAAAATAGCCAAACTTGAGTTTAGCTGTTTTTCCGTGCGAATTTTGTATACTTTGTTAATTTTTTAAAAGGGAATAACGACTAAACTTCAGTTTAGTTGTTATTCCAAAAGGAGGAATGAATAAAAAGACTTTCCTATCTGCAGTTTAGCGCTTATTCCAAAATTAAATTCTGATGCACGAAGGACTTAAATTGATTTTAGCTTTTTTTCCCCGTCAGTGATTCAGTTTGTGAAAATCTAATATTGAGTTTGGTTGTTCTTCCGTAGCAAAGGTTATAAAATAGTGTTTCTTAAATTAACTTTAGTTCTTTTTCCATATTAAAAGAAAGAATAAGTGTTGTCTAAACTAGACTTTAGTGTTAATGTTCTGTGTTTTTAAACGATCATTGTTATTTTTGTGCTATTTTCTTGTGTTGTCCCTTGTGTTTTCATAAATATTTTTTTGAATAAAAACTAAACACTAATTATGTTGTCTCGATCGCAAAGACTTTTGGCATTGGCGCGAATGCTTAAAGAAAAAGCAAGAACAGAAGGTAAGAGTGATTTAATTTTTATTTAGCCCGAATATCCTTTGAAAGAGGCCTGTTCTTATAAGTTGTGATATATTATGCAATTACTCGCATTTATTTGAGAGTAATTAAGCTTGCCATAAACATTTTCAGTTTTTAATTATTTTAGACAATTCAAATGAGTTTAACGATGAAAATAGAATCGCAATATCTCCATCAGCTACTATCACTTATGAGGATTTGCCAGAATGGGAAAATTCTGATGATTCTATAAAAGATCCTGATTTTATAATAAATAACACTGTTACTTCCTCTGATTCGCAGCCAGAAAATGAGAAGAGCGACGTTTTAGATGTACCGTTCAACAACGACGATCCACAATTGACAATCAAGAATAAAAAACGCTTTCGTCAAACATTGAGGAACACTGGAAAGCCGTATAAAACACTTTCGGGAAAAGTTAAACATGTAAGAGCCCAAAAACCTTTTGGAATGTGTCGAAGCAACTGCCAAGACAAAATTTCGTTCGAGCAGATAAAACAACTATTCAACCAGTATTGGGCCTTGGGAACCTATGACCAGAGAATTTTATACATAGGAAATCTTCTGACTATAGAAAGTAAAAAATGTAATACTCTGTCTAACACAATACAAAGAAAGCGACGCCGTGAAACCTCAGTCAAGTACTATTTAGAATATGACGGCAAGCGTACACAAGTTTGCCGAGCACATTTTACGATAATATTCAGAAATATTTAAAACACTGAATTTAAAATTCAAAGCTCCCAAACTAGACACGTGTGCAACTTGTGATGGATTTGCATCTAAGATAAAAATAGCCCAGGATAAAAAAGAAAAACAAGTTTTGGTAGAGCAGAAACAAATTCATGTGAAAAAAGGAGACTTTGGCTTTGAACAAAAAAGGGTCGATAAGGAAAATGCTAAGCAAAACAACGATATGGGTGCATTCGCGTTTGACCTACAACAGTGCCTACCAACACCATTCCTGAGAAACTCAGTTAGTTTTTATAAAAGGCAGCTGTGGACCTTCAATCCCACAATTCATTATTTGAAAACGAATGATTCGGGTTGTTTTATGTGGCACGAGGGAATTGCGCGGCGGGGTGGAAATGAGATTGCTTCATGCGTTTTCAAACACCTACAATCTTTGCCTTCTTCAGTCACTAAAATAACGTTTTACAGTGACTCATGCTCCGGACAGAATAAGAACTCGTTTGTTTCTGCTATGTTCCTTCTATTCATTAAAGAAAATCCTTCATTGGAGTATATAGATCATACATTTTTGGAACCTGGCCACACCCACCTCGAGTGTGATTCTGATCATTCATTAATTGAACGAAAAAAGAAAAAATCCAATGTTGAAATTAGTGTGCCAAGGGACTGGTATCAGTTCATCGGAAGTATAAATTCAAAAATAAAAGTTGTTGAAATGAAAGAAACTGATTTCTTCAACTTTAGCGAAATTTCAAAATCAAATTTCAATTGGAAACGATGTAATTCAGAAGGCCAGAAATTTATATGGAAGTCAGTACGGTAGATACGCTATACAAACAACTATAACCAAATTTTGTATAAAACAAACTTAAATCCTGAAGAACCATTTAACCTTTTACCGTTAGTCAAACGAGGAGCATCAACACTAACATTGGGTCACTTAAAAGATATTGAAGACCTACCAGTCTTATCATCAGATAAGAAAAAAGATCTTATGGACTTATTGCAATATATAAATCAAGATTTCCATCCATTTTATAAAAGCCTTAAAACTAGCTGTACCGAACTCAATATTCATCCAGATTTAAGAAGTGACGATGAAGATTAAAAGAAAAATTATTTTTGGTTTTTTACTTTATGTTTAGAGTTTTTTTTTACTAATTAACATTGCATGAATTAAAGTTTGTTGTTTTTTTATAATTTTAATCGTATAAGTTTTAAGATAAATAAAATGTATTCTATCTCAAGCTGCAATGCTGTCTTATTCTTTGCTGAAAACTATCTAAAGTCGATATATTTTTCATTATATGTTTAGGAATAAGAACTAAAGTCGACATAAGAACTGGATAATTTAACACAATTGAAAAGGAAAAACAGCTAAATTAGATTTTAGACCAAAACAAAAGAATTTTTTAAAATGGAAAAACAACTAAACTCTAGATAGGATTTCTTATGATAAAAAACCTAAAAGGCCCTAACGACTAAAGTGTTAGTTTTGTCAATAAAATTGTTTACAGTTATTTTTTTCAAAAAAATTAATTTTGAGCTAAAACAGAGTAAAATTATCTTTATTCTACTTTTTGTTTCCACACGATCGGAGTTGCCAATCGCACACTAGAGACATTTGTAATTTCAGGGGTTTGCGAAAAACTTTAAATTGCTCTCTTGAAAAATGATTAAAACAGACTTTAGCGGTTTTTCCTTGTGGCCACAGAAATATAAATTTAGAAACACTTTAACCGTCAATTACACCAGAATGCGATAGTATATAACCTTTTTTATGTTTAATTCAATTTAGCGCCGACCAAATTTCATGGATTTGATTATTATTTTATTGTTCTATGTATAACGAAACAAAAAAACTGAGGGGAATCTTATAAGGATTATATTACGAAAACAATATGTGTGAAATTAATATGAAAGAAAAAAAAAACAGAATTGAAAATTATGTAAATAGATAACTTGAAGAAAAATATATATAAGTAGATATCTAAACTACGATGGAGATGCTGGATGGAACTGGATCGCAGGCTGGTGTTGTGGTAGGTGATGGTGTCGGTGGTGGTGTTGGTGTCGGTGTAGTTTCACAGGCAGGAACTGAGTGGATCGATTTGGGGAATTGTTTTTGGATTGATCAATTTGATCAATCGAAATTTGGGCTTTGCCTTTTTATTGCACTGATACGAATGTTCACAAAGCGTATGCTATATTTTGTTTTCCCTATAGGTCCTTTTTTGAGTTTTTTTTCTTTCTTTTCTTTTTTTGTTTTTTGTAGATATGTATACTTAGTTACCGGGTTTTATTTAATTTTTTTTTCTTTTTTGGGTAATACTCTCGTGTCGTCTCGTGTTTTATTTTTTTTCGTGTACGTTAAATTTTGTTAAGGACGTTGTGGGTGTAGCGGATTCCCCTTTTTTTTCTCTTTGATAATGGGGGGGTTATTTTATCCGGGTTTTTAACTATGATGGTGACTGTTCACTTTTAATTTTAAAACCGTTCTTTTTTTTGCTTTTTATATATTCTTTTTCAGAGGTAATGCGTTTTTTCGGTTTTTTTGTGCTTTTTTTTTTGTTTTGTCAAATCACGCAGGAATTTTGGAGCTTGAAATTAGTCGCATTTTATCGAAAATAAGTCATATTTAAATTTTTCCGAACAAAGGAAAACAGTCAACGAGAAAATTAATAAGAAAAAAAATTCCGCAAAAAAAATACAGCGATTTTTAAAACAAAACAAAATTTTTAAATCGCCACGTCAAGCCACGACAAAGCAACGCTTTCAATTTTCACGTACAACAAGGGCCGAGCGTTGGCAATCTCGCCCTTTTATAGGCAGTCGATAACCCTGGTAGCGTCATGAATTTTCGAAAATGTTCGAAAGAGAGTTTTCCATAACAATGGAGTCCGAAAGGTTTCCGCTACTGAATTTTCTGGACGAACTTTAAACAAAAATATCACTTTTAGAGTTTTAAAAATCATTTTTGAATTTTTCAAGAATAGATGTGATAAAATTTTGAGGTTTTGGTTAAAATTCGCCCAAATAATAGCACCGGAAACACTTCCATCATGAAAAGCTCGAGAATATTTTGTCTGTATTGGTTTCTCTTCTAACCACCAAAGAAACCAATTGAAACCTACTGAAATTGAATTGAAGGTTTTAGTCTAGGATAACGGAAATGATGTTCCCAAACTGTGACTGCTGGTTGTTACATATTTAAATTAAATGAATTTGAAATGAAATTCCTGAACTCGTTCCCAACAGTTTTCTGTAATTTTTTTTCTCGCCTGTGTTGCATTTTAAGCGCATGATTTTTTTTTTCTACTTCATCTTTATCACATTTTATATTTTCGCAAATTTAAGATATATATATCATCGGCTTTTTTTATTCTATTTTTAAAATTTTCGTCAAGTGGATCCCACAAAACTTTTTGTATTTCATAAATTTTTATCACTTGGATAACATTCTCGTTGCTCCACACTTTTCGCGACATTTTATATTTATTTTAATAACCACTCACGCACTTTCTACCTATGTACATATTATGTAAATGCTTGGGAAACAAATAAAGTTTTCCATTCGGAATAGGAAACAGAGAAACATTTCAGAAATGTTTCGCGAGCGTCCAGACCAAAGAAAACATTTCAGAAATGTTTCTCTGTTTCTGAAATGTTTTTTAAATGTTTCTGAAATGTTTCTGAAATGTTTTTAAAATGTTTCTTTGGTCTGGACACACCTTAATAATTTTTGTTTAAATAGTTTTTATCCCCTAAAGTCTGAATTTCGTTCTTCTCGTTGTCGTTGTGAGTGATGTCTTCAAATTGATCATCAGTGATGGCTCGCGCGAAGATATCTGTCACTTCTCACTAGCCTTTGTTGCAGCTAGAGGAGTTTTATTTTTGAGTTGGGATGATCTGCCAGGTTGCTTATGGTTTTTCAGAAAAGCTAATATTAGTCTAGTGGTATTTAATTTGCTTCATCATACGTTTCTTAATTAATATTTATTTCTTCGTCAATTGTTTGCGGTGTAGTTAAACGCCTTTTAAATGGCTTCATTTTCTTTATTACTGTAGGTGATAAAGTAAACTAAATGGAAAAGGCATTAATCAGAACGGATCGTATAAGTTGTTTGTAGACAAGTAACTTGATCTTCTTACTTAATCCACCCCACCTCCTGAGTAGCGGCTGGACCAAGCGCAGAGAAAAGTTGATTCTTTTCAACATGAAGCCTACACGCAAAAAGTTGAATCCCCAGTACTTCGTTGATAATTTGACTTCAACTTCAGTATATTTTTTTGGAAGTTTGACATGTTGCACACAGGGTGTCACCCGTCTTCGAATGATAAAGCGCGTTCGGCCGCGTATCCCAGGGCATCCGGATATGTTTGTATTGTTGTAATCCCATAAGAAAAAACAGCTGATGACCGAAATAGCTTGTGTCAAACAGGAATCTAAAGCTATCCAAAAATGTTTGGTATACTAAATTATCCGAATGGAATTTTGAAGAACAGCTTACATTTCAGCTGATCTATTTTGTTTTGCGTCGAGTCACGTCGTTTTCTTTGGACTAAGCTCGTAATACCTATTTCAAATAAATACTTAAATAAAATAATACCTACTTGTGTAAAAATAATAAAATGCATTTATGTAAATATAATAATAATATAAATATAATAATAATAATAATATGTAGTGAGAATGGAAATCAGTATCAATTAGAAAATACCGAGGAGATTTCCCAGCAAATAATTTGTTTTGACTTTGACAGTAAATGTTACCTAGACCAGGGTTCGGACTTAGGTTTTAAATCTTCGAAGTAAATGTGGAAAAAAACTGAAGTAGATTCAAAATTTTCGAAGTAGTTTTAAGAAATTAAAAAAAAAAAACAAATTTTTCGAAACAAAAATTAATTCAGTATTTATAAAATTATATTCGATATTTAATCACCGAAATTATGAATGTGTTTTTGTGGTCGTTATAATTAAAGGAACGGAAAATGTTTATCTTCTTATTGACCTCAAACAATCGATAAAATATAAAAACACAAGATGAAATTTTAGTTTTTAATATTTATTATAATAATCGTATGCATTTCGAACTTAAAATTGAAAGTTCATCTTCAGCGCGAGTTTAATAAAACAAAATGAAACAAACGTAGTTAAAAATGACATTTAAACAAAAAACAGAAAAAACAACTCGCTTACAAAATAGCTTATACAAAATATAAACAACAAGAAAAATAAAATAAAAAACTAAATTTCACAATGGAAGTGAAAGAAAACAATTCATTGGCATTTTTAGATGCGTAAAGGTCATTAGAAAACCAGATGGGACCATAACACACACGGTACACAGGAAACCTACTCACACCGACAGATATCTACATGCCGCTTCCCATCATCATCCATCAAATTTCATTTCCGTGGTGTCTGCTCTTGTTAATTGAGCAAATGCGATCTGTGACAGTGATCATCGTGAAGAAGAGTTAAGACACGTTGACGCAGCTCTTTTGAAAAATGGTTATAGTTCAAAACTACGTTCTTAGAAACCAAAAGGAAGAATAGCTTCAGAAAATTTAACACAACAAAATGAAACAATGTTACAAACAAAAGCTTTTCTGCCGTATAGAAAAGGCGTTTCTGAAGCAATTGTAAGAATCTTATCGAAGCACGGCATAAAATCAATATTCAGGTCACCTGAAAAAATCCGCCAACTTCTAAGATCCCCAAAGGATAAAATTCCTCTACAAAATCCAGAAGTTTATTCAGTTCCGTGTAGTTGTGGCTCATCTTATATAGGTGAGACAAAACGAGCGATTTAAACAAGACTAAACGAACATATAAGAGCCATACAAAGGAACGAAGTAACAAAACCGGCAATATGTGAACATTTAGCTTATAATGAGGATCACTTTATACGTTTCGATAAAGCAAAATCAATGTCCACGAAAGATTTTATGTCCCTAGATTAGTGCGATAGGCAATCGAAATAAAAATGCACTCAAACTTCAATCTAGATCGAAGTTTTTATCTCTCTGGCACATGGGATCCTCTGATATACACAGATTAAAGCTTGATAAAATCTGAGCTAAAAACAAACACACAAATCAAAATAATCTGCAAGCTGATGCTATTAGTTTTGGCTGCTCACAAGAGTATATAAATTCACAACAACAATTAATGCAGTTGCAACAACATGCACTATCTCAACTGCAAGCACAAACGCACCGGTACAATCTACGAACAAGAATAAAAGAAGAGAAAAACAACACCCACCTACAAGTCATCAGTCAAACCCGTGACCACGACAAGTAAAACCCTGTCGAAACGTCGGGCAATATCAAATATAAATTTGATTAAAATAATAAATAATCGCGGTAAGTCCGTAAACTATTGTTTCATTAAAAATGCCTCAGTACCACGATAAAAATAGTCTTAAATCTACGATTCCTGAACTTGTTTTTCATCTAATACAGGGTGATCAGCGCTGTCTTTAAATATCGTCGCTGTAGATCGAATACCTCGTAACCCAGAAAAAATCGATTTTTAGGTAATGATGCAATTATATTGTGAAAAAAATTCCGGATCTAATGAAAAATATCCTGTGAACCTAAAAACTATAATTGCAGAGCCACGCGCATAATTAACAACACGTCTCTCATTGCCTCTCATTGATTTGATAATAAGTTTTTTGTCTCTCCTGAAAAATCGACTTTTCTGGGTTACGAGGTATTCGATCTACAGCGACGATATGTTGATTAAGAATTTTTTCAAAGAGGAGTAGATCCTAAAAAAGAGAAATAGAGAAGTAGATTAAATTTTTTCTCAACATCGAAGTAGATCTACTTCGATCAAAGTAAAGTCCAAACCTTGACCCAGACCTATTATCCAAAAGTGTCGACAGTAGCTGATATATCATCAAAGCAAGTTTCTATTTCAACGATAAAATAAGGTAGGTGTATTTGAGTGCAGTCTTTCTAAAATTATTCTGAAAGTGGTGGGCGAACGCTGCACCTTTCTTAGCAGAAGTGAGGGAGACGCGTGTACCTACTGTTTTTCGACTTCACCGTTCATGCGTTTCTATAAATAGTTTTTTTTTTTTAAACATATGTATGTACATACATTTCAGTCATCTAGTTAATATATATAACACTTCTACTTTTTCAGTTAATTTAAAATTTTTAAAATTTAAGTAAATTATCTTATTCGTATTAAAATACACAACAAAAAAAATAATTGTTTTTATTTGAACAGCAATAAACTGTCAAATTTGAAATATTCAAAATACTCTAGTGGTTTCTTAATTAATTAAATTAAATAATATCAAACATAATTAATCAATACAATTGAAAAATGTCAATTTGATCCATAATGACAAATAGGACCACAACACATAGACGAGTCTTTACTGAAATACCCGTAGAATTTTGCAGCCTCCGAGGCTAGAAATGGAGGTCAGAGAACCGGTGTGAAAGAGATTTACAGTTTTGTATTTTATGACAATCATTGTAATTTAAATTAAATAAACTACTAATAAGCTGAAATCAACAGTAGACGATTTATACTTGTCGTCTACTTTTTAGAAAGCCAAAAATACAAAGAATTTCGTATATCAGTGTTTTTCTTTCATCAATGTATGTCTTTTAATATCAACAGACTTTGTTAATGTATTTTAATCTTTTTTAGATTTTCTTATTTATCGATTATGCGTGCTCCTCGACCTTTAATAATGATACGATTTCTACGAGTTTTTTTAAAGTTTTCAATGCCAAAAAGTCGTATAAATCAAATCTTCAAGTATGTTAAAATCTTATTAACTCAAACTAATCGAATTTTTTTTTAACTTTTATATTTTTGTTTGAACAGACGATCGAGTCAACAAATCTACAATGTTACTTTGTTTTTCCTATTCTTTATGTCACTTTATGGTCTACTTGGTGTTCAATTCTTCGGAGAGCTTAAAAACCATTGTGTCTTAAATACCACCGAGGAGGAAGAACAACCGTAAAATTGATTCCGGGTTATTCCATTGTAGATTTTTCTAACATTTCTCTGAATCCTTTTTTTTCTTATTTTTATTTCTGTTGGCACATAGATATTTGACGATTAACTCACTTGCGATACCAGATACATTTTGTTCAATGGATCCAGATTCGGGTTATCAATGTCCGCCCGGTATGAAATGTATGAAAATGGATTTCCTAAGCAGTTATGTAATTGGATTTAATGGATTCGAAGATATTGCTACGAGTATTTTTACGGTATATCAAGCTGCATCCCAGGAGGGTTGGGTTTTCATTATGTATCGGGCAATTGATTCGCTGCCTGCGTGGAGAGCTGCTTTCTATTTCAGGTGAGTATATAGTAATATTGTAAATGGAGCTGTCATTCATTAACGTAAATAAGCTTGCCTTTATGTCGAATTAACAGATCACGTACAATTTGATAAAACATGACAACGGTTCCGGCATTGATAGTGAAATCAGTAATTTTTCTTCTTTCATATCATAAATATCATAAATTAAGGGAAATATTTATTCAGGTTTCGTTCTAGTAGTTGGATAGTTGTCACTTTTGTATATGACATATCGGAAAGCTATTTTTCGTTCTTTTATGACATAAATTGCAGTTAGCTTCCGAATATAATGCAGTCTAGTCAAAATTTCGAAAACATTCCGAGATAAATGAAAGTTGGCAAAATCATTAAAAGTTATTCAAGATGAAGTATTGAAAATATAATTATATATTTATGTTATAATATTCTATTTTCGCAAAAACCCTAATTTTTATAAATAACGGTGACAGGATGTCCTTTTTTAAAAATGGAAGACTTGTCATAGGAGGGTAATTCGGTGTGGTGATTCCTGAAGTGCTTCAGTGGAAAAATTCTTATGCTTTTTAATGTCAATGGCGCAAAATTTTTAGTACGACGTTAAAGATGTTTTAGCATCAAAGTAGGTTAAAACTATGATTTTGCTAATTTTAATCGAATATAGAATCATACCACAGATATTTATATACAAGTGTCTCAACTCCATACAAAAGTCTGTCATCGAAAATTTTTTCTAGCAGACAAAAGCGTTGATTGATTCTTAGTAATTATGTATATAATATATAATATATAATATATAATATATAATATATAATATATAATATATAATATATAATATATAATATATAATATATAATATATAATATATAATATATAATATATAATATATTGCGAAAGTGAATATATGTATGTATCTACCCAGTTGGGTATCCTATTTTTATTTAGAAAAAAGGTAAGGCATTAGGTAAATAGAACATATTCTATTAATATCTCCATCATTTGTATTAGGTATATTATGTAATTTATAATCTTTGTTTTTTTTTTTTTTTTAAATACTTCACACTCGTTCGTCATGTTGTTATTCTTTGTTTTTGTGTGTATATCCATGGAGTAGCCGCATGTAGGTCGGTATTCTATGAAGAATGTGCATGTGTTTTTCTATAAGTTTTACAATATAGAGCCCACACCGCAGACCGCACACGGGTAAATGAATTTCAATTTTTGTACAGCATTTTTTATGAAATTTCTAAAGGGTAATTCCACAGTCAAGAGTGGGGGCTGTTTATTTTTTTTTATAAAATCTACATGGACTTCCTTAGAACCAATAATAATATTACTTATTAATTTTTGCTGAAATAAAAAAAAAACACCACCTTTATGTATTTGAAAATAGTCAGGATCTTTTTTCTGTCACGGGTGAGAATAATAAAAGACTGTTAAGTGTTTGGGCTTCCTCCGCCGATGCAAGAAGTTTTTTATTCCATCTGATCTGGTTGTTATATATAAAGCCCTTATTCTTCAGAAGCTCGATTACAATTCCCATATCTGGACATGTGCTCCAAAAACACACTTGGGTCTCTTGGACAGAATTCAAAAGAGAGCTATACAAATGATAGGCGACCGTTATCCAACTGAAATATTTGTATCTCTCGAACACCGCCGCAATGTTTCATGTCTATCATTATTTTACCGCTATTTTCATAAACCGTAATACCCGTACTTCTAGGAATTCGCATCAGTTTACCCTTGAACCCAATTTCGGATGTACTTTCAAGTTCAAAGATTCTTTTTTTAGCCGCTCTACACAATATTTCAAACTCATTGCAATGAGCAGACATTCAAAACCAATGTGAATCGGTATCTCCATTCTTATCCTATCCTACTTTCCTAATTGCTCGCACTGTGTTTAACATTATAAGGGTATTCATAGCCCCTTGAGTGCGCGTATAATATTAAAAAAAACTCTAAACAGGGCATATTTTTACTGCGAGTTTTAACGAAACTCGAATTTGAGGTTGTATCTGAGTATAAGGTATTTGAAAGCTTAAAATCAATTGAGTCCGATGCTGTTGGAGAAGATGGATGTATTACATCCTCATCATTTCTTGATTGCTGGAAGTTAGCTAAGATTATCCCCGTTGCGAAAAACACTAACCTAACTTCTTGGTCAGATTTCCGACCGATTAGTATCCTACCCTGTCTGTCAAAGTTTTTTGAAAAAATTCTAGCGGCTCAGATCTCTAGCCACCTTGATAGGTTTAATTTACTCTCTTCATTTGAATCTGGATTCCGTGCTCATAACAGTTGCCAGACTGCAATGATCAAGGTGCTTGATGATATACGAGTTCAATATGACTAGGGTAATGTGACTGCTCTCTGCTTTCTGGATTTTTAATGACCTTTGAAGCGCTACTTTCAAGATAGAGCGGCGACTCTTATTAAAAACTATTTGATAAATAGGTGCCAGAGGGTAAAAGTTAATCAAATGATTTCCGAATGCATGGATCTGCCGATGGGGGTTCCACAAGGCTCTATTTTGGGACCGATTTTATTTTACATTTTTTATTAAGGATCTACCAAATGTTTGTTCTAATGTATAAATTTATTTGTATGCTGATGATTTGCAAATTTATTTGTCTCGTCCAATTGGTATACAAGAGGATGTAATTTGTAGAATAAATGAGGACCTTCAAGAAATCTATGATTGGTCCCTTAACAATGGCCTAACTCTCAGCCCATCTATGTAAGTCCCAATTGATCGCGATATCTAACAACCAGATTAATACCTTACTTTTACCACCGGTGTATCTCTCACAAGTACAACTTAAGTTTGTGCGCTCTGTGGTTAGTCTTGGTTTAAGGATCAACACTTCTGTTTCGCCTAAAAATCTGGTTAACCATACGCTTTGGCTATTTTCATATGTAACCCCTGTTAATACCAAATTAAGACTTGTTAAAATACTGCTAGTTCCTCTAATTGACTATGCCAATGTTATATATTGTAAACTTGATTCTAATTCCCAACGTAAGATTTTTGTAGCATTCAATGATATGTTAAGATACAATTATGGACTTAGGAGATATGAGAATACATATATCACATTTTCATAAACTGGTTCTTGGCTGCTCTTTTCAACAATTTTTTGATGCAAGATGATGTATGTTTATGCACAAAATCATTCAAAACAGAAAACCATCAGACATAGTAGGTGCCCTGTCACTTTAGCATGGGAATTCGGTGCGAGAAAGAGATATCACTATCTGGTAAGTGTCGTAAAGTTTTGAGTGATAAGACGCGTGCAATGTTGGGTGTTTGGGAGGCCGTCCGTGTTAGGTTTATCAGTGTTTTATATTTGTGGTTAGTTGAGTGCTTGAATAGTGAATTATAGAAATGTGTCATGGGTTATTTAGTATGGTGTTATAAATTGATTAATTTGTAGTTTGATTTAATCTGAATAGTAGTATGCCAAAGAAAAAAGGTTGTCTGTACTGACGTACGCGCTTTAGAAGTAAAACTTCTTTTCCCTCAAGCCTCAAGCCTCTCTAAGATTCTAACCCATAAACAAACATTTTGTATTCTAAAAACATGTCGCTGTCTTTGACTGATAACGTGTCGTTTTGACATTTCACTGACAGCTGCATAGAAAAAATTCTTACCCCCAACGCCGGAAAAGAAGTTTTACTTCAAAAAGAGACACACCAAATTTAATCTATGTTCTAGCAATCGTTGAATGATGTTGCGGTAATCATTAAAAATAGGCTTATCAGTGTTATATATTTTTGTTAGTTGGTTGCTTGAATAGTGAATTATAGAAATGTGTCATAGGTTATTCTTATTACATAGTATGGTGTTTTTAAATTTTTGAGATTCATTGTAATTTATAGTTTTATTTAATCTGAATACTCTGAATATGCAAAAAAAAAACAAAGAAAGACACACCAAATTTAACTCGTATATTCAAGCAACCAATGTATGATGTTGCCGTCTTTTTTTTTTTTTATAATCTACCCGCGCTCAAGGGATTAGATTACCCTTTAAATGTTTCAACACAGCGCAGGCGTGAAGTTAAGAAGAGAAAGAAGGATAGGAAAGATGTGTGGCACGATGTTCTGAGACTGCAGGTTGTTATCTCAGATATTTTATCTCCAGGGATGGTGGCTGAACTAAAGTCTGGCAAATATGTATGTATGTATGCCAGGTGCGGGTTTGATAAGTGATTGAAAATGACGTGTTCGTCGCCTCTTATCAGAATAGTATTTTGTGTTTGTGATTCATATTTTGAACTGAAAATGTATATTTGTGAGATATGAATGAGTGTTGATGATAGCTAGGCGGCAGCGGGTTCTGAATCTTGGGGAAGTGGGGGCTGTGACATGGGGAGTAAGGGCTGGGACATGGAAGAACAAGGACTGGGGCATGAGAGAACAAGTGCTGGGGCATGAGGGGAGCAAGGGCTGGGGTGGGGGAGAATTGGAGCGGGGTAATTTTGTAACTATATATATTTATGTGGACCTTATTCGGAATTCCCCCCCCACCAAAATGAATTTTTTTTTTAACGAATCGATAAAAAAGTGTTTCCTATTGATAAAAAACATCAAATTATGGAGGAGAAACACTTTTTTATGGTAAAAAAGTGAAGTATAAGCGGACCACCCACAGTACTATTGGCCCTTATTCGGAATTCCCCCCCCACCAAAATGAACTTTTTTTTTAACGAATCGATAAAACAATATTTGCTGTTGATAAAAAACATCAAATTATGGAGGAGAAACACTTTTTTATGGTAAAAAAGTGAAGTATAAGCCGACCACCCACAGTACTATAACTAAAACTACTTTTTTATTATGGGATATTTGCTTTTTTTGCTTGCTTACGCATTACGGCGTATAAACAGTGAAATATGTATGGGGGGCATGCTGCCCCCTGCAACCCCCCTGCTTGGGCACACTATAGGATTTGGGGTAGGTGCGAGGTTAGGTGTATGCAAGGATTCTTTTGCATTTACAGAATCTGGATTTAAAGAAACTTTGAATTTACCCTATGGCCCATATTCATTTTTTTATACTTCACCTTTTTATCATAAAAAAGTGTTTCTCCTCCTTAATTTGATGTTTTTTATCAACAGCACACTTTTTTTTATCGATTCATTAAAAAAAAAGTGCATTTTGGTGGGGGGGGAATTCCGAATAAGGACCATGTATGTATAGTATATGTATAATATATTATTTGTTTTATAGGCTTTTTTGATCATTTTTTTCTCTATGCGAATTAAAACAATTCCATATTTCCTCCCTACGTTTCGTTGAAAATTCTCAACATCCTCAGGGGCAACACTTTATTGAAACTTAGTAAACACAATTATTTAACATTTTGAAACATTGGCAAATTATTTTGTAAAACTTACTTGTTTTTAGTTTGACTTTACATTACAAATTTTTAGTTTAAAATTTAAAAAATAAATAATTTAATAAATAAATAAATAAATACTCTATAACAATTTAATACAACAAACTAAACCAAATAGAAAAAACACTTACTAATATCACAGGTGGGTTACTTTATCACATTAGTGTAAGCTGCGCTAAGCTTGTCTTTATCTTCTTTTGTGTTCATTGTGAATTCAAGCTTTTGCTGAATGCGCAAGCTCTCCAGTGTATATCTTGTGTTTTCTCTTTTCTCTTTGTCGAGTATTCGTGTGTTGTCAAAATCAGCTGTGTGTCCATGGTCCAGTATGTGCTGTGCTAAAGCTGTTGTTGTTCGTTTATTACGTATGTCAGCTTGATGCTCTGTCAGTCTTGTTGATAATAATCGTTTTGTAGTGCCAATGTACACCATATTGCATGTATCGTTGTCTGCCCCCTTGCATTTTATTTCGTACACGACGTTGTGTTGGATTTTTGTCAATTTTGGAGGTTTAGTGTTTGTGAATATGTTTCTTAGTGTTATATTTGATCTGTGTGCGAAAATTATGTTTCCTCTTTCTCTTCTCTCTTTTTTAATTTCCAACAGATTATACAAAGTTTTGTTGTCTGTCAAACCAGATATATAGGTTGTAGAGTAGAAGGTATTACCAGGCCCATTTGTTTTGTTTAATTTGTTTTCGGGTATGTGTTTCGAAAAATTTTTTTCATTTAAAAGTTCATTTATAATTCTATTTGGAAAATTATTCTTTTTTAATATTGTTCGTATTTTGTTGAAATTTTTTGTATGAAATTGTGGATGGCTGATATCTATAATTTTGTTGATTAAGTTTTTGGCACTGTTTATTTTATATTTCATGGGTTGTGTTGAGAGAAAGTTGATCATTCTTCCAGAGGCCATTGGTTTCGCATACCAATCCATGATAATTTTGTTGTTTGTTCTGTGTAGGTTGGTGTCTAAGTAGGGTAAAGTGTTATTTATTTCTGTTTCAATTGTGAATTGTAGTTTTTGATGATATTCGATAAATGTATTCATTATTAGAATTTGATCCTGTTTTTTTATTATTGCGAATATGTCATCAACATATTTAACCATACATTTTATTTTTATATTTCTTTTGTTGAGTTTATCCGTAACGTCGTCTAAGAGGTCGTCCAGTACTATGTTGGCAATAGTGGGTGATAGTGGGTTGCCTATAAAACAAATAATACATTGAAATTTTAAGATTTGATCAATATACATATTATAAAGTATATGTATAATAGTTTTTATTGTTTATATATAGACCTGCTTTAGGTTTAGGTGGATCATTTTATTCAAAGGAAAATATGTTTTAGTGTGAAAGATTACGGGAGGGAGAAACATTCTGTGTCTGTGAATCCGGATAGTTGGAGATAAAATTTACGGATGTTATATTTTATATTGAAACATTTAAATTACAGGTACAGCCAGAATATGGAAGAGAATGCATGTTGTTTTATATAAGGAATGAGAGACGATGTCTCCTATTTTATATTTTAAGATGCAGTTTCAATCAATGCAGCATGTACGATTTAGACTTAGGTGAGAATATTGGCTTTGAAAAAAAATTAGTACTATGAATAAAACATAAAATATTATTTTAAATCAGGACGGGATTTACCACTGGTGAGTCGATCACACCACATTCGAATGCTCTAAAGAGAAAAAAGTGAATAACCGGTGCTTTGTCCATTTGGCGATGCAGAATTACTTAATGAAACTACAAAACTTATAAAGAAAAAAGATAAATTGCAGACAAAAGAATCAGTTCATAGTACATTTCAAACCCATGTATTTTAGTACATATGTACATATATACATATGAGAGATGAAATGAAAATTGTATAAATCTAAAATTTGTAGAGTTTTTTTCATTAGTTTATGATAAATCCTTGGATAGTAAACATCTTTTAAGAAAAATGTTGTGGTACTCAGCAATTATCTGCTTTCGCTTTTTCCTTCACTAATTATTACTTTACCTTTACCACTGGATATAAATTTACAACAACCAAATACAACTGAAAATCTTTCGTTTTCATAAATATTATTTATAATATACAATTTCATTTCAAAATTTTGAAAACAATCGGTCTAAGCTTTTTTTTCACGTTTTTTTTATCAAAATTTGGAATTTAAATGCGAATTTCTCAAAAACCATTGGCATTGGCATAAGTAATTTAATTTAAATGGAGGATTATAGAACAAACTTTTGGCTTTCAAATGCATTATAGCACTTTATTGTAAGTGTTGCCGTTGTTTTTTAATATTTTTTTTTTAATTTAAATGATTTTTTCTAAAAGTGCCCCTACCTCCTAAACGGTGGGAGAAAGACCCCCTCCCCCATAGTAAAAAGTGCTTGTTTTTGACCCCTCTACAAAAACCCGTTATCAAATCTTGGCGGCCAAGTTATCGTACTCTCCCCGCCCAGCCATTTTACAAATAACCGATCTTTTTTTCTTTGAAACACTTCTTCGATTAGATATGTCAGGGTAATTCGTTTTCTGCAGTTCCAGCTTATAAAATCCACCTTTAATGAGATATCCTTGGTAGTCTTCCATTAAATAAGTTATTGGATTTGTGAGTTGCACTTTGATTATCTTAAAGATTTCTGTAGTCCAATTGGGTGTGTTGTGTGTATCCTTTATCGAAAACATGTCGCATGCTCAGGCCCGGATTAATAGGGGGTCTAGGGGGGACTGAAGCCCCGGGCCCCGCGGAAACGAGGGCCCCATCCCATTAAGAAATTTAAACCGTAAAACTGCGATATTCAAACTGCACAATCTAATAAACCCCGAAAATAAAAACCAAATTTAGCTGAACCCACAAAATCCAAACTCGAAAGCTATATACCCAAAAACGTTAAACCCATATAGCCCAACTCACAATTAATCCCATAAACTTTAAACTCACATAGCAGCTCAACTCGCTAATGGGGCCTATCGTGAATAAAATTTCCCTGGGAATTGTTCCCAACTTTCAAAATTGTCATCTTGAATAATTTCGAAAGTGTCCCTTGGAATTTATAGATATTGGGAATTAAGTTTCATATTGACTTTGGCTCTCATTTAAAAAGGCCAGTCGCTAGCTTACAATGAACAGTGCAGAAGTATTGAACTTTCCAATTTTCAAAGATGGGGAAAATTCCGAGAAATTTTGTTTACGATAGCCCCCAATATCTCCAAAAAGTCAAACCCACATAGCCCAAGTCGCTGTTAACCCTAAACTGTAAACTCAAAAAAAAAAATCCATGCAGCCTAACTCAGCAAAAATCAATCTCAAATCCAAAAAACTCGAAAGCTATACCTATACCCCAAAAACGTTAAGCCCATATAGCCCAACTCGCAATTAATCCCACATAGCTCAACTCGCTAGTATCTCCAAAAAGTCAAACCCACATAGCCTATTAACCCAAAACTGTAAACTCAAAAAATTTTCAATCCATGCAGCCTAATTCAGCAAAGGGTTGCCAGATTGAAAAACAAATTGAATTCTATACCTCGTATCTTTTTTGCGAAGTGTGGAAATATGCTGGACTAATTATCTCGAGTACCATATTTATTCTCGATTAAGATAGATGTGCGAATTGAGCGTAAGAGTACATTTCAATACTAGTGTGGTAAAATTTAGAATTGTTAACTTCCACGAGTCCGTTTTGAGTTTAACAAACGAAAAATGGCGACACAAATTTTGCCGCAGAAGTATTGAATCGTATTTTTCGACACAACGTAGGTAAAGTTGAATTTTCCGAAACGCTCCGTGTGCAAAATTCAACTTTACGAGTATCTTTTATTTATAATGTATACTTACTCATTCAATCTAATAATTCCTAATTAACATAATTGTTGGGGGTTAGAGCACTTTGGGAATAGCTTCTTGGATTTTCGATGCGTCAACTCCTCGACGCATCGTCTCTGAGAGCGTGGACTCCTAGCGCCCCAGGTTATGAGGGTTTGGCTTGCTTGGGTTTTATATCTCTTTAGGGGGCCTCAAATTTGAAATAGCCCCGGGCCCCCATTTTCTTTAATCCGGGCCTGCGCATGCTTAATGGAATACTGACCCATTAGGAGATAGGTCAAAATTGAGTTACGTACAGATACAAGATTTTGCAAGCCTCAGATCTCATGAATAGTTTATCATGCTTTAAGAATACCAGTAATCATGATTAATTCATGAATTAGTTTTAATTTTATCTGTCAACAAGTAGGACAAATCCTCATAGCAAGATCTTTTTTTGAAACCTCCCAAAAATCGTTTTTTCGAGTTAGGTCAGTATTCCATTAAGCATGCGATGTTTGTAATTACTAATTCTGACAAAATCCCCAACTTTGAGATTAGGAGTAATATAAATTTTGATACGATTATAAATTGTGGAGAGTGATATTTTTTCGTTTGCAGCATTGACTTTACATGGCTTCATTTTTATCGTACGATGTTTTGAATTATTGTACGTTTTTGTTAGTTGCTCTATAATTTCAATCCAGCGATATGAACCATTTAAACTAAATTATTTCCACATAAGAGTTTTCAAGGTGCGATTAAATCGTTCAATAACTGAAGCTTTGAAAACACTTAATGTAGAGTAATGATTTATTTGAAATATTTTCATTAGTTTTTGAAAAGAAGTATTAAAAAATTCTTTTCTGTCATCTATTTGTAAATGTTTTGGTAGGTGTCCTTTATTAAATATACCATTCATAGCATCAGTGACACCAGTGATATCAGTGACTTTACTGATTTACTTTTAATAGAAACCGTTCAAGCAAATTTAGAAAATGTATCAATTACTGTGAGAAGATATCGATAATTTTCATTAAATGGTGAATATGTCCCCATTTCGACTATATCAGCTTGAAATAAATCATCAAGACCTTTAGTAATTACTCGCCTTTTTGGGAAATTCCTTCGAGCAGGCTTATGCAGTTCTTCAACAACGTTTCTTTGACTCATCTTTTTATTGAATGATAAAAACAAAAGAGTTTATTCTTCTTATGTACGTTTATTAATTTTAAATAATTTTAATAATTATTCCAAGTTTTGGTCATCACTATTTTAATCTTTTATACAGAGGCATCAATTTTTTAATTCTTAACGTTCTATTTTCAAGCATATAGTACGCGCAAGTATCTGGGCCAATTTTACATACGGTTGAAGACCGTACACAGTTATCAAAATGACAGCCATGTTTTGATGTTGTTGTAGATGCATTCATAAATCTCTTCAAGAAGATTATACAATTCAAAAGCTCCTCATGATGTGCTTCCAATATATTATGATGATTTGTTTTCAAAAACTCTAAGACTTCATCAAAAATTACAAAACTATCTATGTTAGACACATGATGATTCCGTTGAGTGTAAAGCAAAGACTGAAGTTAGGTAAACAATTGAGTTTAAATTAAATAATAATTTTACTTTAATAATTACTAGCCGACCCAGCTCTCGGAATTCGAGTGCCAATTTATTTATTAAATTCATTATCATTCAATAAAAGACAAAGAATTCATGATTTTTTTAAATTGTTGAATGTAATGAGAAGTACCTGGAGTTCAAAGGAAAACTGTTAATGGTAAATAAACTTTCAAACCTTCAGCTGTTGTTATGGCCATAATATTGGAATCGAACCCACGTGTCGTTGCAGTGACGTCAACCTGTGAACTTTGTGTTACATCTAAAAATTTCACTGTCATAATTTTTTCATATCACGGCAATAAAAAAAATATATATCATTTTATTGGGACTCGAACCCACGTCGTTGCAGTGACGTTCTTCAATCTCGAAAAACACAAAAAGTAAAAGTTGAAATGGTTATAAATTTCACTTTTTCACTTTTTGAAAACACTAACACAGAAATTGGCCGATAGATGATTTAAGACTTACTGTATGACTGTATAGTGTAAATGTATGCTCTATTCAGCAACAAATGTCGCTAGTCGATTTTACATTTCTAATTGTTTTTGTTTTCCGGGCATTTTTTCGCAATTTTTATTTATTGTTTTAAAAAATTTCTGTGTAGTACATTTAAATAATTTTGGCATTCTGCACATCTATGCAAAAAATTCTTTCGTTTAATATGTAATTTATGCCCCTTCAGTTTTTGTGGGCCGCGAAAAGTGTACCACAAAAAAACATGTTCGCCATTTTATTATATCGATACCTTCTCGTAAGAATGTATTAAGCGACAATTTTTTCGAAAATCACTTTTTGATGTGGAACTATACTAGAAGTTAAGCGCCACATTTTGGCCTGGGTTTCACTGCCCTATCATGTATGCAAAAGAAACTATAGAGAAAATAAAATTGTAGTAACCGCCAAGTTTTCTAACTGGAATAATGTTACTCCCCGAAATTTGTATTATCCGCCAGTAAAATTATGCTAAGCGACATTTTTAAAAATATTATTGTCTTAAGCAACCAAACGTCCACGAAAAAAATTTGTTAGATGTCGCTTAGTTTAACCGAAATTTTCGCTTAGCACACTCATCCGAATAGAACTTGATCCATTTTTGTCGCTTATAATACTCCAGATATGGTTGTCTTTGCTTTTAAATATTTGTCTATCAAGTAGGCTACTACTTTTTTCCCATTTATTTTGTTGTTGTTATCGTAAGCGCCATTTAACATTGTATCAAGCGCCAATGCTTTGACCACGAAAATGTACTAAGCGACAAAAACTTCTTATCTGATTAAAATTTCGATTTTGCAATGATGTCAAGTTTTGTATTGTAAAAATCCCTCTCCAAATCTGTTTCTTCCAATAAAACACACACAAAAATAAATAAATGAGACGTTTTTTTTTTTCGTTTCCTGAACAATCTTAAAAATGTCGCTTAATACATTCTTACGGGAAGGTATCGATATGATAATTTCGGTTTTTGTTTGAATTAATTAATTGTGTCCAAAAAGAGTTTCTCATATTTTTCAACAATTTCAATTTGGGTATATTCTCTAAGTCGCTCATATGTTTTATCAACATTATGTTTTGGTAGCAGCGTCTTCTTGTTCTTGTGGTTCTTGAATATTTGTTAATCGTTTAAAGCTTATATCGTAATCACCGCTTTCTGTTTTTAAAAATCCCTCACCAGTATGGTAAACCCCATTCTCGCTTTGAACATCTTGGTCATCGAAGTGGGTCCTATTTGAATAACGACCAAATTTGTCAACATTCATTTTTTCTTTTTATTCGATAATATCGGCCTTCTTTGAGTTCTTCAATAATTGAAACAATTTCGTTGGAATGATTGTTGTTTTCAGCCTTTTGTAAACTAATAACAAGCCTCATTCAATCTATACGAGTTCATTAAGATTATCCAAAAACATAGTCTTTTTTCATTTTTGATAATTGCATTAATCCACTTCCTGAAAGTGGGTGAAAAAGTGGGGATGGTGACGGAGTAGTAGAAGTATTTGTTGTCAATCCGAATAATTTACTTATAATTTTTTTATACTTACATATAACCCCGATTGTCGTGTATTTGTCTTTGTGAATCATAAGCAATTCTATGTGCATTGGTGTCAAGTAATATGGTCTTGCAGTTTTTTAGTTTTAAAAAACTCATTAGTGTAAATGGTTTTATCGGGATTTTTCTTGAATATAAGCTCATATAACCCATGTGTTCCTTCGAAGGTTTTATTTTTAATTTCTATAATCGTATTTTTTAGGGACGTCATGAAATTCTTCATTTGACAAGCGTTCCGTAAAACTGTGATGACTTGCGTGATAGTGTGAGTTTTCTTTCGTCTTTTTGGAGTACTACTATCATTAACAAAAAGGGTGAATCATCAATAGAAGATTTTGGGGTTGTAATTTCATCTTGTGGTTGATGTTGTTGAAAAGATTATTTTCTTTAAAGGGCTATCAAAATGCCTATTTTGAACCTGTTTGGCATTAGATTTTTGGACCAATTCGTTTAGTAAGCGGTTTAAAAGTTTCTTCAATTTGAGTTTCGTAAGCCTCTCTACCAGTCTTAAGAGCTACATATATATGTATTTCTTTCGTAAAGCATCTGTGGTTTTAATTAGTTCTTTTGTTAGTCTTACATGGCAAGAGTACGATAACTTAGGCGCCAAGAAATTATAACGGTTTTTTGTATAACACTTCAATACAAGCATTTTTTACTATGGGAGGGGGGGGTCTATCTCCCCCCGTTTGGGCGGGAGGGGCAATTTTATAAAAAAGGTACTAAAATGGAAACAAAAATATTAAAAAATAACGGTAATACTTACAATTAAGTATTATACCTTTTTTTAAAGCCAATACTCTGATCTATTAGATAATTTTTAAATCAAGTAGAATCTATGCACAGTTTTTGAAAAAATGAGTTTTAAACTCAAATTTTGGTGAAAAAAAACATAAAAAAAAAGTTTAAAGTTTAATTTTTTAAAACTGAAAAGTTATATATTATTATTTTTCCTGAAATTCGTTGCTCTAATATATTCTTATTCAAAAACTGAAAACTAGATGATTTTATGACGTCTAGTTTTTGAGAAAATTGAAAATAACTAAAACTACTTTTTTATGGGATATTTGCTTTTCTTGCTTGCTTACGCATTACGGCGGCGTATAAACAGTGACATATGTATGGGGGGGCATGCTGCCCCCCTGCAACCCCCCTGCCTGGGCACACTATAGGATTTGGGGTAGGTGCGAGGTTGGGTGTGTGCAAGGTTTCTTTTGCATTTACAGAATCTGGATTTAAAGAAACTTTGAATTTACCCTATGGTATATCCAATGTCTACTAAATATATGTATGTACGTAGCCCAAAGTTGCACATTTAAAATGTTCAGACATGAAAATTTAATACATTATGAAAAATTCACATTACCTAGGTACTACTGTACGAATGCAGCAAATTTATATAATTCCTTAATTAATATGTATGTTTATTGTTTGTGTCTAACATTTTTAATGCTAATGTGGCACAGGTTATTGTTTACCAAGGTCATTCGTTATTCAACCTTTGTAAGAGTGAAGTATTTTTTTCTTTGAATAAAGAATGGCGACTAAGCATCCACTACTTCATCCTAAATTAAATAACTTTTCAATATTTCAAACAAAAATATTTCAAAAGCATCGCGTTCTTAGAAGAAATTGGTCTAATTCCAACTAAAGCGTCAACTCCCCTCAAGTCCAACTCAAAAAGGTGACAAAAATTGTAAGAATACAATATTATTATTATTATTTATTCATCAACCAGAGCATTATCATACTCTTACAGACTAAGATACATAAGTAAATATATAGTTACAAATTTGTAGGTGGGTATATAAAATTCAAATTACATTTAAATGATTTACATAGTTAATCTTTTATTTTAATAAATATATAACGTTACTTAAATTTTGCTTAAAACTAATGATTTAAAAGTTTCTCTGGTGCAATCCATATAAAAGTTAACCTCAGAGCAATAAACCCATCTATCGGCACATTGAACATTGGAAAATTGACTTGACTATTTTTAAGTAACACCTGACTTACTCACAAACTGACTGACTGAGACGCGAAATGCCATGCAATTCTACCTCCTCTGGTGCATTCTTGGTAACCCTAAATGATTTGCTGTACTTTACCTACAAATGAACCACATTAACATTAATCCTCAAAATGAAATCACCGTAGTTAAATACCAAAAATCAAAAATTTCATAAAAAGTAGTTTTAGTAATTTTCGATTTTCTCAAAAACTAGAAGGGACAAAACCATTCGGTTTTTTGTGTTCGATTCAGAATTAATAGTAGCATTGACCACAAAAAGCCAATTAAGCACTTCATTTTACAATTTTGAAAAAAATTGGTCTAAACTTTTTTTTTTCATTTTTTTTAACAACATTTTGAGTTTGCATGCAAATTTTTCAAAAACTATTGACATAAATAATTTAATTTAAATTTACGATTATAGAACAGACTTCTGGCTTTCAAAACCGGTATAGTATTTTAATGTAAGTGTTGCCGTTGTTTTTTAATATTTTTTTTTTTCAATTTAAGTCATTTTTTCTAAGATCGCCCCTACCTCCTAAACGGGGCAAGATAGACCCCCCCCTCCCATAGTAAAAAACGCTTGTATTTGACCCCTCTACAAAAATCCGTTATCAATTTTTGGCGCCTAAGTTATCGTACTCTCCCCTCTTACATCAATATTCATCATAATGTCAAAATTACTTTTTCTTACAGAGACAAGTAGTTAATAAGTTATAAGGTTGTTAAAAGAATCGTCCAATGGATTTTAAACTGAATTTAATATTGAAGTAACTGATCTTAACTGAGGAATACTGGGTCTCAAACTGAGTTGAACTGGTTTTTACTGCTACTATTTGCTCGGTGCAATGCTCCGCACTGTACTCATAGAACATTAGTATACATATGGTATGAAATTTAATGTTTTACCTGCTTTATAACTTAAGAAAGCAGTCAAATCCTTTTCTATAACGACCTTCATGCAGGGGGCTGTCCTTATCAATTACCATAAAACCGTAATTGGTATTACAATACACAAACCTTTTCAAATTTATTAAATGTCATATCTAAATTGATATGATCATTATATATGTGTTTTAAATTCATATCGTACTGTTTGAAGACGATGCGAAAATTTGCATTGTCTCGAATTAAGAGTTTGGATATTCTTGTATACGTCTGACATAAATAAAAACTATCGACTTGATGATGTCGACGCATACTAAAAATACACGAATTGTATCTTGTTTTTCACAGGCCATGTAGTCAAAAATAAAAATGGAGTCTGGTTTAGCCTCTTCGAGTGGAATAACATCACTGTTATTGGTAAAATTAACAAAACCCATATTTTTTTATTGGTTCCATGGCTTTTCGTAAAAACTCATATTTGGCTGATGTAGAGATTTAGGCCGGTATTCACCGAGCGCTCATAACTTAAGAAGCTCATAAACGTATTCACCAAGCAATATTAGTGAAGATCTACGAGCGCTCTTAAAAGTTAGGAGTGGTCCCGACCACTCCTAACTTACGAGCGCTCTCTTCGAAAATTTGTTCGCTTGTGCGTGTGCCACGCACGCATTTGACACGAATCCATGTGAGCAATGCCAAGTAGAAGAGTATCCATTTGCTGTCAAGACCAACATTACACAACATTTCACAGTTTGGGTATGCCTGAACAAGAGAGAGTGGCTCTCATTTTCGAACTTCGAAAAACACTTGCGAGTGGTTGGTGAATACCGCACAGAAATTTCAAGTTAAGAGCCTCGTAAAGTTAAGAGCCGTTTAGGAGCGCTCGGTGAATACGAACCTTAGAATATATATACAGGGTGTCCCACAGTCACCGCCCCAAACGAAAACCATAGATTCCTGAGGTCATTTTAAGTCGAAAAACTTAAGAGATCATTTTCTCGTTTTCATCCCGTTTTCGAGTTATAACGGTTTTTATGATTTTTGCTCTCTTTTCCCTTAACTGGCTTTATCTTTGCCAAACTACGTCCGATTCGTAAGATTTTTTTTATAACCAATCAAGAATTTACTACAGTTTTAGTTTGTCTCAGAACTTTTTTTTCTGCGGGCAACCGTTTCTCCGCAATTTTGCATCAAACCCAATTTTTTTCGTTTTTTAAGTTGTTTTTTTCAATTTGATATCATTTTTTTCAAAAAAACACGTTAATGAGTATTAATTTTTTTCGTTTATTATTAAAGCCCAGTTCATTTTCTTAAAAAAAAAATATTTTTTTCCTTAAAAAGAATACTAAATGTAATTAACAACAAATAAACAAACTGAGTGAATTAAAAAAAAAAATAATTTTTAAATACAAAATTAACTTTTTCTGAGCTATTGTGGTTAAGAAAAGGACAAATAGATAAAGTTGTCCCATTTCAGTGTATATTAGTAATATTTCTAGATATTCTTGATTAGTGTAATCCATTGTTCGCAAATAATTGAGAAAAAACTACAACTTGAATAACAAATCTAAAATGGAGTATCAAGTGAAAGAATACGACGCGGACACTAGTTCACGCGAGAAAGACATTTACAACCTTCAAATCATAATGCAAATCTTTACTGTTTACATTAGTTAACGGTCTTAATAATTAACTTTATCTATTTGTCCTTTTCTTAACCACAATAGCTCAAAAAAAGTTAATTTTGTATTTAAAAATTATTTTTTTTTTAATTCACTCAGTTTGTTTATTTTTTGTTAATTACATTTAGTATTCTTTTTAAGGAAAAAAAATATTTAATTTTAGAAAATGAACTGGGCTTTAATAATAAGTGAAAAAAATTAATACTCATTAACGTGTTTTTTTGAATAAATTGATATCAAAGTGAAAAAACTACTTAAAAAACGAAAAAATTGGGTTTGATGCAAAATTGCGGAGAAACGGTTGTCCGCAGAAAAAAAAAGTCTTTGGACAAACTAAAACTGTAATAAATTCTTGATTGGTTATAAAAAAAATCTTACGAATCGGACGTAGTTTGGCAAAGATAAAGCCAGTTAAGGGAAAAATAATAAAAACCGTTATAACTTGAAAACGGGACGAAAACGAGAAAATGACCACTTAAGTTTTTCGACTTAAAATAACCTCAGGAATCCATGGTTTTCATTTGGGGCGGTGACTGTGGGACACCCTGTATATGGGTGATTTTACAAACAATGGAATAAAATGTTAAAAATTTCGGTACGACATTTTTGGAAGCCGAAAGTCGTAAAAGTTGTTATAGTTGATCATTAGAACGTCTCTTTGTGTTTTGAAAGCGGCCAGTCTAAAAAATAAAAAATTACGATTTTAAGGACATTGTTTGAAAAAGGATGTTCAGGGGACTAAGTTTTTTTAAGCGGACTGCATAAATCTTTATTTTTTTCCTATTTTCTCTTAAATATGACTTAGGTATACATTGAAATATAGAAATTGAATTTAAAAAACTCATCATGACATTTATTTTTCCACAGTTTGAGGGACCAGTAATTAACCCCCTTATACTGTTTGGGAATAGTTGCCCATGCTTTTTTCTTTCAATCTTGTTAGACAGTTCAATATTTTTTACCGGTAACTGGTATTGTTGTTTAACGAAACTCATAATGATAAAAACTAAATATTTTCCTATAAATGCAAAGCTTATATTTAAAAACACATCATATCCCATCTAACTATTCTAACGCAAAGATAAAAATCATTTAAAATGATTGATTATTCAAAACGAAACGAAACGAAAAGAAACATTGTGAAAGGAAAAGGGTTATTAAATACTTTAATAAACAAACTACCTCTTGAACTACATCTACCTGGTTATCCATGCTGCGGGCCTGGAACAAAGCTCCAAGAACGCCTAGCTCGAGGGGACCCGGAAATTAATTTGCTTGATCAAGCGTGCAAACAACACGATATATCTTATTCTAAATTTAAAAATACATCTGAGCGTCGTATTGCAGATAGAATTTTAACTGAAAAAGCTTGGCAACAAGTTAAACCCAAAGACACTGGCATAGATATGCTAGCAAACGCACTATTGGGTACATATATTATGAAGGCAAAAACAAAATTTGGCATGGGCTGCTCGGAGTATAAGGATAAAAAGCCTCTGATTGAAGCGCAAAATAAAAACGATTATAGAAAGTCTAAATATAAAAATAAGGCTAAGGGTTATAATTTTTGTTTAATAAGTGATAAAAAGCAGAGATTTTCGTGTTTCAGCTAGGACGGGAGATTTCAAACTAAATACCCAACTCCCAACAATCATCCAGCCAAGGTTCCAAATAAAACATATATTCATATATGTATATATTCATATATTACCGAAGTGTGTGTAGCAAAGTATATTGCCAAAAGTCGCACCCAAGCGATTTCACACAGAGTAATCAAAAATACATCAATCGATATTGAGCCCATGCAACTATCGAAAAGAGGCAAATGAATTCCTCGATGAATAAAATATGATGCTAGCATAAACAATTTGAGTGGAGCACAAGATTTACCATGAGAATCTTGGACCGTGGTCTTTCACACCCAAATGCATACGTCAGCGAAAGTATTCGTTTTGAGATTCGAATATTAAGCCAACCCCGACTATCGCTTAAAGTTACGATAGAAGTATTGTATGCTGATGATATAAATACGAGTATATACATACATTACATATATCAATTATTCAATGGTTCGTTTTAAGAGGCGAACACTTGAATATCATTATGTTTATGCAGCGTTGTATTAAAAATAAATACGAAAGAAAACGGATATGTGGTAATTGAGATGAGAGCATTAATAATAAATATTAATGCATCCATCCATAAGGAACCAAAACCAGGATGAAGGGAAGACACGAGACCAGCATAACACCTCCCCCCCTAAGAGAAAATTTATTAATAAAAATAAATTAAAAAAAAAAACTAAATTTTACATTATTTACATTTTTACTTGCGATATAGGTACTATAGGGCAAGTTCTGCATTTGGAAAAAAAATCGAACTCGAGATTTTGATCAAAGTTGACATTACGATGATAGCGAAGACGAAAAAAGTGGGTCCGACAATTACGTCTGTCTGTCTGTATGTCTGTATGTCTGTATGTCTGTACCTCGAACTACAGCCTAAACTACCGGAGGTATTTTCTTCAAACTTGGTAGTTAAGGGTCTTCGATGATTCCCTAGAGGAGAAATTGAAATTTTTTTTTAGCTCTAAAACTAAGGGTACCCCCCATACACCCGTAATGCAAAATCTTATTTATCTCGAAAACGGCTCTAACGATTTTGATAAAAAAAAATTAAGTGTGATATTATGGACATGGACTATATTTTGGTGAAAAAAAAATTTGGGGGGAAATGTTATTAGGGGTACCTGTCATAGAACGGTTTTTTTGATTTTCGAATTTCTCACCAACGGCTCTAACGATTTTAACCAAAATTTTTATATAGGAGCTGCTTTGCATTTGAAAAAATATAAACTAAAAATTTTTTCGAAAAAATAGTTTTTGGATTTTTAAAAAAATAATACAATTTTTTTTTGAAAATTCAATATCTTGAAAACCGATACACGATTAAATTTTTAAATTACGTTTTAAAATGTATTTTATTAAATACTAACAATTTGCATATCAATTTTTTTTATAAAAATTTTAAGAAAAATTTAGTACACAAAAAACATGTTTCAGTGTGTCTGTATGTCTGTACCTCTCACTACAGCCTAAACCACTGGACCTATTTCTTTCAATCTCGGTAGTTAAGAGTCTTCGGTGATTCCCTAGAGGAAAAATTGAAATTTTTTTTTTAGCTTGAAAACTAAGGGTACCCCCCATACACCCGTAATGCAAAATCTTATTTATCTCGAAAACGGCTCTAACGATTTTGATAAAAAAAATTAAGTGTGATATTATGGACATGGACTATATTTTGGTGAAAAAAAAAATAGGGGGGAAATGTTATTAGGGGTACCTGTCATAGAACCGTTTTTTTGATTTTCGAATTTCTCACCAACGGCTCTAACGATCTTAACCAAAATTTTTATGCAGGAGCTGCTTTGCATTTGAAAAAATATAAACTAAAAATTTTTTTGAAAAAATAGTTTTTGGATTTTTAAAAAAATAATACAATTTTTTTTTTGAAAATTCAATATCTTGAAAACCGATACACGATTAAATTTTTAAATTACGTTTTAAAATGTATTTTATTAAATACTAACAATTTGCATATCAATTTTTTTTATAAAAAATTTAAGAAAAATTTAGTACACAAAAAACCTGTTTCAGTGTGTCTGTATGTCTGTACCTCTCACTACAGCCTAAACCACTGGACCTATTTCTTTCAATCTCGGTAGTTAAGAGTCTTCGGTGATTCCCTAGAGGAAAAATTGAAATTTTTTTTTTAGCTCGAAAACTAAGGGTACCCCCATACACCCGTAATGCAAAATCTTATTTATCTCGAAAACGGCTCTAACGATTTTGATAAAAAAAATTAAGTGTGATATTATGGACATGGACTACATTTTGGTGAAAAAAAATTTTGGGCCAAAAGTTATTAGGGGTACCTGCCATAGACCCGTTTTTTTGATTTTCGACTTTCTTATTAACGGCTCTAAGGATTTTAACCCAACATTTTTAGCAGGAGTCCCCTTAAGTTTAAAATAATATTGTATATAAAAATTTTCGAAAAAATATTTATTGGGTTTAAAAAAAAAAAAAAAAAAAATTTAAATCAATATCTTCAAAACCTATGAACGATTATTTTTTGAAATTATTTCATAAAACCAATATTATTAAATACTTAAAATTCGCATCCCACATTTTTTTCTTGAAAAATTTTAGAGAAATTTCTTATATAAAAAATTTATTTAATAATAAAACGATTTTTTAAGGTTTATTTGCATAAATTCATACTTTTCCGGAAACCAGACGGCAATTTTATGCATTTGCACATTATTATCTCATTAAATCCATGTTTTATATTTATAAAATGTATCTTAAATTCCAAAGTACTTTTACATAAGAGCAAGTTCGTGCGATCCAGTCGTGCATTTTATTTCTTAATAAATTTTAGGTAGCTTAAAGGTTACTGGTTTATAATATACATATTTACAGATCGTAATTATATTTTCTTTGATTTATTACAACTTGCAGATTTTTACAATTTTCATTTAATTTTATTTCATCATCAGGTTTATTTTTATACCTTACGATTGATGGTACAGTTTTAGTTTTTCTATTAAAACATTTGTTAAAAAGAGTAAAACTTATTCTATTAGTGAAACATCTATACTATATGCAAAAAATGAAATCAATAATATCATTATAATGCTTCCAATACCAATAAAAATTCCTTGTGTTCTTGGAGGCATTTCTTTAAGTTTTTCATTAACATAGTTTTCTTGATTACGGATCTCTAGAGTTAGATCTTTTATTTCGTTTAAATTTTGTAGTTTTAATTTAGGAAGGTTGATTTCATCATAATTTACTTCGTTCACGTCAACATTAATGCAACAATCTTCTATAAAATTAGGTGTATCATGGAATTCTTCTTGTAATATGAGCTCTGAAAAGTTACGGTGGTTAAGGCTTTTCTTTGGTCTTTTTGGGGTGATGCTATCAGTTAATTCAGGTGAACTGTTAATAAAAGTGGTTGGTGTGATGAATTCATCTCTTAAATATTTTTCCTTTGTTGGGCTTTCAAATTCATTTTCTTGTACTTGTTGTTGTTTAAATATGCGTTTTGTTTTGTTAATAGGACTTTCAATAAAGTAATTTTGATTTTGTTCTCCTTGTTTTGTGTTTGATTTTTTCACTAACTCATTTAGGGGTCTGGTAATGGGTCTTAGAGTTTCCTCAATTTCGGTTTCGTAAGCTTCTCTACCAGTCCTTAGAGCTTTGTATTTCTTTCGCAGAGCATCGGTGGTTTTAATAAGCTCCTTTGTTAGTTTTTCGTCTATGTTAATCATATTCTAAGATTTATTTCTTCATACAAATGCAGTTGAAAAATAAGACTCGAAGTTGTTGGAAAAGCCTTTCGATGGTTTTCAAACTGAATTTTATATTGTAGTTACTGGTCTTAACTGTTGAATACTGCGTCTCAATCTGGTTTGAACCGCTTTTTACTGCTATAATCTGCTCACTGAACTGCTCTGTACTGCTCTTATAGAACATAACTGTTCATATGATGCAAAAATCAAAAATTTTGTCTATTTTATAACTTAAGGAAGCAGTCAAAGTCTTTTCTATAACGACCTTCATTCAAAGGGCTGTCCTTATCAATTACCAAAAAACCATAATTTGTGTTCCAGCATTCTGCACATACCTTTTGAAAAATTTTAAATGTCATATCCGAATTGACATGCTCATTATAAACGTGTTTTAAATTCATATCGTCCTGTTTGAAGATGATTAGAAAATTCGCATTGTCTCGAATTAAGTGTTTCGGTATTCATATATATGTTTGGCACAAATAAAAACTATCGATGTGATGATGTCGTCCCATACTAAAATACACTCGAATTGTGTCTTGTTTTTCACAGGCAATATCGTCAAAGATGAATATAGAATTTGGCTTAGCGTCTTCGGGTCGAATAACATCACTGTTATTGGAAAATGTAAAAAAACCCATATTTTTCACTGGTTTTATGGCTTTTCGCAAAAACTCATACTTCGGTTGATGTAGAGATTTAGAATATATATAGATATTTTCAAATTTCAAGCCGTTTGGGTGTAGGAGTAAACTCATCATAACATTTGTTTTTCCACAGTTTGAGGGACCAGTAATTAACCCTCTTATACTATATGGAAACAGTTTACCATGTTTTTTTGTTTCAATATTGCGAGCCAATTCCATATTTTTTACTGGTAATTGGTATTGTTGTTTAACGAATCGCATATTGATAAAAACTAAATAATAACTTTTATATGCGAAGTTTATCTATATTCGAAACCCGTCATATCGTTTTCATCTCTCGCAACGTAAAGATGATCATATAAAATGATTGATTATTTAAAAAATTGCAACAGTCAGCGAAACATTGTGAAAGGGGAAGGTTTATTAAACACTGTAATAAACAAACTACCACTCGAACTACATCTACCTGGTTATCAATACTGTGGACCTGGAACAAAACTTCAAGAACGTTTAGCTCGAAGGGATCCAGGGATTAATTTGCTTGATCAAGCGTGCAAACAGCATGATATATCTTATTCTAAATTAACAAATACAAGTGATCGGCATATAGCTGATAAGATTTTATCTGAAAAAGCTTGGCAACGAGTAAAATCCAAGGACGCTAGTATAGCTGAACGTGCAAATGCACTATTGGTTACCAATCTTATGAAGGCAAAAGTAAAATTAGGCATGGGGTGCTCTAAGAATACAGACAAAAAGGCTAGAAATCAGCTAAGAACGAGTTGTTCAGAGCATAAAAACGGTGTTAAGAAGTCTAAAAAAGATAGCAAGACTAAACAAGTCTCATTGAGGAAAGTAATTAAAATTATTGGAAATAATCTCAAACGTAAAAAACCATTCAACATAGAAAATGCAATTAAAATAGCATTATCATCGGCTAAGAAAACTGTTAGAAAAAACAGTAATAACATTAAGACACCGCGAGTTATTTCAGTACCAAAACTTGGTGGAGTACTTCCTTTCCTCGTTCCTTTATTTACTGGACTTTCAGCTCTTGGAGCTTTAACAGGAGGCGCTGCAGGAGTAGCCAAAGCTGTCAATAATATTAGTATTGCTAAAAAAGATTTGGAGGAGAAAAAACGTCATAATGAAAAAATGGAATCGATTGCAGTTGGACATGGCTTACACCTTAAACCTTATAAAAAAGGACTGGGACTTTATTTAAATCCACAGGAAAAAAACTTCTAGGTTCGCTACCGAATCGTGCACTAAATGAAATAGACTTGAAAAATTTTGCAACCAATTAATCGAAGTTTTGTTTAATTGTTTAATTCAATTAATACTGTCAATGAATTTGAATTTGTTTTATCTTGTTTCTTTTGAAAATGCATTTTGATTTAATTCTTTTTAATTTTTTAACTTAACTTTCCTTATATTGTATACCCCACGCTGAATTTTTGTACTATGAAGTGGCATTATCTCTATTTTTATGAAATACCAATGTCACTAACTACGAGTATTCTCTCTTAAAATCACTATTGTAATTTTGTTAGAGCAATCTTAAGATTTATCAAATGTTATAGTTATTAAGATGAGGATAATGATTAATAATAATAAAAAAAAAACAAAAAAAAAATTAATGAAATTCTCTGCAGCTGCTGATGTAAGGAGTATGGGTTGGTTGAGGTTGATCGATAGTTGAATAGCTTCATGGTCCGTGTCACCATGCACTAATGTACAGACATGAAGAGTGTGCACTAGGTTCCCGAAAGCCAGGAAGAAGTCCAGAGTTGATGGTGTTCTGGTAAAGGTGGGTTTGTGTTGTGAAACAACAACTAAGGAGTGGTGGTCGTTGTTGGCGTCTAGCCAGTTAACAATCGCTTATCCTCAGGTGAGATCGTAGTATCCAGCCACATGTGATGCCTGGAATTGAAATCACCACAGAGGACACCATGAGAACTTGGAGGTCATTGTGAATATTTTTCCTGCTGGATTGAGACCTGAAATAGACACTGATGAGGATGAGGGTTTCATCTTCTCCAAGTTTGATGGTGAGGGCAGTGGCTTCGCTGGTTCTGAGACCTGTGATGATGGTTTCGGCGGTATTTTGGAAAATCTCCTTTTTTACGTAGATTGCCGTCCCTCTATGGCCCTCATCCCTGTCCTTTCGGAAGGTTTTGAAGACGGTCAATGTTTTACCGTCTGGTGACGTTAGGCTCACTGATGAGAGCGATGTCCAGTTTGTTGTTTTTCATCCCTAAATTAAATGTCGTTCTCTTTTCAATGGATTGACATTGTACATCAGGATGCGGAACTTCTTAAATTGCATATTTGGCCTTCGCTAAGCTGAGAATAGTTTGATAGAACTGCACTCCGAGCTTTTCCCATGATCGTGAGTAGGTCGGATTCAAAAATCCTTTCAACTTCGGTGTTCAGGTTCTTTGGTGTTGTTGTTCGGGGTGCAATCACCTTTGCTGGTGTCGTTTTTTGTTGTTGCTGTTATCTCCTGAAGTTGTCTGGTTTTTGCGAGGATCTGCCTTTCATCATGCTGCAGAGCTGATTGCATGCTGATTTTTCAGCAAATACCTGTTGTGCCTTTTTTCTGCTGACATCTTGTTCTTTTCGCTGAGTCTTGCTACAACCCTTGAAGCTAGCTGGATGACCTTCGTTTTTGCAATTTTGCGCAATATATCCAACCCGATGTATTCTTTACGTTGGCATTTCCCGGGTTCAGGGTTCATGGTCCTCCT
Source organism: Chrysotoxum bicinctum (assembly GCA_911387755.1). Classification (NCBI taxonomy): domain Eukaryota; kingdom Metazoa; phylum Arthropoda; class Insecta; order Diptera; family Syrphidae; genus Chrysotoxum; species Chrysotoxum bicinctum. The sequence continues at coordinate 6,092,471 of OU426991.1, forward strand.
TAGACTTGACGCACACGTACTGGCGTCCGCAGTTGATAGCAAGGTGTCCAAGACACTGGCAGTGTCAGTACTGAACAATGCCGATGAATCTTAGGCGCTCCCATGTCCACCCTCTGGTTCATTATTAATGCCTTTGTGTAGACTTCGACAAGATTAAATGTGACATTAAATTCTTTTCTTTTACAAAACCTGCTGATTTCAGCAATGTTGCCGGAATAGCAAAAATTTGGGGACATTCTTGGCGCCTTGGTTGAATTCACGGCGTTGTCTTTAGATGTCTTTGTAGGCTGGGTTGGAGAGGGCTTGGTGGCTGCTGATATTCACTTTTATTAATTAACCAAAATTAAATTAAATTCGTCTGCTGTATGACTATACGCACTGCAAGATATACACTCTGTAAATGCATAATGTTTATTATATAGTTGTTTTGTTTTCACCGGCATCAACAACTAATCACGGTTTTTCTGTCACTTCTTTGTTTATTTTTACGCATCAGTTTATAAAGCTTAGCAATGAACAGTTTATATTTAAAGTATTGCCAAATTTGTGCGGGAACGTTTGGCGTAAGCGATCGGGCATCATTCTTGCAGTGATGAGCTTATAAATTTAATCTTATCTAATCACTTACTAGTTTTGTCCGATCTCGACTTTGGGGCGCATTTATGTGCCTTGAAAATCACTCAGTGGACTTTTATCTAGCACTTTGGTCCCCCAAGCATATTTGCACTGTGTTCTTTGTCTTTGGAGCTCACTCTTACACCTATCAGATTTTTCTTGGTTAAATAAATCAGACCTGTTGGTTAGCAGTTTGTTTTCAAAACAACGTTGAAAAGCTGACTCTACTGCACGATAAATATCCTGGACGGGTGATTCCTCGGGATTGATATTTCGTGTGATTTAAAACCAATTGGGGTTATTTCATATATTAAGTCTACGCCAATGCTCGACCAACCATGAAAATATCAGGGCTTATATACGTGAAATACGTGATTTTATGAAAAGAATCAGAATGCAGGCAGGGCTAAGGTGATCGTTCGGCAATTATTGTTGTCTATAATTAACCCCAGATTTAATAATATAAATAAAAGTATCAGCACTTCTTCAAGAAAAAAACTTTTTTTTTTAAGGATGGTGATTCCTTGCATTCGGATTCACGATTCTCAATGTTTGTTATTGGATATCATTATTTTTAATAGTTTGTATTGTAAAATATTGTAGACATTTTTTTTTTGACAAAATGTAAGAATTAAATCAATTATTTTAGATTATTGAACAATGTATAATTTTACCTTTGAGATGGATCTAAGGAAAACAAATGTTTTCGTGTAGAAGGTCAAATAATCTACTTTTCGTTGACATTAACTGTTTAAGAAGCATATGTGAAAAACGGATATTTCCCACATTTTAATTTTTTTAAGTAAGTGGTAAGTCAATGGAGCTGCAAAGCTTGTCGAACATGTTATGCAAATTCTCATTCATGAGCTTAGGAATACCAAAGATAACAGCGTCAGTCAGATATTCTTTCTTCTCCAGAACGTCACAACGCTTCCTTAACTGCGACATCTCCTTCTTAACTAAATCATCCACATTGTTCTCAATAGTTTCGGTCCTCTGAGTCAAATTCGATATGGCTAAGCTAATGTTATTTACGTGATCGTTTAATTGTTTTTCCATGTCATGAACTTTTCTTAGTAATTCATTTCGAATTTTTTCTAATTCTTCCCTAAAAGTTGCAATTATATTTTCAGTTTGTTTTGCTAATTCGGCGTGAAGAGTTTCTTGAGAAAACCATGATGTAACGGGAGTGATTAATTGGTGTTGGTTAAGTTGTAACACAGTTGAAGTTCCGGGAGAATCAGTGCCGTATTTCTTTGGGGTAGCCTCAATTGGTTCACTTTCGGAGAGTTTCGCATAAGAAACGTCAGATTTGCTTGTTTTTGGCGAATTCACATTCGGTGGTGGTGTGAAAGTGGGTAACTTTGCTGATGTCGGTTTCTTTGCCTTATTTCTCCTATCGACGGATGTTTTAGTTTGTGCTGGAAGTTGCGGTTGGTCTCGGTTTAAGTTGGACCTAGTTTTAACTGTAGACGAACTCGACATCTTGAAAAATATATAATTTCGAGGAGATAATTTAAATGCGTCTATTCACTCTCGAACATTTTCGTTATATGCAAAAACCGATATTTTCTAATCTTTACCTTGAATAATTGTAAATGCTTACTTTCTATTGAATCTTATTGTTGATTCGTTATGAATACAGGAAGGTCTGTTCAACTTTTCTTGTGTGTCATCATTTTTCCAAAGTTGAATTTCTGTTTTGACTGGACTATGTACATGTCTTTATCACAGATAATAGATATACATACGTAAGTCGCATTTTACTATCGCTAATGATCCATATAAGACACGGTTCAGAATCACAGTGGTGACATCTGTTGTTTTCTTGCGTTTGATCATATTTCAAGATTGTGTTATTTTTTCTAAATACTACATTAAATATGATATCGATAGAGATCATTATCTATGGACCTACATATATGCAATAAAAGAATATCATTTCTTACTGACCTAATCTCTTCTTAATAAAAAGTCCAATTGTTTGATCGAACAAGTTACAAGTGTGTTTATCTAGCTTATGATTCACACACATTTGATCAAAATAGGATATTATAGCATTTCACGATTTAAGAGTAATCATTTTTTACTGCGTGCGATATCTACGGAACTTTATTATCTGTGGTTCTACCTTCTTTATATTTTAATATAAATAATATTTTTACAATTTCTTTTTTTTTGTTTATCCAACAGCACGATGATTTTCTTTTTAGCTTGGTTGGTAAAGAACGTCTTCATTGCTGTTATTACAGAAACCTTCAATGAAATTCGTGTCCAATTCCAACAAATGTGGGGAGCACGTGGTCATATTCAAAAATGTGCTGCTTCTCAAATTCTTAGCGGAAATGACACTGGATGGCGGTTAATTATGATCGATGATAACAAACATGGCGGCTTGGCACCGGAAACATGCCACGCTATATTACGTTCACCCTATTTTCGAATGTTAGTCATGACTGTCATTCTGGCTAATGGTATTGTTACGGCAACAATGACATTTAAACATGACGGTCGACCAAGACATGTTTTTTATGAAAACTATTATTATATCGAAATGGCGTTTACGTTCTTCTTTGATTTGGAGACACTTTTCAAGATGTACTGTCTTGGTTGGCGAGGTTATTATAAACATTCAATACACAAATTCGAACTTTTGTTGGCTGTGGGCACAACACTACATATTGTACCGATATTCTATCTGTCAGGATTAACATATTTTCAGGTCTTGCGGGTTGTACGCCTAATTAAGGCATCGCCAATATTAGAAGGCTTTGTTTATAAGATTTTTGGGCCTGGTAAGAAACTGGGTTCGCTTATTATCTTTACACTGTGTTTACTCATTATCAGTTCGAGTATTTCTATGCAATTGTTTTGCTTTCTCTGCGATTTTACGAAATTTGAATCATTTCCCGAAGCATTTATGTCTATGTTTCAAATTCTGACACAAGAGGCCTGGGTTGAGGTTATGGATGAGACAATGATTCGAACAAGCAAAACTCTAACACCGCTCGTTGCAGTGTATTTCATTTTGTATCACTTGTTTGTCACTCTCATTGTGCTGAGCTTGTTTGTGGCGGTTATTTTGGATAACTTGGAATTAGATGAGGACATTAAGAAGCTGAAGCAACTTAAATTTCGCGAACAAAGCGCGGAAATCAAGGAAACCCTGCCGTTTCGATTGAGAATTTTCGAAAAATTTCCACACTCTCCGCAGATGACAATATTGCATAAAATTCCAAATGATTTTACGTTGCCCAAGGTGCGAGAGTCTTTTATGAAACAATTTGTCATGGAACTTGAGAGTGATGATCCTTCTTGTGTCGTTGAGAATTGCAAACGTCCGATGTCTGAGTGTTGGGAATCGAATGTCGTCTTCAAAAAACAAAAACCTGTTCAGATTATGAATAAGACGCCAAAGGTTCGTTCTGCTGGAAGTAGTTTACGCAGATTGGCGATAACGCATATAATCAAGTGAGTATAAGTAAATGCTTGTTTTATCTTTAAAAAATACTATGATTTCTCTAGTTCTAGTTTTATTAAAAAAATTAAAAAGATCGAACAATGTCAAATCGTCCAAGTTCGAAAAATCTAATTTTTTCTAAAATTTTCTGCACAACATTTTTTAAAAATGTTAAGTCACCCAATGTTTCTTTCCATTTCTGTGGAATGATTCGGGCTTAGGCGATTTGTAACAGCGGCACTAATGTGATATTTTTTCGCATGTTGAGCAATTCAATTTTGCATGATTTAACATCAGAAGAAGAGCATAAAACAGAAATCGGAAGAAGAGATACTCAAATTCCTTTTGAATATATTTCCAGTGATTCAAACAACCAACGTCTAATGCTTGGTGATTCAGCAATGTTGCCTGTAGTTGGAGCTAAGGGTGGACTCAAGCCCCAAGGAACTATTACACATACAAAACCTTGGAGAGTGGATCCTAAAAAGTTTGTTTCTTATTAATAATTATTTGCTAATGAAACTAATGGGGGGATTATAGGTTTGGATCACGTTCAATTCGAAGAAGCGTCCGATCAGGTTCGATCAAACTTAAGCAAACATATGAGCACCTAATGGAAAATGGTGATATTGGAGCTGCTTCACGAGTGACATCATCTCGAGCACGTCCTCATGATTTGGATATCAAATTGTTGCAAGCAAAGCGTCAACAGGCTGAAATGCGAAGAAATCAACGCGAGGAAGATCTGCGGGAAAATCATCCATTCTTCGACACACCGTTATTCTTGGTTCCTCGAGAAAGTCGTTTTCGTAAAGTTTGTCAAAAAATTGTTCACGATCGTTATGATGCCCGACTGAAGGATCCTCTTACAGGAAAGGAAAGAAAAGTGCAGTATAAAAGTTTGCAGTAGGTTAAATAATTTCGTTTACACGTTAAAGCAAATGTGTAAAGTTGTCTGTTTTTTTACTTTTTAAGTAATTTCCTTGGACTTGTTACATACCTAGACTGGGTAATGATATTTGTGACTACACTCTCGTGCATATCGATGATGTTCGAAACACCAAACTATCGTGTTATGGATCACCCAGCTCTACAAATAGCCGAATATGCTTTCGTAGTATTTATGAGTTTGGAACTAGCCTTAAAAATTCTAGCCGATGGACTGTTCTTTACCCCTAAGGCATATATAAAAGATGTAGCATCTGCTCTTGATGTTTTCATTTACATTGTCTCAACGTCATTTTTATGTTGGATGCCAAAAAATATTCCATCAAATTCGGCACCTCAGCTTCTAATGATTCTACGGTGTGTTCGACCATTGAGAATATTTACACTGGTACCGCATATGCGAAAGGTCGTTTATGAGCTTTGTCGAGGATTTAAAGAAATTCTTTTAGTATCCACGTTATTAATTCTTTTAATGTTTATCTTTGCTAGTTATGGTGTACAATTGTATGGTGGGCGTTTAGCTAGATGCAATGATCCGACAATAACAAAACGAAAGGATTGCGTTGGAGTATTTATGCGTCGTGTATTTGTAACAAAAATGAAGTTAACACCGGGCTTGAATGAATCATATCCTTCAATGCTAGTGCCTCGGGTTTGGGCCAATCCAAGACGGTTTAACTTTGACAACATTGGCGATGCGATGTTGACACTGTTCGAGGTGTTATCTTTTAAAGGATGGTTAGATGTAAGAGATGTTTTGATTAAAGCTGTTGGACCTGTGAGTTATTTTTAACGATGATTTTAAAGTTATAATAAACTAAGGCCGTCGATTGAGTTAAAATTTTGATTAAATTTGATCTCTAGTTTAATTTTTGACTTTTCAACATATGTACATATAAGTTCATCTTATTTGTATCAGAAATCAAGTAAGGGATTTAATTATATGCATATTTGACGCAATTGACGAGCCGCCTTTTTTACTGCAATAATTTACATAACATGTTTTTTTTGTCTTATCTTCGTGACCAGATACACGCTGTTTATATTCATATTTATATTTTCCTTGGATGCATGATTGGTTTGACACTGTTTGTTGGTGTGGTTATTGCCAATTATTCCGAAAACAAAGGAACAGCTCTTTTGACAGTTGATCAACGACGTTGGTGTGATCTTAAAAAAAGGCTCAAAATCGCTCAACCGTTGCATCTACCACCGAGACCTGATGGTCGTAAAGTTCGAGCATTTACATACGATATAACACAGCATATTATTTTTAAACGTTGCATAGCTGTTGTGGTACTCATTAACAGTATGCTTCTCTCGATAACAGTAAGTATACAATAATTTGTCCAAATAGTTTTTTTTTAACGATAACCAAATTCAATTTTAGTGGATTAAAGATGAAGTTCACACGGAACGGCTTGTGGTTGTTAGTACGGTTTTGACATTTGTTTTTGTAATTGAAGTGGTTATGAAAAATATCGCTTTTACTCCACGCGGGTATTGGCAGTCACGGAGGAATAGATATGATTTGCTGGTTACAGTAGCTGGCGTTGTTTGGATTTTTTTGCAAACTATTTTAAGGGTATTTTTAATAATAATATTGCTGTATTTTGTGTTAGACACTAGCCAATTTGTAAGAAAACGAAACAGGAAAAACTAGTTTGATTAATGTAACATTTCTATTCCAGATCAAATGAAAACGTAGTAAATCTGCCGTTAAGAAGCTTTTCCTGTTTGGTTTTATTTAACACACCTTGTTATTACATGTTTGATTTCAATTTACAAGGAATTTCGCCCAAAAATGTGGGAAAAATTAGTTATTACACTGTTTGACAGTAAAATACACAAATACAAATACAAATTTACCCGTCGCTATTGGAAAACGATTTAGTATAAAGTCCTTATTTTCCCTTTTTCAAACTAAAAAAAAACTTGAAAATCAAATTAGAAATAACGAAGTTAGAAACTACATGAATCTACCAAAAAACTTTTTGTATTTTTTAAAATCAGTTTCATTGTAAGATTTTTTTTTTATTTGTAGAAGGCCTACATGTGCTTGGTCTCGTGAAAATTGAATTCAATTTTGTTTTTTTCTTATCAAACAGTGTAATTTACTAACTACTCGTATGTAGATTTGCTCGATCATAAACGAAAAATGTTTGGATACAATTTTGATTTAGTGTTGCAAGCTGCTTAGGAAATATTACATCGAGGGAACTTTACAAAACACTTCGTATTTACATATTTTTGTTTTTAATTCCTAGAGCGACCTTTCATACTTTATCGGATTCATGGTGGTGATACTTCGTTTCTTTACCATTACTGGCAAGCATACTACACTCAAAATGTTAATGCTAACCGTTGGCGTATCCGTGTGTAAATCGTTTTTCATTATTTTCGGCATGTTCTTGTTGGTGTTTTTCTATGCCCTGGCCGGAACAATACTTTTTGGCACCGTTAAATACGGTGAAGGTATTGGACGCCGTGCTAATTTCGGATCGCCCGTAACAGGAGTGGCGATGCTTTTTCGCATTGTTACCGGCGAAGATTGGAATAAAATTATGCACGATTGTATGATTCAACCGCCTTATTGTACGCCTGGCCTTAATTATTGGGAAACCGATTGTGGAAATTTTACAGCTAGTTTGGTGTATTTTTGTACATTCTATGTCATTATCACTTATATTGTGCTGAATTTGTTAGTTGGTAAGTAGAGGGGTTGCTATTGCCAATCAAGGTTAATAATGTTATTACTATTTTTTCTATTCATCAATAGCTATTATTATGGAGAATTTTTCACTATTTTACTCGAATGAAGAAGACGCCTTGTTATCGTATGCCGATATAAGGAACTTTCAAAATACCTGGAATGTCGTTGATATCCACCAGAGAGGTGTAATACCTGTTAGAAGGGTTAAATTCATTTTACGTCTATTAAAAGGACGACTTGAATGTGATCCACAGAAAGATCGATTATTGTTTAAATATATGTGCTATGAATTAGATAAACTGCATAATGGAGAAGATGTTACATTTCATGATGTTATAAAGTAAGTTTTATGAATTTGAGTGCTAGTACAACAGAATCTTGTGTCCATTGCGTTAAAATTTTGTTAACATTTAGACCACAGAGTAAATTTTAGACCTATTCACATATAGGGGAGAGTGAGTACGAAAGTAACACTTTTTACATATTGTGCCATAAGTTAAAAACTAAAAAATATAGCAAAATGAAACAAAGTCTATATTAATAAGTTCATATTTAACTACCATAAAATACTAATTTGGTTTCCAACTTTCTCCTTTCTCCGAGTGTATGCTGTGACAAAGGAGTGAAAGTCAAATGTTACAACCGTCCTTTCGGGTGTACCGGTTGTAACACGATGAAAGGACGGTTGTAACACCTTATAAATGTAAGAAGAAAAAAAAAACTATTGGTTTAACTTCATATTTAATTTAAAGGCAATTGCATATACAAACATTTTTACATATATTATTTAAAAAAAAAAAGTAAATACCATTAGAATGGTACTTTAATCAGCCTCAAAAACCCCTATTATGGGCTCTATAACCAACATCTGGGTAAACAGCATCACCAGAGGAGAATAGATTTTGTTTTTCGAACAAAACGACTAAGAGTGACGTGACAGATTTTGGAACAGCTCTAACTGATTTGTCATTTTTAAGAACTTCTTCCGCTGCCTTTACGAAGATATATTTTGAGATTAGACCTCGAGAAGTTTTCCTCGTTCTTTGTCAGGGCATTTTCCGCTGCCTTTAGTGAAACTGTTTATTGTTTTTATGCAATCAAAAACAGAGTGTCTATGGGAATCAATTAAAGATTAAAATAGGAATAGACACCTTAATATTTTGCATGTGGACGATTGTAACATGTTACAACCGTCCACCTATTATTTTTGTATATGAAAAATTAAATTAAAAAGAAACTATAATGCAAATCAGAAAATCATGTTCGCAATTGCATTAAGAACAAAATGAACTTCGATTAAGGTGCTTTCACTTAATTTATAATTTATTCTTTCAAGAAATATGAAACAAAACTCACCAAAGAAAAAAAAATCGTTTGTCATTGAATTTCACGTTTTAAATTTTACTTGGCACAGTTCAGTGTTTTGACATCTGGTTTTTTCTGGGTGGATTCAGGACTTAATTGTGAAGAAATCTGCATTTAAAAATGAATGCATACAGCTCAATTTTTTTGTGAAAATTGAATGTTACAACCGACCCACTGTTACTTTCGTACTCACTCTCCCCTACATTCCCAAAAGTTTGGATGAACTTAAAAAATACAAATCCTTTGTTTTTATTGGTTCATTAACCACCCAAAAGTATTTAACCGATAGTGTAGTCTAAGTTTATGAAATAATTGAAAAAAAATTCCTTTATTGACTACAGCAAAAAATTTAAAAATTGAAAATAGAAATAAAAACACAAACGAATTTATTGAAAAAACAATTTTAATTGTATGCATTTCGAGCCGACATGCAGCCCATCACTGCGTAACGATTGTAATTCGCTGATGATGGGCTGCATGTCGGCTCGAAATGCATACAATTAAAATTGTTTTTTAAATAAATTCGTTTGTGTTTTTATTTCTATTTTCAATTTTTAAATTTTTTGCTGTAGTCAATAAGGGAATTTTTTTTCAATTATTTCATTAACCACCCTCAGACGGTTTTGTTCAAAATTTTCATTGAAAAAGATTGTTTTTATGACATTATATGTTTTTTTATTTTTCTTAGTGTTTTATTTTGTCTCTAATTAATTTGAATTAAGATAAAATTCGAATAAATTAAAAAAAAATATTTTTTGATTATTCAGCATGCTGTCATATAGATCAGTAGATATACGAAAAGCACTACAACTCGAAGAACTACTGGCACGTGAAGAATTCGAGTACATTATTGAAGAAGAAGTGGCCAAACAAACCATACGCACCTGGTTAGAAGGATGCCTTAAGAAAATACGGGCGCAAAATGCAAGTGTACGTGTTTTTTAACCGATGAACATAATAGTAACTTTAGGCTAATTTTCTTCACTACAAGTTGAACTCAACTTGAGAGTTTTTATTCTAGCTTGTGATTTTGCTTTTCTTGAATCAAAGTTGACTGTTTCAACTTCGTTTCAAAAGTTTGTTTTTCAACAACAAAAAATAAAGAAAAATATTGGTGTACCTAAGGTTCCGCAGCAATTATTTTTGGGAAAATTGGTCATCAACCTCGTGTATCAGTGAAAGTAAAGATGTTGTAACTGAGCCATTGTTTATTGAAAGAAGACAATACAAGATGTTGCCGCGCATTGCAGTTGAAAAGTGGGACGACCGTGACTTTATTTATAACTTTCGTCTTTCAAATCCAACAGCAATGATGGTGCTAGACTTGATTAAGGATTCACTTCCTTGCAACAAGAGACGGTAATAGTTTTAAATTAGCCGCGACCTTAAAACTTAAGTCCCCTTTAAATAGATCTCGTAAATTACGACCAATCACACAGTTATTGGTAGCACTACGATTTTACGCGCTCGGATCAATCCAAATGACTACTGCAGACCTCAGTGGAGTAAGCATTTCCAGCGTTCATCACATTCTGAAACGAGTGTCGAAGGCAATTTCCAATAGCACCGCAGTTTATTCGAATGCCGGAAACACACGAGAAAAAGCTTGAAGCAGTACGGGACTTTTTCGCTAAAGCAAAGTTTTCTAGGACAATTGGTGCAATTGATTGTACACATGTCCGCATTCATTCACCAGGTGGAAGTGAAGCAGAAAACTTTAAAAATCGCAAGCGATGGTTTGCTCTAAAAATGCAGACGGTGGCTTCTGCGAATTTTAAAATAAATGATATTGTATCTCGCAATCAGTAGTCCCCGATTGGTAACAACTTATTTTTAGCCTTAGGTAGATCGAGGTGAAAATCATTCATTACAAATAATATCACACAAAAACTCAATATGATTGACCGAATAAATTCAAATTTAATTTGGAAAGTGACAGTTTGTATTTTATTTTAACATATATCCCAGGGATATTTTTCAAATTAGAAGTTAGATTTTCAACTCGGGAGTTGAAAAAAAAATTTGTGAAGAAAAAGAGGTTTCAACTTGTATTTAACAACTCGAAGTTGGTGAACTTGAGAGTTTGCCTCAAGTTGAGCAATAGTGAAGAAAATGGCCCTTAATAGTTTTCCTTTTTCCTTGATTTCATTGCAATGGTTCTATAATAATATCAAAAATATTTTTTAGAAACAGCAGAGCTCTTTGCTGGCGGGATTGCGTGCAACAAATGAGATTATGATGCGTGCTGCCGAAGAAAAAGTTAAAGAAACAATGGCCGCAGCTTCTGCAGTTACAGCGGCAGCAACAGCAACAGCAACTTGTACACCTGAAAAGCCTCCAGTTCCTCAAAAAACCAGCTCCGAAGAGCTTCATTTAGAAGCAACAGCAGCCGTGTCACCTGAACAGAAACGAACCTCAATTGTCTCCACTTTCAGTCAATCCACGTTGCAACAGCAGTCGGAACAGCACCAATCCACACAAGCACAGCAAAAACAACAACCCCATGTGCAACAAATACACCCACCACGTTTGACAACAACACCATCTACCGGAGCAACAAAGAAACAAACATTGATTCGATCCGATTCAACTGGCAGCGTTTCGGGTAGGAAACTTCTTGCTCCTAGTACATCTGATCCTCAATCAAAGCCCGATAAGGAACGTTGCATGATTAATAAGAAAACTGACAAAAAACCGCTCGCTCTGCCCACCAGTAAAAGTAGTTTCAACGACTTCACATCACACTATTCATCCATAATCACTCATCATCATCATCACTTCTATCATGAAGCCCAACATTCCCGATCATTTATAAATCATCAGTCTAACCACTTTCAATATAACAGTCAACAAATTCAAACCCATAGTGATATTATTGCAACAATTAACGGACAACACCAGTCACAGTCGCAACCTCAACCCCAATTTCAGTCACAACAACATACAACAGCAGTGAGTATAAGTGCTGCCGCCAAAGCTCTTCCCTTTAATAATCCAGCAAATGTGGTCTATGAAGTCCATGACTGGTGGCAGGAACAAGTGATTTGTGCACAGGGCAGTGAAGATGAATGCTAAGTTTAATCGAAAACTCAATAAAATATTGCAAACAACAAAATAAAATAAATAGAATTAACAGTGTATAGCAAATGAAAATATTATCGAATTATTATAAATTCATCTGAAGATTAGATAATTAATTGAATATCAACTGAGCTTAGTTGGTGCCACTTTATTGAGGTATTTGTAAAGAAACGTTCGACTTTAACATCATTGTTTCTTGAATACATATGTACATATATTTTTTTCCATAAAAACATAGGCTGTGTGTCAGTTGCGTTAAAGTTGGTGCAAGTTTATCAAGTTTATCATCTCGATGCCAAATATACCGTGCAGAATTGAATGCTTCAAAAACTCAATGTTGTCTTCTGTCGTTGAAGCGCCTTAACTGAAACGAACTTTGACAACAACATTTATTTATTTTTTATTTTTTGTTAAATTACAATTTATCTAAGGCGTAAGCCCTTTACGAGTGTTAATATCAATACAAATAAAACCAGTGCATATTGGTAAATAAAGAATCAGACCAAAAAATGTTAAAAAAAGAGCCAAGTTCTTCTATACAAAAAACTTTGTGTAACAAGTCAGTCGTGAAAAGTACTGAGATCTAAAAGTACGCCAAGTTCTTACTACATGAAGGTTTAATACCGAATATCTAAAATAGAATAATATTGAAACAGCTACAATGTTATAGAGAAATTTTTGTTCTTTATATGCAATTTGAGGCCTACCGTTCTACCAAATTTCATTGTTCTCCTGCAATCGAAAGTGTGCTATATACAGTGGTGGAAAAATAATTAGAAACGATGAAAAAAAAAACAATTATTGTTTTTCTGTCCTAAATTTTGGCCATATTAACTATTCAACACAAATGGTAAGAACTTACATAGTTAAACATAACTATTATTAGTCTCTTCTTCGCTGGATTTTATATTTTTAATGATAGAAAACGAGAAAAAAATTATAAAATTTTGAGTTTTTCCAAAACAAATATTCGATTTCCTTTGAAAAATAATTAGAAACCACTTCAATTTTGTTAGTTAACTGCAAACGTACTGAGTTATTGGATTCGAAAAATTCTTAATTTATCTTTCTGATGTTTAAACTTATGTCTCCAATACACAAAATGGATAAGAACAAAATCTGCACACCTGAAATGCGTAAGATCATTGTGCGTATGTACTGTTCAGGAATGACTTCCATAGAAGCCATTGCAAGCCAGTTAAAATGCTCAAAGAAGATGGTACATAGTGCTATAAAGTTTTACACCGAGACTGGCAGCCTTGAAAACCGCAAGAGGAAAGAGAGAAAAAGAAAACAACTCCAAGAGAAGATCATTTCATAGTCCAACAGAATAAGGTTAATCCTTTTGCCACTAGTCAAGCAATTCGTGATGCCATTTCATCCCAATTAAGCCATGAAATAACAGTACGGATTATAAGTAATCGTCTTCTCGAAAGTGGCTAAAAAAACCTTAAACGTCGTTTGGAGTTTGCGCGAGAACATATGGAAAAACCGCTCTCATTTTGAAAAAAAAAAATCTAATGGAGTTATGTATCCAAAGTAAACATATTTGGATCAGCTGGCAAATGGTATGTGCGACGTATAATTGTATATTATTGTATATTATTTTAATTTGTCTGCTGGTTGTACTCTCCAGAATATTCGATGATACTCTTGATGTTCTTCAGCTATGTTGATCTGTCCGTACATTTTTTTCGATGTCTGCCGTAACTACATATTTCCATTGCCTCCATTTGATGATGATGTCAAAAATATTGTTTTGTAGTCTAGGTCCAATCAACATTACGTCATTGAAGGTGTTTCTGTTGGGTGTTTTCGCTGTTGCATCAAATACAACTCTTGTTTTTGTTGTAAGGCTTGTATCTTTCTTTATTTGATTTTCACTTTGTCAGTATTTTAGCTCTGACAACGCTTTATTCACTTTCTTGATTTGACTCTAACTTTGTCCGTATTTGTAGCTCTGACACGCTATTTTAACTGTATGTTACGAGTATTTATTATATGTCAGTATTTGTAGCTCTGACAAGGCTATTATAACTGTATGTTATACTTTTTTTATTTTATGTCAGTATTTGTAGCTCTGACAAAGGCTATTATGATTCTAGTTCGTTTATTTTAAAAATCTCTTACCACTGGTGGGGGAAAATTTTTAAAAATACTCGAAGGACCATGTTTGAGTAACAATCCGGGTGCAATTCCGAATCATTACTGAATTTATTTTACAACGTAATCTTCCTTAAATACTGTTTACAGATGAATTTACATTATTCTTATCTCTATGAACTATGAGTATTCTTATCTAGGTTTTATGCTTATCTAATATAACCGTCAGTGCATGTTCAAGATGATCCGTGTTATCTTTATTTATTTTCATGCACATGGGGTTATCTATATTTAGGTACTATGTTCATGTTTGAACAACTACATATGTATGAAAGTTTACATTTGTTGGCTCATAGGGGGCCTAACTATATACAGTGACTTAAGTTTAATTATTTTTATATAAAATTTACATGACGAAAAAATTAAATTTAAAATGTCGGTTGTATTGTCCTCAGGGTGTTCATTCCTGGTTGTCAGTGGTGATTATTGTGGGTTGTGGGCGGCAGGGTTGCAAAAGCTTAAGTCACTTGTTAGCTTAAGCTTGGCTTTAATTCACAAGTCACTCACTGACTTATGAATTAAAAAATATAATTCAGCAGCTAGGAATGACTTATGAATTAAAAAAAATTTAATTCACAAGTCAGTTGGTGACTTGTGAATTAAAAAAATTTAAATTATAAACTTCTTAGTGACTTATGAATTAAAAAAAAATAATTCAGAATATACTAAGTGACTTATGAATTAAAAAAATTTAAGTCATGGGCAAGTAAGTGACTTATGAATTAAAAAATTTTAATTCCCAACCTACTAAGTGACTTAGGAATTAAAAAAAATTCAAGTCATGAGCAAGTAAGTGACTTATGAATTAAAAAAAATCAAATCATCAGCAAGTTAGTGACTTATGAATTAAAAAAATTTAATTCAAAACCAACTTAGTGACTTATGAATTAAAAAAAATTTAATTCATACTCGTAAGTTAATGGATAAATGCTGATTAGAAAAATTATGAAATGGATATTAGCTAGCGTGATAATCTTATGATTTAAAAACTAGATTTGAAAGCTAAAAAGATATTAAAAATTAAAAATTACAATTAAATGTTATACTTACTGAGTAGGTACCAAAAGTTTCGAAGTGCTTAATTAAGAAAACGGAATGTTTTTTTTTTTCAATTTTATTGAAAATACACATTGAATTAGTTTCAGGTACTTGAAACAATTTTACAAAAAAATATCAAATAATCAACTCCTGTAAAATATGAAAACCAAAAAATTTAAAGGCATATGCATAAAAATATGCACTCACGAAATTTATATAATGATAAACCATCATTTGCTCAACACAAAGATTTTATCAATATTGCTTTTTATTTAATTAGATTATAAGGACTGCATAAACGGCAACTCCCAAAAAATTCTCCAAAAGCTTTCGTTAATAATTAAATAACTTATGAATTAAATTTTTTTTAATTCACAAGTCACCAACTCACTTGTGAATTAAATTTTTTTTAATTCATAAGTCACTTACCCCCTGATGACTTGATTTTTTTTTAATTCATAAGTCACTTAGTAGGTGGTGAATTAAATTTTTCTTAATTCATAAGTCACTTTGTTCCTCATGACTTAAATTTTTTTTAATTCATAATTCACTTACTCCCTGATGACTTGATTTTTTTAAATTCATAAGTCACTTAGTAGGTGGTGAATTAATATTTTTTAATTCAGAAGTTACTTTGTTGCTCATGATTTGAATTTTTTTAATTCATAAGTCACTTTCTCTCTGATGACTTAATTTTTTTTAATTCATAAGTCACTTGGTAGGTGGTGAATTAATTTTTTTTTAATTCATAAGTCACTTAGTAGCTTAGGATTTAAATTTTTTTTAATTCATAAGTCACTTTGGGGGTTGTGAATTAAATTTTTTTTAATTCATAAGTCACCAAATATCTTATGAATTAATTTTTTTTAATTCACAAGTCATCTATAGACTTATGACTTAAGGATTTTTTAATTCAAAAATTCGCAACCCTGGTGGGCGGGGATGGCGTTTAAGACGTGGTGGTAGGCTGACCCAATGTCAGCGTAGAACGAGACTACTTCCTCGTTGTCCATGATGACGTTGTCATCCAGAGTTTCCATCACACTGAGGTACCTCGGCTCGGGATGTCGTTGTTCTGTGGTCATCCTTCTTATAAGCTGATTCGGGTGGTCGATGATGTTCCCCATTAGTTTCTTCGTTGAATGGACAAGTTATTTGTCCAGTGGGATTAAATTGGCTTCTGTGTAAAGATGCTCGTTCCTGTAGTGTTTCTGTCGTTGACGGTCGAAGTAGAGTCCAGTGCAGATCCTCAGTATCTTCCTTTCCAATAGTTGAAGTTCCTTCATAGCTGTCTTCGAGATGGAAAACCAGACTGGGAAGGAATAGCTGATCACTGGTCGCAGCAGCTGCTTGTAGATTAATATCTTTGTCGGTTGGCTAAGACCTGATCTTCTTTTCAGCAATGGGTGAAACTATCCACACACTATTAAAAAATGCTCCGGCAATATTTTAATGTATGATAGACGACGTATTGAAAGAATACATTGGCAAGTTATGCTACTCGTACATATGTATATATGGATGACATAATAATATTTAGTAAATCTATCGCCGAACACCTTTCAGATATTCAATTAATTTTAACTAAACTCAATAAAGCTAATTTAAAAGTTAATTTTGAAAAAAAAACAGAATTTCTTAAAACAGAAATAGAATACTTAGGTTTCATTATTTCAGGAAAAGGCATAAAAGCCGACCCCAAAAAAAATTTAATCTATTCAGAATACTCAAGAACCTACAAATTTGAAAGAATTAAAATCCTTTTTAGGACTAGCTTCCTATTATAGACGTTTCATAAAAGACTTTGCAAAAATTGCAAAACCATTAAACATAATCACATCAGGTGAACTTGCCTGGACAAGTAAAAATAAATCAAAAAAGGTATCAATTAAGTTTAACGAATACCAGAAAAAAGCTTTTAATGACTTGAAAAACTACCCTACATCAACGGTAATAAATACCATAACATATAATATAATAACATTTATATCCAGAAGTCTAGCTTAGGTTAATGTGGCTGCCGACCGGAAAAATGTCAATACACTCAGACCAATATTTGATCCGTTGTGATACCACAGGATTTCAAAAATCGCCCTTACTCGTTAAACCATTACAGCTAACAATGAAGCGTTTGAGACAGTGAATGTCGGAATTATTTAGATCACTAGGATCGTTATAGTATTAGTCTCCCAAGTGGAGTCTACGTCTTTATGCTAGGGCAGGGCAAGAACGTAGAAGGTGAGGAACTGACTTCTCTTCTTCTTCATCCATGCAGCTTCTACAAAAATCATTTGCAGGAACTCCAAGACGGAAAGCATGTCTTCCCATTAGGCAGTGTTCATTAAGGACACCTATAACGGAGCTAATATGCAATCTACTATTAGAAATTAGTTGTTTTGAGCGCTTAGCATCAAATAATGGCCAATTAGTGACTGTTGTGGGAAAACAAACGATGACAAGCAGACTAAAATCGTCCTTTTTACCATCATTCCACCTTTCTGACCAGTTAACATTATTTAACTTCAAAAGAGAGCAACAATATGTCTTACCCATTAACGCTTCATTGGACATTTCTACATTAGAAGACTCAATCTTCTTCTTCCTTTGTTTCGGCGCTGTTATGATCTCGATGTCGAGGGGATCATAACTCTCCCACGTATCTGCTTCACACTAGTGATCCGCCTGTGGGGTTCGCCGGGTTGACCTCAGAAATCGGCGGCAAGCCTCCCGGTTTTGTATTGTTCCATTTCTGAGGCCAACTGAATGCTGGTGTTTTTGCATTTGTTTGTACCAGGAGTGTTTAGACCTACCTTTCTTTTTATTCCGAATTGGAACATTGTATGATATTGCCTTTTTGACGGGGTTCTCAGGATCTCTCCTTTGAACATGGCAATACCAACTGAGTCGGTCGTGTTCAATTTTTTGGGAAATGGTATTCTTAACATGAAGGCTTCCTCGGATCTTCGTACTTCTAATTCGATCAAGCTTTGTAACTCCTGCTGTCATACGAAGCATCTTCATCTCAGCTGCCGTTAGCTTACTCTCATACTTTTTGTACATTGTCCAACATTGTGAACCGTATGTGAGTGCTGGACGCACAACTGAAGTGTAGAGCTTTCTTTTCAGCTTAGGGGGCATTTTTCGGTCACAGAAGATAGCAGAATTTTCCCGCCACTTCATCCACCCTACGCTTACGCGATGATTGATATCGGCATCACAAGTAGCTTCGTTATTTATCATAGACCCCAGATATTTAAACTATTCACTCTTGGGAAGCACTACTCCATTCAAATAAATGTCTGGAATAGGCCTGTGTAGATCAGAAAATGGGCAGCATAGGTATTCTGTCTTTTTCGCGCTTATGCGGTACCCCCTTCCTTCTAGAACATCCACCCAAACGTCAAGTGCTCGTTGTAGGGATGTCGGGTCTTCACTTATGATGGCTCCATCGTCAGCAAAGAATAACTGATGTACTTTTGGATCCGTCACTTTGCCTTCAAGCAAATAATCAAGAACTGTAATAAAGAGCAGGGGACTGAAGACACTTCCCTGGTGTACACCTACTGTGATTTCGAATTCTTCGGTGACTCCAGCTGCGCATCTTACTTTAGTAACTGCTCCATCATACATGTCCATAATTATCCGCACATAGGTTTCTGGAACTCCTCGTTGCCTGAGGGCCACCCATATTAGATCTCGTGGTTGCCGATCGAATGCTTTTTCAAAATCAACCAATACGACATGCAAATCCTCCAAAGAATCCCGATGTTTTTCCATAATTATTCTTATACTCTGGATTGCATCCGTGGTTGACTTACCCCCGACAAACCCGCACTGGTCATCAGATAGCCTAATTATTTTTCGCAGTCGGCTACCCAAGACTCGCTCAACGATCTTCATGGTGTGTGACATCAGCTTAATCGAACGGTAATTATCACAGCTTCGAGTATCACCCTTTCCTTTATAAATTGGAAGAAGGTAACTTTCCCTCCATTGATTAGGCATGCGATCACCTCGTATAAGTTTGGAGACAAGAATCATGAGCCATCTAAACCCGATGTCTCCCATCTTTTTCCAAAACTCTGAGGGTATTTCGTCTGGGCCAACAGCTTTTCCCTTTTTGGAGTATTTTACTGCCTCACTAACTTCTTCGACTGTGACGGATACTTCGCTTAAGTTAGGTGAAGCTATTGGAAAGTATAGCCTTGGAAATTGTTCGTTTAGAAGTCCGTCACAATACTGTCGCTACCTGTGAAGAATTTCGTTGTCTTCCACAAGTAGTTGGCCTTGAGCATTGTTAATGAACTTTGGCGAACAAATCTCCTGGGCATTTCTTCTTCTTTGAGCGGCTATTTTGAAGATAGTTGCGCCCTTATTCGTGTTTTGCCGTAGCTCTTGAATAGCACCAGCTGTCGGGGTAGAAATTTCATCCAGCTCCCGATACAGGTTTTCTGTATTCTTTGCTTGAATTT
Source organism: Chrysotoxum bicinctum (assembly GCA_911387755.1). Classification (NCBI taxonomy): domain Eukaryota; kingdom Metazoa; phylum Arthropoda; class Insecta; order Diptera; family Syrphidae; genus Chrysotoxum; species Chrysotoxum bicinctum. The sequence goes on from OU426991.1 coordinate 6,112,326, forward strand.
GGGCGCACTTCTTCTTCGCTTCTTAGAAGACTCAATAAAGCTGCAAAAAAGGCAGGAAAACATACTGAATGAGATAAGCACTCATCAAATTCACCAATAATCATGCTTGGAGTTAATGGCTTCATAATCATAGGAGTCATCATAGTTATAATTTTTATCATCAGACGAAAAGGAGCACACCTACAATTAAACCAACAACTATACCAATGAGATCGTCCATCAAGCCAATGAGATCTTTCAACAATCTTCCTTTGAACACATCGACTATCTGGGGCCTGTAACACAAAGCTACAAGTCTACAAGTCAATCATTTGTAGGATTATGTTAATCTTATAAGTGTAGATTATTTCAGTAACACAAAAAAAAACTTTACAGTTGTAGAAAACAAAAATTTCCTTACACTTAGGTATTCTGTTTCCAAGTGCTCATTGAAAGAAAGATAAGCAACACGAAAACATCTTAATAAACATAAAATGCACGACTGGATCGCACGAACTTTCTCTTATGTAAAAGTACTTTGGAATTTAAAAATTATGCATGTATAAATATAATACATGGATTTAATAAGATAAACATATTCAAATGCATGGAATTGCCGTCTGATTTCCGCAAAAGTATGAATTGATGCAAACAAAGTTTAGAAATCGTTTTATTATTAAAGTAATTTTTTATATAACAGATTTCTTTAAAATTTTTCAAGAACCAAATTTGGGATGCCAATTTTAAGTATTTAGTAGTATAGATTTTTGGAAATAATTTCAAAAAATAATCGTTCACACGTTTTAAAGATATTGATTTTTCAAAAAAAAACTTGGATTTAAAAAAAAAAGAACCCAAAAAAATGTTTCCAATATTTGTATACAATATTATTTTAAAATTAAGGGGGCTCCTGCTGAAAATTTTTGGTTTAGATCGTTAGAGCCGTTATTGAGAAAGTCGAAAATCAAAAAAACAGTTCTATGACAGATACCTACTCTTAATAACATATTGTCCCGAATTTTTTTTTTGACAAAAATGTAGTCCTTGTCTATAATATCACACCTAATATTATTTTATCAAAACCGTTAGAGCCGTTTTCGACATAAATAAGATCTTGCATTACGGGTGTATGGGGGGTACCGTTAGTTTGAGAGCTAAACAAAAAATTTAATTTCCGCTCTTTTCCGAAGACCCTTAAGAAAATAACTCCAGTGGCTTAGGCTGTAGATCGAGGTACAGGCATACAGACAGACAGACGGAATTGTCGGACCCACTTTATTCGTCTTCGCTATCATCGTAATGTCAACTTTGATCAAAATCTTGAGTTCGATTTTTTCCAAATGCAGAACTTGCCCTATAGTAGCCATATCGCAATTAAAAAGGATAAAGAATCTGTTCAAAAAAAATTGCCGTCTTGGTAAAAATCCATGAAAAAAAAATTCTTTGTGGTGCCTTTTGTGTGTGTGGGGATTTGGTAGTTGTTATTTTCTGTAGGCAAATATTTTCAAGGTCAATACTTTCAATACTTTTTTGGCGATTACGTATTTTTTGAGATAGAAGAAAATTATTTCTGTGCATATTGTCGTCTGAGTTATATCTTGTTCAAAAGAGCATTTTTGGCGAAATTTAGTTAAAAATGCAGTTTTTATAAATTAAACATGCTCTTTCGAATGGTGTACTCCATTTCTTTCCATCTCTTTTAGTTTTTAAGTTATGAAGAACAATTATGTTCAATAAAGCACTTTATTAAACATTTGAGTTCGACTACAGCTAAACGGCTCGGCCGATTTTCTTCAAACTTGGTAGATATGGCTTTTAATTTTTCCCCCCCGGATGTTTTTTTCTTTGGAATTTTTTTTTCGAAATTTCATAAATATTTTTTTTTCTCAAAAACTGTCCCACAGATTTAAAAAAAAAAAAAAATAAAAAATTTCATTTAATTAAAGCTAGGCATTGTATATATACAATGAGCTAGGTAATGGTTGAAAAAAATTTTACAAAAAATTGTTATTTTTGGTACCCCCCTTGGGACAATTTTTTTTGTTTTCGATTTTCTCAAAAACGGTACGACGGATTTTGATAATTTTTTTTGCTAAAGGTCCCTAATAGTTTGAATATTATTGTGTATTCAAATTTTCCAAAAAAATATTTTTTGGATTTTTAAAAAAAATTTAAAATTTTTTTTTTTGAAAACTCAATATTTCCTTAAAACTATCTTCGAAGAACAAAAATTATTATTTGTGTTGTTTTCTTAAAAATATAAGCTTTTATATACAAAAATTAATAAAAAGAAACAAATTTCAGCCTCGGAACAGTTTTCGAGAAAAATACGATTTTTGAAAACCCTTTTTTGAAAAAATATCAAGTAACTTACGAAGAAAAAAATATTTTCACGCGTATACAAATTTTCCTTTTTCCAAAAAATGTTCATACTTTTTTGAAAATTTTAATATTATGAAGTCTTATATATTTATAATATTTTTTTTTAATTTTTGGAAAAAAAGTCATTCTTTTTGGAAAATTCGATATCTCAAAAACCGGCGCACTGTTTTTTTCGAAATTTAATTTCCATTCGTACAGTAATAAAACTTAAAGCTAGCGCACGATTTGAGGAGATTTTACTTAAAAACAATATTTTTTTGTTCCACGCTTAAAATACGTTTTAAGCGTTTTCGCGTTTTTTCGTTTCATACGTGGATTGAAAGGTGGCACTCCCTAGATCACGAATATGCAATTTTTAACTCGCTGAGATGCCTAGTTTAGCCAGAAATCACGTTTAAAAATGTCAACTTTGAGGGGTCTACGAGGCTCCGTTTAGCCGCAAATCGCGTTTAAAGATAAAAATTCGTTTTTTGATACCATTTTTTCAAATTTTGACATTTGACAATTTTCTCATTATCGAAATAGGGATTTTTTATAGAGATGCTTCCAATAAGTTTAAAAAACATTGCATCTCAAAGCTTTGAAAGCATTTTTTTTTAATTTTTGGAAAAAAAATTGTTTTTTTTTTTCTTGGAAAATTCGATATCTCAAAAACGGCTCAATATTTTATTTCGAAACTTAATTTCATTCGTACAATAATAAAAACTTTAGGTTGGCGTACCAAATTTTTTTTATTTTATTTTCACTTAAAAAATTACGTAATTGCAAGTTTTGCATGTGGAAAAAATTTAACTCGAGATTTTGATCAAATTTGACTTTACGATGATAGAAAACACGAAAAAATATTTTTTTATCTAAAAAAATTGTTTTCGAAAAATCTATGTCTTGAAAAAGTTTGAGCGATTAATTTTTCAAAATATTTCCTAGAATCTTTATTTTTAAATACTTAAAATTAATATCCCAATTTTTTTTTGGACCATTTTAAAGAAATTTCTTATATTCAAAATTAGTTTAATAATAAAAGGTTTTTTAAACTTTGTTTGCAAAAATTACTTACTTTTTATATTTATATTAACAAAATAAAAAAAACACAAAATTTTTATTTTAATGAATTAATAATTTCCAAATTTGATAAAAATTCGTAGACAAATATTAAAAGAAATGTTTGTTTGTTCGAAATTCGCAGGGCAAATATCTTATTTTTTACAAAATATATGGATAAAAACTATTTTTTGTAAAAAAAAGTTTATTTTTATTTTAAAATTTTTTCATGTGGGATGCATCAATAATTTCTTAAAATTGACACCAAATTCCTTTTTTTTTTATTTTTCAAAAATTGCTTATAAGCAATATGTTTTATTCTATTTTTTTAATTAATTTAAGTTTTCTAAAATTATTTTTTTCTCGAAAAACTTATTTGATTTTTTTTCAAAATAGCCTTATGTTAATATTTATGAATTTCTGAAATTGTTTATCATACACATAAAAAGTATTAAAAATTTTCTATATTTTTTGCAAACAAAGTTTATATGAATAAATTTTAAAAACTGGTCTATACTTATACCAAATTTTTTTTTTACATTTAATTATATAAATACCTATCAACGCATAACAATAATTTTTCGTCTTTGTACCTAATCCAAATTATTATTTTAATTTGATACAATTTTCTATGGGTATGTACCTACCTACATACTATGCAAAAGCTATATTCTTTAATAAAAATATAGGTACGTACCTATAAGATTTTCTTAAAGAAATAGTTTTCTAACTGTGTATGTACATATCTATATTAATTACAAAAAAATTCAATTGCCACTATCTAACTACCCACTGCAAATAATTATTATAAAATTATTTTGGTTACCATAACGAAATAAAGCCAATTTGAAATTATTTAGTTTTCAAAAACGAAATAAAACAATTTGAGTTTATTAAGTTCAAATTCCTCTAGATCTTATTACAAAGTCGACAAAATGGCAACCTCGGTAATTAATCGTATCAGAATTTAAACAAACCAGAACTCTCATACAATCTCAATACTTTTTGCTTGTATTCATTTCGCGCCTCGCATATGCAACTTTATATACCTACCTACAATTGATTCTGACAGCAAAAAGAAACGCAGATAATATTTTCTCCCTTACCCTCATTATTGTTGTCAGAATAAATATATCTCTACCTCGTCTCTTGTTTTGCTTATATTTTCTCCTTCCACATCAACTCTGCACAGCTTAACATAGCCACACTTACGATTTTGCGGCACAATAATAAAACATTTTTTCGTGTTCCATGAGAGTACTATAAAAATATATATACAATGATCATTTTGCTCAGATTTCATATGTTTTCCATTATAGTACTTATTATTCTAAATATGTTCATATATCATTAAATAAAAATTCAATTAAAGTAAATCTATGTAAAGTAATAGAATGCATTATTTTGTATTATGTTTAATTTTTTAGTTTACTGAGATTTAAAAATGTTTAACTTTTCAAAACCCTACAAAGTATAGGTATATTAAATTACTTATAACACTTTTCTGTTATTATGCATGTATATATATTGTATAAAAATTATTACCGAAATAATTAACTATTGAAAAAGGATCACAAATATACACTATAAACAAAAATATATTCACAAATTAATATTTTTGATATTGGTTTTTTGGTTAAAAATATCATAACTACAAAGAAAAAAATTATGGAAATGCTGATTAGTTGAAAATATTGTTTTTTTGTTATATTTAAATACATCTTCTACATCCTACAAGTCAATATATTCATTCGAAACGAATATCAGTCCTTCAGCATAGCAGAGCTACCATGACTGGTTTTTTCGTTCCTAACGTACTTATTTCTCTACCCTCTGCTACACATTGTCAAAACTCCTTCTTTCCTTTTATTACCAGAATGTGAGAGGTCTTCGCTCTAAGACTCATTCCTTTAATGTTTATCGCGATGGCGATGATAACCGACCTACTGATGATTCCCCTTATCTAGGTGTACTACTACCTATCCAAAACACACTAGATTCATCCCTAATTCCAATATCCTCTTCCCCTAATATCGACTATTTTGCCTTCACGACCTATTGAATCCTATGAAGTTGCCATAATTGCAATATTAATCATATAAAAAGTCAATGTGACCTCCATGATGATATCCTACCTTTCGGTGACTTTAACCTCCCTCATCTTAAATGGAACTTATCTGACGATGAATCATTATGGTGCTTGCAATTCCATCTCTGCAAAGGAATTTCTCTTCGTAGATAGGCTTGTCGATTCAAGCCTCTGTCAAGTTAGCGGCATTCCAAACTTTATGAATAGGCAACTAGACTTAATTTTCACAACAAATCCTATCAACTCTTCAGTCTCACTCAGTCCTGTTTCTCTATCTTCTATCGATAGCTATCATCCCCCTCTCAACCTAAATTTTTATCATGATTCTCCTATACAGACTTCTTCCCCCACAAATATATATTCTCTCGATTTTCATAAAGCTAAATTTTCTTTAATTTTGACAACTTACTGTAAATGATGCAATAGACATATTTTACCCAGAAATATTTAATTATATTTATCTTCATGCACCCGTTTCTCGACGAACTACTTCGTCTTCTTCCCCACCTTGGTATAATCAGAGCCTAGAATCGTTGCGTAACAAGAGGAGTAAGTTTTGCTCAATTTTCCTTCATTCTCGATCTCCAACAGACTACTCTAATTATCTTGGTACCTATCTTCACTTTACCGAACTTTACAACTCCCTCTATCAAAGCTATTTAATCCAAACCCAAAGCAATGTTATTAATTTTGCCATCAGTACTGCTTAATGCAAGCATTTGTAAGAATATTTCTTTTCTCTTCGGGTTTTTTCACCCTTAGATACTGAAAAACATCAGCTTGTCACAGTCATCATTTAGCGTGGTGTTAGTTGTTAGTAAATAAATATACATCAAAGGTCACGGTAGTGCCCAGCCAGTTCTGGCACTACACCCTTTTTACAGGAACAAACTCAGACGATTTTTGACCCCTTCCTATCTTCAGTACCAATGAAGTCAGAAGCTAAAAATATGCTTCGTATATATGCTAAGCTAGTGAGGCACAGGCGCCTCACCAAATATCAATTTTCTAGCATAAGCGGTTCCTGAGGTAACTGACTGACTGACAGATCATCAAAAGTATGGAGCACTTCCCGCCATCGTAGAATCTTGTAATTTTGCACAACGGTAGATCTTGTCATGCAAGCAGAGGAAAAAATCGAAAATTTGAAATTTTCCATTCAGGGGGCGTGGTATCCGCCCACTTTCTCCGAATTGGTGTTGGTTGAATGGAGCACTTCCGACTGCTGTAAAACCATGAAATTTGGTGAACCGGTAGGGCTTATACTGCACATAGAGAACCAAAAATAAGTATCCGCCCACTTTCTCCGAATTGGTGTTGGTTGAATGGAGCACTTCCGACTGCTTTAAAACGATGAAATTTGGTAAAGAGGTAGAGCTTAAATTCCATACAAAGAAAAAAGTACAAAATTAACCGTTTTCCATTCAGGGGCGAGGTATCCGCCCACTTCCTCAGAACTGATGTAAATTATATATGGCACACTTCCGATTGCAGAAGAACAATGAAATTTGGTAGAACGGTAGGCCTCAAATTGCCTACTTTCTGAGAAAATGTTTAATTTATATGGAGCACTTCCGATTGCTGTAATTAAGGTAGGTATTGTAACGGTGAAATTTACCGCGACATTGACTGGCCTTCATTTCCTTTCTTCCCTTATTTTCTTCCGTTGCGGCTGCAAAATCCTGGCGAGGTTGAGGGAAACCATGGTACCATCAACCATTGGTGTACTTCGTCAGCATTTTGCAAAAGTGACAAATACAGATTTCGAGTGAAAGGGCTCCGAGATTTACGAGATTATACTTGACATGTAGACGGGTGGTCTCATGGAACAAAACGAATGCCAGCGGATGAGCTAAAGAGGTAACGAGTCAGGCGGACTCTTACCTACCTTAAAAGTAAACAACAAACCACCACAAATTTCAACATCCTAAAATAACGTAAATTCTATTTGTAAGCGAACGGGTCCCTAACGATTAAGAGTAACTATTAATTTCATTTCCTAAAGATATTAGTTCGTCTTTTTCAAAATGGTCCACTTCGAATAGATATAGTTCGTGTTAAGATTATGCTTTCCGCTTTCATCTCATTATTGGTTAGATGGCTTCGCTTTTCGAATCACTAGCGAGTATTTAATGGTTACTAGGAGAAAGCCTAGAAAGGGGCTTTTTCTCGATTTAATTCTTTTTGGTTTTTCTCGAGAAATTTAGATAATACTCGTAGTAGTCTGAACTCGACCATTTAGATTCGGCAAGTTTTGGAAAGACACCCAACAACTTACTGAATCCGTGAATGTGTGCGTGAGAGAAAAGTTTCGTTTGAGATTCAACAACGGCGGTTTTCTGCGAAACGAAAAAGGTTTCCAGGAAGCCGATGTCCGTGACCGATGATCGCGAAAACTATTGGCTGGATGTGTGTATGTGTGAGTGACTGGAATAGTCGAGGGAGGAAATAAAGGATTTTCAGCTAGGAAAGTTCACTCTTGCGAGAGAAAACCAAGATAGAAAAGGATTCGAGAAAATTAAAAAGAAGGAAATCGAGGAAAAGAGGATTTAATTTTAAAGTCAGGAAATCGAGGACAAAAATTTGGGAAGAAAAAGGATAGTGGTTCGAGGAACGACATCAGGAAAATAGGAGAAGTTGGAGGAGCATAGATTGAGAAAAAAAAAGATAAGTAAACGGACATATTGTCCAAATACAGTATTTGACTGTTTCGTGTGTCTTAAATATTCGGTGGATCTTTGTCTTTTTTTATTCGTGACCGCTTTAATTTGTTTCTTCGGGTATATTTGAATTTCAATCGTTAGAGGCCTAATTGCGTAGTCATTTGCTTTTCGAGTTCGTTATTGTATTTTAATTTCATTGAAAAAATTTTGGGTTGTTATCCTGGTTTCTACCAAGGCTTCCCAAATAAAACTTATTTTGAAATCCCCTAGAGGAAATATTAAAAACGGTGTTTTATTTAATTAAATTATTCTCTCTTTAATTCACTCAATAATTAGTTTTGGAATTTTACTAATTTTATTGGAACAAAAATTCCTAGCGCCCACTTTTTATTACAAGTATTCCACTTAACGTGAAATAAAAATATTCTTTCGTTTCATTAAATTGATTATATCGATAATCAATTTAAAACTTCTTGTCGCGAATTCTTCCACCTCCACTGAACCCAGCCCAGCTGAGCAGCCGCGGTGGTAGCTCATATCGACGAGCTACGGCTTGCACTTTTTTTGTTGTTCGTCTCTGTTTTCTGTTGATTTGGCTATTTGGGATCAAGTCGAGTTTCATTTGTTTTGTTCTCTTTTTTAAAATTCGAGTTCGCGTAATTAATAATACAAAAACGAGGTCGGATACCAATTCGCGTCGCGTAGAAAAAGTGCAAAAGTATGTTAGTGTTAGGTATCTTTCCAGGATAAGAAGAAATAATTGAAGCGCAAATCAAAACAACCAATTAAAAAAGAAAATATACCAAAAGAAATAGGAAGCTATAAACTAAGTTGATTTTAGTAGGTAGAGTCCACCCTTCTATCTTTCCCTATCTTTCGAGATTTTGACAAGGCAAAATATTAAAATCTTTGCAAAAAGGAGTGAGATCAGACCAAAAAACATAAATGTTAAAAAAAGAGCCAAGTTCTTCTATACAAAAACCTTTGTGTAACTTCATGAAGGTTTAATACCGAATATTTTTATAGTAGAATAATATTGAAACAGCTCCAATGTAATAGAGAAATTTTATTTTTTAATGATTACCGACTAAAATTTGATGGTCTTACTTGGCAAGTTTTTTTTTATGCCCAATTCAAAAGGTTTTGAAAACTTGACCAGTAAGCCCATCAAATTTTAGTCAGTAATCATTAAATAGTAAAATTTCTCTGCTTACATATTTACTTTGGACAGATTCGATTTGATCAATGTGTATTGAGTAAAGTGGCGACCATGCAGAACTAGCATGTTCTAATTGGGGAGGAACAAAGGTGTTGTACAACGAAGCTGTTACAAGACTACACGAAAATTCCTTACTCCAACGCTTAATAAATCCAAGCATTGAGTTTGCTTTACTGACAATTTTTTCAATGTGGAGTGAAAAGTCTAGATTTTGCGAGAAGTGGACGCCCAGGTCGCATGTTGTTTCTACCTTACTTAGAATGGCTTGATTTATGCTGTAATTGTCACATGTTGGTTTTTTTCTTCTAAAGGACATTGATTGGTACTTTGAAACATTTAGGAAGAGATTGTTATATGAACACCATTCAGAAAACATATTTATGTCATTTTGAAGAGAAACAGAATCGGATTGGTTTCTGATGATTTTAAATAATTTAATATCATCTGCGTAGATAAGAACCCTTCATGATTTTACAATAATTGAAACAACATCATTGATTGATACTATGAAAAGAAGTGGACCAAGGTGACTACCTTGTGGAACACCAGAGTCAGCATTAATTGGATCAGAAACGATTCCTCTAAAAAGAACTTGGTATGTCCTTCCCTTCAAATAAGACCTGATCCATTGAACGAAAGCAGAAAGGAATCCAAGAGATGAAAGCTTAAATTAAATTAGACTATGAGACAATTTGTCGAAGGCCTTATTGAAATCTGTATAAATACAGTCAACTTGATGACCATCCTCGATAGTTTTATTTGTAAACGACGCGACGTGAATTCAACGAGATTAGTAACAGTAGATTTCTTTTTCATAAACCCATGTTTCTCGCTTGCAAGGAAAGGCTTGCAGCTAAAATAAAAACTCTTAAATATGATAGCTTCAAATAGTTTCGGTAAGCAAGAAAGTTTGGCTATCCTATCCTATCCTATCCTATCCTACTAATATTATAAATGTGAATGTTACGATGTATGGATGTTTGTTACTCAATAACTCTTGAACAACTGAATGGATCTTGATAAAATTTAACACACAAAAAAGTTATAGTCTGGATTACCGTATAGGCTACTTTTTTTTATTATCAAGGGAGGGGCATTGGGTGGTCGAAACACCCCAAAATTATTTATCTCTACTTCTATCTTCGTATTGCACTGAAATGTAGTACATATACATAAGTAGTTGTATTGAAATGCCATACTTTGGTGGTGCGGGCCCAGACGAGGGGCATTGTTTGATTAATTTACCTAAGCAGTAACGATAAAAACACTCAAAAAAGTTTTTTAAAAAAAATAAAACAAAAATAAAATTCTCCGAATTAAAAACAAAAAAAAATTTGACAAATATTTGTGTGTCTTTAAATTTAAACAATTTTAAGGTAAGTTAAACTTTATGTGCCTACAGGTTTAACTACATATGTACATTGTTATAGGATAGTTCAAAATATCCTTCGCTTGGCTCCACTACCTTTAAGAAAAGGACTTGATTGGATTTATTTATTTATTTATTCCATCTACGATTTGAAAAATCTACAGATTATGCTTAATATTAATATATTGGTTTGCTGTTTTGTTTTAATCCAGGTACATGCATACGTTAAATAAAAATAATTCGTACGCTTTCAACTTCTCATGTCGAACAGGAGATCAGTTGTTACAGTTCTTGGCTAAGCTAAACGTGTTTATTATTTCAGTGGTAAGTCGTCTTTTTCAAATAGAACTGTTCAACGATGACACACAGAAGTAAAATAAACACCCAAAAACAACATTCCGTACTTCACACAAGATTTCCATTTACACAAGATTTCCATTTACACAAGATTTCCAATGCAAGAAAAACTGAGCGAATCTACAGAAACTTTTAGACACATGATTTATTTTGAAAAACTTCAATTGAAAAAAAAATTTGCTTGCGGGAATTCCCGCACGGGTACGCTAGTTGGTTTATAATTAGAAATATCACCGCGATTTCCTTTTTTGTGAATTTTTCCAAATTTTAGGGAAAACAGCTTGTTTTAGGGAATTTCGAAATAGAAACGTTAGGGGTCTTGCCAGCAGAGGTTTGCACCAATTTTTTAAAATATAGGCCGGAATTCCATCTGGTCCACTGGACGTGTCGTGGTCTAAGCCCGAAAGATGGTTTAATACATCCTCAACTGTGATAACAATATCACTCATTGAGCTTTGAGAAAAGCTATTCAAATGAGTAAAATTACTCTCACAAGGTTCAAAATCATCATCACAAAACGAAAGCTTAAAGAAGGAAGAAAACATATTGCAAATAACAAGAAGGTTGTTGCTGGTTTCATCCAAGTACTTCATAGAAGATGGATATCCGTCAGATTTTTTTCTTGCTGTTAACAAATTTCCAAATAAATAAAATAAATTTTTGAGTCAACAAGAAGTGAAGACCGCATTTTTAACATATAACATCATAGATGATTCTGCATAATGATTGGAACTGTTCATATAACGATAAATAACTGTTATAATCATCCAATTTATTAGATATTAGGTACTTTTTCCATGCTATATTTCTTAAGTTACGTAGACAACGTAGCTGATGGGTGTACCAGGGGGGTGTTGTTAGGGCCGAGTGTCTCGATTTTTTTACAGGTACAGATGCAATGAAACATTCAAATATACTTAAGTAGAAATTGGAAACCATCACATCAATGCTCCCATTCAAAAGTAAGTCAAAGTCAATATTTGTAATTACATAGTTCATTGAGTAAAGGGAAGTTAGTTTTCTTGAAGTCAAATTCAAGAGAGCCACTATCAAAATCAGAATCAGTTGTGTGAGCATGGGAAATAAAAACAGAAAGTGTTGGATGGTAGCTATCAACTTTCGTCATGGGAATTGGACATAGTTGAACAACACAATTTATTACAAGGGTTAGTAACGATTATCAGATCTAACAAACTGTCGAGAAATACTATTTTTTATACAGCTCACTTGCTGTAAGTCACAAGATATCACGTTGTCAACAAACAAAGCTTCCTGCGGGGAAGAGACGTTGGTGGGCATTAAATATATTTCGTCATCAGAAAGAGTCCATTCTAGATCAGGAAGACTAAAGTCTCCTGCAAGAAAAACATCGTCAAGAGGATCACAATTATCAGAAATATAGTTAATGGCATTTGAAGCAATATTATATATTTCCAATGGGCTTTTTGGAGGGATGTACATATTTATTATATAAAGGAATTTATTTCCGATACGTACTTTAACACAAATAATATCAACTGAGTCGGTATTAGGGATTGGGAATATACAGCTATAAAAAACGCTTCGCACAGCAATGATAATTAAACCACCCACTTAAGCTAAGGGATCAGAATATCAAAGGGCCCAGCCAAGTTCTGGCACTAAACCCTTTTTACAGGAGCAAACTCAGGCGATTTTTGACCCCTTCCTATCTTTAGTACCACTGAAGTCAGAAGCTTAAAACTCTGAATATATGCTAAGCTAGTCAGGCACAGGCGCCTCATCAAATATCAATTTTCTAGCATAAGCGGTTCCTGAGATATAAGGCCTAAAAAATCACAAGAACCGTAACTGACTGACTGACTGACAGATCATCAAAATTATGGAGCACTTCCCGACATCGTAGAATCTTGTAATTTTGCACAACGGTAGGTCTTCTCATGCAAGCAGAGGAAAAATCGAAAATTTGAAATTTTCCATTCAGGGGGCGTGGTATCCGCCCACTTTCTCCGAATTGGTGTTGGTTGAATGGAGCACTTCCAAGTGCTGTAAAACGATGAAATTTGGTAAAGTGGTAGGGCTTAAATTGCATACAAGGAAAAAAATATAAAATTAGCGGTTTTCCAATCAGGGACGTGGTATCCGCCCACTTCCTCAGAACTGATGTAAATTATATCAGACCAAAAACATAAATGTTAAAAAAAGAGCCAAGTTCTTCTATACAAAAACCTTTGTGTAACAAGTCAGACGTGAAAAGTACTGAGATCTAAAAGTACGCCAAGTTCTTACTTCATGAAGGTTTAATACCGAATATTTAAAGTAGAATAATATTGAAACAGCTACAATGTAATAGAGAAATTTTATTATTTAATGATTACTGACTAAAATTTTATGGGTTCACTTGTCAAGTTTTTAAAACCTTTCGAATTTGGGCATAATAAAACTTGCCAAGTAAGCCCATCAAATTTTAGTCAGTAATCATTAAATAATAAAATTTCTCTATTACATTGTAGCTGTTTCAATATTATTCTACTTTAAATATTCGGTATTAAACCTTCATGAAGTAAGAACTTAGCGTACTTTTAGATCTCAGTACTTTTCACGGCTGACTTGTTACACAAAGGTTTTTGTATAGAAGAACTTGGCTCTTCTTTTAACATTTATGTTTTTTTGTCTGATCTCACTCCTTTTTGCAAAGATTTTAATATTTTGCCTGTCAAAATCACGAAAGATACGGAAAGATAGAAGAATGTACTCAACTTAGTTTAAAGCTTCCTATTTCTTTTGGTATATTTTCTTTTTGTTATTGGTTGTTTTGATTTGCGCTTCAATTATTTCTTCTTGTCCTGGCAAGATACCTAACACTAACATACCTACCTTAATTACTGCAATCAGAAGTGCTCCATATAAATTAAACATTTTCTCAGAAAGTGGGTGGATACCACGCCCCCCGAATAGAAAACCCCAATTTTTATTTTTGGGATTTTATATGCAGTTTGAGCCCTACCGTTCTACCAAATTTCATTGTTCTACTGCAATAGGAAGTGCGCCATGTATAATTTACATCAGTTCTGGGGAAGTGGGCGGATACCACGCCCTGAATGGAAAACTTCAAATTTTATATTTTTTTCTTTGTATGCAATTTAATTCCTACCACTTTACCAAATTTCATCGTATTTTATATTTTCATATTTAAATCTATCTCTTGATTATAATTCATATTTTAAACTATTTCTTGAATTACAATAACTTTCCTATAAAAAATAAAAACTATTTGAATCGCCCGCCGAAGAACCAAGGTTCGGCATATTTTTTAAATATTGTAATATTTTAAGCTATAATAAATAGTGTATAACGTTACGTAAAAGCTTTGTGAAGTATATAAAAGAATAAAATGCACGACTGGATCGCACGAACTTGCTCTTATGTAAAAGTACTTTGGAATTTAAAATACATTTTATAAATATAAAACATGAATTTAATGAGATAATAATGTTCAAATGCATAAAATTGCCGTCTGGTTTCCGGAAAAGGATGAATTTATGCAAATAAACTTTAAAAAAAAAGTTTTATTATTAAAAACATTTTTTATATCAGGAATTTCTGTAAAATTTTTCAAAAAAAAAATGTGGGATGCGTATTTTAAGTATTAAATAATATTGATTTTAGGAAATAATTTCAAAAAATTATCGTTCATATTCGTAAGTTTTGAAGATATTGATTTAAACAAAAAAAAATGTTTTCAAAAAAAACCAACAAATTTTTTTCGAATATTTTTGTATACAATATTATTTTAAACTTAAGGGGACTCCTGCTGAAAATGTTGGGTTAAAATCCTTAGAGCCGTTAATGAGAAAGTCGAAAATAAAAAAAAAAACGGGTCTATGGCAGGTACCCCTAATAACATTTTGCCCCAAAATTTTGTTTGATCAAAATGTAGCTTATGTTCATAATATCACACTTAATTTTTTTTATCAAAATCGTTAGAGCCGTTTTCGAGATAAATAAGATTTTGCATTACGGGTGTATGGGGGGTACCGTTAGTTTTGGAGCTAAAAAAAAAATTTCAATTTCTCCTCTAGGGAATCACCGAAGACCCTTAACCACCGAGATTGAAAGAAATAGGTCCAGTGGTTTAGGCTGTAGTGAGAGGTACAGACATACAGACAGACAGACGGAATTGTCGGACCCACTTTTTTCGTCTTCGCTATCATCATAATGTCAACTTTGATCAAAATCTCGAGTTCGATTTTTTTTCCAAATACAGAACTTGCCCTATAGTACCTATATCGCAAGTAAAAAATATATTCATTCGTCATCGGACAGTCAAAGAAGTCAAAGAAGTGTGTTTCTTTTTACTTTTTCTACTCGACTTTACTCACGATTGGAAAACGCTCCAATCTAACATTTTGGCGCCCAACGTGGGGCATTACCCATAAATTAAATTAAATTAAATTTTTTATAGAACTAACGTGAAAAATAAAAAGTGATAAAGACACTAAAAACTTTGAATAAAAAACTATCGGCATCGGTTCGGTAACATATTGAAAAAAAAAAAGAAAAAAGCTATCGGCATCGGCTCGGTATCGGATTATCATTGCGAGTGATCAAATAAAAAGACATTAAAAGATTCTGAAATTGTGGAAAAATTGACAGAAAAACTAAAAAGACAACCTGTTTTGCCAACACTTGGAGGGTTAAAGCCTTGGACAAATCTGGAATACCCACATCAGCTAATTCAAGGACAGATAAGTAAAAAAAACTCGTAAAGGTATGTGCCATCAAATTGGACGAATGTGCGTTAAAAGCTTTTATTAAACCACAAATAAATTGCATCAATCTTCATTTAATTGAACTATATTTTAATAAAAAAGATCCAGAAAAAACGCACCTTCGCTGCAATAAATTTATTTGATATCATCAATTCATAAATATATTTTTATAAATTACCAAATTATACATATAAAATGCATAAAAATCATTTTCATCGCTGATCGTTCAATCTTGGCGCCTATTTCATAATCCACAAAAAGTGGAACATTTCTTCGGAAAAATATAGTCGCTCTTTCGCACTAATTACCTTAATACAAACCTATAGCGCATGTTCGATGAAGACGGCATGTTAACTATTGCGTATTCACTTCGTGTCAGCTATTAGAGCAAGAATTACCAATTCTCTTTAGCTTACTTTGTTTCGACATAAATCAAGAGAAATATTCAGTAACAGATTCCACATAAATTAGAATTAACATCATCATTGAGTTCTCTTATCAATTGATCATCATTATCATTCGTATTGGTTTTCAATATCACTCGCATATGATCGTCGCTCGTTCGTTCTCTTAAATCAAGCTGAGCTCACACAACATATTCGACTTTGCTTTGGTTAGAGTACTTCTCGGTTTCGTCATCATCATTTTGGACACAATATGCTTATATATTGCATCGTATTTAAATCGATCATCGATCCACAATAAAGCTAGTTTGGTTGGGTAGGTTCATAGGAACTGAGGTACATACACACACATTGTTCTATAAATAATTTGTTGTCGTTGGTGTCGTTGCTGCTGCTGCCGTTTCTACTGTTGCTGTTTATTCGAAACATAGGGCTTCATAAGAATTAAAAACATCGGTTTATTCTTCAAATTGTTGCTGTTAATATCTGGATTAACCTCATCGTACCTGCACACTTCATTGTTATTTTATCGCAAAATTGTATGCATTGCCTTACTGGAAAGGCGTTTTGATATTTGGATAGGATAATTTATTTTTAATTTAATTTCATCAATCATGGCTGAAGAAGCGGCTTCCTTAGAGGAGTTCAAGCAACAGCGAGTTTCAACCAAAGGAAACCAGAATCAAAAATTTAATAGAGAAATCTAATAGTCTTACACCCACTGAACTTGAATGTAGATTAGGCATACTTGAATCTTATTTCAAACAGGGTATTGCATATCAAACACAAATAGAAAGGTTACAACCAACAGATACCGGTCGTGTAGACATAGAGGAACTCTATGTAACAACCAAATCTAAAATTATTTAGATGATGGGGAAAGGAGAAGACCAAGTACAATAAAACAATCCTTTATGGTGCAGGCCGCTACACCAAGCTCTAGTTTACAACCTTTGCGACCACCCACTTTTGATGGAAAGCACTACTCCCAATATAAAAACTTCATTCACCAATTCGAAAATTTAGTTCATAATGATCAGAACCTTACAACAATAGAAAAATTCAATCATCTCTTGTCATGTTTGACTGAACACGCTTTGGACATAGTGAAAAGGTTTCCAATATCGGAAGAAAATTACCCAAAAGCAATTCAAAGCTTAAAAGATCGTTATGACAACAATTGTTTGATATTTTTGGAAAATATCTCCTTAATTTTTGAAATGTCAAAGGTATCTAAACCTTCAGCCTTACCCTTAAGACATTTAATCGATAATATATCTGCACTATATAGTTCACTAACCTCAATAGGCACACATAACGAAATTTGTGATGCAATAATAATTTATATCGTGATGCATTGTATTTATATTTTAATAGTACTCTCCATGAATAGAAACGCTACTATGCGAACCAAGCGGCACCATAATTACTAAATTAGCAGAGGTGCCTATGGCAGAGTTTTAACAGATAGACATTTAATACATGACAGCAATAGGAACTGTATATAAAATAGGAGAACAAAGGCACATACTATGTACATTGGACATAGGTGTGTGTGGGGATTTGGTAGTTGTTATTTTCTGTAGGCAAATATTTTCAAAGTAAGGTTTCAATACTTTTTTTGGCGATTTCGTATTTTTTGGGGATTGAAGAAAATTATTTTTGTGGGTAGTAAGTAAGGTTTCAATACTTTTTTTTGCGGTTTCGTATTTTTTGGGATAGAAGAAAATTATTTCTGTGCATATTGTCGTCTGAGTTATATCTTGTTCAAAAGAGCATTTTTGGCGAAATTTAGTTAGAAATGCAGTTTTTATAAATCAAACATGCTCTTTCGAATGGCATACTCCATTTCTTTCTATCTCTTTTAGTTTTTAAGTTATGAAGAACTATTATGTTCAATAAACCACTTTATTAAACATTTGAGTTCGACTACAGCTAAACGGCTCGGCCGATTTTCTTCAAACTTGGTAGATATGGCTTTTAATTTTTTCGCCCCGGATGTTTTTTTCTTTAGAATTTTTTTCGAAATTTCATAAATATTTTTTTTCTCAAAAACTGTCCCACAGATTTAAAAAAAAAAAAAAAAAAAAAAAAATTTCATTTAATTAAAGCTAGGCATTGTATAAATTTTTAAAACATTTTTAAGAAATATATACAATGAGCTAGGTAATGGTTGAAAAAAATTTTACAAAAAATTGTTATTTTTGGTACCCCCTTGGGACCATATTTTTGTTTTCGATTTTCTCAAAAACTGTACGACGGATTTTGATAATTTTTTTTGCTAAAGGTCCCTAATAGTTTGAATATCATTGTGTATTCAAATTTTCAAAAAATAATTTTTTGGATTTTTAAAAAAAATTTCAATTTTTTTTTTTTTGAAAACTCAATATTTCCTCAAAACTATCTTCCAAGAACAAAAATTATAATTCGTGTTGTTTTCTTAAAAATATAAGCTTTTATATACAAAAAATAATAAAAAGAAACAAATTTCAGCCTCGGTACAGTTTTCGAGAAAAATACGATTTTCGAAAACCCTTTTTTAATATTTGTATGGAGGGTACAGTTATTTTTAAGCAAAATACATTTTTTTTTCTAACATCTTGTAATTTATATTAAGAAACTTTTATTTATGAAGTTTTAAAAAAATCGAACATGGGGTTTTCGAATCATTGAGTTTTCAAAAAAAATTATTTTAAAAACTAAAAAAAAAATTTTTTTTCAAAATTTCAATACACAATAATATAGTAGATTTGGAATTTTTTTGTAAAATTGAAGTAATTTAAAATAGAGATATTTAAAATGAATTGCATTTCAGTATTTTGCTGATGGTGCGAAGTAGGAAGTAGATTTTAATTTTTACTTCAATTGAAGTAAAGTGGTACCACTGATGGAAATACATACAAATTTAACAAAATTGTCAATATGTCTTGCTTTTTTGGTAACGGTTTTTTAACTGAAATTCGGTATACATATGCGCTTGTTTGTTTCTTATGGCTATAAGGCGGGAGTATGAGTGGGATAACTGATGTGTAGTATTTTCAGCTTTAGAAGCTTGTTATTATTCAGCTTCAGTGTCATTGACAATTTTGATTGGATTTGGTGCTTTTTAAATTCAAAGTGATTTCTTATTGTGAAAATAATTGGATATCAGTGTTTTTATCAATATTTTAACAATCAAAACTTGAAAGAAGTTTCTTGTTTGATAAGTGGTTTCTATATATTTAAAAAATTAAAATTGGCAGCAAGTGGTTCATTTTATTAGTGCAGGTTTTTCAAGATTTAAATTGCCTTAAAGTTTTTCAATTTTTGTGTAGTTTTTTTCAAAGTTCAAAATATTTGTATTGCCAGAAAGTTTTTCATTGTTTGAGTGTAGTTTTTTTAACATTAATTACAAAATTTAAATTGCTAGAAAGTTTTTCTTTTTTATAAGTGCAGTTTTTTTAATAATTTTGATTTAATAGTGTAGTTTTTCCAGGTATTTTCAAAGTCTCAACTTTAACAAGTTTTATTTATTACTATTTCTCTTTTTTTATATTTTATTCTAATATATAAATTATATAATGTCTGTCTGCGCCTACGCAAACTGCGGTGAGCAGCAAAAGTTGTTCGGTTATTCTTCGTTCTTTTTGATACCAAATGACCATAGAAGGGCGGTTTGGTTAAAGCATGCGAATATTTCACACACCAAGAATTTACCGAAACAATCCAAGGTGTGTGAAAAGCATTTCCATGCTAAAGACATTATTGTCAGATCGACAATGAAATGTCTTTCCAAATACGCCTTGCCCATTACTTCTGAATCTGTGCGTAATTGCACAGATTCTTCTATCGATTCATCATGCAGTCGTTTAATGGAAGCATTTAGGACTAGGAAGCAGCCAACCTCCACGGTTGTCTCTGCAGTTTCGGATTCCGCACTTCCACCCCCACCACTACCTGTCCCTTGCAGCCCAGCTTTATCTCTGATAAATATGGCTGCAAGCTCTTCGAAAACCTACTTAAAAGATTTTTCTCTTCCAGACGTGCCTTCTTCTTCGCACATTTCTCCTTCCCAATTCCCTTCTCCAGGTCATTCTTCTTATAAAATGGAGCGTAGAATAAAACGCGAAAGTTTTATTCCACGCTATATTTTTGAAACCCCAAAGAAACTTAAGCGCGACCCCGAATATAGGTTAAAGGAAAATGTCGACACCCATATGGAAGGATTTTCAGAAGAGCTGCGGACATTCATCTTTAGCCAACTGTTCCACAAGCCGAACACACCCTGGGGACCTAAAGAAAGGGACTTATCCTTGAAATTTTTCTTTAAGTCCCCAGCATGTTATAATTTTATGCTAAGCGCCGGATTCAAACTGCCATCGGTTAGCACTATCTACCGGTGGCACTCGGAAATCCGACTGCCAACGGGGCTGAGTGGAAGAATGCAGGATTTGCTGAAGGACAAAGCTAAGGAAATGACAGCGATGGATAAAAAATGCGTGCTACTCTTCGATGAAATGGGCATCAAAAAAGAACTGGAGTACAACATAAAGGACGACATGATATACGGATACACGGATTTTGGTGAATTCGGGAGGCAGACAACTATAGCCTCTAAGGTAATGGTATTTACACTTAGAGGGTTGAACAAGAACTGGAAACAGTCCATTGCCTACTACATTGGATCACCAGATTCCTTAATGTTGTCCCAGATTCTGGTAACTCTTATTACTGGAGTAATAAGATGTGGAATGAATCTTGTTGCACTAAGCTGCGACCAAGGCACCAGCAATGTGTCCGCCTATTATAAACTGAAACACGGAAAATTACTGGAGAGCGAACCTTATGTGGAACTGGAAAGTCATAGAGTTTTCTTACTCTATGACTATCCACATATGTTTAATAGCGTGAGAAATATTTTGCTCAAGCATCAAATTTCTTATGAGAATGATGTCGTTGACTGGCGGATATTGGAAAGGATATTTGCAGAGGATTCAAAAGGGATATTCCAGACGATGTTTAAGCTAACTGCGGCCCATATCCGACCGGCACCATTTGAAAAACTATCGGTGAAGCTAGCCACGCAGGTTTTCAGCCTCAATGTATACTCTGGAATTATGTATGCATTGAGTGTTGGATTCTTTAAGTCCGATGAGGATAGGAAAGTTGCTGAGTCAACAGCTAGGTTCATAAAGAGAATGAATGACCTATTCGATACGCTAAATACAGGGCAACTACACTCTAGGAATCCAAATAAGCAGGTTCTATCGGATTCCACTGACACTCTAGATGTCTTGAGAAGTGCAAGGAACTGGATTTCCACGTGGAGATCCAGCAGCAATATGAAAATCCCACCATGCTTTAAAGGATTAAAGCAAACTCTTCTCGGGATCGAGCAGATGTAGGAACACAACAAGAGTGATGAGCAGACGTACTTTCTGCTCGCACATCTAAATACAGATGTTGCCGAGAACTTGTTTTCAATGGTACGCTCAAATAGAGGATCTTATGAAAGGAATCCATCGGCATGGAGATTCATAAGAAATTTCAAACAAATCATTTTTCAGCATTTAACAGCAGCAGAACATTCAGGATATGAAGATGCTGGAGCAGTACCATTGCTACATGGAGCGGAGTATGAAGCCGAAACTGAAAACGATACAACAAATAATGACTTCCTATTCGAAGAAAGAATAGAGAACAATTTATTGAAGTAAAACTTCTTTTCCGGCGTTGGGGGTAAAAAAATTTCTATGCAGCTGTCAGTGACATGTCAAAACGTCACGTTATCCGTCAAAGACAGCGACATGTTTTTAGAATACAAAATGTTTGTTCGTAGGTTATAATCTTACAGAAGCTTTGCTTGAGGAAAAAGAAGTTTTACTTCAACCGCGCGTACGTCAGTACACACAATCTTTTTTTTGATTGTTTAACAGTTGAAAACTTGGATGGCGATGGTGTCAGCGTGGATTCGGTAGTAGAGGGTAATATGGATGCTTGCTTGAAGCTACAGAAAGCAGCTGCAGCATATTACTCAGGGTTCGCCGCAGTTAAACTAAAAAAAAAGTTGCACTGTGAAACTTGCTCTCAGTTCATGATCGACGAGGTCAACAAAGTCAGGGAACAGACTTTGTTGATAGAACTGAGAGCTTACGATACAAAGACAACAACTTCAGAGTTTGGTAAACTGACAGTTCCTTCGATCCGTTTCGAAGAAACTGTCAGTATTTTTCAAAAAATGTTTTTGGAACATTTTTCGAAAAAACAAACTATTGAAAGGATTGCCGAAAGATGGACAAACGAAATTTTAAGAGAAAAGGAAAGGATACCAATACCAGCTTGCTCAACGGAACACCAGGAAAAGATCGTCAAGTTTCTGCTGATCGGACTGATCATACTACAATTGAGGAAAACGAACAAGGAAATGAAGGGAAAGCCAACGGAAAAATTTCTTTAGATTTAGAATTAAATGATATATTTATATTTATTATATTTATGATATTTATTTTAATATATTAATATTTTATATTTGTTTTTAATTTATTTGCTTTATTTATCAAATGTGAAATAAATCTAATCATTTATTAAATATAAAGTAATAATGTAACGAGGAATAGGCCTACTGGGGACACCTCGAAAAAAAAAACGCATCTTGTTTTCTACCTCAATGGGTGATGTGGAAAAGAATTCATACTAAAACAAATGTATAATATGTACATATAAAAATAAAAAGACAATAATATTATCAAAAGTCTTATATATTAATAATATTTTTTTTTAATTTTTGGAAAAAAGTCATTCTTTTTGGAAAATTCGATATCTCAAAAACCGGCGCAATGTTTTTTTCGAAATTTAATTTCCATTCGTACAGTAATAAAACTTAAAGCTAGCGCACGATTTGAGGAGATTTTACTTAAAAACAATATTTTTTTGTTCCACGCTTAAAATACGTTTTAAGCGTTTTCGCGTTTTTCAAACGTGGATTGAAAGGTGGCACTCCCTAGATCACGAATATATAATTTTTAATTCTGTAAGATGAATAGTTTGGCCAGAAATCACGTTTGAAAATGTCAACTTTGAGGGGTCTACGAGGCTCCGTTTAGCCGCAAATCGCGTTTAAAGATAAAAATTCATTTTTTGATACCATTTTTTCAAATTTTGATATTTGACAATTATCTCATTATCGAAATAGGGATTTTTTATAGAGATGCTTCCAATAAGTTTAAAAAACATTGCATCTCAAAGCTTTGAAAAAATTTTTGGAAAAAAAATTGTTTTTTTTTTCTTCGAAAATTCGATATCTCAAAAACGGCTCAATATTTTATTTCGAAACTTAAGTTAATTCGTACAATAATAAAAACTTAAGGTTGGCGTACCAAATTTTTTTAATTTTATTTTCACTTACAAAATTACGTAATTGCAAGTTATGCATGTGGAAAAAATTTAACTCGAGATTTTGATCAAATTTGACTTTACGATGATAGAAAACACCAAAAAATATTTTTTTATCTAAAAAAATTGTTTTTGAAAAATCAATGTCTTGAAAAAGTTTGAGCGATTAATTTTTGAAAATATTTCCTAGAATCTTTATTTTAAAATACTTAAAATTAATATCCCAATTTTTTTTCTAGAACAATTTTAAAGAAATTTCTTATATTCAAAATTAGTTTAATAATCAATAATTTCTTAAAATTGACACCAAATTCCTTTTTTTTTAATTTTTCAAAAATTGCTTATAAGCAATATGTAAATGCATAAAAAATATTTTTTCCAAAAAAGGTATCTGATTTTTTTTAATTATTACGTCAATAATAATTTTATTCCATTTTTTTAATTAATTTAAGTTTTCTAAAATTATTTATTTCTCGAAAAACTTATTTGATTTTTTTTCAAAATAGCCTTATGTGAATATTTATGAATTTCTGAAATTGTTTATTATACACATAAAAAGTATGTATTAAAAATTTTCTATATTTTTTGCAAACAAAGTTTATATGAATAAATTTTAAAAGCTGGTCTATACCTATATCAATTTTTTTTTATATTTAATTATATAAATACCTATCAACGCATAACAATAATTTTTCGTTTTTGTACCTTATCAAAATTATTATTTTAATTTCATACAATTTTCTATGGGTACCTACATACTATCCAAAAGCTATTTTCTTTAATAAAAATATAGGTACGTACCTATAAGATTTTCTTAAAGAAATAGTTTTCTAACTGTGTATGTACATATCTATATTAATTACAAAAAAAAAATAAAATTGCCACTATCTAACTAGCCACTGCATATAATTATTATAAAATTATTATTATAAAATTATTTTGGTTACCATAACGAAATAAAGCCAATTTGAAATTATTTAGTTTTCAAAAACGAAATAAAACCATTTGAGTTTATTAAGTTCAAATTCCTCTAGATCTTATTACAAAGTCGATAAAATGGCAACCTCGGTAATTTATCGTATCAGAATTCAAACAAACCAGATTGCATGAGTAATAAAACAAAATTAACAAAAACTCTCATACACTCTCAATACTATTTGCTTGTATTCGTCTCGCGCATGGCATATAAAACTTTATATACCTACCTACAATTGATTCTGACAGCAAAAAGAAACGCACATAATATTTTCTCCCTTACCCTCTTTATTGTTGTCAGAATAAATATATCTCTACCTCGTCTCTTGTTTTGCTTATATTTTCTCCTTCCACGTCAACTCTGCACTGCTTAACATAGCCACACATACGATTTTGCGGCACAATAATAAAACTTTTTTTCGTGTTCCATGAGAGTACTATTAAAATTTATATACAAGGCGTGATGTCAAAAGTTGATTCTGAAACGCAGTCCAAATGGGACGAACAATTAGATTTTAGCAAGCTTCCAAAATGGGACGAGTGTGCCAAAATGCAATCTCGATCCGAAACGTTCAAAAACAACAAGAAAAGCCTCGTCCACAATATTCTAGCCATCGTTCTAAGACTTCGTTAAGTATCACTAAAAAGTCGTATGCATTTTGCAAGGATACTGAACGCGCAATTTACAGCTGCGCTAGTTTCTTAAAACTCTCAATGAAAGATAGATTTTCAAACACAAAAAAATTAGGACTATGCATCAATTGCTTGGCCAAGGGCCATTCCGAAATGGCCGAAAACGACTGTAATTCTGATAAGGTTATATTAGGTACAGCATTGATTCTCGTGAAGGACTCAACAGGTGCCTTTCAATTAGGTCGTGTTCTTCTTGATTCAAGATCGCAAGTGAATCTTATCAACGAAAAGTTTGCAAGGTCTCTTAATCTTCGAAAAGAGAAAAATCCTGTTGACTTAATTGGTGTAGGTGTCTCAAAAACTAAAATTGACAAGAAAACTCAAACCACAATCCGCTCTCGTTTTAACAATTTTGAAGTATCTCTTGAATTTCTGATCGCTCAATCTATAACTGGATACCAGCCTGATAGTAAACTCCAAATAGTTGATTGGAATGTTCCAAAAATATTGAGTTAGCGGATGAGAACTTTAACAAGCCTTCGCAAATAGATATGCTTCTTGGAGCTGAAGCCTTTTTCGATTTATTATTGGTAGGCCAAATCAAGCTTGGACAAGGGCTACCAACACTTCAAAAGTCTTTCCTTGGATGGATAGTCTCCGGCAAATATAAGGTTGCTGCTAACACTCCTATTAAAAGTTGTTTAATGAATATTGAAGAAGATCCTTTACATAAGTATGTAGACAAATTTTGGGATTTAGAGGAGGTTGTTGGTCGAAAATCGAAATGGACCGTAGAACAAAAACAATGTGAAGCAATTTTCAACGAAACTGTTGAGGAGTTGGATTCTGGGCGACTTATAGTCAAATTGCCCTTTAAAATGGATCCAAAATGCTTGGGTTCATCTTATGATATTGCACTCAGGAGGTTCTTGTCATTAGAGCGGAGATTAAATAAAAATCTTGAGTTAAAAGAACAATACTCTCAGTTTTTGTGGGATTATGAACGATTAGAACACATGTCTGAAGTAACCACTCCTATTAATCACGATGAACCACATTATTATCTTCCGCATCAATATGTCATCAAACCGAATAGCGTTTCTACAAAACTTAGGGTAGTATTCGATGCATCCTGCCGTACATCACCTCAAATTTTGTTAAATGAAACACTTAGGTTCGTATTCACCGAGCGCTCCTAAACGGCTCTTAACTTTACGAGGCTCTTAACTTGAAATTTCTGTGCGGTATTCACCAACCACTCGCAAGTGTTTTTCGAAGTTCGAAAATGAGAGCCACTCTCTCTTGTTCAGGCATACCCAAACTGTGAAATGTTGTGTAATGTTGGTCTTGACAGCAAATGGATACTCTTCTACTTGGCATTGCTCACATGGATTCGAGTCAAATGCGTGCGTGGCACACGCACAAGCGAACAAATTTTCGAAGAGAGCGCTCGTAAGTTAGGAGTGGTCGGGACCACTCCTAACTTTTAAGAGCGCTCGTAGATCTTCACTAATATTGCTTGGTGAATACGTTTATGAGCTTCTTAAGTTATGAGCGCTCGGTGAATACCGGCCTTAGCCTTCATAACACTCAGCTGTTTGTCAAAAAACAAAAAAAAAACATCTTGTCTGTCTATCGAATTTAATAAACAAAAACGAATCTACCAAAAGCTAAAAGAATTCGAACAATTAACTTTGATTCATCAGATAAAGTATGTTATTATCTCTAGCACAATACTGGAAATCAAATTGTGATTCGTTTTATCCTAGCTGGAATACTCCTCAGACAAGTTCTTGAGGATAAAATTCAATAATACAACATAAAAATTACAACACTAACACACCGGATGAAGAAGGATGCGTGGATAGAGATCACCAACAAGTATATTTATCTATTTAATTCTAAACAATTTTCAATTCAATTTGTTTTTAATATATTAGTATAACATTTTTGTTTCAATAAATAAAAATAACAAAGTTTTAGTTTCAATATCAAGTCAAAGACGTTTTATTTTTTTGATAATTTTTATAATTCAATGTGATGTCACATTGAATGTGACAGTTCAATACTAAAATGTCCTTATGTAGGCACTATTCAACCTCCAAACGCGTTTAGTTTATAATGCCTCTATTCAACGTCACATAAGTTTTATAAATCACGATTTTGCGTTTAGAGGCATTATAAGGGTTGCATAGCCTTATGTACTCACTATAATGAGTTTTTAAATATGGCTGTTAATGTATAGGCAGATTTTGGTTCATCCATTGCATAGAAATTTCCAACTCATTCTTTGGAGGGAAGACAGTAAAATGCCTATTAAGAGTTTTAGGTTGAATACTGTAACGTATGGCACCTCTTCAGCACCATTTTTGGCTGTGAAGTGTCTTCTGTACTTAGCTGAAAAGTACTCAGAATCTCATAAGCTTGGGTCAAAGATCTTAAAGAAAAATATGTATATAGACGACATACTGGCTGGATCAGATGATCTGACAACCCTTAAGCAAATTCAAAATGAAATCATTTTCATTTTAAATTCATTTGGTTTCGAACTTGCCAAGTGGCACAGCAATGCTGATTTGATACACCAATCATCAGACAAAGAATTGAAACTCTCAGAAGCAAGACCCTCAGCAAGATACATGTAAATTTTCTTATAATCCTTCAAAAACCTTCTCAAAATTCACAAAAAGAACGATCCTTTCGCTCTCATCGTCTTTATTCGATCCAATTGGTCTCCTTAGTCCAATCATAATAAAAGCTAAAATCATAGTGCAAAAGCTGTGGTTGGAGAAGCTTGACTGGGACGCGTCTATCCCACAAAGCATCGAAACAGAATGGAAGCAACTTCTACTAGACCTAAATTCCTTGCAGGATGTCTCGATTCCTAGATGTCTTAGCAGAAGCTAAAAAGGAGGTATAGGTACACGGATTTTCCGATGCATCCTTAAATGCATATGGTTGCTGTATATATATTAGAACTACAGATGCGTTTGGACTCGTCACTGTGAAATTATTCACAGCAAAATCCGAGGTTTTCCGAGGGCGGATTGCCTTGCGAAGACGCATTGCATCCGCCGATTAGGTTCGAATCAACACGGCTGCCCTGCGCAATGAAAACACCAGTAACATCTTTGGTAATGCGTTAGGACTCGCCCTAGAATCACTTGATTTAGGGAGAGTAAGTCCTGGAGCCAGTATGCTGGGCGTAAATGAGAAGTGGACACGCCTTAAGAATATTGTCATTAGTACTGCCAACTCCATCTTAGGCAGCAGTCGTAAAAATCGGAACGACTGGTTTGATGATGAATGCAAGCTAGCGACTGAACGTAAGAATGTTGCGTACCGAGCAATGCAACAATCTCATAGAACGCGGGCACGCGAAGAGGAATATAAAGAGCTCAGAAGAATAGAAAAACAGCTACACAGACAAAAAAATCAGCCTGGGAGAAGAACCTAATCTGTGAAATAGAAAATAGCCGAGAGCGAGGTCCGCACCAGGCGCGGAAGTTCTACCAATCCGTCCGAAACATGACGCAGTTCACACCACGCTGCACATACTGCAAGAACGGAGAGGAAAATCTAACCACCGATCCTAAAAGCATACTGGAGCGATGGGAAGTGTACTTTAACGAATTGCTAAATGGTCAGCTCACTGCAGAAGTGGAGGCTCCACTACTTCAAGAAGAATACCCTATGTTGCCGCCACCAAGCATAGAAGAGGTTGAGAAGGCTATAGGCCGGCTTAAACAGAACAAAGCCCCGGGAGCCGATGGCATACCAGCCGTATTATTCCATCACGGCGGGCCAGCCTTACGTCAGGCAATTCATGATATTATAGTACACGTATGGGAGCAGGAAGAAATGACAGAAGACTGGCGAAAAGGTTTAATATGCCCCATACATAAGAAGGGAGATGTCACAACGTGCAGCAATTATAGAGGTATCACGTTGTTGAGTACCGCCTATAAGATACTCTCCTCTATCCTACAAGACCGGGTAACCCCATACGCTAAAACCGTTATCGGACAATATCAGTGTGGTTTCATTCCAGGCAAATCAACAACTGATCAGATATTTACCCTTAGGCAGGCGATGGAAAAATGTCTAGAATTTAACATCCCAACATACCATCTGTTTATAGACTTTTAGGCCGCCTATGATAGCATAGCCAGGGTAGAACTTTACAAAGCCATGAGAGAATTCGGCATCCCAAATAAATTGACACGACTATGTAGGTTGACCATGACCAACGTAACAAACCAAGTAAAAATAGCCGAATTGCTATCCAGACCAATCAACATCTTTAAAGGACTCCGACAAGGGGACGGTTTGGCCTGCCTCCTCTTCAACCTGGCGTTGGAGAAAGCAATCCGTGACTCTGGCACGGCAACAAGAGGGACCATCGTCAACAGGTCCAGCCAGTTACTGGCTTACGCAGACGACATCGACATCATCGGAAGAACCGAACAAGCTGTACACGATTCCTTCATCCAGATCGAGCAGGCGGCACAAAATCTGGGGCTGCACATTAGTGAAGGTAAAACAAAGTACATGGTGGCGTCAATTGCGAGAGAAACAGTTGGTCAAACAATCAAGGTTGCGGAGCACGAATTTGAAGTGGTGCAATCCTTTAAATACCTTGGGTCAATAGTAGCAGCCGATAACAATATAGAAGAAGAAATACGCGGGCGGCTTCTCAAATCCAACAGAGCCTACTATAGTCTTTCAAAGCTCTTCAAATCCAGAAATCTCACCATAACTTCAAAATTGCTGCTGTACAGGACCATGGTCCTGCCAGTACTCACATATGGATCCGAGACTTGGGTGCTTAGCAAAAGGCACTCCGACTTCTTAGCTGCGTTCGAGAGAAAAGTCTTAAGGAGAATTGTTGGTCCCGTATGTGAGGAAGGACGATTCCGGAGACGGTACAATCATGAACTGTACGCAATCTACCTTGAAGCAGATATCGTGACAAAAATTAAGCTCGGTAGACTCCGGTGGGCAGGGCACCTAGCTCGCATGAGCGAAGAGGAACCTGCTCGGAAAGTTCTTTGTGGTACATTCTATGGTAGACAACAGCGTGGTAGACCATGCTTGCGCTGGAGAGATGGCGTAGACCAGGACGACCGAAGCCTTGGGGTGAGCAACTGGATGGCGTCGGCTAGAGACCGGGATAGGTGGAGAGACTTGTTGAAAGAGGCCAGGACCGGAACCCGGTTGTCGAGCCGATGATGATGATGATATTACGAATTCAAATGTTCATCCAATATTAACGATGACGGCACGTCCACGGTTAGGTCCTCAAATGATTTTTCGATTCAACCAGCTTTCACCAATATTTAATATTATTAATAAAAAAAAATAAAAAAACAACTTTTTATTTAATATATGTATATATATTCTTAAAAGATTTTCATTTGTTTAAACTGTTAACATAATTTTTATTTTATATAACGTGGAGTTTTGATTTCTGTGCATAAAGGTTTGTAAAAAATAACAATTTGAATTTTTCTTTTGCAAGTGAAAAATTAAGAATAAGAACTCTTAAAATACCAACCGTTACTTTTCTTATTAAAATAATTTTTTTACTAATCATTACAATTTACCATTTAAAAAGTTTTAATATCAGTTTTTCACTTTCAGAAGACAGTTAAAAAAATTTTAAAAGCTCAATAATATTGCGTTTATCCATATATGGATCTGTAAAGACATTATTTTATTTATTCTTAAATACTTCTTAAGTTTAAAAAATATAAATTTGTATTCTTTTGAAAGTCAAAAATTTAAACCTTAAGAACACTTTTCATAGAGAAATTCTTCGACTAATCAATGAAGGTTACCATTTAAATGAAAATAACCACCGCTATCAGTTTTTCATTTTCAGAAGAACTAAAATATCTTAGAAGTGCAATACTCGTAAGATTGTGTTTATTCATTATATTCTTTGATTAATCGATAAAAGATACCATTTAAATAATAATAATCGGTGCAAAAGTTTAATTTTAACTAACCATTTATGGATCTGTTGAGCCATTATTTAAAAAAAAATAATAGAATTTGTAATTTCTCTTGAAAAATAAAAATTAAAACCTTAGGAAAATACGAGCGATTATAATTATGAAGAAAGAAAACAACAAAAAAAAAAGAATTTGACTAAATTGCTTAAAAAATTAAAAATCGTTGCTAAAGTTTAATTTATAATATATTCAAGTTTTTAACTTTCAGAAGAAACTAAAAAAATCATAGATTGCCGTTTTCCATTTATGGATATGTAGACATTATACTTTTTGTTATTTTTAAATACTTCTTAAGTTTAAAAATTACAATTTGTATTTTCTATTATAGCGAAAAATTGAAACCTTAAGAAAAACATCAACCATTACTGTTATCATTAAGAAAAAATTCTTTTACTTATCGAACAACATATTTTTTCGGTGATGAAGTTTATATATAATATAAAACCAGTTTTTCACTTTCCGAATAACCTAAAAAAAAGTCAGATTTCATATAGATTGATCATAGATAATGGATCTGTGCACTGTTTTTTTTTTTATTCTTAAATTCTTTTACGAATCGTTAAAAGTCACGATTTAGATAATAATCCGTACTACAGTTTAATTTTCTTTTTGTTTATCAGTTTTTCACTTTAAAAAGAAACTAAAAATAAATCAGATTTCGTTTATCCATTTATGGATGTGTGGAGACATTATTTGTTTCATTCTTAAATACCTATTAATTTTAAAAGACAACTTTGTAAGAAACTATCAGTTGAGTTGGCGAGTGGGTTAATTCCATCTTCTTTTGCTGGTTTGCCTGGTCGTGTGTTATTTATGATGTTGTTGTTGTTCTTGTCGCTTTCTCTGTTTACTGTTGTCATTAGTGGTGGTGTTGATTCTTTTATAGTTTCTTACATTACTAAATTCACCTTCAGTGCTAATTTTCAACGGTACAACATTTACAACTTTGTGCTAAAAAAGTCTTTTTTCATACGAGAATAAACCATGAACATTGCCTTCGATTTGGGCGGAATGAGTACGTTTCATAAAACGAAGTTCACCACTGTATATCATGCTTCTATAGACAAAAATTAGTTTTATAGAAATGAGAAACATCCATCTGAGTGTAGTGATTTTTTAATATTGCTTACCTTAATTCAGTAATTGATCGTGCACCAATATCTTGGCAGCTGTGTTGAAGACCACATTCTAAATATGGAATATAACGCAAAACAGATCCTTTATCAACAATGCTACCACTGACACCCTGAGCTACTTTCATTTTGTCCATTTCATTGTGGTAGTAGCGTGACATTGCAGCACCTTTCGCATCTCTTCTTTCCATTGCCTCAAGACTGCCCATACCGCGGTATTTCTTTAGGCGTACTCCATCAGAGAAGAAATATTCGCCAGGAGCTTCGGATGTACCCGCTAGCAGTGATCCCATCATAACAGCAGATGCTCCTAAGGCAATTGCTTTTACTATATGACCAATTGATTGAATACCACCATCGGCAATAACTGGGACGCCGAATTGTTTGGCATATGTTGCAACCTGATAGACAGCTGTTGCCTGGGGACATCCGCAGGCCATTACTTCTTGGGTTATACAAATCGAACCGCTACCCATGCCAACGCGCAAGCCATCAGCACCAGCGTCAATAAGATTTTTCGCTTGAGCTCTGGTTACAACTGTTAAAACGAAAATAGGTTTGGAAAAGCCCTGATGGACAAAAAGATTAAAAAGATGCCTCACCATTTCCAGCAATAACTTGCAAATCATTGTAAGTTTCCTTTATGTACTTGATCATATTTATCTGATAAATTGAATTTCCTTGTGATGAATCCAGCACAATTACATCAACTCCACTCGAAACAAGTAATTTCAAGCGATCCCTATCTTCAGCTCTAGTGCCGATAGCTGCTCCCACCAACAACTGTTTATTACTATCTTTCGATGCATTCGGATAACTACGAGCTTTCTTTAAATCCGTTCGAGCTATCAATGCAACTAATTCCCCATTTTCGTTGACAATTGGCAGCTTACCTTTTTTGCTCTTTTCCAATATGGCATTGGCTGTATGTAAAGTTATACCATTTGGTGCAGTTATCAAATCAGTTGTCATGATAGTACCCAACTTCAATTGGGGTTGGTCTTCACGGAAATCGATATCACGAGATGTGACAATGCCAAGCAAATTACCACCCAGTTTGCCATTCGCTGTAATTGGATAGCCAGTAAAACCATTTTTGCGACGTGCTTCTAGCACATCGCCAACTGTATTCTCTGGTGACATCACTGAGGGATCACGAATGAAACCGTGTTTGTATTTTTTTACTTTGTGTACTTCGTTGGCTTGGTATTCCGGGGTGCAATTGTTGTGGAGAATTCCAATGCCACCACATAGCTTGAAAAAATGATAATTATTTTTAAAAAAAACTTACATTGTTTGATATTTAAGACTTAGTTTAAGTTGAAATATATGAAATTCCCACCTGAATGTAATGTAATTTGATTTATTTGCAATTTTCAAATTGAAATGTAAGTCCTTGAGAACGGTGAAACTTTTTTAAAATAGTAATTGAACCTTAATTCTATAATTGGTACTAAAAACTGAAGTGTAATATTTGTTATTGTCATATTTCTCTGCCTTTTTTTCAAAATGTGATATTTATATGTATCACAACACCTTTACCGAATCCATCCATACATATGTATACGTTTAATTAACCATTATGCCAAGGGGTACTACTTCATAGCATATAAATCATTAAATGTCAGTGGATTCTTGATAGCCTAAGAAGTAAAAGAAGTGTTAGCATAAATGAAAATAGACTGAATTTAATATACAGTGGTGGATACTAAAATATCACACATTTTGGTTAATTTTGATATTTTATTATAGTCAAGTATAGGGAACATTTATAGAGTATAAACATAAAGTTTGTGTTGCTTAAATTAAATTTACATATTTCTCAATGTATAAGGATCAATAAGTTTTACTTTCAGTTATTTCTATAAGAAAATGGACATAAGCACCAGAGTTCGACATTTTTTATTATTCTAGCTTGGACATTTAATAAGCACATGTGCTTTAAAATAGAATTCAATTTCATCATTAAACTTAATATTTAGTTGGAAAACCCTTGGGTCAATCACAGCTTGCCACCTCCTTGGCAAACTTTCCTCCAATTTTGTTGCATATCAAGCGTTTTTGATGCGTTTCCGGAATAAGTTCAAACAAGCCAGAAAGACCTGTAATGATCATATCCGACGAACCAATTGTTTGCATGATCAATAATTAATGCAAAAAATACTACAATGCCCCGAAAATTTGCTTA
The DNA here is from genome assembly GCA_911387755.1 of Chrysotoxum bicinctum. Lineage (NCBI taxonomy): Eukaryota > Metazoa > Arthropoda > Insecta > Diptera > Syrphidae > Chrysotoxum > Chrysotoxum bicinctum. The sequence goes on from OU426991.1 coordinate 6,146,897, forward strand.
ATGTTTTCCAATCATGTTGGTTTAGGATATTTATAATCTCTTGTAGAGTAAGAGTATTTTTCCCGAAAAAAGAACGTCTTTGAGGATTGAATATTGGGCATATACCAATGAAGTGTAGACAATCTTCTTTTGATTTTAAGTTGCACAGCGTACAAAATTGGTTGAAACTACCATTGTAAGGGTTCCCGTTTAAGTTGAGAACCTCGCATCTTGCTTTAAAGATTAATGATATCTCCGCATAACTCAGTGAATCCTGAAAATAGTTTCTGGTATCGAGATTGTAGTTGAACTGACTGTAGATTATTATACTGAATGACTCTTGAGCTTTTTCTATCAATGAATACCTCATTGTGTCCTCATTTTTCTCTATGATGCTGTACAGTTGTTCTTTCAGATGGTTTATGTTGCTCAAATCATCATCCAATCTCACTCTACACTCATTGCCAATAGACTGCCATCTTGCAAACCACCATTCCTTGTTTCTCAACTCGTACAAAATCAGTTTTTTGGAAAGTCTTGTGTTCTGATAATTGTTGCAGATTTTGATGATATAATCAGCTTGAGACTTCAACGTGCTTGTCAGAAGTTTTGGAAGACCTGTTTCTAAATATATGGCATAGTTAGGTGTATTCAGGGGTAGGTTGAAAAGTTTCTTAATGAAATTCCTATAAAAATTTTCAATATCTTCGTATTCATCTGATCCCCAAACCTGAGCAGCATATAATAGAGTTGATTTCACCACTGAATCAAAGATTTTGTATTTTGTGGATAAGATAATTTTTTTATTAGAGAAGATATTTTTCCATGTTATATTTATCAAGATTTGCGAGCTTTTGGCTTTCTCTGATAAATGAATTTTGTAATTTACTGTTGGATTCAGTTTTATGCCCAGATAATTGATCTCTTTTGTTATCTCGAGTTGTGTATCATTGTATTTCCATCTTCTTCCATTGTAAGCGCTTTGTGTACGGGCAAAGACCATTATTTTGGATTTTGCTGTGTTGATAGATAGTCCCCATATGTTACAGTAGGTAGATAACCGATTGATCATCAATTGTAAACCTTCTGGTAACTCTGAAAGTATGATGAGGTCATCAGCGTATAATAACACATTCGCGGTGCAGCTAGCTATTCTTATTCCCCCATGAAGTTCATCAGCAACATCATTTATAAATAGCGAGAACAAAAGGGCGCTTAGTGGACATCCTTGTTTAACTCCTGTGCTGGTGCTAAACCATTCTGAAAAGTTCACTATATTCCAAACAGCTGCCTTCGTGTCCATGTACATCTCTCTCATTACTTTTAGGAAATTTGTAGATATACCAAGCTGTGTCAACTTATAAATAAGAGCATTCCTATTGACTAGGTCAAAAGCAGATTTGAAGTCAACGAAAAATGAGAATATCTTTTTGTTTCGCGCTTGAAATGCTTTGACTATAGATGATAGTGTAAAAATGTGATCTATCGTTGATAGTTTTTTCTGAAGCCGGCCTGTAGATAAAATATTATTCTGTTCAACCCATTTTTCAAGCCTTTCTACTAGTATACTGCAGAATATTTTTGCTATTACATTCATGAATGAAATTCCTCTGTAATTTTCAGGAGAGTCTAGCGAACCTTTTTTGTGTATAGGGAAAATGACGGATTTTTTGAACGATGAAGGTATGTCGGCATTCATAAAGATTTTATTGAAAAGAATTTTTAAATGGTTGAGAAACATAGGGGTTGCATTTTTGAAAAATTCATAAGGAATCCCATCTTCACCAGGGGCATTTTTATTTTTTGCTTTTTTTAGCACATCTTGGATTTCTTCGATTTCAATATCCTCATCCAATATTTAGTCATTTGAGATAGAGGACTAAAGTGAGTGGGAAGGGTATCGGTGGAAATTCCAGTACCTATTTTATAGTTGGTTCCATTAATTTCCTTCGCAATTTTCCAGAAGTCCTTCGGATTCTTAGTAAGATCTAGTTCAAGTGCTTTTTCATTATCATAAGCATAATTTGTTTGCATACATAACGTTTTATAACTTGAGTTTGCTTCAAGATACAATCTTCTCAATTGCTGATTATTATTATTATTATTTTCACTTTTATTTTGCAGGAAATTATTATTTTGAAAAGTAGCAAAGTGCAAAGTGGTTGGTGCAATAGGGCCCAGATAATTTTATCTCCGCAGAAACGAGCTGTCAAAATTTGTATGGGAAAAACTTTCTGCAGATCTGATAAAATTCGGCTCTATCGTGGGAGGTAACCGTCGGAGTGGAATTCTCTCAGATTTCCTACGAATCGGAGACATTTTGCTTAAAGGTATTTCTCCGATCAGCTGTTCGGAAATTCTGTCCGAAGAAAATCAACGCATGCCATTTGTGGGCGATGAAGCACTTCTAATGGTCTTATTTTTGACACATACAAACAAAATTTTCTCCGAAATCCTCCAACAAGTTCTTGTTGCGGAAAGTGTTTTTTTTTTAAAGAAACAGTTTATTAAAATGTAAGTAATAAAGAAATTAACTTTATTTGCGTTAACTTGTGTTACCTATTTATAATAAACTTTTTGTCCTTAGGCAGAACGAAAAAAAAAGTTATATTTTAACGCCATCGTTCGCACCAATATGAGCGGATTACACCAAAAGGACAACAGAAATTGTAGCTGTGTTTGGGAAGATCTGGCCCAATCACTTTAACTAATTGGGACCGATGTTTGGATGGAAAAAATATGTTTTTGATCTCTTGTTTTGGGTATTGCTCCATTTCCATTGTGATTAAAGTACCTATTAGTCAAATACCTAAATATAAAATATTGTGTTTCAAAAGTTTTTTTTAATTTATTCTTTTTTTGACACTTCAAATGGAAACAAAAAACATGTATGGAAATAGGTAGGGGACTTTAATTTTTTACTTTTGATTTAAAAATCGGTGCATCTGATAAAGTTTCTTAAAAACGCTAGCGCATTATAATAAAAAAAAAATGGCGCAAAATTTTAAACAGCCTGTTATTAAGGTATTAGTATGATACTACTTAACAATTTTCTAACTTTATAGTAGTTAACTAACGCATTCTTAATCGTACTAAAAGAATTTTCTTAATAAATTGCTTCTGAACACACCTAAAACAATGAAATTTCGTGTAAAAAAAGTAAGTACATGAACCCTTTTTGATGTTTGCAAAAAGTCAAAGAGTCATATGAAACTAGCACGATACTAAAAAAAATAAAGTAGATATTCGATGATTTTAACTTTAATAAAAGGGTAGAGAAAGTATGATGCTAGGTATATTCGATTAAAATTTGCAAATTTGTTGGTAAAACAGCTTTAGCATCGTACTAATTCAATTAAAATTTTGCGCCAATAGTTTTTATAGACAATAAATTACTCTCTCTCACGGATTTGTCATGGTTTATAATGCTTATGGTGTTTATTTTATAAAACATTATTGAAAATATATTGCATTTTCGTTATATCGGTTAATTAGCACACCTGTCAGAAATGTATATCCATCGCAATGCGTCGTTGGATTTCTGTAAAATTTCTTCCGATGAAAGCTACTATGAACCGAAATTGAATTTCGGAAGGATGCGTTGCGGAGAAAGTTTCGCTCCGACGCACAGTGGGGCGACCTATATGGCAAAGTCGGAATTAATTCAAAAAATGAAACGAAAGATATGAGTTTTATCTGTTGCTATTCCGTTATAAAATATTCCAATGCATCTAAACCGCGCTCATTTTATACTGTTACAAGATTTCCCACTCCAAAGCGAGCACTTGAAGTAACCACTTTAGTTTTCTTCAAAATGTGATTTGCAAGGTTCGCAAAAAGTGTTGGCTTTTAAATAGCTGTCACTTTCTTAAAAATAAAGGTAAAATTAAGTTTGAACATGGAATCGACAGCGTCAGGTGTGTTATTTAATATTTTAATAAGAAATTAAAAATTGTGGAAAAATTTTGTTCTATTTTGTATCGGCAGTCAAGTGGGTATTAATAATAAGAGTTTTTTAGTTCTTTTTTAAAAGCTTAAGCTTAAAGTTAACTTCTACACTCTTCTACATCCAGATTTAAGTATTTTCATGTAGTTTAACCTATTGTCTGTAAAGTTCTAAAAAGAACGGGTGCTCATACGTGCTCCATTTTTTTTTATTTTTTTTTTATTTTTTAACTACCACCTTGGGCAATTTCAAAAGGTTTACTTTTTGGCGTAGGTTCATATTCGAATGACTTGTTTTTAACACGGATGGAGCTATTTCGAATCATGAAAGAGTCTGGAAAGGCATTGTTGGAGGAAAAATTGTCTTACTTAAAATTAAAACTTCAGGAACGCACCCACTGTCCCGCAAAAAAGAAATGTGAGCTAAACCATGCAATCTTACAATTTTCGTCGAGGTTCAAAGAAAAATGGGCACAATCTGACCGCAATGAAACTCGATTTAAGTATTTAAATCAAAAATGGTTGCAAACATCAGTTGGTTTTAAGCAGCACAACAATGACTCACATAAACGTGGCACAGTGGGCCAATGCGGAAAAAACTCGATTTTCCAAAAGTGCTGATTTCGATTAGTTGATTCATGTTTCTCACAGTAAATTAGCCAGAGAATCTCGGTACACTAAGGACTTGGGCCAAAACTGAATTCCTTACACCTAAATAGACGGTCAAAGTCAAAATATTTGAAGTAGTGTGGGAATTTGATTTAACTTTCATAGGGTGTTACGACTATTTGGGATGAACTAAAAATGGGATTGTTTTTTGTTTGCTTATTTAGGATGCCTAATAATACAAAACAGCGGTCAAATTCGACAAAAGCATTTTTAGTGAATTACGGTAGCACAATATAAGACTCAGTCCACATTAATGGAAAGTTGTAGTCACTTAAAAAAAATCTCCACTTTCCTCTGGTCTGAGATAGCTATTTTCTCGATGTAGTTATGTCACTGTTTACATTCAAACAAAATTTAGCTGCAAATAGTTACCTGCAAATCCGCACAGTGATTAGTAATTAGAAATTAGTAATTTTTTTATTAAAAAAAAAAAGTTAAATGTTACATCAGTAAGAATTATGTTTAAAATGGGTGAACTAATATAAATTTTTTAATGACTTAGAATTAATATTAATATAAATTAAACTCTTTGTTTTTTTTTATATGTATACATGTGGTTCTATTTCGTAACGTACTACTTTTTACCAAAAAACTCTTTTTCATAATTGAAAAAAATGTCTTAAACATTTTTGGTTATGCTTTGAAGTTTGCCCATTATTTGGTGCAAGTTTCAGTAGTAAACACAAAACATACAACGGGTTGCTGGTTTAATGCATTCATGAATGTTTGACTATGCGTTTGTAAATTGACACTTGTCAGCTTTTAATGGTTATACTATTTTTATGATTTACCACTACGTTAAAAGTTACTTCTTTGGATACACATAATTTCGCTATAATAACTATGAAAACCTGAATTTCCATAATTTTTAACTGAAAATAAGAATAACATTGCTTCTTTCCATTATCTTTCTCAAAAAAAAATTAACGTCTAAGCCGACACATACATACATAATAATTCCATGATTCAAGCATTTTATTTGATTTTTTTTTTTCGCGAAAATATATTTTTCAAATTAATCAAAATTTAACGTTCTAACTTTGGAATTTCGATAAAATTTTGTGTGGGCGTGTCAATGGATGGAAACATTTTGTTTTCATTTCTTAAACTAACCTTTATAAAATTTGAAAACTTTATTTAAATCAGTTGGGTGATTCCGATTTAACGGCACTAAAAAGACCGATTTAACACAAAACAAGTACCTACTACAAAAAAGTAAAAAAAAAAAACAGTAAAAAACGCCAAAAAGAGGGTGTGGAAAATTTGAATGGCCAACTTACTTTGAAAAAAGCACCATCTTTAAACTTTATTTGGAACAAAACCTGGATTTTTAACAATTTTGAGTTTTTTTTTTGTTAGTGGGCGTGGCAGTGGGTGGAAAGTTTTTGTGGAGCTTTCTTTCCAAAACTTCTTTCATCTCTGAAAATTTCATCAAAATTGGTTAAGTGGTTCAGTTTTTATGGACTTTTTTCCGCTCTCCCATAGAAATGGCCCCACTGTGCGACGGTTACTTCGATTATCTCACGAACTTCATGCGGAAAGTGAAGAAATAAACTTATTAAACTAAAAAAAAATATCGATTGTGACTTTTAATCTGACGTTTCACAAAAGCTCTAAAGCTCGATTTCCTTTACACATGAGAAATCAATTTCTGTGTGAAGATTTCGATCTCTCAACAGATTTTACGTTCCTTCACACCAAAAAAATCGATTTTTTCCACAGAGATCAAATTTTTCGAATCCGTATTTGAAAATTTGACAAGGGATCGAAATCCCTAGCATGTAAAGGAAATCGACATAAGTCATTTAAAGCAATTTCTTCATACAATTTAAAAAAAAATCCTTTTTTGCTTGTTCTTGGCATCTTTTAATCAACAGAATCACTCTTTAGGTTAATTCGATAATAATGAAATACATTTTTGATAAAGTTTCTGATTTGATTCTGCTGTTTGCTAACAGCTGAATTTTTCCCATATTTACGCAAGTATTTTTTAGGGGGTGTTCATGAAAACATGTTGCGAAAAGTTATCTTTCTGCAAAGCAGAAAAATATCTCGTTGCATGAAATACCTTTAAAATGTTTTTATGAGACAACGAAAACCCCAATGAAAGATGTAACTATTCCCGCAAATTATATTTTCTGTTGCATAGATAAATTATCAATCACATTCTTAATGAAATCAGCCCCTATTTCTAGCATCTAAATTGTGGTTAAATATACTTACAGCCATGGCTATTGCCATATCAGATTCCGTAACAGTGTCCATCGGAGATGATACTAATGGGGACCGTAGCTTAATTAACTTCGTCAATGGGGAACTGATTTCGACCTCTTCGGCTGTGAAATCAATATATCCTGGTAGGATAAGAAAGTCACTACAAACAAAAATATAAATTAATTCGAATTAAGAACAAAGGTAGAATGTTCATACTTATAAGTTAAACCTTCACTTTGGGAAAATAAATTTTCACAAGATAACCCATCCTTAAGATCCTCCGTGGTAGAATCATGGCAATTAGACTTTTCAGACATTATTTATCAATGAAACACAATACAATATAATTTGTTATATTTGTTATATGTTTGCAAAGTTTGAAAACAAATAACAGTAATAATAATAATTAAATTATTTATTCTCTATAATATATTTCAAAGTAAAAGAAAATATCAACAAAACGTGCGGTTGAAATAACAAATTCCGCGTGGCAATGCCAATATATTGTGCGCGCTGGATGCAGCGCACTGTTCTTTCACAATACAAGTGCTTGTGAGCAAATACATTGTTAAATTTTTTTTAGTATCTCCCTCCCTTTCCTAAATTGAAAAGAAAACTACATCAAAAAATAATTTATTTTGTTAGTTCTTGACTCACTGATCTCTATAATATAATAGATTTGTGAATAATGAAACCTTTGAGTTATATTTATAATATGGAGGGCTCGTTCCTATCCACTGATCTCTATAATACACTGGATAGCGCATTCACTACATTGTATAACAGATTTTTTGACTCCAATTGAAGATGACAGATGGTGGGCAGCTTCATAATTTGACGTCTTCTTTTCACACAAAAAAAAAATTTTGACATGACAAAAATGAAAACAAATGTGACTGCACTTGTTTATGCGGGAAACAGATTGACACAGCAACTTCAACAGCAACTTTAAGGCTAGGCGCACACATTCAATTTTTAGTTTCGTAAACTGCTTGGTTCGAGCAACTAAAAAGTTTGTGTTTTGACACAAACTAAACGATTGCCTAAAATGAGTTCGCTATTTTGTGTAACATCTAATTATTTGCACCTGCGCGGACATTCAATCAAATAGTTCATCTCTTTTCTATAAGCAACCAAACAGAGTTGTTCAACTAAAAATTGAATGTGCGCGCCTAGTCTAACAGCAAACGAAAACTGCAACATCAAAAGTCTTGTGAAATAGATTACAACGTGAACAGCGTTTTTGACATATAATCAAAATAAATTCAAATGCGAAATGATTTTGCCGTACATTTAACGATAAAAAATTAACGTAAATTGCGTCAATGTATACGACTTACACATTTTGTCGTACTAAAATTTATTTGTTTTTAGCAATTCTTCCATTGTCAAAACCAAAATAAATAGACGAATCAAAAAGATGGTTGTTACATTTTCATTTAAGTGTTGATTACACTTACAAATTTCGCCTCAAAAGTTGGTAGCATTTGCACAGCGACATCGAATTTAGGGTTAAGGTCTAACGTTAATGTCGAAGTTGCTGTGTTAGACTAGGCGCGCACATTCAACTTTTAGTTGCACAACTGTTTGGTTGCTTATAGAAAACAGATGAACTATTTGGTTGAATGTCCGCGCAGGTACATATTATTATATGTTACACAAAATAGCGAACTCATTTTAGGCAATTGTTTAGGAGTAGGATCACTGCCGATACTCGAATAAACGTCAAATCTCTATCCGCAGCAGGATTTCACTTCTTCTTTTATCGGCAGTGATCCTACTGCGGATGTTGTATTTGTTATTCATATAAAATCCTACTTTACTACGGATAACTTTTCCTAATATTGCATCAGCAACAGCAAGTTTAAGACTTTGGCCTAACGACGCTGTTGGCGTTGCTGTTGCTGTTCTTATGTGTGTTGAACAATTGAAATGCATTGGTTTTAAATCAATGGCGGCCGCTGTTGCTGTTGACAGTGCTGTTGCTGGTTCAATCTGTTCCGCGCTTTATGATGCTGTTTTAGATGTTATACAGTTATACTGTTATACGGCACCGTGGGCAGCTTCATAATATAACAATGTTCAAATGGAGTCAACTTTTTTGGATGAATGCGCTATCCATTGTATTATAGAGATCAGTGTTCTATGACTGCTTTTACACGAAAGCGATTTTTAATCTTTGATATTTTTTTGACTTCCCTTCGATTGCATGAACGCTTTTAAACACAGCGATTTTTAATGAAAGTTAACTTTTCTTCATTGAAAAGGAGTCATCTCTCCGCACTCTTTACTCTAGTGAGTAGATCGAAGTTCACTGAGCGAACGCCAAATAGAAATGAAACATACCTGACAAGTAAAGAAAACCACAAAGAAGAAAGAACGATAACTCTGCAATTTTTCCAACCCTAGCAATTTTGTGTACCCCCGCCACCACACACGTCTCTCTCCCACGGGCTTAAAAATCGCAAGGTAATATTGCTTCGTTTAAAAGCAGTCTATCCCTTTAATGCATTGTAGTACTTGAAGTTGTGATAGAGGTCGCTGTCTCACTTTCTGTAAGTTAAGGATACAGCCGTATCCTACGATTTGTGCTTACCTTCTCCTCGCATATAGTTCTCCGTCACATGTGATATGAAGCACTCGGCAATAAATTTTTCTTACACAAATTTGAGTAGCGCCCCCTATGATAGTCACGCATTTGGAATAGAAACGAGCCCTCCAATTGGCACCTGGTAAGTTGCTTTCCACACCACCTGGAAGTCAGTGTGTGTACTGGCAAATGGAGATAGAATTTTTTACGTTTTGTCGTTCAATGTATTTCCCATAAGAAATAAGCAAAAAGGAGCTCGAAAAACATAAATTTTACTAATTAATTTTATATGAACGGGTATCAATATTATAATTTTAACAGAATAATAATATGTGTTTATTTCTAAAACAGGTGGAAAATATATCAAAAACATAATTAATCCTGTGCAATTTGTACTAAAAAAAAGTAAAGAAATTGCAAGAAAACAACAACAAATACTTAAAAAAATGGATTACATGAATTAAGTCACAAAAATACCAAAGTTTCTTACATTTTCCTGCTTTTTAATTTGTCTTTTTTATCATAGATCGCAGCCAAGCAGTTGTGATTGGTGATAAAATATCAAACCCACTCAACCTTTTCTCGGGTGTTCCACAGGGATCAATTCTTGGCCCGCTGTTATTTACAGTGTTTATTAATGATCTTCCCACCGAAGCCACACACTCATCAATAGATTTATATGCAGATGATGCTCAAGTAAAATTTAGTTGTAAGCTAGGTATGATCGAAGATGGAGCTTATAAATTAAATTCTGATTTAAAAAGAGTTCTTCATTGGTCAAACACCAACTACTTAAATCTCAATCCAAGAAAGTCTAAATGCTTAATAATTTATAAAACTAAACTTGACCACAATTACTTTCCAGTGTTATACCTCGGCAACGAACAACTTGAGTACGTTTGCAAGGCCAAAAATGTAGGTATTCTTTTTAATTCCACCTTAACCTGGGAAGATCATGTCCAAATGATCATTGGAAAAATATACGGGTCACTGCGCTCTCTTTCTTTTTCAAAACATTTTACCCCTCAGCATATTCGGCTAAGATTAGCAAAAACTCTCATCGTTCCCATTATAATATATGGATGTCAAATTTTTACAAGCCACAGTGCAGAAATGAAAAGAAATCTCAATGTTGCGTTCAATAATGTTACCCGATATGTATATAATCTAAAAAGATATGATCATATCTCAAACTATTCAAGCAACATTCTGGGTTGTACCCTATACAAGTATTTGAAATATTTGTCCTTAAAAACACTTAATAAGATAATAATTAATAAAACACCATTTTATCTATTTGAGAAAATTAAGTTTTCAAATTCTGCTCGGTCTTTTACACTAAGGGTATTCATGTAACGAGATAATTTTCCGCTTTGTAGAAAGATATAACTTTCCGCAGCAAGTTTTCATGAACACCCCCTAAGAAATATTTGCGTAAATGTGGGAAATATTTTGTGAAATGTCAAATTAAAAGTCAGAATCCATACTTCTTTAGTTTACGAGGTTTATTTCTGCACTTTCCGCAGCAAATTTGTGAGATAATTTTATGCGATTTGCAGAAACTTTTTCCCATACAAATTTTGACAGCTCGTTTCTGCGGAGATAAAATTATCTGGTTTACGAGGTTTACGAGGGTTTTCCGCGCTTACATGAATACCCCTACTATTACAGCCTAAATTCACCTGCAGAAACTCAGAGAATCAGTTTTTTGTCTACGCTATAAGACAGTGGAATAATTTACTAGTTTCAATCAGAAGGCATCGTGGCACCGCACAGTTTGAGGCAATTTTATTCAGATATTTGGCATTAGATTAAAATAAATAGTATATAAATTAAATGAATTATATTAAAAATCAAAACTCTGAATTACAATTTAAAATATTAATTTTTGCATTTGATTGCACTTTAATTTAATTTAAACTTAATAATTTCACATATATTAATTTTTCTTATATTAACTTTTACTATTAATCATAGGCTTTGTAGCCCACTGTAAAAGATTTCTTGAAATAAATAAATAAATAAAAAAAAATAAAAAAAAATAGAAACTTGTTATCAAGAAAAAATAAAAATTTCACAAAACATGAAAACACTAGCCTTGTTTTTTTGGAAAAGTTATCCGTAGTACAGTAGGATTTTATATAAATAAAAAATACAACATCCGCAGTAGGATCACTGCCGAAACTCGAATAAACGTCAAATTTCTATCCGCAGCAGGATTTCACTTCTCCTTTTATCGGCAGTGATCCTACTGCGGATGTTGTGTTTGTTATTCATATAAAATCCTACTGTACTACGGATAGGTTAGGTTAGGTTGGAGTGGCTGTCTAGTTGTTGTTGACTCACTTAGACCTCAAGGGTCCGTTGTGATACCACTAAAGAGGTTACTCATGGGAGAGTAATGAATTTAAACAAACCATTTCGTGCTTTTAATAAAGTTAGAGAGAAATTTTGTGTCGATTGTTGCCAGTTCACTGGTATTATCGAAGAAGGGATTACCGAGATAATTATTCCTTCTATTGGAGAGTGCTGGACATGTGCATAGAAGGTGTTGGACTGTTTCCTCTTCCTCCTCGTCCATGCAGCTTCTACAGAAGTCATTTGTGTAGACTCCTAGCCTCAAAGCATGTCTACCTATGAGGCAGTGTCCTGTTATAACTCCTATTGTAGAGCTTATATTTTGTCTGCTCAGGGAGATCAAACCTTTTGACCGTTTTAGGTCTATGCTTGGCCATATTTGTTTAGTTGCCAGGCAGGTGGTACCCTGTGACCATCTCGCATTTGTTGATTCTAGAGCATATTGTTTGAGAAGATGTTTGCATGTAGCAAGTGGTGTTCCTATGTTATGTTTTTGTCTAACAGTAGGCAGAAGTGTTCCGTTTTTGGCGAGCTCATCGGCCTTGCAATTTCCCGGAATGTCTCTGTGGCCCGGCACCCAAATAAGGTGAATATTAAACTGTTCTGTCATCTCATTCAGAGATGATCGACAATCGTGGACCAATTGAGAGTTAGTGGAGACAGACGCGAGAGATTTGAGGGCGGCTTGGCTGTCCGAGAAGATCCGTATATCCTTGCAAGATATAACGTTTTCTTTGAGCCAGGATAGTGCCTCTTTAATCGCCATTACTTCTGCCTGGAATACACTACATTGATTGGGAAGTCTGTATGAAAGACTGAGATTTAGTTGTTTTGAATAGATGCCACTTCCAACGCCGTAATCGGTCTTAGAACCGTCTGTATAGAAGTGTACAGCATTGTCTTCCAGGGGTCTCTCTTCTTCCCAAGACGATCTTGAAGGGATGGAAACCAGGAAGTTGTTATCGAATACCATTTTTGGGGTGGTATAGTCTAAGCGATCTGGGATAGATCTGAAGTTGTCTAAGATGGTTGTATGACCAGTATTGTTACTGATCCATTGAGAGGTGGCTCTAAGTCTCACGCATGAGTTGGCTGCCACCATTTTGGAGAAGATGTCAAGAGGTGTTAGGTTTAAAAGCACTTCCAGGGCTGCAGTTGGTGTCGAGCGAAGTGCTCCTGTGATGCACATACCTGCTGACCGCTGGACTTTGATGAGTTTATTTAGATTTACCATCTTGTCCAGTGCGGTCCACCATACGACAACTCCATAAATGAGTATCGGTCTAATAACCGAGGTGTATAGCCAATGGGTTATTTTTACGGATAACTTTTCCAAAAAAACACGGCTACTAAACGATGTACACCGGCCAACTCGAGTTGAAAACTTAATAGAAGTAGTATTAGTAAAGTTTACTGTGTTTTTTGTGTTACATTTGTTTTCTTATATTAAATAGAAATTTAATCACACTTGAAAAAATTGGTGGCTTAGAATTGGCCAGGCCACACAGGAGTTTTATGTTTGTTTTATTTTAAATTAAATAGATAATTATTGATTTATAAGGACAAATATTCTACCTTGAGACTAAAATACGGCTGGTCAAAGAAGACCATACAAATTGTTTCTTAACAAAATTGTTTCAGCTGTCATTCACATACGATATGTTTACGATTTTTGAAGCCAAATTACAAAAGATTAATTAAGTTTCTTACTATATTTTCAATTTGATTTAGAAATAAACACATATTACTATTCTTTTAAAATCATAAAATGCATACCGGTTCATATAAGACTGATTAGTTAAATCAATGTTTTTCCGACCCTTTTTTGCTTTTTTCTTATGGGAAATACATTGAACGTCAAATCGAAAGAAAATCTATCTCCAATTGAAGGTTCACGCGCTGACTGCCAGGTGCCGTGACTCCATGTGTCAATACTCAAAGAGGATAGGTAACATTTACTGTCAACGTCAAAAAAACGACGTGAATCTTCCAGGGTTGGCCGATTCAACTACATGCCTAATTTACTACAATTTGTTACGTTTGCTACATACGTAGTTAATTCATAAAAAAATAGATAATGGAAACCAAACAATTTTGCATATTTATGACCTTATGAAGGTTTGTACAAAAACTGAAAATGTTTCATTTACCATAAGGATGAGGAATTGTAGGAATTATGCATGATAGATGGGAAGTTTATTTTTGGAGACAAACAATTTTCTTTGGCATAATCAAAGGATTTGGATTATGAACACATGACTCAAAGATATTTTTTAATGCTGAATTTATTGTACAAGGTATTTTCCGACGAGTTAGTTGCAGCAAGAGACCATTTGCTAATCAGCAAAACAAACAATTAATATTATACATATGTTATACTGGATTACAAATCCTATGAATTTTTTTTATTATAATAATTCATTAAATATTTAAGAATATAATATGGTATAGCCCTTATAAATATATACAACTGACAATGTCTCTATTAAGTTTTTAGTTCAAATTTTTGATAATTTAATCCTGCAATGAGGAAAGGTAAATTGAAAAGGGCAGATTTTTTAACCACAAATTATCTCACGCCAACGAGGTTTCCTTTTTTTTATGATTTTAATTAGCGGTGAGATTTAAGCCGACAGAGTTAAGCTACGATTTCTTTTAGTGCTTGTTTGCATTTGGTGAGCAGACGCTGTCGTTTCAAGGTACATATACATATTACCAAAAAAACTTTTTAAAAATAATAAAAACCAAGAACTGGTAGTTAAATTGAAACTGTTTATTTTTAAGAAGCGCAGCACACTTGTCGAAGAGAGCTCCAGTACGATCATTTTCCATTTTAATTGGAGTAAATCCACCTTCAGGCCAATAATTATGTAGCTTTTTGACCAGCCATTTTCACTTCGCTTATTAAAAATGAGTCCAAATAACATACTCTCCAGAGCTAAACTCTTGAAATCTGACAAAAAAAAAACTCCCATACAACTCTCTTATATCCCATTGTTATACCTAAGTATTAATATCTTTTTATGAAACTGAACTGGGTTTCATAACATTTTTATTTTAAAGCCTAGTACGCAGATCGAGACAAGACAAATTTTATCTCTACAATTTTAATCTCTACAAAACTTTTCCAAATCTCGCGCAAAAGTTTGAAGTTGGAGAATTAAAAACTAATTTAATGTGTTTTGTTGTATATGTCTGGAACGGGTTGTCTTACAAAAATTGTTCATACCTTTTTGAAATCTCCTCTCGATGCTTTCATGAGAAGCATCAGCACTTTTTACATAAAACCAGTTTTGACAAAAATCACTTTTGGCTGTCAAAATTTGTCCCGCAAAATAATGCTTGTACCATTCTTTTTCCTGGCAAAATTTAGTGGAGACATTTTGAAGAGCAATTCACAATAGTATGAATTTTGCGCGCGAACTGCGTACTGCTCGGAAAAATATCCGAGACAAAATTTTTCCCAGGAAAAAAAATGTATGGGAGACAAAATTTTTCCCGATCTGCGTACTAGGCTTTATCATGGTTTCTGCGGATATAAAATTATTTGGTTTACGAGAGTTTTCCGCGCTTACATGAATACCCCTAGTATGAATTTTGCGCGCGAACTGCGTACTGCTCGGAAAAATATCCGAGACAAAATTTGTCCCAGGACAAAAAATGTATGGGAGACAAAATTTTTCCCGATCTGCGTACTAGGCTTTAATATGAAATAAATAAATATTACGCCGCACCTCCATTAGCAATATTTATTTCTGACACTATATCAGACACTATATCTGAAGTTTATATTTCTTTAACTCTGTGGGCAAATTATGTCGTGATTATTCATTCCTCGCTATAATCTCACCAGGTAAGTCACAAAAGGAACTTGAAGAACATTTGCTCCAAAACATAATTGAGTAATCCCACAAGCATTGAAAAGTCTCTGAATGCCCTAACTAATTTAAAAAAAATTAATCAAAATACTCTTATCTTCAATGTTTAATTCTTTTAATGTTAATTTTGGCCTGAAAACAAACAAACAACATTATATATGTACTTCAACAGACAGTAAATGGTAGAAAAAATACATCTTGGCTTCACAGGACATAATTTCTATACGAAGTGAAAACATAACATTAGTTCGTCAATGAAATGAAGGAATGTTACATGAAAATGTGGAAATTGGTGTCAAGACTCGACGTCTTGTGAGAAATTTGTGTCTAGTGAAGTCACAAGTCATGAAACGTCAAAATTTATATCTGCATTTATTTCTCCTACGAAGACAAGAAATAAATAGTAAAAATAATGTCTAAAAATAACAAAAATCGAGACATAAGGGGGCTCCACAAGAAATATTGGCTACATGACACATTTCTTGCAATCATTTATTTCAAGTGGAGGCCCAGTGTTATGGGAATAATATCAGATGAACAAAAAAAACATCAAAAGAGAGAGAGAGACAAAAGAATTGGACGCAAACAGAAAAAGAACTTTTGCGGGAGCATGTTCGGCGGCACATATATATGTTATCAACAACAAAAGAAATAATGATAACAAAAAAGTTAATAATAAAATTATCTTTTTTTTACTACTTGTTTTGTATCTTATCTTAAGCCTAGTACGCAGATCGAGACAAGACAAATTTTATCTCTACAATATTAATCTCTACAAAACACTTCCAAATCTCGCGCAAAAGTTTGAAGTTAGAGAGATGAAATCTAATTTAATGTGTTTTTTAGTGTATCTCTGGAACGGGTTGTCTTAGAAAAGTCGTTCATACCTTTTTGGAATATCCTCTTGATGATCTCAAGACAAGCATCAGCACCTTTTACATAAAATCAGAATTGACAAGAATCACTTTCGGAAATACGGTGGCTGTCAAAATTTGTCCCGCAAAATAATGCTTGTATTATTCTTTTCCTGGCAAAATTTAGTGGAGACATTTTGAAGAGCAATTCACAATAGTATGAATTTTGCGCGCGAACTGCGTACTGCTCGGAAAAATATCCGAGACAAAATTTGTCCCAGGAAAAAAAATGTATGGGAGACAAAATTTTTCCCGATCTGCGTACTAGGCCTAAGAGGTAAACACTTTTGCAGCTTAAAACTACTTACTCGTAAATCTACTTAAATCTTATAGCTAAAGTATTTTCTCTTCTTGAAATAAGATTATATAAGCTCATAGTCTTAAAAGAATCCTTTTCTGAAAACTCAGCTCTAAATATGTCCATATAATCCGATAACAAGTCATGTTTAAGGTATGATCTTAACCATTTCATATTTCTATGAAAACCCTAAAAGAATTTGAGTTTAATACCTCCTATATCAAAAAACAATCTGAAGTTCAAAGAATAAAAGCTTTGCAGTAGGATCCGAATGAAATCTTTAATGCAACAAACTTTACTTTTCTAAATTAGTAAATTAGTACTAGACGTAACAAATGTTAAAAATTTAAAGTTCAGCCAACCCTGTACTCGACACAAAAGAAAATAGATCAGCTGAAATGTCAGCTGTTCTTCAAAATTCCCCTTGGATAGTTTAGTATACCAAACATTTTTGGATAGCTTTAGATTTCTGCTTGACGTCAGCTGTTTCGTTAATAAGTTGTTTTTTCCTATGGGATTACAACACACCAACAAATCCGGATACCTTTGGATACGTACGCGAACGCGGCCAATGAATGATATTTTCCGGGTGGCTGTCAACTAAAATTTTGTGATAACTTTTCTCTTTAATTATTTACTATTCCACAGTTAACCAAACCACGAACCAGCGTTTCTGCGGTGCCATGTTTCATTTCGTTTTCTTCAATAAATTAACTTAAAAGTAATAAATTCCAAAAAGAGCTTCGCACTGCATGTAAATTAAAGACAAACAAAAAAAAAAACGAGTTATTTCAGTTGTTGCACAGAAAATTTATTGTTTTTTTTTTTGTTTAAATTAAAATACCTACAATTAATTATATCTTAATATGGAACTGGAATTTGTCCATAACCGCATAGTTGGTATGAGGTGAGTTACTGTTTTTTTTTTGTTTTGTGGGTTATTATGTCATCGTCGTTAGAATTAAAATTTATTTATCGTAAATTCGATAAAAATCACAACCATTATGACAAGTGGTTCAAGAGCGCACAACTTGAAGGTCTCCAATACTCAATATGTGTGTATTTTATAAACCAGAAATAAATGTTAAGATAAAAAATTTAATTAAAAATTTAAAGAGCAATGTCGACAGTGAGTACGATGTTAATGTATATGTTTTAAAGATATAGTTTCGTTTTGAAATAAAAACCCTTCAGAATATTTTCTTTGTTAATGAATTTTTTTGGCATGGCCTGTAACTTCTAAGGTCATTTTCTAGGGCACGTCTTCGCACAGTGCTTGCATCAATGTTAAGATTTAATGAGTACTACTTCCTTTGAGCTGATGAACGGTTTTTTTTTAATAAATTACAAATTTGTCTATCGGTTCTTCTTGTTGTTTTACGCGGTCGACCTCCAAAATTTTGATTTTCGACGCTTCACGTAGTTTCAAATTTTGTAATCAACCGTGAAATAATTGACTTATTAATGCTATATTTTTTGGAAATTGGAATTTGTGATGCCCCACGATTATACTCATTAATTATTTTGATTTTAAAGTTGGAGTCGTACTTATTTCGGGACATATCGAAAAACAAACCGGAGCTAGGCCTTAATCGATTCAAACTAATAAATGACTTTTGTTACACTCTTGATGCCAAATATTACTGTAAAAGCCCCATTATCAAAAATTCTCTTACAGTGAAAACGAAGTTGCTTAAGTTTTGCACATTCAAATTTACCATTTTTTTTTTTTTTTTTTTTTTTTTTTTTTTTTTTTTTTTTTTTTTTTTTTTTTTTTTTTTTTTTTTTTTTTTTTTTTTTTGAGAATGTATATTTTTATAAAAAAGATAAAAATACAATATATGAACATAAAGCTATAATATCACATAAATTGCGTAATTCTTTTAATATCGAAAGAATCAAAAAATCAATTTTGAAATGTAGAAACAAAATGGTTGCTTAGGTTTTGCACAATACTGTAGATAGATTTTTTAATTTTAAATATATATATTATATATTCATAATAAGCGATAGTTCGTTATAGGCGATATCGTTAAAAGCGATATCGTTAAAAGCGATATTTGGTTAGTACAATTAACATTAACCTTGGTCGGGACTTAGAGATTATTTCGCAATAACCGATATTTCGTTATAACCGATGTCGTTATAACCGATTTTGACTGTAATTGTTTAATTAATAATTCAATTATTTTTGTATTACATATACCTATTGGAATCAATAGAGTTTATTTACAATTATTACAAAAGTTGCAAATGTTGTTGAGTACTTTTTTATTGTATTCATATCATTAGGAGCGGCAAAATCATCACCGTTGCGCAGTATGGAAGTAATAAACACAAAAGTTTATTCAATTTACCAAATTTTTCGATATGAATGTACAATTTTAATTATATTCAAATAATTAGGGTCGGACATCATCATCGTTATTCATTAATAAAGCTAACAGACCGAAGGCGCCGCAAATTATTGTTTTTCCCCGGGCGGCAAATATGTTAGCCACGTCACGGCATACATATGTATATATTTGTATAACTATATTAAATCATACAAATTCTGAGGCCCTGGATTATAAGACAAAGTAAGTGCGACCCAGTCGTTCATTTTACTAACTACCTACCAGGGACGAAGCGTCCATAATTGAGTGGAATGAGTGCTTCCGTTAAACCATTTGAAAAAATCGTAATTAGCAAGTAATTAAATTCAAAATTCCAATGTATTAATATTTTTATTATATTATTTGTATCTATAAATGAGTCTTCATTTACTCTGTAAATTATATTCCAACATCATTATGACAACATTACCATTTTTTACTAAAATTACTAAAGGAAATCAAGATCTCTCTAGTTATTACAACTTAAAATGCCACACTGCAAACCAACTCAGAATGCTCAACATCACTCCATTATTTATAATGCTCAATCTCATGAAAGTTCTTGCTAAAATGCTTAACAGCTATGCATTCCCCTTTATCGCTTCCTTAACTCAATTTCAAAATACCCCTCCACGCCAAGTCAACTGAAAATATACCTACAACATCACTCACCAATATTCACAAAATGCTCAAACAAAAATGATGCTCAAACAATATATAGAATGCACAACAGCTGGGCATTCCATTATTTCGCATTCCATTATTTCGCATACTTAACTTAAATCTCAACCCAAAGTCAAAATAATTTTGTCTCGTTTCTTGCCTTTTGCCCAATGTTTGAAGAATGAGTTGAGTGAATGCATTACGAGAATTTCCTACAAGAGATAGATAGAAAAACAAAGATGTATCTATTGAGTTGCTTATTGTCTCAAACTGATAATGAGTTTAATTTCATGGACAAAATGGGTAGAAAAATTTTATTTTAATATAATTTGTGTGCAAATTTAGGTGCAATTCATAACTATCAGAAAACAAACAAATATGAATTTAAAAGGTGGTGGTTTTTTAATTATTTTCGTGGCGATAAATACAATCCACCTGTTTTCTGTTTATTTTTTGTTATTAGATATAAAAAAAAGTGGTCAAAAATAGTATTTCTAATATTCATATATGAGGTTTCTTGACATTCCTTCAGAAATATAACTAAAGGTTATTTTCAATTATGAAAATTTTAAATAAAAAAAAAACTTCAAGGAATCTTAAGATTTTTAATATCCCGTAATAATGGCATCTGTGGAGAGATCACATTCATGTTTTAAGAGAATTAAATATTTTTTTTAGAAATAAATGTTGACAACAAAGGTTATCTACTCGTATCTTAGTTCTCCTCAAATCGTAGGTACTTAGATAATTTCGCCTAAAAAGAAAAAGGATAAATCTTTGCACAAGGCATCAAGCTCGTTTTTTTAATTAGACTTTACTGTAATATATTATTTATGTATATTATTTTATGTGTATTATCATTAAGTGGAATTTAAAAGGTTGGATCTCAAAGGTCTTTCATTTTTGGTTTTATGTTCAGTGCTTCCGCTATCGAAAAAGTCACGCCTCGTGCCTGCTACCTACATACCCTAGGATATAATAAGGGTGGACCAAACAAAACTTTCTTTTTAAAAAGGCAATAAATAAAATGAACAAAATTAATTTTTTTCCCTGTGTTATGGCTTTATTAGTAAGAGCAAACATTCCCATTAATTAGAGAACTTAGCGTCGTTCAAGTGGATTGTCGTGCGCCTTCATGATGAATAATTGGACCTTGTAAGCGAATAATTCGAGATCAGAATTCTCCCCAAGCTGAGATCGATGTCGAGTTGATGATCGTGAATTGAGCCTTACACTCTCGGCTACAGCAGCCACATTCTCATCTGTGCGACGGCGGGGACCATGAGAGTTATGCACTAGCATACCAGTCTCACGAACTTTTGCACAAACTTGCGCACAGCAGGCGCGTTGGTTGCTTCTTTTCGGCCAAAACTTCTTTTCTTTGGGCGCACTCACTTTGGAAATAAGTTCTCAATATTTCCAAATGTTGTTCAAGCTTAAAGCGATTCATTTCGTTCCGCGGAGGTGTTATACTGTTTTCTGTCAAGATTTAGAGCGGGAAACAGCTGTCTGTGTCAAAATAATCTATGATTTAAAAAGAGACCACTAGATGGCCCACCCAGTACATATCTATCCTATATACTATAGGATACAATTCACAATCGTTAAATCAGTAATATTTTTGTGTGAGCATTTTCATTATTAAATACTTTTTATTTTTAGCGTCAAATAAACAAATATGCATCGACAAGAAACAGATATTCTTTTAAATACATTTCTAATAAACAAGAAACGTTATCGTGCGCTTCTTAACTATGGAACAATTATTTATGAAAAAGAAGAAAGAAAACAAAATGGTAAGAAAAATCGTAGAAACGCTAAAATTAATACCTGACACTATTTTTTTTTTTAGATAAAACAATCATTCCTGTAAGTGATATTCTTGCATTTGAACAGTCTAACAATCGGCCAATTAATACTACAATTATTGATGAAGGCAATCGATTATACGAGCAGTCATCATCATCGTCATCATTAACAACTAACCGAGAATCACCGTCTTCTCGAGCATCGGTGACGACATCGAGCAGCAATAGCAAACCTCTAAAGGAATACCTAACTATACATTATGCCAAACGTGTAATAAAATCTCCTAAAGACTGCAATCGGTGGCAGAAGCAAACCCTTGTACTACAAAGCAGCGATTCGAGAGTTGTGAATAATTGGTATAGTGCATTGCAAAAAATCCTAAGAGAACAGAATCGTTTACGTAATGTCTTGGTTTTTATAAATCCCTTTGGAGGTCAAAGACGCGGTCTTGAAACATACGAGAGATATTGCAAGCCAATATTTGAATTAGCGAAAATCGATGCCAGCTGCATTATATCACAGAGAGCCAATCAGATTCATGATATTGTGATGACGACAAATTTGCATCAGTATGATGCAATTTGTTGTGTTGGTGGTGATGGAACATTTGCCGAAGTCGTTAATGGGCTCTTATTTCGAACTATGAAAGATTTGGATCTTGATGCGCAAAAGCCGAAGTATATACCAAAGCCAAAAATACCGGTTGCTGTGATACCTGCTGGCAGTACGGATACGGTAGCTTTTAGTTTACATGGAACGTGTGATGTGGCAACAGCAGCTATACACATGGTATTGGGACAGAAGCGAGGTCTTGACATTTGCAGCGTGCAAAATCCAAATGGTTTGATTCGATTCTGCGCAAGTGTGATGTCGTATGGATATTTGGGTGATATTGCCCTGCAAAGTGAAAAATATCGGTGGATGGGCACAAAACGCTATGAGTATGCAGGTAATTTTGTTTAAGTCGTTTTCTCCAGTCACTGGTTGGGATATATGAGACCTTATGCCCCAAGTCACTTAAAAAAATATTTTAGGAAATCACAGATGTTTTGTTTTCATTTCAAAATAGGTTTCAAAAGCATACTAATGAATACAAGCTATCCAGCTGAAATACGTATTCTATTATCTAAATCAGATATTGGGCAATCTAAATCAGATCGGGCCTTGGACAAATCGGTCTCTGGAAGTATTCAAGAATTAGATGACAAGAAATGTTTTGTTAATTGCCAACGGTGCTCAAGTTCAAGCTTTTTGGCCAATGAAGTATACAAAGTACATGACTTAACTCCTGATATACAGGAAAAATGTACAACGTCTTCAGAGTACAATAAGTACAAATCGACAAATTCCGAAGAAGATATTCTTAAGAGAACGACGGCGAGGACTAAGAACAATAAAAACAATACCTGTGATAATCTGCCTGATAAATTGAATTCGAACTTGAGTGTGGTAGAAAAACATAAAGAATTTTTGGAAAATTCTTATAATTTCGAAGAAGAAAGGGCAACTACCCCAACAACCACAGCAACGCTGGTAGCAACTCCAAGCAATCAAATGGTTTGGAAGGCTATCAAAGGTGGCTTCTTTATGATAAGTGGAGCCAATATAACATGTGCATGCTCTCGCTCTCCTAATGGCATGGCTAAGTTTTCTCATCTTGGTGATGGATCCATTGATTTAATTTTGGTCCATAAAACAACATTAATAAATAATATTCGTTTACTTATAAAAATGATCAATAAAACTGGAGATATCGTGAGTATATTATAAGTTTGAATTGAATGATTGATTAGTTATCTCTTTTTACGTATAGATAAATATATTTCTCGATTTTTTTTTGAGAAGAAAAGAATAAGAATTAAGAATATATTTTAACGCCCTTTTCCTTTTTCATTTTTTTAACATTGAATGATTTGCGTGACCAAAAACATGACTTTGTTCTGTATTCGTGTTTGCGTCTCCCATATCTGGTTTGCTTAAGTTTTTTTTGCAATTGGTGCTACTCCATAAATATTTCTTCGCTTGGTAAGGTCCCTTTGTCATAAAAAATAAAATGCACGACTGGGTCGCACGAACTTGCTCCTATGTAATAGACTAGGAATTTTAAAAACGAATGTTATTAGAGAAAACTGTTCATAAGGATAAAATTAATTTTTTAAATTCTTTTAGAGACAAAAACAGAATGCTATGCAAATATGAATTTATGCAAGAACAAAAATTATAAGTTCTTGTAGTGTTTTTTTTTCAAAAAAAGCTTTTATATACAAAATTTTGGTATGCTAACTTTAAGTTTTTATTACTGTACGAATGAAAATTAAATTTGCAAACAAAAATATTGCGCCATTTTTGAAATATCGAATTTTCCAAAAAAAAAGATTTTTTTTCAAAAATTCAATTTTAGACTTTTTAGAAGCATCTCTACAAAAAATTTCATTAAAATCCTTCATGTCGATAATTTGTAATTCAAAATTTAAAAAAATAGTTCTACGGTAGGTACAAGCTGTAATATCTTTATTTCAATTTTTTTTATTAAATTAAAGATCGTTAAAATTAATTGAAACAAAAAAATTTTTCTCAAAATTCTAGGCTCCGTTTTCGAGAAAAATACGATTTTTGAAAGTCATTTTTTGACATTTGTATGGTGGGTACCTTTATTCCTAGGTAAAATAAAACTTTTTTCCATACATCTTGTAGACTATGTTGATAAACTTTTATTTATCAAGTTTGAAAAAAATGTAATATAAGGTTGAAAAAAAAATTTTGAAATTTTTTTTAAAAATCAAAAAAAAAGTTTTTTGAAAATTTGAATACATTATTCTATTTAAATTTTTGGGGAGCTTTAGCCAAAAAAAAAAATGATCAAAATCCGTTGTACCGTTTTTGAGAAAATCAAAAACTAAAAAAATAGTTCTTTGGGGAGTACCGTCAATAACCATTTTTCGGAAAAAAATTTTCATTCAGTACCTGGCTTTAACTAAATTAAATTTTTTTTGTATCTTTTTTTTCAAATCGAGCAGTTTTTGAGAAAAAAAAAATATTCACAAAATTTCGGAAAAAATTCGTATGCCAGGTACCGTTATTTTTGGTCTTATCTTTGGCCGAGCCGTTTAGGCTGTAGTCGAACCGACAGACAGACAGACAAACAGAATTACGAGACCCACTTTTTTAGTCTTCGCTATGATCGTAATGTCAACTTTGATCAAAATTTCGAGTTCGATTTTTTTACGAATGTATAACTTGCCTTGTAGTGTCTATAAGTCGCAAGTAAAAACTAGTTGCTGGAAATTTGAAGTTGTCTTGATTTCTTCTAAAACTTTCTGAAACTTTCACATGAGGCAAAATCGTAAGAGATTTTTGGTGGTTTTATTTTAGTGTGTCCTAAACAATGAATATGTAAATACAGTTTTCCGATGAGCTAGAACTTTTCCACATGTTCGTTTCCAGAAGAGGAAAGTCTTCATCAGGGACCGATTAAGTTCCACGAGAATTTGAACTCTTCAAAATATTTTATGTTCGTTGTAGTTACTGTTACCGAATCTATTTATTTTAGAGATAAACGATTTTATTATAAACTAAAACACACAAAAATTAAATACGTGACGAGACACCAGACGACATAACTAACTTGGACCGGACGAAGACGAAGTGTTTGTATGTTTTGTTTTTATTAGAACATCTGTCAAATGAAATATCGTAAAAAGGAAAATGGAAGAAGGATGAAGATTTAAAAAAGTAATAGATTGGTGGTTCGATCTGTCTGTGGCATAGATTCCAATTTGCATGTTTAGACTTAAACTTTTGCAGATCTCTCAATGCAACTTTAGAGAAAGAATCGAGTGGCTAGGGTTTCTGGAGTTTTTGACTCAAAAATGAAAATGTTGCTAGATTGAGTATGTGCTGGAAAACGCGAGCTTTATCAAATTCGCATGGTGCAGCAGAGAGTTGAGAAAAGACTCGAAAACTTAATAAGTTTAATTCAAATTGATATTTAAAGCGAGAAGTCGAGCTTATTTAATTATCTACCAATTTCCAAATAAGGCCTAAAGGCAAAGTTCTTATTAAAATTAAAATTTGTTCGGTGAAATAAACGATTTTTTTAATAAAAAGACTTAATAAAAGTCCAATTTATTTCATTAAAAGAAACCCCAAACGATATAAATTTACTGGCGGATCAAAAAAATTATAAAGAGGATAAATAATTTGTGCCAGGAAGGTTCCTCAAGGAATTAAGGAAATGTTCTAAGAATTAAGAATCACTGTTACCAGGGAACCAAGAATCAAAGCCAACGGATTTCCTACCGTTTATAAAGGAAAATCTTACTGTGAACAGTTTGGAACATACCAGCCGTTAGACGATTGAAATTAAATCTAAACATTAGCCTAGGTGGTTAAAGCGGCTAAAATTGAGAACCACTGTGCAAAGTTCAAATCACCAAATTTTAATTTACTTTTTTTTATTTTTTTGAATTTAATTTAAATTTTAACTTAACTTACTTTGTGCTATTTGAATCGAAGTAATTGTTTTGTCAATTCATTTTCGTTTTTGGTTAAATTAAAGAATCGGTTTTCACATACTAAAGTGTAAAGCCATTAAAAGTATGTAATTTTATCTGAATATCTATACAAATTGGTATAAGGTGAATAAATTAAAATAAAGTGCATTAAAACAAGACTATCCAAAGTATCCAGTTCAGTGGCCACAGCATCCAGGAGCAAAGAGGGTGAGTTATATTGAAAGAAAAATATATTCGCATTTATATTTGAATTTACGCGCATTTATACGGGTTGATAGGTGTGATATATTAATATTAAAAGAAAATTACTTAACGTCACGAAATCCAATTTGATTAACGTAATATTAAAGTAACGTAATATTAAAGTAACGTAATTTATGATAATTTTTTTTTGTTTAAATAAATAATCGTTTGTTAAAAATTTTTAAAAAGAAAATTTCGTGTTTTTATTGAATTTGGAAAAGATAATAGGAACAATGTTTTCAGAGTAAATTTTTTTAAAGGGATGAGAGAAGGGATGACAGAAGGATGATTTAGAAGATTGAGAAGAAGCCTAGTCTAGGGGTTGCTTTGGCGATAAAAACAACCAAGGAAGGGAGGGTAGGAAAAATAACTCGCAATATCCAATGACACCCTGGATAACCAGAATAAAGCCTGGTAATTAAATAAATTTTTTTGTAAAGAGCAAAAGGGTCCAAGAACCACTCCCAGGACTGAGCTAGGGGTTCGTTATTACCAGCAAGGACCAAAAGGCAATAAGGCTCGTTACATTACGTTATTGAGCAATCGAATTCGAAAAGAAATTAGTTTGTGAAATTAATGGTATTTAACTCTCTAAATATTAAGTAGCTTATCGCGAAAAAAAATTAGCAAACAACTTTTACTTACGGTATAGGTACTTGGGGCAAGTTCTGCATTTGAAAAAAAAGGAACTCGAGATTTTGATCAAAGTTTATATTACGATGATAGCGAAGAAAAAGTGGGTTCGGCAATTCCGTCTGTCTGTATGTCTGTACCTCTCCGTACAGCCTAAACCACTGGAGCTATTTTCTCAAATCTCGGTACTTGAGAGTCCGTGGATTCCCTAGAGGAGAAATTGATTTTTTTTAGCTCCGAAACTAACTGGACCCACCATACACCCGTAATGCAAAATTTTACTTATCTCAAAAACGGCTCTAACGATTTTTGATATTTGAGAAAAACTGTTCATAAGCATTAAATAATTTTTTAAATGATTTAAAGCTTGGAGCTAAAAACAGGATGCCATGTGATTCAAGCAAATATTAGTTTACGCAAGACCAACAATTATAAATCGTTGTAGTGGTTCCTAGAAAAATAAGCTCTTTCAAATTCAAATTCTAATTTATTTATTATAAAGTAATTACTTAACACTTTAAGATACAATATCTTATAAAAATAGCGCAAGAATCAAAATACATTTAATTAATTGATATTTCAGTTGTGCAAAACCTGTTGAATTGTTTTTATATAAGAAAGTAGACATGAATGTGAATATTACAATCTAATTTTTTGAAATTAAAAAAAAAAGTAAATTAAGATTAAGAAAGAAAAAAAAAATATTTAAATTTACAAATTTAAAGGAATTCATACTATAAAATTAACAATAAAAAAGGGCACACAGATAACACACATCCTATCATCATCATCATAGACTTTCCAAGTACTGCCTAAGTCTCATCCTAAACAGCCTAGTACAACCCATCATTCGAAGCGCAAGGGGAAGAGAATTCCACAATAGGACTGAAAACACAAAGAATTGTCGTTTTGATACCAAGTATGTACACACCGTATTGGTACTAGATTGTACGTTCTTATGGATCGTGAAATACGAATCCTATTATAAAGGTACATCGGTTGATATAAAATTTTTAAAACGTTTTTATGAAAAAATTTTGGTACGCCAACTTAAAGTTTTTATTATTGTACGAATAAAGATTCGAAAATTCAAAAAATACTTAAAATTAATTTTTTTATGCCAAAGAAATTGTTTTGAAAATTTGAATACACAATAATATTCAAACTTTTGGGGAGCTTTAGCATAAAAAAAAATTACCAAAATCGGTTGTACCGCTTTTGAGAAAATGAAATTTTTTTTGTATTTTTTTTTAAATCTGTCGAACAGTTTTTGAGAAAAGAAATATTTATAAAATTTTGAAAAGAAATCGTAGGCAGGTAATTTTGGTCTTAAAGAAAAGAAAAAAACGTGTGCGGGAAAAATCAAAAATACTATCTTAGAAGTTTATAGAAAATCGGCCGAGCCGTTTAGGCTGTAGTCGAAAAGACAGACAGGCAGACAGATAGAATTGCGAGACCCACTTTTTTCGACTTCGCTATCATCGTAATGTCAACTTTGATCAAAATCTTCAATTTCAATTTCCCCTCTAGGGAAAAGACCCTTAAGTACCGAGTTTGAAGAAAATAGCTCCAGTAGCTTAGGCTGTAGATCGAGGTACAGACATACAGACAGATGGAAGTGCCGGACCCACTTTTTTCGTCTTCGCCATTATCGTAATGTAAACTTTGATCAAAATCTCGAGTTTGATTTTTTTTTTCAAATACAGAACTTTCCCTATTGTACCTATGTACATTATATCGCATTCGCAAGTAAAAATGTTATTAACGGTTAATGTCATATAACCGTTTTTTTTTTATTTCTCATTAACGGCTCTAACGATTTTGACCAAAATTTGGTTAAAGGAGCTAAATTTAAAATAATATTGTAGATACAAATATCCGAACAAATATTTTTTTGAAAAAAAAGATCCATTTTTTTTTGAAATTATTTCCTATATGCTTAAAATTGGCATCTCAAATTTTTTTCTGAAAAAATTTTAAATAAATTTCTTATATAAAAACTTAATTTAATAATAAAACTACATATTTTTAAACTTTGTTTTCATAAATTCATACTTTTCTAGAAATCTGATGGCAATTTTATGCATTTGAACTTTTTTATCTCAATTACAAAACAATATAGTGCCCTATCGGGAATTTTGTAAATTTGACTGCTGCCGGGATATCTACTTACTTACTTAAGGCGGCGCTACAGTCTAGGGTGGACCAGGGCCTCAACTAACAAGCTTTTTCACCTAGCTGTCTCCAGCTTCGCACGTCAAATTGGTTGAGGTCCTCCTACTTGTGTGCGCAAACTGAGTCGCAGTCTTCCTCTACTGCGCCGTCCCTCGGGGTTGGATTCAAAGACTTTCCGGGCCGGACCTGAATCCATTCGCTCTACATGACCTAGCCATCTCAGTCGTTGGACTTTGATTCGTTTGACTAGGTCAGTTTCGCTATACAGCCCGTACAGTTCGTGGATATATCTTCTCCTCCACTTCCCGTCTATGCAGACGGGACCAAAGATCACACGAAGAACTTTCCTCTCAAAACATCCTAAAGCGTTCTCATCCACTTTGCACAAAGTCCATATTTCTGCACCATAGACAAGGACCGGGATGAAGAGGGTATTATAGAGGGACACTTTAGTTGCTCGAAACGAAAGATTATGAATATAATGTAATTGATAACTTAACTGCTTTAAATATGTATCAAGTAAATAATATCTCAAATTCAATAGGTCGTATTTTAGATTTAATTTTTATTGATAACAACCTTGAGGTTCAATGTGAAGAAGCACGTTTTAAATTGTTAAATAATAGCATTCATCATAATGCAATTGAAATTAACTTTAACTTTTCTGTTTTAATTGAGTCAAAACAAAATAATATTTCTCAAATGTATGATTTTAAAAATGCTGATTACGCTTCTATGCAAACTTATCTTGATATGATTGATTGGCAGAATATGTTTGTCTGTAAAAATACTGAGCAAGCGTATACTTTGCTACGGGATATTTTGAACTCAATGATTTCCTCTCACGTTCCCATAAAAAAAATTTGAAATTCTAAAAAACCTATTTGGTTTACTAAAAGCATATCTAGACTAAAAAATGTCATGAATAAATTAAATAAAAGTTCAAATCAGTTTCATGAACAATTCAAACAAATAAGAAAGGAGTACGAATTTTTAAAGAAATTTACTTATAATCAATACATTTGTTCTCTGGAATTGAAAATTAAAAATAATCCAAAGAGTTTTTGGTCTTACTTAAATACAAAGAGAAATTCAGTTGGGATTCCATCTAGCGTTTCTTACAATAGTAAATCTTCTGATGACATTAATGTTATTTGCAATAGTTTTGCATCATTTTTTCAATCAAACTTCATCGATCTTAAATTAGACTATGGTAACCTTTTAAACACAAATTCTTGTGTTGATGTTGGGAACCTAATTTTATCTGTAAACGACGTTTTGCAAGTATTATCATCTCTTGAAAATAACTATTCGGTTTCACCAGATAATATTCCACCGATTCTTTTAAAAACTTTTTGTAATAACCTTGCAGTTCCACTTTGTTTTCTATTCAACCTGTCTTTAAGTCAAGGTGTTTTTTTAGATACTTCGAAATACTCCATAATCACTCCCCTCCATAAATCTGGGTCAAAAGGATCTGTTGAAAATTATAGACCCATTGCAAAATTGCAATTAATCCCTAAAGTTTTCGAAGCTGTGGTGAAAAATAAATTATACAACATTGTTCATAATCATATATCTGAACACCAACATGGTTTCTTGAGAGGAAGATCTACAACTACTAATTTAGCAATATTTTCTAACTACTGTTTAACCCATATGGATTCACATTCACAAGTAGACACTATATACACAGATTTTTCGAAGGCATTTGACCGTGTTCAACATTGTGTCCTTTTGAAAAAACTTGAGTTGTTTGGCTTTCATTCTTCACTCCTTAAGTGGATAAAAAGTTATTTAGTAGGTAGAAAGCAAATTATAAAAATCGGTAATGTGTTTTCTAAAGAAATATTTAACTTTTCAGGTGTTCCTCAAGGAAGTCATCTTGGACCGCTGCTTTTTAATATTCTTATAAATGACTTACCATTTCATTTATACTATTCTAAATGTCTTTTATTTGCTGATGATTTAAAAATTTTCAGCAGCATTAATTCAATTCATGATGCAAATAAGGTTCAAACTGATTTAAACAGTATTATCGATTGGTGCAAGCTTAATGGGCTGTACTTTAACAACACAAAATGTAGCGTAGTTACGTTTTCCCGAAATCAAAATCCCTGGTGTTTTGATTACAAACTCGAGAACAATATATTACAGAGATTTGATAGACAAAAAGATCTGGGGGTTATATTTGACTCCAAAATGAATTTTTCTTGTCATATAGATCATGTTATTTCAAAAGCAAATTCCATGTTGGGTTTCTTAATTCGAAATTCAAAGAAGATTGTCCGGTTTTGTTATCAATGTTTAATATTTATGCACCTTCTCGTTCTTTGCGTCCCACAGTGAGGCAAAATGGCGAAAAGATGGCATTAAATCAACCAACAGGTCTAGAAACTTGAAATTTGGCACAAATACTACTGATACCAATGTTAATACATGGCCAAAGTTTCTAATGGCCACGCCCATTTCTAGGGTTACCACCCATACAAATTTCATTAGTTTACGAAACTACTCAAAAACGGCTCAAACGATTTAAATGAAACTCTGCGTGTATTGCATCCTTCGTGATTGTAATACAACTAAATTTATAAAAAAAAATTAAAAAAAAAATTATAGGGTTACCATTTCGAGATATTTTGTGTTACTAATTTTCGTTTGCTAAACTTAGTATCCTTTCTTCAATAGAAATAAATTCTTTGCTTTTCAGCTACATGTACACTTTTAAAAATTCAGTTTTAATAGGTCTACAATATCTATTTGAGCTTGGACGTGATTTTTTGTATATTATTTTAACACCAGAAACTAAGCGAAGTGGAACAAGGCAAGTAAGAAAAACAGTCGATTCTACCTGGTTCAATTCATAAAATGCTTGCTTATTTGAATAGTGACCAAAACTCCTATCAAAGTTCCATTTAGAGTACAAGCATACATTTATCAATTCTTAGTGAAGTGAATTAATCTCGTCTTTTTGGAGAATAATTAAGCCTTTAACTGTTAAGTTTAACAAACTTTGTAAACTTGTACTCACAGAAGTTTTCGAAACAATGATACATGTTCAGGATCGGGATAGCAATTTTTTTAACACTACTGAACTATTTTATACGAAGGAAATACAAGAAGCTTTTGATCTGATAATTTCATATTGAAATTTAGATAAGCCTGCTTCGAAAATTAACGCAAAAGCTTCTTCACCATTCATCGAAGTAGTTTAAATGGACTCTCTTAAAGCTTTCCTACACTGTTTGACTTTTCTAGGACTTTGGGGTACTTCGTGAATTATTTTTGCAGCTACCGACTGCCAACATGTTCTCAAACTTATTTCAGATGCATATGCCAATTCAGAAAGAATGTATGTCATTTCAAAAGTTACCCAAGTATTGAGTTTGCCTTACAATTTCTTCCTTTAAAAAATCCATCTGGCTATTAAATCCTTGGCAACTTGACTTCTTCTTTATATTAAAAAGATCTTGGCTGGTTATTGGTAGTATTTTTGATTTTGTTGGGTGTAAGAAATGTCAAAAATACAATAATATTGACGAAAAATATCTTTTTCTAGAAAGTGACGTCACCAACAAAAATGTACACAACACAGGGGAGCAGATTGGAGCAAGAAAATTTTGCACATTCTGAAAGGAGAATGTACACTTAACAAAATGACATATAAAACTTATTGGCACCTAAACGTCTAAGGATTTCAGAGAAATGCAAAAAAACAAGCAATTTTTTAACTTTTTTTTATATTCAACTACGAATTAAAATAAAAAGAATTTATTTTTTATAAAAAGAAAAAAACAGACAAAAATGCTCCTGAGCTTACTGATTCTAATGCAATTTAATTTAATTTGATACACGCAATAAATAATAAACTGTACACAATTTACTTAACCAACTCGAAATGACAAAAAGAGGTCTGCGATCGACTCAAAACGTGAACTTTCTCTTCATTTGAGACGATCTGCAGAAGATTACGTGATTCAAATAAACTTTCTCTCTCTCATTTCTAATTCTCTATCATATTTGGAAGAGAAATAGAACGGTTATTTAAGACAAAGCTCAACTTCATAATTTGATTAAATGCTAGCTTTTTTACGTTTTGCCCCATTGTGCGTCCGAGAAATGGAAATTTGGTAAATGTTCCATATAACAGTACTACCTACGCTCGCCAAAATCCTGTCACTAGAGCTAGCATAGATTTTAACGAAAATTATGATTTTGGTATTGATTTTAATTTAAATAGATCTCAAATTAAGAAAACTTTAGTTAATTTACTATAATATTATTGATTGTTATAGATTTTTATATTATCCTTAAATGTAGTCTAAGTAATGTTTTGTAACTTTAAAGACGAATAAATAAACAAGGTCTCCTTGGTTCTTTGAGATAGGGCTTTATTACTCAAATGCCTTCTTAGCCCGAAGAAACAGCGGTTGGTAATAGTAATTCTTCGCTTGATCTCTGCAATGATGTCGTTTTGCGATGTTATAGTGGAGCCCAGTTAGACAAAGTCTTTGCCGATTTCGAAGTTATACCTATCGATCGTGACGTTTTGCCCGAGTCGACGATGTTGAGATTCCTTTCTCGATGATAGCATATGCTTCGTCTTGTCCTCATTAACAGCCAAACCCATTTTCGCCGCCTCCAGTTCAATGCTTGCAAACGCACCGGTAACAGCTCGCTTCGTCCTCCCAATGATATCAATATCATTTGCATAAGCAAGCAGTTGAACTGACTTTTGAAAAATTGTACCTCTATTGTTGACGTTTGAGTTTCATTGCTTCAAGAGCAATGTTAAATAGGTTGCATGATAGCGCATCGCCTTGCTTCAGACCTTTCTCGGCATCAAAGGGTTCGGTTGTGTTCTTACCGACCTTGACGGAGCAGCGAGATTTCTCCATCGACATCCTGCACAAGCGGACGAGCTTGGCAGGGATTCTGAGATGAGACATGGTTCTATATAGTTGTTCTCTGTCTACGCTATCATACGCGACTTTAAATCGATAAAAAGGTGGTGTATATCGATTTGGAACTCCTGGGTTTTTTCCAAAATCTGTCGAAGTGTGAACATCTGATCCAGGGTAGATTTGCTGGGCCTAAAACCACACTGATAGAGGCCGATCAGCTCGTTGACAAACGGTTTTAGGCACTCACAGTACAAACGACAGGATTTTGTATGCGACGTAATTGGCACACGTCAGAGCATCTCCTTTCTTGTGGATGGGGCACACTGCCGAGGTTCCATTCATTGGGCATACTTTCATCCGACCAAATTTTTGAGATGAGTTTATGCATACCAAGTCATCCCTCACCTGCTTTGCGGGCAAGCCATCCGCGCCAGCAGCTTTGTACGCTTTCAGCTTGCCTATCGCTGACCGCACATTATTTAGGTCGGAATTTTGGCCTTCCTCGCCGTTCAGCAATCTGGAAAGGGTTGTTTCCAGATCCTCAGCACGGACTGCGTATCCACTACCATATTCCCACTCTCATCCCGACAGGCTTCCGTTCTAGCTTTGTAGTCCTGGGTGGATTGCCTCACCCTTTGGTAAAACTTTCGAACATCCACTGTGTCGGTACAGTCCTCAATAGACTCGACCGAAAAAAATCATTTTTACTTGCGATATACATAGGTACTATAGGGCAAGTTCTGCATTTGGAAAAAAAATCGAACTCGAGATTTTGATCAAAGTTGACATTACGATGATAGCGAAGACGAAAAAAGTGGGTCCGACAATTCCGTCTGTCTGTCTGTATGTCTGTATGTCTGTATGTCTGTACCTCGAACTACAGCCTAAACTACCGGAGGTATTTTCTTTAAACTCGGTAGTTAAGGGTCTTCGGTGATTCCCTAGAGGAAAAATTGAAATTTTTTTTTAGCTCCAAAACTAAGGGTACCCCCCATACACCCGTAATGCAAAATCTTATTTATCTCAAAAACGGCTCTAACGATTTTGATAAAAAAAATTAGGTAAGATATTATGGACATAGACTATATTTTGGTGAAAAAAAAATTTGGCGGGAAATGTTATTAGGGGTACCTGTCATAGAACGGTTTTTTTGATTTTCGCATTTCTCACCAACGGCTCTAACGATTTTAACCAAAATTTTTATGCAGGAGCTGCTTTGCATTTGAAAAAATATAAACTAAAAATTTTTTCGAAAAAATAGTTTTTGGATTTTTAAAAAAATAATACAATTTTTTTTTTGAAAATTCAATATCTTGAAAACCGGTACACGATTAAATTTTTAAATTACGTTTTAAAATGTATTTTATTAAATACTAATAATTTGCATATCAATCTTTTTTATACAAAATTTAAGTAAAATTTAGTACACAAAAAACATGTTTCGGTGTGTCTGTATGTCTGTACCTCGAACTACAGCCTAAACCCTTAGACCTATTTCTTTCAATCTCGGTAGTTAAGAGTCTTCGGTGATTCCCTAGAGGAAAAATTTAAATTTTTTTTTTTAGCTCCAAAACTAAGGGTACCCCCCATACACCCGTAATGCAAAATCTTATTTATCTCGAAAACGGCTCTAACGATTTTTATAAAAAAAAATTAGGTGTGATATTATGGACATGGACTATATTTTGGTGAAAAAAAAATTTGGGGGGAAATGTTATTAGGGGTACCTGTCATAGAACGGTTTTTTTGATTTTCGAATCTCTCACCAACGGCTCTAACGATTTTAACCAAAATTTTTATGCAGAAGCTGCTTTGCATTCTAAAAAATATAAACTAAAAATTTTTTCCAAAAAATAGTTTTTGGATTTTTAAAAAAATAATACAATTTTTTTTTTTGAAAATTCAATATCTTGAAAACCGATACACGATTAAATTTTTAAATTACGTTTTAAAATGTATTTTATTAAATACTAACAATTTGCGTATCAGTTTTTTTTATAAAAATTTTAAGGAAAATTTAGTACACAAAAAACATGTTTCAGTGTGTCTGTATGTCTGTACCTCTCACTATAGCCTAAACCCTTGGACCTATTTCTTTCAATCTCGGTAGTTAAGGGTCTTCGGTGATTCCCTAGAGGAGAAATTGAAATTTTTTTTTTAGCTCCAAAACTAACGGTACCCCCCATACACCCGTAATGCAAAATCTTATTTATCTCGAAAACGGCTCTAACGATTTTGATAAAAAAAAATTAAGTGTGATATTATGGACATGGACTACATTTTGGTCAAAAAAATTTTGGGGCAAAATGTTATTAGGGGTACCTGCCATAGACCCGTTTTTTTGATTTTCGACTTTCTCATTAACGGCTCTAAGGATTTTAACCCAAAATTTTTAGCAGGAGTCCCCTTAAGTTTAAAATAAAATTGTATATAAAAATATTCGAAAAAATATTTATTGGGTTTTTTAAAAAAAAAAAAATTTTAAATCAATATCTTCAAAACCTATGAACGATTATTTTTTGAAATTATTTCTTAAAACCAATATTATTAAATACTTAAAATTCGCATCCCACATTTTTTTCTTGAAAAATGTTAGAGAAATTTCTTATATAAAAAATTTATTTAATAATAAAACGATTTTTTAAGGTTTATTTGCATAAATTCATACTTTTCCGGAAACCAGACGCCAATTTTATGCATTTGAACATTATTATCTCATTAAATCCATGTTTTATATTTATAAAATGTATCTTAAATTCCAAAGTACTTTTACATAAGAGTAAGTTCGTGCGATCCAGTCGTGCATTTTATTTTTTTAAATTCGATATTTCAAAAACCTTTCAATATTTTTTTTGGAAATTTAATTTTCATTTGTACAGTAATAAAAACTTAAAGTAAGCATACCAATTTTTTTTCTTAAAAATCTTTTAAAAAATTTGTATATAAAAGCTTTTTTTTAAGAAACGAATACAAGAACTTATAATTATTTTTTTCCTAAATTCATATTTGCATAGCATTCTGTTTTTGTCTCTTACAACTAAAAGAATTCAAAAAAAGATTGTGTGTACTGACGTACGCGCGGTTGAAGTAAAACTTCTTTTTCCTCAAGCAAAGCTTCTGTAAGATTATAACCTACGAACAAACATTTTGTATTCTAAAAACATGTCGCTGTCTTTGACCGATAACGTGACGTTTTGACATGTCACTGACAGCTGCATAGAAATTTGTTTACCCCCAACGCCGGAAAAGAAGTTTTACTTCAAAAAACATCAAAAAGATATGTTTGTTTGTTTTTTTTTTTAAAAGGATAGTGGTTTCTGCTTGTTAAATTGGTCGACCACATAATTCACAAACATTTTGTATTTTTAAAACATGTCGCTGTCTTTGACTGATAACGTGACGGTTTGACATGTCACTGACAGCTGCATAGAGAATTTTTTACCACCAACGCCGGAAAAGAAGTTTTACTTCAAAAATAATTTTATCCTTGTGAACAGTTTTCTCTAACAACATTCGTTTTTTAAATTCCTAGTCTATTACATAGGAGCAAGTTCGTGTGACCCAGTCGTGCATTTTATTTCTTCTAAATTCATATTTTCTCTTGCTAGTTTTTCTAATATATTTTAATCAATATTGAATTCCTCCAATGAGTTTATGTCTGCGTATTTAAAAGGACAAAAATTAATAAATTGTATTTTCACTTAATTTATTTCTAAATATTGCTCTTCTAAATTTATAATTGAATCACAAATTGGAAGAAGGGAATAAGTGCCAAAATTTCCAAAAATGACATTTTGATGCAAATGTCATCTCTATACCTAAACCCATCCGTTAGGCCGAAGAAAGAATCAAAAACCCGTTTTTTTAATAGAAATATAGGTGATTAAAAAAAAAAACGTTTTAGAACAGTCACATAAAGAAATTATTCAGTTTTTTGCGTACGAAACTTCCGTTTCACGCAAATGTATAACGCTCTTGAGCACGAGCAGAACAAAACTATATTATTATATAAAAATTGACATGCCACGAGGCTTAACCCTAAATAGAGTAATAGAGAAATGAAAATTATTTCTGTTTAAGTGGAGTGATAGAATTAAATTCAATTAATTAAAGTTGAGTTTTTAAAATTATTGATTCATTTAATTGTGAAGAAAATCATATTGGTTTTTTAATATCAAACTCATCTTTTGTTTTTAATTTGTCTAGTACATGTATGTTTTAAACAATGATAATATTCACTTACACTTGCATTTCTAGTGTTAAACGCTTGATGATGTAGTTGGTTGAACGTTTCCCTGACGCCGAAGTTTTTTTTTATTAATTCTTCTTTTATTTCATCTCATGTTGGGGTGGGTCCAAGTGTCGTTACGGCTTGAAGAGAATTTCCTTGTATTTTGTTCCTGATGTATGTTTGGAAAATAAATTCCTTTAGTTGAAGATTATCGTTGAACAGAGGTAGAACAATTTCCACCTCTCTTATGAAAGATGATAAGTCATAGTGTTTATCGCCATGATACTCCTTAATTTTTGCGGCTTCCTTTATAAGGTCGCTCGCTGGTACACTGGCATTGTTGTTCGGAGGTGTTGACATTTTTGGTTCTTGGGTATACGAAAATGCCGGAAATCTTTCGTTTTTTCTTTTATTTTCAACGGCTTTTGGCATAAGGTTATTTTATTTAAAAAAAGAAAGGATATTTCAATTTAATTCACAAATATATCTAGAACTTTAGTTCAATCATTACAGTTCACTTTTTCACTTCGGAAGTTAGGTTCGATTTTAAATGTCTTTTGACTATAAAAATAACCAACTGCGCCACTTAAGGTTTCTCAAACAGCTTGCTATAAAAAAACTTAACACGCGTGAGTTTTGCACTATTCTTTAGAGAACGATGTTGAAGAAGTCGCACGACACTGCATCGCCTTGCCTAAAACCTTTTTTGACATCAAATCGGTGAGATCTTTTCCTATCTCGATGGAGCAGCGTGCATTCTCCATTGTCACGGGCAAGTTTGTCAGGGATGCCGAAACTGGACATAGCTCTATGTAGGTGTAGATTTGTAGCTTCTGGTTTTTTTTACAAGATCTGCCGTAATGTGAATATTTGATCGATGGTAGACTATCCTGTTACTGATATGGACCTATCAGGCTGTTGACGAAAGGCTTCAGACGTTCACATAATACGGCAGAAAAGATCTTGTACGCGATGTTCAGGAGACTTATGCCTCTGTAGTTGGCGCAGTTCAGAGGGTCGGTCTCCTTTCTTGAGGATCGGACAGACTCATCAAGCATGCTTTCTTCCGATCATATTTTGCAGATGAGCTGGTATATACTCCCAACCAATCATCGCCTGCCTCTTTGAACAGTTCGGCAGCGAGGCCGTCAGCTCCAGCGGCTTTATTGGACTTGAGATTAGATATAGCTATCTTCACTTCGACAGGTCGGGTGGGCGGTATGTTGGTCTACGTCGCCTAAGTCGAATGGTACAATCTCTATGGCATTTTCTTCTTTCTCGCCGTTATAAAGTTTGAAGAAATGGTCTTTGCATATTCTTATCATGGACTGCGGTTCTACTACGATGTTCCCTTGATTATCCATTCAGGCTTCGGCTCGAGGATTGTATCCTTGTAATGTTTTTTTTTTACCTTTAAGTAAAACTTCCGAACCTAATTCCTGCTATGCCATCCCTCTTTTCTTCAATCATGCTCCTTCTTTTTCTTTCTGAGAAGCCATTGTTCTTCTCTCCTCTTCTGCTCGTAGAGCTCGCAAGCAGTCTAGTCCTTTGCAGCGCCTCTTTATATGCCTTTTGTCTTGCTGCATGTGCTTGCGTCACTCATCGTCAAACCAGGGTTTTCGTTGTGGTCGTGTAAAACCCAGCACATCAGAGGCGGCATCTCTAATGCCATTGGTTCTCAATACTTGATGCTGGCGGCATAGGACTTCTTAAGAGGTTGTTAGAAACTCGATCGGAAAAGGACCTTGTGATCTCTTGCGATTGTAAATGTCCAACGTCGAACTTCCTCCAAGTACTTCCTTGTTTTGGCTTGGGTCGGGATATCCGCAGTCGAACCTTGGCTACAACGAGGTAGTGGTCCGAGTCGATATTAATCCCTCGAAACGTGCGAAAATCCTCTATACTGGAGAAGTACCTTGAATCGATCGCAATGTGGTCAATCTGGTTCACGGTTGATTGATCAGGAGATCGCCATGTCCCTTTGTGAATATTAAGATGTTTAAACTGCGTACTAGCTACCAGAACGTCTCGCCATTCAGCGAAGTCGATCAGCCTGAATCCGTTTTTGGAGGTGGTGTCGTGCAGGCTAAATCTTCCAATAGTGTCACCAAAGATGTCTTCTCTTCCTAGCTTGGCGTTAAAATCTCCAAGGACAATTTTAATGTCATAACTAGGGCACTGCTCGTATGTTTTGTCCAGGAGCTCGTAGAATATGTCTTTGGTGTCTTCATCTTTCTCCTCTGTTGGGGCATGCGCGCATATCAGGCTTATGTTGTCGAATTTGGCCTTAATGCGGATTGTCGTGAGGCGCTCGTTCACACATTTGAAACTTAAGACTTGTTTTGAGCTTAGTTCCAACAATAAATCCGCATTGAAATAAACGCTGCTTTTGTTCTCGATAGCAGTCGCCGTAGTAGATATCGCAGTCTTTTAATTTTCGTCTCCCCGGTCCGTCCCATCGCATCTCTTGGATGCACGTGATCTTTTAAGGGACCTAACATACCACGTACAGATCCGAAGTTCGTTGTCCTTATTTCGTTTGCATGTTTCGTCAACAGTGAATCCGTCTGTATCCAAGGCTTGTTTTTACTTCGCAACTAAGGTGTATTTTATGTGGCCGGGAAGTCATCACGACGCCGACGGCAGAACCCCCAACCTGGAGGGCCAGATCTTTAGTATAACTCCAAGAACGGGGAGCCGGATAAACCGCTCTTTACAGGCCTGAGCTCCGAATATGTCGGAGTACCCCTGTAAGGTGTTCACCAAGTAGTTCAGCCTCACTGGAACTGTAGAAGCCACCGTTGATTCCCTATATGAAAGGAGAGATGCCTTAGATGCCTTAGTGGGAACACCTCCCCCCCTCTCGTTTGCTACCACCAAACAACCTACCACTGGGATTGTGACCCAATCTCCAGTTGAGGTACTAGGCACTCGATGTTCACCGCGAGGAGGTAAGAGTAGGAGTCGATAGACCTAGGTGGGTTCTTAGAAAAACCTGTGCACGCTTGTGTCCTCTTGGGTGCACGTGTCTACCATTCGAACTGCCGGGATCCTTCCCTGAAATAAATTTCCCTGAACAAAAATCCAATGAAATCAGATTAAAATTTACGTCACACATTCAGGATACCAATAAGGGTGAAAACGTTATCAGAGAAATTTTGTTCGCAATAAACGCCATAAAACCCATTAATCTTTGTCGAAATCTAAAACCCATCTATTTTTTTCTTTGAATTCTTAGCGAGATTTGCCGTTTGTTGAAGTTTATCGCACCAAACAATTTTATTTCCGAGTTAATCGGAATGAAGAACTCCCCTGGGATGGTTCTTCTCATCCCATACACGAGGAAATACCTTCGAGAACAAGCCAATGGAATTGTGATGGCGAGATCGTCAATGATTTAGAAATATTTATGAGGTGAGTTAAAGAAGCTCCAATTTTTTTACCTTTTTATTTTTTTTTTTTCATTTAAGCTCCCATTGTCAATTACTGGATGTTTTTATGAGAGGGCCTTATCCTTTTCATGAGGAATTACCAGGAAATACATTTTGCCCGGGTTTTTGCCAAACGTGAAATGCTCAAGTTTTAAATGGAAACAATATTCAGCAAACAATGACTATCTGCCAAATAAAAAATTAAGTTTATATTGTCAGGTGGCGAATCAAAAGCTAGTGAACTAAATACTTCTTTTCGCTGAACGCAATCGGTGATAGAAGATTTTTCTCTTCAAAACAAACAATCGGCTGTTCTTGGTATAATAAAACACATATTTTATAGAATTTATAGCGGAGAAGGGCATTTGCACATAATATTTTAAATGCTAAATTAGTGCACCAAAAGTATGAAATCCATTGGGCAGAAAGGTAAATATTTGTTTGATCTAGAAAAAATATTGTTTTCAACTTTGATCTCGACAAATTGAGGAAACCTCTAATTAGCAGCCATGGTTTTTCATTCAGAAACAACAAAAGAAGTACTAAATAAAAAAAACTCATTTTTAAACTGGAGTTTACGGCAATTAGAAATTTCTTAAACATTTTCAAAATTCAAAATGTTAAAACCCCTACGAAAAAAAAAACAGTTTTTGCGAACTTGATGAAAATTTCACGTTACTAATGATACATTGTATTTTATTGAAATGGAGCAGTGCCTTGATTTCTAAGGGTCAGTTGTAAAAACATTGTTCATCCACGGCTCAAGATTTTAACTCCGTGATTTCAGTGAAGTAACTTAAGTTCATACAGGTTTCAAGTATGTAATGCGAAAAGTTGAGCCCAGAAGAGTTATTCAACTTGACTTAAGTATGTGATAATAAAAACGAACTTTAATAAAAATGTAAGAGAAATTATTTTTTTTACAAATATATTGTTTTCTCATTTGTATCAATTTCAGAATATTCAAAATATAGGTTTTTGCACCCGATCCTTTAATTGTTATCAGTTTCGAATTTGCTTTCTCATTGCGATAAATTTTATATATTTGTGAAAGTAAAAAAAAAGTCTGACACAATTAAATACATACATATATAACATATTCATTTTAGACATTTAAAATTTAGTAAAAAAAAGCCGCCGTTAGTAATTTTATTTTCGATTTGATCTACATTTACATATATTCAAAATGAAAATATCGGCCTTACTGCAAAAATCTTTTCAAAAGAAGCAAAAGCTTTGTGAGTTTTTTTAATCAACTTAATCACAAAATGCAAAAGAGGTTATAATTTTTTCATTGAAGAATTTGAACTAAAATCTGAGATAAAACAAACAAAATATGTGTTGCTTAAAGTAAGGATAAACCGACCTACTTTTTTCTGACTGTACTTACACCAACTTATTTTTCAACTTCCATTTTGTAAATATGGGTTTTAAATTTGTTTGATATATTTCGGTTGTGAAAATTGTGTACAAAATTGAGTTATAAATATTTTGTAAGAAATGGAACGGGTTTAAAATAAATTCATTAATTTTATCTGTCTCATGTGGAAGTGAATCATTTTTTTTTTGAAATACTTGCATTTAGACAAATAGATTTCATAAATAAAATATGGAAAAAGTCGATTTTTAAATTGATATCTGATTATGTTTTCGTTTATATTCCGTCTGATATCAAATTCTAAACTGCCCAATGGAAAAGGATAATAGAATTAGTTGCATTAAATATTTACATATATGTACATACATACATATATATATATATATATAATTTTAGGGTTGTCTTCATATTCATAAGAAAAATAAAAAATATTTTCATACTGCTCAGATTTATTTCCGTGATATTTTCTGTTTTCCAAAATCTATGAAGGATTATAAAGCTATACCCACCCGACTATTTTCCAACCCAAAGAATTAAGATACATATGTCTAAAAAATCTTTTAATGGAGATATTTCCGCAACAAAGCCTGGAAAGAAGTAGCTGAATAACGAATTTATTATAACGGGGCCAATTATGTAAATAAGTTTCAAATTTTAATTAAAAAGTGTTAAATTGATTTAAAATCCTTTTCATGAATTCTTCAAAAGTTTCTATTTTTCATTGTTCAAATATGTCACACTTAACGTAATTTACCCTATGTTTTATTTAAGTAATTATTGGCCGCGTTCATTTCGTAGACCGATAGGGTATCTAAGATACTTTAGTATCCGATACGTTGGCGGACGACCAAAACCGGATAGGTAACATTTAGGCTGGTATTCACCGAGCGCTCTTAAACGGCTCTTAACTTTACGAGGCCCTTAACTTGAAATTTCTTTGGGGTATTCACCAACCACTCACAAGTGTTTTTCGAAATTCGAAAATGAGAGCCACTCTCTCTTGTTCAGGAATACCCAAACTGTGAAATCAAACTGTTTTCGAACTTGAATGACTGCTGGCAGTGAGAATCCTTCGGTCAATTTCGTATTTTGCTTGGGGAGCGTTGCTGGTGACGATAACTGGTTTCGGTTTTGCACTCACCATCGTTTGTTTAGTTTGTTTAGTTTTCGAATTTTCGAACAAACTTTCGTAGAGAGCGCTCGTAGATCTTCACTAATATTGCTTGGTGAATAAGTTTATGAGCTTCTTAAGTTATGAGCGCTCGGTGAATACCAGCCTAATTTACTACAATTTGTTATGTCTGCTACATACGTAGTTAATTCATAAAAAAATAGAATAATGGAAACCAAACAATTTTGCACATTTATGATCTTATGAAGGTTTGTACAAAAACTGAAAATGTTTCATTTACCATAAGGATGAGGAATTGAAGGAATTATACATGATA
Source organism: Chrysotoxum bicinctum (assembly GCA_911387755.1). Lineage (NCBI taxonomy): Eukaryota > Metazoa > Arthropoda > Insecta > Diptera > Syrphidae > Chrysotoxum > Chrysotoxum bicinctum. The sequence continues at coordinate 6,191,546 of OU426991.1, forward strand.
GATGGGAAGTTTATTTTTGGAGACAAACAATTTTCTTTGGCATAATCAAAGGATTTGGATTATGAACACATGATTTAAAGATATTTTTTAATGCTGAATTTATTGTACAAGGTATGTTCCGACGAGTTAGTTGCAGCAAGAGACCATTTGCTAATCCGCAAAACAAACAATTAATATTATACATATGTATGTATACTGGATTACAAATCCTATGATTTTTTTTTTATTATAATAATTCATTAAATATTTAAGAATATAATATGGTATAGCCCTTATATATATACACAACTGACAATGTCTCTATTAAGTATTTAGTTAAAATTTTTGATAATTTAATCCTGCAATGAGGAAAGGTAAATCGAAAAGGGCAGATTTTTTAACCACAAATTATCTCACGCCAACGAGGTTTCCTTTTTTTTGTGATTTTAATTGGCGGTGAGATTTAAGCCGACAGAGTTAAGCTACGATCTCTTTTAGTGCTTGTTCGCCTTTGGTGAGTAGACGCTGTCGTTTCAAGATACGTACATATAAATATTACCAAAAAAAACTTTAAAAATAAAAAAAAACAAGAACTGGCAATTATATTGAAACTGTTTATTTTTAAGGAGCGCAGCACACTTGTCGAAGAGAGCTCCAGTACGATCATTTTCCATTTTAATTGGAGTAAATCCACCTTCAGCCCAATAATTATGTAGCTTTTTGACCAGCCATTTTCACTTCGCTTATTAAAAATGAATAAGTCCAACTAACATACTCTCCAGAGCTAAACTCTTAAAATCTGACAAGAAAAACTCCCATACAATTCTCTTACATCGCATTGTTATACCTAAGTATTAACATCTTTAAGAGGTAAACACTTGCAGCGTAAAACTACTTAAATCTACTTAAATCTTATAGCTAAACTATTTTCTCTTCTTGCAATAAGATCATATAAGCTTATAGTCTTAAAAGAATCCTTTTCTGAAAACTCAGCTCTAAATATGTCCATAGAATCAAATAATAAGTCATGTTTAAGAGTTAAAAGAATTTGAGTTTAATACCTCCTATATCAAAAAACAATCTGAAGTTCAAAGAATAAAAGCTTTGCAGTAGGATCCGAATGAAATCTTTAATGCAACAAACTTTACTTTTCTAAATTAGTAAATTAGTACTAGACGTAACAAATGTTAAAAATTTAAAGTTCAGCCAACCCTGTACTCGACACAAAAGAAAATAGATCAGCTGAAATGTCAGCTGTTCTTCAAAATTCCCCTTGGATAGTTTAGTATACCAAAAATTTTTGGATAGCTTTAGATCTGCTGTTTCGTTAATCAGTCGTTTTTTCCTATGGGATTACAACAACACCAACAAATCCGGATACCTTTCGATACGTACCCGAACGCGACCATTGTCAACCTGTTCTCTTGAAGTTTATATTCAGCTATGATAAATCAAATTGTACCGTATTCTGTAAAGAAATGTATGTATGTATCTTTATCGTTTATGCAGAAATATTTCTCGATCATTTGGATCTCAGACACAATAAGGGTAATAACTAATGTCGATTTCCTTTACACACTAGGGATTTTAGGGATTTCGATCCCTTGTCAAATTTTGTCTTTTTATGTGTGCGTATTTCGTATACATGTAAATCCCTCTCCAAATACGGATTCGAAGGATTTGATCTCTGTCAAAAAAAAAAATCGATTTTTTTGGTGTGAAGGAACGTAAAATCTGTCGTAAAAGTCAAAATTTGACAAGGGATCGCAATCCCTAAAATCCCTAGTGTGTAAAGGAAATCGACATAAATAAAATTCGCTCGTCGCAAACAACAAATCAAAAATCGTTCGTTTTTTTTTGTCAATTGATTTGATTGCTTTCGCCGTTGGTTACCTAACTAAATTTGTGAAAATTAATTATCGATCATTTTGGTCAAAATTCGAGCCGGATTTTTGTATAGATTTCGTATATAATTATCAATCGTTTGTTATAAGATACAAAATCGTGTTGTATTATTATAAAAGTTAAACTTGGGAGTTCATCCTTATAAAATCACGTGCGAATTTCATTGTATTTGCTTAAAATTCATCTTTAAATAATATTTGACAATTTTTCTCTCATCATCGAAATGGCGGAACCTACGACATTACCCGTGCTTCGTGAAACTCGTGGTTATTTAAAGGGCTCTCTAACGAAATATTTTTCCTACACGGAATCTATTTTGAATTCAACTCCGTTAGCTGATCTCAAGATTCGGTACTATAAAGTCGACGATTTGTGGAAGGAATTCCATCCTTCCCAAAAATCATATTACAGCTTTGCTGAAACTGACAATTATTCCGATCCTTGCCGGAATTAGAAGAATTTTAAATGTTAAATCCATTCTTTTATCAGCACATCTACTGTGACAACAAAAGTGCAGCAGAGCTAGCTAGAACCAACGTTTTTCGACCATGCAGTAAGCATATCGACGTGATACCATTTTCTTCGACACCATGTAGAGCAGAAAGATATCATCGTCAAATACATTCAGACAGAGAAAATGTGTGCTGATGTATTAACCAAAGCATTGTTTCATCCGAAGCTGAAGACATGTATCCATGGCATGGGTTTGAAGAACAACTAGAAGACATATTTGAACTTAAGTTTATGGGGGCGTGTTAGTAATGTAAAGTAAACCTTAAGTTCTTACATTATTATACGCCATCTATTATTTCTACTTTGTAATACTGTATCCTCTTTCTATTTGAGTATTACAATCAAACATACCTTCTTACACTTTCAATAAAACATTACCTTGTAACTAAAGTCTTTGGTGTCGGCTATTATTTTTTATCGAAGTTAATCCATCAGTAAGTAGGTACAATGGTAAAACTGCTGTTCAAAAAACGTAATTCCATGACGTCGATAGATACACGAAAAAAAATGTGCAAATACAAATATTGTTTGCAGCACAGTGTAATATTTATCCCAGTTAGGTAAGTGGGCTGACAGGTAACAAGATCAACTGCCAGCCCACTTACCTAACCTAACCTAATATTTATCCCGCAACATACAAAGGTAAAACTTCCGTTATAAAAAAAAAGAAAATGCAATGACGTCATAGCCGCAATAAAAAAAATCCACCTACACATATTTTGTATGAAACAAAATTACTTACACTGAATATTTGCCTATTATCGCACAAAAGTAGGTAATTGTTATAAAATTTTCCTTAGAAAGTGCCAAATCAAACAATCTGAAAAAATAAAAGAGAAATCCATGCAAAAAAAAAAACACATTAATTAATTAACCGCACTTTCTTCCAGTAAAATACTTACATTTATTGGAGGCCAAAATTGAATACACAAAAATAATCGCAAATGGAAATTAAACAATATCGCTATCAACAAAATGAGAAGCACAAGGCTTGAGCATAAGCATTCATATCATAGTGAAAAGGCATAACGAAATGAAATCGTTCGATTCACATTTCTCTCTACATGTGTTTTAACAATTTTGAGTACCGCTATGTCTCACATACACGAGAAAACACGATATTAACAGCCCTATTATGAGTATCAATTTGATAGTCGATAATATCTATCAATTAGTTGATAATTTGGTATTATGGGTATTAACACGTAATTTTAGATAGATTGTGAATATCCACTAATCAAAAGTTCATTGTGAATGAGTTTTGTTCATTTCGTTTGACGTTTCACGTTTGAAATATTTATTTGTTTTTTGTTGCCCACGAAAAGGAAAATTCTTTATGCGAAAATGTAAGTTGTTCTTATAAAAAATCATCATAACTCCCTTCAAAAAACAATTCTATCGAAGTCATTATTCTTTTTAAATTTTTTCGCTTTTAAAAATCCAGAGTAAATTTGTATGTTTATGTTTCAACCAAGAATTTGTGGTTTATAAGGAAATTGATGTGTATCTATTTTGTTGATATCCGTAATACCATGTCTATCAAAAAAATCATTCACAATAATGATAAAATCTTACAGCCCTATTATAGCTATCAACTATCAACTAGATACTTGATACGTATCAACAAATTGAATGAGTTGGTATTATGACCATCAACTATCAACATTTTTTATCGACTGTGAATTTTATTAGATTTTATCATTACTGTGAATGGTTTTTTTGATAGACATGGTTTTACGGATATCAACAAAATAGATACACATCAATTTTCTTATCAACCACGAATTCTTGATTGATACAAATTTATTCGGGATTTTTAAACGCGAAAAAAATTAAAAAGAATAATGACTTCGATAGAATTGTTTTTTAAGGGAGTTATGATGAATTTTTATAAGAACAATTAACATTTTCGCACAAAGAATTTTCCTTTTCGTGGCCGACAAAAAACAAATAAAACACTTCAAACGTGAAACGTCAAACAAAATAAACAAAACTCATTCACAATGAACTTTTTATAAGTAGATATTCACAATCGGTCTAAAATTTCCAGTTGATACCCATAATACCAAATTATCAACTAATTGATAGAAATTATCGACTATCAAATTGATACTCATAATAGGGCTGTTATAAAATTCAAAGTTGATAAAAAATGTTGATAGTTGATAGTCATAATACCAACTCATTCAATTTGTTGTTATGTATCAAGTATCTAGTTGATAGTTGATAGCTATAATAGGGCTGTAAGAAGCGTTATGGTTAACCTTCCGAAGGCAAGGCTTTTTTTTCCTACGTGAACAGCAACTGGGGTTGTTCATCACCCCATCACTTTTTATTTTAAATAAAACATTAATAGGAAACTGAGAAGTCTTTTTTTTTATTTTTTAAAATCTAAGTACATAATAATCGAGAGAAAGAGACAATAACTTTCTGTTAGATATTATGGTTTTAACCATGTAGTGGGGTGATGGGTAACCCCACTTGCCTTCGGAAGGTTAAGAAGCCAAAGAAGAAAGAGAGACCTATTCAACCTTATTTTTTAATTGTTTTTATTAGTTTTGAAAACTCTTAGTTCTATTTGTACAATTGCTTACAAAATATTAGTTTTCAATAAGAAGTTGATTTTTAATTTAAATAAATTTAAGTTAACCAAATTTTTCACATCAGTCGGAAGACGGTTGAATAACTGAAGCCCTCTATAAAGAAGATGGTTTTGTGTTTGCGCTCTCCTATATAAAGTTAACCGAAAGTCTCCAGCATTTCTTAGTGTATATCTCTCATTAGTTATGTACTCTACGTTGTTCTGTAAGTAAACAGGATATAGATTATGTTTTATTTTAAAAATCATAATTAGTGCATTATATTTTAAACGTTGGATCACATTTAACCACCCTAGTAAGCGTAACATATCAGCTACTAGAGTAAACCGGTTGCATTTTAATATAATTCTCATCGCTCTACTTTGTAAGACTTGCAGTTTAGTTTGGTTTTCAAGGGTACACATATAAATAATAGAAGAGCAATAATTAAAATGAGGAAACACAGTTGTATTATAAATTGTCAGAGCACAACTTATGGAAATGCAATTTCGGATCCTTCTTAGAAACACCAACTTTTTTGATATTTTATCACAGAGTTTGCTTAAATGGAAGTTAAATTTTAATCTATTGTCAATGTAAACACCTAGATATTTTATTTCCAATACATACTCAATGAAATCACCATTTATTGCTATATTTACATTTGAATCGTTACTATTTACGCACATACATTTTGTTTTTGACGTATTTAGTTTCAATTTGTTTTTGCACAACCACAGATATATTGAATCCAAATCTCTTTGAAGAAGTGTTTCCAGAGTACGAACATCCTTGCCACTAATATATATAAGCGTATCATCCACAAAGAGACAGATCTTGCAAATAGATAAAGCCTCACCGCAATCGTTAATATAAAGTAGAAAAAGCAAAACTCCTAGTAATGATCCTTGAGGAACGCCAATATCAATGTCTAAGGAGCTTGAGAATGTTTCATTTATTTTAACTCTTTGGGTCCTGTTTGAAAGATAGCTTGTAAACTATTCAAGTTCTTTTTTAGTTTTTCTACTAAAATTGTTCTGTCTATCGTCTCGAATGCCCGTTGAAGATCCCAAAAAACTGCCAAAATAATGTTTCCTCTGTCCACATCTTTTTTCCATTCGTTTATGACCCAACTCATTGAAGTTTCACAAGAGTGACCGTGCCTAAATCCAGATTGTTCAACGCAAAGCAGTTTTTCATCCTCAACAAAACAAGAAAGTTGATTGCAAACTACCACTTCCAATATTTTTGCATATGTAGGGAGCATGTTTATTGGCCTCCATTGTTCTGGGTTCTTTGCATTCTTTACTTTTTCTACAGGTATAACATCAGAATTTTTCCAGCTTTCAGGGAATACACCTGTAGTTAAAGATAAGTTTATAATTTTTAGCAAAGGGGGTAGAACCTCCTCTCTACAGTCAAGCAATATTTTACAATTCAACCCATAGCAGTCGTTCTTTTTATTTATCGATTTGATTCTTCTTCCTTTTCCTCGGCGCTGTTATGATCTCGATGTCGAGGGGATCATAACTCTCCCACGTATCTGCTTCACACTAGTGATCCGCCTGTGGGGTTCGCCGGGTTGACCTCAGAAATCGGCGGCAAGCCTCCCGGTTTTGTATTGTTCCATTTCTGAGGCCAACTGAATGCTGGTGTTTTTGCATTTGTTTGTACCAGGAGTGTTTAGGCCTACCTTTCTTTTTATTTCGAATTGGAACGTTGTATGATATTGCCTTTTTGACGGGGTTCTCAGGATCTCTCCTTTGAACATGGCAATACCAACTGAGTCGGTCGTGTTCAATTTTTTGGGAAATGGTATTCTTAACATGAAGGCTTCCTCGGATCTTCGTACTTCTAATTCGATCAAGCTTTGTAACTCCTGCTGTCATACGAAGCATCTTCATCTCAGCTGCCGTTAGCTTACTCTCATACTTTTTGTACATTGTCCAACATTGTGAACCGTATGTGAGTGCTGGACGCACAACTGAAGTGTAGAGCTTTCCTTTCAGCTTAGGGGGCATTTTTCGGTCACAGAAGATAGCAGAATTTTCCCGCCACTTCATCCACCCTACGCTTACGCGATGATTGATATCGTCATCACAAGTAGCTTCGTTATTTATCATAGACCCCAGATATTTAAACTTTTCACACTTGGGAAGCACTGCTCCATTCAAATAAATGTCTGGAATAGGCCTGTGTGGATCAGAAAATGGGCAGCATAGGTATTCTGTCTTTTTCGCGCTTATGCGGTACCCACTTCCTTTTAGAACATCCACCCATACGTCAAGGGCTCGTTGATCGTTTGATTGTTTCTTCTAAAAATGATAAATCGATCAACTGAAATTTAAACTCTTTCATTCATCCGTATGCTATTAGAGTATGGAACCACTGGAATGTTACTATTTATTTCCTTCACACTTTCAATAAAAAATTTATGAAATGCATTTGCGATTTCTAAGTCTGAATTAACTTCAATGCCATTTATTATGTTAACGTTACTAAAATCACTTTTTTCTACTTTTAATATCTGATTTTTTAAAGTTTTCCAAAGACCACTTTGGTCACCAGCCTTTTCGTTTATTTTTGCTTCAATGTAACTATTTTTAGCTTTAGTGCACTGAATTTTGTATAAGTTTCTACATGTTTTGTACTTATTCCAATCATCTATAGTATTCGTATAAGTAGCTTTATTGTAAGAATTGGTTTTTTCACGTTTTAATATTTCCAAATTTTGGTTGTACCACTCTGCACATTTTTTATTTATTACAATTGTTTTTCTTAAATTATTTAATGAGTTCTTAATGGCAGTTTCATACAATATTGCACAGTAATTAACGTCCTCAATAAAGGGCGATATTTGAAGCATGTTTTTACTATATTCACTAACAAAGCTATTTTTTTCGTATTTCACGTATTTTATTTTACTATGTTTTTGAGTGATAAACTGTTTCGTAAATAATTTAATAAAAATTGTCTCGTGATCAGAAATTTTTAAGTCCCGTCGAACCTTCACTTCAGCATTTAACGTATGATCAGCGAGTACATAATCAATAAGCGTACTTGATTCTCTTGTAACTCGAGTTGGCTCTGTTACAAACTGGTTAAGACCAATATTAAATAGGAATGAATTCACATGATTAAGTTCATAATTATTTATACTCAGAAAGTCTATATTAAAGTCACCTGCTATTATAATATTTTCATTTTCTTCGATATTTTCAGATACCCATTTATTTAATATTTCAAAAAACTCAATCACTCTTAAAACACTTGATCTATATAAAACAATTATATTACATTTTTCTTTTTTATAAGTAATTTGAATTGATGAAATCCAGATCTGCATTCTACGTACAAAAACATTTTTCAGAGATGATTTAAGACTTTTTTTAACATAAATTACCACTCCGCCTGTATGCCTTGAGACAGACAAACACTCGTCATATTTCTTATAACCGGATAGAGTTATTTCACAGTCTTTTATTTTATCAGTATGATGGGTTTCTGTTAACAACAAAAAATCTAAATTATTATTTGAAACAATGTCTTTAATCAATGTAAAGTTAGATGTTATACCCTGAATATTTAAGCATATACCCGACAAGTAATCTAAAGATTTTTTGTTGCATTGATCTTTTAGTTGCTAGTATGAGATACGGCTCCTCTTAGCTTCTAACTTTTTTAAATAGACAGGACAGTTATAGTCCATTGTATTATGATTGACATCTAGATTAAGAAACAATTTTTCGTACGACTCCCTTTAGTCTATCTAAAATTTCACCCATCGCCATTTCTTGTTTTTGAATAAAAGCTTTATCATTTCGATTGACTTAATAATATCATCCAACCGCTCATAAATGTTGTTTTTATCTACCAGATTAATAACCGAATCTTTTTCTAAACAAGTGTCACAGAGGAACATAATGTTTTTTTTTGACCGCACCATGTTTGCATCATATTCAGTTATACCCGCACACTTATCATGGAATAAACATTTGCAAAAACCGCCGCATTTAATTAAACTTGGTCGTTTGCCAAATAACTCATCACATTTTTTACATTTTTCTTCCATCGCAACCAACTTAATAAATTATTTAAAATTTAAAAATAATAATTACAAATTTAAATTTCGCAACAACTTCTTAACACGTCCGTACAACTCGCGCTCTCGCTCTCTTATTGTCAGTTTCGCCCGCAAAACATTTCCCCCGAAACATTTTTGTTCCACCGAAATTTTAAAAGCTATTTAGGCCTATTCTGCCACATCTGTTATTCTGTTATAAATTTTCTGTTATGAATCATAAAAGATTTCCACCTTAAAATATCTTTTATGATTGGTATTCAGGGGTTCGAACTTTTATAAATGTCTGTTATGCTACTTCGAAAACGAGATCTGGGGCCCTATTTTGTATTACGAAACGAGCGGCAAGTCAACGATACTGAGGAATACGATAGTCACGACAAAGAGCGATTAAGTAAAACGAAAAAGGCGTACAAAAGATGTTGCCAAGCTTAACCGGAAAAAACATTTTTTTTTGAAGCGCAACTAACTTCTCGACTATTAGGAATGTCAACAATTGACATAAATAAATAAAAAAAAATATAAATCAAGAAACGATAAAACGACAGTTAAACGATAGGTATATGGCAGTCCTTAGAACTAACGAGTATCGTTAAAATTAAACGATTCTCGTTAAGCATAATCGCATTTCAACGATAACGAAGTAATTTCAACGATAATCGTTTTAGAAAATAGGGTCCCTGTTATGAAACTGAACTAAATCTGTTATCATAATCAGCTGTGATTATGTAAAATATTTCATCTGACATAATTAAAATGGATGACGAACAAAAAAGTAAACTCTTCGGCTAGGCGCGCGCACATTCAATTTTTAGTTGCACAACTTTTTGGTTGCTTATAGAAAATAGATGAACTATTTAGTTGAATGTCCGCGCAGGTGCATATAATTATATGTTACACAAAATAGCGAATTCATTTTAGGCAATCGCTTAGTTTGTATCAAAACACAAACTTTTAGGTGCTCGAACCAAGCTGTTGCGAAACTAAAATTTGAATGTGCGCGCCTAGCCTTACACACTATTGGTATCCACACAATGGAACACGATTTTACCTCATATGTTTCTGGGAATATCATGGCGATACTCTACTTATACGAGTATGTTTTATTTGTCTCCTTTAAAGAACATTTCGTTGACGAAATAAAAGATAAATATTCATTTTTACTTGATGCACCTGTGTACTTATTGAAATCTTTTATGATAAAAGACACAGAAGTTTGTCTTTTATTCTTTTATGATTTTAACAGATTTCATAACAGATTTTGGCATGCTGAATACCAAAAATGCTATTCGTAAAAGATTTTTTCTAATGTTCGAACGTTTGACAGTTCATAAAAGTTTTATTAGCAGATTTTATAACAGATTTTAGCGTGCTGAATACCAAAATTAAAATTCATAAAAGATTTGTTGACAGCTCAAATATTTGTATGGAAATTCATAGCAAAATAACAAAATAGAAGAATAAAAGATCTCGCCGAATAGGCCTAATTGTGAGTTTCGCCCGACTTAAAATTTCACTTCGAATCAGGAGTGACAGTTCGAAAAATAGGCACGTTCAGAAAAGTGAGGAGCGCAATAAATTCTCCCTCCACTATGATGGAAACGGAGAATGAAATGCAACTTGCAAATTCTCTGTTAACTTAAATAATGCTCTAATTGAATTTAGTGCATCAGTTATTTGTCGAAATTACTTAAAATAGAAATAAAATTGTGGCTACGCTAGTAGTGCCACTCATTGTGGCTCCCAATTCTTAATTGGATTATCTGAAACGCATAATTTGCACACCTTTTTTTAGACAGCGGATTTATTGCATTCAGAAAATGAACAGGCCATATTGCGAGTCGGTACAAACATATGTTTGTTTTGACAATTGTTAAATAAGAATTTCAGGATACAAAATTAAATTGTTATTTTTTAATAATACTGCTTTTACACGAAAGCGATTTTTAATCTTAGTTTCTCTCATCGAGTCATCTTCCGCCTTGTGTAACCCCGCCACCACACACGTCTCTCTCCCACGGGCTTAAAAATCGCAAGGTAATATTGCTTCGTTTAAAAGCAGTATAAGTATGCATAGCATAGCGCTGCGTATCTTGTCTGAGGAAGACCAAATGATTGAGGAGCGAGCGCTTCGAAGGAATTTGAGGGATCACTCTAATCCTTTAGAGATGCGTGAGTACTTGTATGAATGAAAATTCTTTTAATGTATGTGAAAAGGAATTAATCCTTATTTTTTCCAGATTTCATCAGTACTACAGGCTTAACAAACCAGCATTTAAGCATTTGTTGGATGTGCTTACCAGCTCCTTACCCTCCGCGAAACAAAAATTCGCTATACCACCAATTGTGAAACTCGCTGCATGTTTACGTTTTTTTGCAGAGGGTCGGTACCAAAAAGGAGTTGGCAAGGACCACGATGTTGGTTTGGCACAATCCTCTTTTAGCCTGGTACTCACTGAAGTCCTGGAGGTTTTTGATCAAGTACTTTGCGTGCAGTGGATAAAATGGCCAACGCAAGAGGAACAACGAAAAATCGCTCAAGATTTTTATACGAAGTACAGGCTACCCTTAAACAAAATCTCTTGGCAATTTTACTTCGAAGAGTTAAATTGTGTTTTTTTATTTCGATTCGCGAGTTAATTGTTTTTAAAAGTTAATAAAATAATATAAAATGTTTTCGGAAGACGAAGATTTTTATATACATAAGTATATGATTGAAGACCAAGCTTTATGGAGAATTTCACTTCAGAAATATGTTTGACTAGATAGCAGATCGGTTTTTAGTTGAAAAACTCAAAGATCCAAGATCGAATTACAAGCTGCAGGCTTCCGATTGCACCAGAATTTCAAGTACCTACTACAGTCAAAATCGGTTACAACGACATCGGTTATAACGACGTATCGGTTACAACTACCAAATTCTTAGGTCCCGGCTGAGTTTCATTATAATCCCATTGAATAATAAATCGTTTATTACGACATCGCTTACAACGACATATCGGTTACAACGACCGGATTTTCCCCTTTTTTAAACTAAAATATTGGTTATAACGACTAAAACCGACGCAGCTGTTGATGCGACTGCATATTTTTCTAAACGGTAATCTGTTTATCTGCAGATGCGTTGTATGAAGAATTTCGAATACATATGTATGTTAAAGCTTACCGTTTGTTGATATGTTATTCTTTTTGTTTTACGTTTATTATTTGTTTTGAGTTTGTTCAAAGGTGGGAAAATTACTTAGTGCAAATTTGTCTGCGTGACGAATGGTCGTAGAAGTTTTATTTTATTCGGTTCGCATAAAGTATCTAGTGTTGGAGAATGATTTAGAAACGAACCTCAACAATTAATAAGAATTATAAATTAAAAAAAAAGGGTCTCCACTTGAAAATAAATTAATTTACTTGATATCGGTTACAGCGACCTATCGCTTATAACGACTAAATTCGTCAGTCCCTTGAAGGTCGTTATAACCGATTTTTACTGTATTTACATTACACTTTTTTAGAAGAAGATTGGAATGGTCCAATCCAAAGTGGCGAAATAGTAAAAAAACATTTCGAAAAAAGTTGTCAAAAATAAACAAATAAAAATAAATTTCCGACATTTTAGTTTAGTTAGTTTGTTAATTTAAACGAACTGTCATGATTTAAATGTGTTCAAATGCAGCGGTTTTTAATAAAAGGGAATTAGTCTATTACTAGTTAGTAAAGGGAAAAAAAACTTTAAAAATTTCGAAGAGCTAGTAAATTACTAAAAGTTTAACAAATTGCTAACTAATAAAATGTTTAGCCCTTAATAATATTGTTGTGAACAGAGCTTTATACTACTACAACGCCATCTGTTGGAAAATTGCATATCTAATTTATGCAAGAAACAAAAAGCTCTTTTCCAATGTCAAATGTATTTCCCCTTATTCCAACATTCCAAGACGAGAAACTTCGCGAATTTTCGAGAACAACTAACATGAGTATATAAAGGAGTGCTCGCGGTGGGCACAAAATAGTTGATTTGAATGTTCTTGAACGTCTCGAAGAGCAACGAAATGGACAAAAGAAAGAACAGAAGAATGTTCTCGAACGCCTGGAGAAACAGCATAGCGAACAAAAAGACCTTCTCGAAGAGCAGAGAAACATGCTAGAAGGCAAGCTTGTTACGAGTAACATCGAGAAGAACATATCTGCACTTGATGAACGTGTTTCATTGTTGGAGAATCAAGCCGAACGTGTTACATTATTGGAGAATCAAGTCGACAACAAAATGGAGACGTTCTCAAAAGAGCTAGATCACATTCGAAATATAAAGATTCGGGAAAGTTCTGGAGAAACCTTGAGGAAAAAGGAGATGCAACCTCCAACCTTTGATGGACAAACTTCTTGGTCTATATACAAGAAACAATTCGAGGCAGCTTCCACAACAAATGGCTGGGATGAGGCTGACAAGTATAACTTAACTCTTAACTCTTGCTCTTAGAGGAGCAGCTGCTGAGTTGTTGCAAACCATACCAGCAGATAAGAGCGGCGACTTCAATTCCCTGGTTTTGGCTATAGACAAACGCTTTGGTAACAGCCACATGAAAGAAGTCTTCTAAGTGCAACTCAATTCCAGAGTTCAGAAGAGGGGCGAAGCTCTACAACAACTGCAAGCGGACATTGAAAGGCTTGTTCATCTTGCATATCCAGATGTTGGAGAGGAAATTTGTAACCAGTGTGCAGTTGAGGCATTTGTTCGTGCCATTTCCGACATACATCTTCAAAGGGCCGTGCGAACTGCTGGAAAACGAATGCTTTCTGAAACATTAGCGTTTGCCTTGACAATGGAAGCAGCTGAGAAAGCTTCTGACGGAGTACATCGACTTAGAGAAGCCATCCTCGAAGAATGCTCATGCCAAAGAACTGTTGTCTAAAGGAACCAACGAAACGGACATGCAAAGTGCTGGAATTGCAACAAGACTGGACATTTACAGCGTCAATGTCGATTACCACCAAGAAGAGCTTGTCAACATTGTGGACATGGAGTTTCAAACTCGGAACAAGGTAACAATAACACCAGTGTTACTTCCCGAACAGTTTCCCAGCAAGTAAGAACTAACTTCGAGGGGCAGAAGCTGATTTCTGGTATCGATGGCCCCAGAAACACCATCCAGGTTTCTCAGACCAAACGAAACAATAAAAGTCTGACTGTCGAGGCAACGTCAAATGGCAACAAACACATGGTCTCCATCAACACACTACGAAGAAGTGCTGACCCCATTTGTGGATGGAGCAATGAAGAAATAAGATCTGCTCAACAAGAAGACCCCGACATTGAACCTCTTCTCGCATGGAAAGAACATGAAGAAAAACCCGCATGAGATGACATTTCCGATAGGAGTCCAGTTTTAAAGGCCTATTGGGCACAATGGGACTCACTTCATGTGCGAGAAGGTGTTCTTCGGCGAAAATGGGAGTCCGCTGATGGTAAATCCTATGTGATGCAGCTTGTGTTACCTCAATCGAAAATCAAAGAGGTTCTTCGAGAGATGCTAAAGGACCTTCAGGAGACCATTTGGGAATCAACAAGATGTTAGAAAAAGTGAGACAACGATTCTACTGGTTGCATGCAAGAGACGACGTTAAAAAATGGTGCCGAAATTGTGGGGCTTGTGCTGCAACCAAAGGACCTGGTAGAAAATTGCAAGGAAAAATGATGCAATATAATGTTGGCTCACCGTGTGAAAGGATTGCTGTTGATGTGGCTGGCCTATTTCCGGAAACGAATGCTGGAAACAAATACATGCTGGTGGTAATGGATTACTTCAGCAAATGGCCTGAGGCATCCGCTATCCCGAACCAAGAAGCCAAGACCGTGGCCGACCAGATTGTGTCTAACTGGGTAAGCAGGTTCGGTGTGCCTATGGAGCTACATTCTGACCAAGGAAGGAACTTTGAGTCAAACATATTCCACTTCACCCGCAATCTGATGGAATGGTCGAGAGATTCAACAGGACCTTAAAAGAGCACCTCCCTAAAGTCGTAGGCGACTAGCAAAGAAACTGGGATAGGCACATACCACTATTTTTGATGGCCTACCGAAGTGCAATACATATGTAGCTCAACAGGACAAACACTATCTGAAATCCTGTTCGGAAGAAGCATACGGCTGCCTAGTGAGCATAGCTGGGCACCGTTAATCCGTTAACATGTGATAAAAATTGCATTTTTTTAATTTTTTACTCTGAGCACCGGCGCTAAGTAATGCCGGTCGTCCACTAGGCGATCAACGCACAAATTTCGAATTCAACGCATTCAACTCTAATGTACGGTGCCTTCAATTCTGTTCAACCAACGGGCTGGATCTTGTTGTTGGCTCAACGAATTGCGCAACAAGTGTCCGGGTAGTGTACTTGCAAACTGTAGTTTATTTTGGTTTTTCGTCATGGAAGGTGATAAAAAATCAGAGTGGACCAAGGAATTAATTTTGCAAATGATTTCAGTAATTGAGGAAAAGCCCAATATATGGGACATTAAGGCCGGTATTCACCGAGCGCTCATAACTTAAGAAGCTCATAAACGTATTCACCAAGTAATATTAGTGAAGATCTACGAGCGCTCTTAAAAGTTAGGAGTGGTCCCGACCACTCCTAACTTACGAGCGCTCTCTTCGAAAATTTGTTCGCTTGTGCGTGTGCCACGCACGCATTTGACTCGAATCCATGTGAGCAATGCCAAGTAGAAGAGTATCCATTTGCTGTCAAGACCAACATTACACAACATTTCACAGTTTGGGTATGCCTGAACAAGAGAGAGTGGCTCTCATTTTCGAACTTCGAAAAACACTTGCGAGTGGTTGGTGAATACCGCACAGAAATTTCAAGTTAAGAGCCTCGTAAAGTTAAGAGCCGTTTAGGAGCGCTCGGTGAATACGAACCTAAGAGCCCCTCTTATAAAAACCGAGATGCCAGGGAATTGGCTTGGTCTCAAATTTCCTCGAAAATGCAATTGCCTAAACTTTGAATTCGAATTCACGGGCGCGGTGGGATCAATCGATTTTAATTTCTCATATATTTCATTGAAAAAACAATTTTCTTCGCGACTCAAGAAAAAATCATCTACCCAGAATCGTCTTGGCTGTTTTTTCTTCCTTTGTCGTTCATTTTTCAAATATTATTAATGCGGCAGCCACTTTTTTTTCCCTTAGAGGAAATCATACTCATACGGAAGAAATTTAAGAATATTTTAAAGCGAACGCGTGCGTCGACAATAAATGTATGTATGTACCGAACTGAAGTCAAAATTATTTCAGGTTTGACGTTTGGGTTTTTTGTTTATCGTGGTGCGTTCAACGCGTTCCCCAACGAGTGATCCTTGGTTAAGTGTACGAAGGTATCAACTCGGTCATCAACTGGTTGAGCAACAATATCGAAAACACAGTTGATCAACTCGAAAAAAAAAAATTTTCTGTCAAAATCGAACAAGTTTATCAACTAGTGTACGAGGTTATTCAACATTTGAGTAAGTTGGTCAACTAGGTGTACGGAGCTATTCAACACTGGAATAAGTTTTAAGAGTTGATCAACTAGGTGTGCGGGGTTAATCAACATATGGGAAAGTTGGTCAATTATGTGTAGGGGGTTCTAAACGCATTTTGTTGAACTTTAGTTGCTCAACGTGAATTACGTAAGTTGCTGCACTAGTGTAAGAGGTTGTAAAATCGTTTATCCAACAAAATAGTTGAATAAAAAGTTGAACCACGTTGGTTGAACTTATCGCGCACATAGTGGACGACCGGCATAATGAAATGATCAAACGAAACAAATCTCTTCGCAGTTTTCTCACTCGCACGCGCCGCCGCCGTCAAAATATAATACGTACCTAGCTATTTTTGTTTCAAACGCGGCACGCGCCGCACGGCACTTGTCTCATACTTGTCTGAACCTGTTTTTCGCGCCGCGCGGTAAATAGTAGGCATTGGATTAACGATTAACGGACTTAACGTGGATTAACGGATTTAACGTGTCCGTTAACATTTTTAAGAGTTAATTTAAAAGTTAATCCGTTAATCAAAATTTTAACTTCGTTAATTAACGATTAACGAGTTAATGCCCAGCTATGCTATTGAGATAAGATTTGAACACCCATCACAAGAGTCTCAGGAAACAGGGGATTACGTGAGTGACATAAAAGAGAGGCTAATCGACACCCACGAAAGGACCAGCACTAGAATGAGCGCTTACAGCGATCGAATGAAGATAAGGTACGACACAAGAGCAAACACGACAGGATTCCCAGTAGGAGATCGTGTATGGCTGTATAATCCACATCGTCAAAAGGGATTGTCGCCGAAACTTCAACAAAACTGGGAAGGCCCTTATACTGTCGTCACGAAAATCAATGATGTCGTTTACCGAATTCAAAGAGGGTCAAGAGGAAAGTTAAAAGTTGTGCATAGCGATCGACTGCACCGATACAGTGGCGAAGCTGGAGATAGAATTGTTCGGGACGAACAATCTTAAGAAGGGGCAATGTTGTGAACAGAGCTTTATACTACTACAGCGCCATCTGTTGGAAAATTTATGGAAGAAACAAAAAGCTCTTTTCCAATGTCAAATGTATTTCCACTTATTCCAACATTCCAAGACGAGAAGCTTCGCGAATTTTCGAGAACAACTAACATGAGTATATAAAGGAGTGCTCGCGGTGGGCACAACATAGTTGATTTTTGATTACGGAAGTGTGCAAAACTCTGCTTATTGGTTTGTGGAAAGTGTAAAACAAGTGTGATTTTATTTGAATAAAGTATTTGAGTTAATTATAAATTGAGAGGAAAGTAAAAATAAAGAAGAAATGTTAGAAAATCCTCATTCAAACCCTCCAAGTGGGTGCCAGGTGGGCAATGATCACCACAGTAGTCCTGTGCGTTTTTGGCAGGATGGTGATTAGCTAAGGTTGAGTTGGGTCGCCAAATTGTTGTAACTCCTCAATAGTGCAACGTTCGGAAACCCAATTCAATCATAGTTCAGAGGTTCCTAATTTCAGTGGTGGTGTGAGCGTACTTTGTACGAAAACCGTGCCGAAGAATGGAAGGCTGGGGGATAAACCAGCCATTAACGAGCTCTTTCGGATGCTGTGGCAAGGTCCGTCATATTTTTGCCTTGCCCCGGTAAGCGGCTCTGCCGGGGCTGACCATCTTTCCGCTTTACTCGTGGGAATAAAATGAAAAAAAAAGAAACTAATCGGAAAATTATCAGGAAAATTAATCGAGCCAGGGCTGACAACGCGGTCACATCTCCTGAAAAGGCTGTCGAGTCAACTCAGGGGTGCGAACGGGTTGTAAACCCTGTGGTTGCTACTAGTGGCGGGAATCCTTTTCCCTCTACTAGCCGCAACCTCTACATAAAGGAACTACCCGTCAGTGGTACAGCTGTGACGCTCGGCTGTCCCAAGGGCGGTGATTCCGCATCACACACCATCCCCGCTCCTGCTAGGACGTCGCAAGCGACCCCAAGAAGGGACACTCCATCCGGAGAGGCAAAATCTACGACATGTGGAAATGACTCAAAGAATGAGGGCGCACCCCGATTGGTATCGATAGCGATTAAATCTGGAGGTGGATCCACAACTGTGTCACACGGACATAGTTCTGGGTCGACCAGAAAGAGGTCCATGAAGGCACAGGCCAGTCGAGATCAACGTAATGCTGCGCGGATTCTGGCCGCAGTCGGTGTCATACCGGCGGCGGAGAGAACCCCGGAGCAAACGCGAAAACTCGAGTGGGCTAGTGGCTTTCTTAGTAGTAACACCAAACCGACCTGCAGCGACTCAACGTCAAAGCGCAATAGGTCTCTTGAGGGCGACAAGCCTGAAGCGAAAAGGCAGAAAGTGCATTCCAGCAGCACAAAAGTCTTCAATAAAGATCTTTCTTTTAGAGACGCGCTCAAAGACAAGATCATAGTCGCGGTCATTGACAGAAGTCATGTGGATGGTAACATCTCTCATGATCAATGGGCAGACGTCAAGGCTCACCTTGGTTTCAGATTTCTATCTGTCATCGAGGAGAATCCGGGGCCTCTCCCAGACACAGCCGATGCAGGATGGTACCAAAATCGTATCAAACTCATCGCCTGTGGTGATCAGAGATCTTTCGATCTATACAGGGCTGCTGTCAATGGCTTGCCAGAAGTCTGGCCGGGTGCCAAGCTCGAAGTTGTTACAAGGGAGAACATCCCTTGCCGACCAAGAGCACGTATAATGGTCCCGGCTCTACATAACTGCCCAAATATGATTTTGAAATTAATCAAAACCAGCAATCCAAGCCTGCCTACTCACGACTGGAAAGTCCCAAAGGTTGAGAAGGAGACAGTGGGTCGCTATAGATCAGCTCTCTTGGTGATCAATAGGGAATCGCTGGCTCCACTGGCCGCGACCGAAGGCGTGATTAGGTATGGCTTCGACGAAGTCACAGTTCGCATCTATAAAAAAGATGAAGATCCGCTAAACGCGCCCCCCACAGAAGCCCCTTCAGCGGAAGGAAACGCTTCACAACCTCAAATAATGGAGGTCGATGCAACACCACACGAGGAACCACCGATCTCCAAAGCCCCGAACAAGCCATCCGACGTGGAGGCTAATTCTATAGTCGACAGCAATTCCGACATGGATACTGAAGACTCGACATTAGGCATCACTCTGAGTGAGGAAACCCTACTTCATTCCTCCTCAGACGATGAAAACGCCGATAAAACAGTGGTGGAGGTTGATCTGGCTAAAAGTAGCAATGCTGCGATTAGTTCAGATTAATCTCCATCACGCTATCATGGCCACAAATAACCTGGTACTCCGACTGCATAACAACAAAGAAGACATTGTGTTGATACAGGAGCCGTGGGTCTCAAACTCCATCATCAGAGGCCTCAGGACTCCTGGTTATATTCTATTATATGCATCGGAGAAAGGTGAAACAAGGTCATGCATATTAGTAAAAAAAGACTTAAATGTATTTTTACTCCCCAATTACAGCGACAAGGACACTACCACCGCTGTCCTAACAACGGATAAAGCCACCTACTGGCTCATATCCTCCTACCTAGGCCACGACAGCCCAGTTCCAGGAAACACCTTAAGGAAGGCAATTGCGGACGCGCAATCGAAGAAAGTGGGTCTCCTAATCGGTATGGACGCTAACGCCCATCACACGGTATGGGGTAGCTCTGACATAAATGAGAGAGGTGAGTCCTTATTTGATTACATACTAAGCACTAATCTACTCATTAATAATATTGGTAATGAACCTACATTTGTAACCAAGAACAGGAAAGAGGTACTTGATATTACACTTACCTCTGACTCGATCCATAACCTGATTTCAAACTGGCATGTCTCAAAAGAGAATTCCTACTCTGATCACCGATACATTCAGTTTGATCTCAGTGATGTGGCAAATATATCTACGGGATTTCGCAATCACCGTAACACTAACTGGGAACGATATAGGGAGGTACTAGCACAACTGCTTGACCACAACCTTCTTAAAAGCTCCTCCACCAAAGATGAACTAGACCTCTCGGTAAATCATCTCACCGAAGCCTTCAACGAATCAATGAGGACTTCATGCCCTATTACCATTGTAAAGGGTAAAAAGAAACCACAATGGTGGCACAAAGATCTAGAACCATTCAGGAAGAGCTGTCGCAAACTCTTCAATAGATCTAAATACACTAGGTCCCCCTCTGATTGGGACTTATATAAACAAGCTCTAAAGCAATATAAGAAAGAATTAAGGAAGAGCAAGAGGTCTTCTTGGAAAAACTTCTGTGGTAAAATAGAAAATACTTCAGAAGCCTCAAGACTCAGGAAAATTCTCTCAAAAAGTCCGACTATACCCAGTGCATTAATGACTGAAGCGGGCACGTGGACTACCACAGATGAAGAATCTCTTAATCTGTTATTAGACACCCACTTTCCGGGTAGCTCTAGCATACTTTACGACTTAACATCAGAGTCTCAAACCGCTACTAGCGACACAGTTGATCTAATAACGCGGGAAAAACTGCAATGGGCTGTAGATAGCTTTGATCCATATAAATCTCCAGGACCAGACGGAATCATTCCAGCCGAATTACAAAAATGCTCTGACATGATCATTCCACCATTGGAAATCATTCTGTCAAGCTGTGTAAGGTTGAGATATATTCCTAAAGCCTGGAGAATGGCAAAAGTAGTCTTCATTCCTAAAGCAGGGAAACCCTCTCACGTTAACCCTAAAGATCTACGACCAATCAGCCTATCATCCTTCCTTCTTAAAACCTTGGAAAGATTGATTGAAATTCACATCAGACATAACTTAAAACCATGTCTCATTTCCGCAGCTCAACATGCGTACTCTAAGGGAAAATCAGTAGAAACAGCACTTCATTCGCTGGTACGTGGTATTGAATATTCCCTCAAATACAAAGAATATAACCTAGTAGCTTTCCTAGATATCGAAGGAGCTTTCAACAACGTCAGCTACCAGGCGATCACAACAGCAATGAACAAGCTGAAATTAGAGAAATCACTCATAGAACTTATAAGTCTCATGCTCCGAAGCAGGACTATAACTTCCAGCATGAGAAGTTTTACTACCACCAGATCGGTGAATCGAGGTACCCCCCAAGGTGGGGTCCTTTCGCCTCTCTTATGGAACATGGTAGTAAACGAACTACTAACATCGATGGAAGCAGAGGGTTTCAAGGTGATTGCTTATGCTGACGACGTTGCAATATCTGTATCTGGGAAACATCCCCAAGTTCTCTCAGAACTCCTACAAAATGCCTTAAATAGGCTAACAAAGTGGGCTAAGCAATGTGGCTTGGACGTCAATCCACATAAAACAGAATTAGTACTCTTTACGAGAAGATACAAAATTCCTCAGTTTAACCCACCCAAGATCAAAGGAATACCATTAAGCTTTTCCGATCAAGCCAAATATTTAGGCCTCATTTTAGACAAAAAACTAAATTGGAAGGCAAATATTGATGAAAGAGTAAAAAAGGCTACCGTAGCGCTTTTTACTTGTAAAAAGGCAATAGGTTCAAAATGGGGCTTATCCCCAAAAATAACCCACAGGCTATACACCTCGGTAATCAGACCGATACTCATTTATGGAGTTGTCGTATGGTGGACCGCACTGGACAAGATGGTAAATCTAAATAAACTCATCAAAGTCCAGCGGTCAGCAGGTATGTGCATCACAGGAGCACTTCGTTCAACACCAACAGCAGCCCTGGAAGTGCTTTTAAACCTTACACCTCTTGACATCTTCTCCAAAATGGTGGCAGCCAACTCATGCGTGAGACTTAGAGCCACCTCTCAATGGATCAGTAACAATACTGGTCATACAACTATTTTAGACAATTTCAGATCTATCCCAGATCGCTTAGACTATACCACCCCAAAAATGGTATTAGAAAACAGCTTCCTTGTTTCCATCCCCTCAAGATCGTCTTGGGAAGAAGAGAGACCCCTGGAAGACAATGCGGTACACTTCTATACAGACGGTTCAAAGACCGATTACGGCGTTGGAAGTGGCATCTATTCGGAACAACTGAATCTTAGTCTTTCATATAGACTTCCTAATCAATGTAGTGTATTCCAGGCAGAAGTAATGGCGATCAAAGAGGCATTATCCTGGCTAAAAGAAAACGTTATATCTTGCAAGGATATACGAATCTTCTCGGACAGCCAGGCCGCTCTCAAATCTCTCGCGTCTGTCTCCACAAACTCTCTAATAGTCCACGACTGTCGATCATCTCTGAATGAGATGGCAGAACAGTTTAATATTCACCTTATTTGGGTGCCGGGCCACAGAGACATTCCGGGAAATTGCAAAGCTGATGAGCTCGCCAAAAACGGAACACTTCTGCCTACTGTTAGACAAAAACATAACATAGGAACACCACTTGCTACATGCAAATATCTTCTCAAACAATATGCTCTAGAATCAACAAATGCTAGATGGTCACAGGGTACCACCTGCCTGGCAACTAAACAAATATGGCCAAGCATAGACCTAAAACGGTCAAAAGGCTTGATCTCCCTGAGCAGACAAAATATAAGCTCTACAATCGGAGTTATAACAGGACACTGCCTCATAGGTAGACATGCTTTGAGGCTAGGAGTCTACACAAATGACTTCTGTAGAAGCTGCATGGACGAGGAGGAAGAGGAAACAGTCCAACACCTTCTATGTACATGTCCAGCACTCTCCAATAGAAGGAATAACTATCTCGGTAATCCCTTCTTCGATAATACCAGTGAACTGGCAACGATCGACACAAAATGTCTCTCTAACTTCATTAAAAGCACGAAATGGTTTGTTTAAATTCATTACTCTCCCATGAGTAACTTCTTTAGTGGTATCACAACGGATCCTTGAGGTCTAAGTGAGTCAACAACAACTAGACAGCCACTCCAACCTAACCTAACCCTAGAAAGAGTAATAAGTTTTATTTAACGAACCTAGAAAAAATATTACAATATGTTGTTTAAAATGTTGCTCCTATCTTTCTATCATCACGTGTGAACGCTTGTTTCCTATTAATAAATCATTATAATCTATTTATTAATCTTATACAATTTTCTGTTGGGCTTGCATAGGTATTCAACTAAATGTTGTGAAAATTTGTGTAAAAGCTGAAATAATTTTCTTCTAATAGCAACCGATCCATTTATTGTCTAATGCCATTCCGACATTTATTTTTTTGAAAATCTGTATATATGTACATATTAATGTGCCAGTTTGTAAGCTTTGGGCATATTTTTTTATTTTTTCATTGTTGAAGATAAATTCGATTACCTTTCAGCTAAACATTCCATCAGGTGGTTTTTAAAATAAAAAGAAACTTCAATCAACGAAGGTATATGAAATAAGAAAAATTGAAAAATAAATATATTTTTGCAAAACCTGTCTATACTAAATATTTGTTTTATAGGCATTTTCATAGAATCAGGAGTGTTTTTATTCCAATATTCGCAGAAATATAATTAAGGAAAAAATTCTTTTAATCACTTATCTTATTCGACTAATATGTGAAATTCAACCGAATGAAAAAAAAAAAAAAAATATATATTTTGTCTAGGGTTTAGTTAAAGATACGAGTACATAATATCTATAAAACTCGTCTTTGAAATTGTAATTTCTGAAAAGCACAATTAATCATTATTTTGGTGCTATCATTCATTTTTTTAATGATTGTACAATCATTTCTTCTGGCCCAGAAAAAAATTGCTTTAACCAACCTTCCACATAAAATTAATTATTATATTTCAATAGTTATTGGTATGTAATTCTTATTTTAAATTTTCGGATTAGCCGCGTATATAAAAGATATTTAGTGAGTTGCAATATGCAATACTGTAACCACCCCGAACGTTTCTCTACGAAATTTCACTGAGCGTGGTCCCGGTATATAACGCAGCTAATCCAAAAATTTAAAAGTTCTTATTTCGCTATAAAATAGTTCATAAAAAAAAGATTAATTTTAATTTTGACACATAATAATTGATGATGGTGTTTAGAAAGTGAATACAAAACAGTCTTCGACTAAATTCGCTCAGAGCCGGTTATAGCTATTTCTTAAAATGTCCAAGATTTGTGCTAGTTGCAATCTTGCAATAAAATGTTCTAAAAATTCTGAATTCATTGAGTGCGGATATTTCCGACGATGAATATAAATCATTAAATAATAGAAATTTGTTTTGGAAATGCAACTCTTGTGCGAATTTTAACCTTTCTACCACAGATAATTATATACAGATGTCGCAGGCCCATAGAAAAACCTGACATATGAAAATGAAAATCTTCATTTGAAACAGCTTTTAAGAAAGCTGTTTTCAATTTATTATTTTAAGATATGTGAGAAGTGCTTTTTCTCTTTAAAATGTGGGCTCTCTGAATTCACGAATAAAATCTATTTCGTCTGTTGCTCTTGCGTATTCAACTCTGTTTCTGTATTCTTCTTTTTTTTTATTATCGCCAGACCATTTTTTTTTTAAATAGATTTGTTATGAACACAAGATATAGCTTGAACCAATTCAGTTGGCAATTCTACTGCGCAGGTCTCTTTAAATTTCTTTGCTCTACTCTTTAATTCTTAAAGAGACAGAAAAATCACTGAAAAAAAGATGTATAGCTTGAACCAATTCAGTTGGCCAACGGTCGGTTGCGCAGAGAGAGGATTTAAGAGAACAAAAATGGTGCGCAAGATATTTAATGAGTAGAGATTTTTCCTTAAATCTTACAGTGCCTAACTCAACTTTGCTTTGACAAATAGTTTAGGGATTATTGTTTATTTCTATGTTTTATGATTTGTGGCTAAGCAACAGAAAGGTTCCTGGAGCGTTATGTTTATATTTATTTTATGGTGTTAGTGTTCATTTGATATATGTATTTACTATTTTTTGACCTGTGGGGTTTTGGGATTAATTGTAGATTAGTGTTAATTAGTTAGATTAGTGTTTACGAGTTTGAATAATTTTTACCTACGAGTTTTTAAGAATTTATTTTACCTTAAAATAATTATTATAAATTTGTACTTCAGAAATAAATATAAAACATAATAATAAAATAACAATAATATAAATAACAATAATATAATTTAAATAATAAATGTTCATTTACATATAATTAGTTTTAAGAACTAATGTCGCTTTCATAGTCGGTTTGAAGAATCGTCACCTAGATTATTTATAACTGAATCCGAAATTGTGTCCCACGTCAGGTCGTGAGAAAAGTATTCGTCCTCAGTTCTTATGGCTTTTTCGCACACTTTTCGCCAGTCTTCAGCCGTTATTTTTGAAAATTCTTCCTCTGCTAATTTTTGAACATCCAATAAATTGAATGTTGTGTTTCGTGAACCTACTCTTGCTTTGACAGTTGCCCAAATATATACAGTTCAAGTTTCAACATCTGTATAGTATGCGGAATATTGTTTTCGGTTAGCCATTGTATCATCTCGGATTTCTTGCTAGCAGAAGTAATTTGTTTTTCTTCTAATTTATTGTGGTACGAGGTGTTGTCCATTACAATAACTGAAGGTTCCTCCAAGTTATTCAAAACTTGTTCTTGGATCCATTTGCAGAAATTTTTGAAGTTCATGTCGTCGTGATAGTCTCCCGTTTTCGTTCCAGATTTGAATAAAAGTAAGGAGTTTTTCACGAAACCTTTTTCACCACCTGCATGCGCCATTATCAGCCTCTTTTCCTTTGAAATTGCTATTGTCATCAGTCCAAGCCCGTGGCCTTGTATGTGAGCTATGAATATAGCTTTCTTCCAAATAAATGATATCAAATCCTTTTGTTCTGTATTCCCGGATTTTTCTCAGATACTTCACTCGCATGAGTTTAATATCATTTCTTTCACAGAGAAGTTTCCGGTTGTTTTGAGTTTTTTGTAGCTAAATCCGTTTCTTCTTTTTTTTTTATAATTCACTCGCGCTCAAGGGTATGTTACGAGACCCTTATAATGTTTTAAACACAGCACGGGCAAGGGAGAAATTAGCAGGGTGAAGAGAGAAAGGAGGTGTCGATGAACATTGGTTTTCAATGTTTTCAAATTGAAATGGCAAGGGGAAACTGTGCCGGGTAAGTTATTCCATAATCGTGTTGTGCGACTAAAAAACGAATCTCTATATTTGACGGTACGACGTAATACTTAAGTTAAACCTTAGATCTTCCTGAACTCGTTGTCTCAACATTTTTAAGGATATCATCATTTTTTCCTCCTGGTGGAAGTTGTGCATTATAATCCGAATAGCTGCGATGTCAAATTCGTCTAGTCCAGTTTTTCACTTCGTATGCTGCACTTTTTTATTTAGTGACTGCACAACTCCTGTCTATTCGTATTCCTCAATAATCCTTCTGATTGAACGTTCAGAAATTTCAGTAGTTTTCACTGTTTGCGTTGTTGCGTAACTCACAGGATTTTGAAGAAACGAATTCTTTGCTTCTTCCAGTTTGTCATTATATATCTTAACAACTATCTTACGCGCCTAGCTTCCAATAGGTTTTCCTTTTCTAAATGGATCCATTAAAATTTCTTTTAAATGTATTTCAATATATTATTCTTGGTTGTTTTTTTAAACTAAATTCCAAAGCAAGGCAAATATCATTTAAATACCTTAATTCCCTCTGATGCAAAAATTCATTCTTAAAAACTCGTAGTTAAAAATTGTTCAAACTCGTAAATACTAATCTAACTAATTAACACTAATCTACAATTAATCCCAACCCCACAGGTCAAAAAAAATATATCAAATATACACTAACGCCAAAAAATAAATACATATAAACACAACGCCCCCGAAACCTTTCTGTTACTAAGCCTCAAATCATAAAACATAGAAATAAACAATAATCCCTAAACTTTTTGACATTAATCCTATGTCGCAGCTTGCAGGTAGTTTTTCTTGTCTAACCCAATTGCATTTTGCAATAGACTTATTTTTTTATTATAAGTGCACTGAAATTTGTCCCACTACTAAAAACAAAAATTATTAATTTTATTTTTTCGAAGTAAAGTTTACACCTAAAAATCTTTTCCTTTTATCTCACCAGAGATGAAATAGTTTTTTAGACATCAAGCTATGAAAGAAAAGTAAACCATGATCATATCTTATTCAAAGAAAGTCCATCACTGGAAATTCATTTCTATTTTACTGTGAGCGAAGCTATAAACAAAACTCACCCTCCTAAGTGCTTCAGTATGATCGCAGCAGCGTCATTGACAACAACGCCGGCATGTACATCTTTTTTTTCTTTTTTTCAGTGATTTTTCTGTCTCTTTAAGAATTAAAGAGTAGAGCAAAGAAATTTAAAGAGACCTGCGCAGTAGAATTGCCAACTGAATTGGATCAATTCTACTGCGCAGGTCTCTTTAAATTTCTTTGCTCTACTCTTTAATTCTTAAAGAGACAGAAAAATCACTGAAAAAAAGAAAAAAAAGATGTACATGCCGGCGTTGTTGTCAATGACGCTGCTGCGATCATACTGAAGCACTTAGGAGGGTGAGTTTTGTTTATAGCTTCGCTCACAGTAAAATAGAAATGAATTTCCAGTGATGGACTTTCTTTGAATAAGATATGATCATGGTTTACTTTTCTTTCATAGCTTGATGTCTAAAAAACTATTTCATCTCTGGTGAGATAAAAGGAAAAGATTTTTAGGTGTAAACTTTACTTCGAAAAAATAAAATTAATAATTTTTGTTTTTATTACTGGGACAAATTTCAGTGCACCTATAATAAAAAAAATAAGTCTATTGCAAAATGCAATTGGGTTAGACAAGAAAAACTACCTGCAAGCTGCGACATAGGATTAATGACAAAAAGTTTAGGGATTATTGTTTATTTCTATGTCTTATGATTTGTGGCTTAGTAACAGAAAGGTTCCGGGGCGTTGTGTTTATATTTATTTTTTGGCGTTAGTGTATATTTGATATATTTTTTTTTTTGACCTATGGGGTTGGGATTAATTGTAGATTAGTGTTAATTAGTTAGATTAGTGTTTACGAGTTTGAACAATTTTTAACTACGAATTTTTAAGAATAAATTTTTGCATCAGAGGGAATTAAGGTATTTAAATGATATTTGCTTTGCTTTGCAATTCAGTTTAAAAAAAAATATTGAAATACATTTAAAAGAAATTTTAATGGATCCATTTAGAAAAGGAAAACCTATGGGAAGCCAGGAGCGTAAGATAGTTGTTAAGATATACATATAATGACAAACTGGAAGAAGCAAAGAATTCGTTTCTTGAAAATCCTGTGAGTTACGCAACAACGCAAACAGTGAAAACTACTGGAATTTCTGAACGTTCAATCAGAAGGATTATTAAAGAATACGAAGAGACAGGAGTTGTGCAGTCACTAAATAAAAAAGTGCAGCATACGAAGTGGAAAACTGGACTAGACGAATTCGACATCGCAGCTATTCGGCGTATAATGCACAACTTCCACCAGGAGGAAAAAATGATGATATCCTTAAAAATGTTGAGACAACGAGTTCAGGAAGATCTGGAGTTTAAGTTAAGTATTACGTCGTACCATCAAATATAGAGATTCGTTTTTAGTCGCACAACACGATTATGGAACAACTTACCCGGCACAGTTTCCCCTTGCCATTTCAATTTGAAAACATTCAAAACCAATGTTCATAAACACCTCTTTTCTCTCCCCTGCTAATTTCTCCCTCGCCCGTGCTGTGTTTAAAACATTATAAGGGTCTCGTAACATACCCTTGAGCGAGTCACGAAACCTCGCATAGGCAACACTCAACGTAACATAAGATAACAACACATAACAGCAGCGTAACAACAACAGAAGTGTTATCTCGATGAAGACCTTGAGCGAGGATTAGAGATAAGCATTGAAAAAGAGATGCACTGTACGAAACAACAACAACGTAAAAACAACAGAGGATTATATCCAATCCATCAAGACCTTGAACGAGGATTATCTACAGATGTTTTCTTGATATAATATAGGTCGATCATGTTAGCTTGCCGAAAAGAATGTCAGTCTTAAGCGTTATATGGAAGAATAAAGATTAAAAGTAAAACATTGTCGTAACTATTTGTTTGAATTTTATTTTTCTCGGCTTGGACTCGTAATTGGCGCAGTCGATTGGATGTGCTAAGTACAGCTTCAAAAAAAAAGTGAATAATTTAAGTAGCTTTAAATTGATTTCTGGAAAAGCCAATTCGTACTCTTCGAAAGAACATTGAAGTGTTGGATTTTTATCCTTTAACGAAATAAAATAGAACCTAGTAAAAACAAAAAAAAAACAATAAATCTATATACTATATAGTACCTTATATTACTTTAAAAAAAAAACTATATTAATAAAACACAACTACGACTTTATCAACCCTACAATAAAAAGTGAATCCAAAGAATCATAAATTAAGAGTGATAAGTGTGACTACAACGATACAGATCCATTGCAATTATTACAAAGGCGTCTTCAACAAATCTATCAAGGTGAGTCCACGATTTTTGATTCTCTGGGCATCGATTTATTAAATGTCGCCAAGTCCAAAAAAAATTTATTCAACTAGTGAACATAAAATCTTAGGGCTTAATACTATTGGCAGTTCAATAAAAAAAGATAATAAAACTCGTTTTCATCAATATTTGAACCTCAATAGAAGTGATTTTGAGGGTTTGGCGAGCGGCCTTGATTCTGATAGAATTAATTTAATTTCAATAAACGAATCCAAGATGAGTGTTGAAGATATTGCTTCAAAAACGTTTAACGCCCTTAGAATTCCAGATGCCGTAAAGGACGTTCCTACATTTGATGGGAATCCTCGTTTGCTTTACGATTTTTTGAGTAATGTAGAAGAAGTGCTCAGTGTTATGCAAGATATTAGAGGCTCAAATTATGAGAGAATTATCATGAGAGCTATACGTAACAAAATCGTGGGGCAAGCAAACGAGGTTCTGAATATGTACGGGACTCTGTTATCATGGGAGGATATTAAGAATAATCTCATTATTCATTATTCGGATAAGCGTAATGAAACTAGCTTAATAAGAGATTTACATCAACTCAGACAAAACCAAGACAAGGTAGAAATATTTTATTCTAAAATAATAGATATCCTATCAACCATGATTAATTTTATTCGAGTTCATGAAAATGAGCCTACAGTAATAGTTGCAAAACAAAAACTTTATGATGAAATGTGCTTAAACACATTTCTATCGGGACTAAGAGAACCGTTAGGTTCAACAATAAGGGCAATGCGCCCAGGTAAGCTTCTTGATGCTTTTAATTTTTGTTTAGAAGAACAAAATTCTCACTATTTTAAAAATCCTTATTCCATGAATGGAGAGCATTCTGGCAAAACAAGCCAACCTAAATTTCAAAATTTTCAACAACAATCAAACAGACCATCACTTAGATTACCACAAAGTTACGCACCACATAGCCAGTTTTACCGACCTACAAACCAATATGAAAACCAACCAGTATTTTATAAACCAACTCAGTCAAATTCTCAAACACATCTTAGGCCAAAACACAATAAACCCCAAACTTCTAATAACTCTGTAACAAGACAACTTAATAATGAGCCAATGGTTCTTTCTACCGGGAATACAGTTTTTCGAAGACACGAACCACAATCTCAGGAACAAAACCAAGTATATAATGCTGAAGGTTATTGCTGTAATTGTAAAAATGCGGCTCAGAGTTTAAGCTCCTCTGCTCAGTATAATACGTGTCAATATGAAAACGAACCAGACCCGTATTATCAAAACTTGGATTTGGCTTCCACTTTAAACCTTAATGACGATCAAGAAGTAGATGATACAAATTTTCAAGTGAAGGCCTCGCAAAGCCAATCAGGTTCATAGATCTTATTAACTGTAACTCTAGTCTACTACCTTATATAACAATCCATAGTATACACAACGCAAAATATAGATTTTTAATCGACACCGGTAGCAACAAATCATTTATTAGCCCTGATGTAGCAAGAAATTTAGAATCCATAATAATGGAACCTGTAGAAATAAAAACATTATTTGACAAGAAAATTGTAAATTCAAAAATTATTATCAATGGATTGCCTGAACTTGGAACCAATAAACCCTTAACTTTTCTCATATTTAAGTTTCATAATTACTTCGACGGTCTAATTGGTATAGATATTATGAAAGAGTTGGGTATCAAAATTGATTTACAAAATAATTTTTTAGAAACAAATGACTTTAAGGCCATATTAAATTTTAAGCCCAATCTCATGTCAAAGCTTTACGTAGTACCCGAACTAAGTAAGATTATTTGTCGTTTACCCGTTGATGTGGAATCTGGAAGTATATTCATTAAATCCACATCGCTCATGAGTAATCTTACAATTTCTGAAGGGATATACGAAGCTGACAAATGGTATTCTCTGATTGAAGTAGTAAATACTTCAGATAAACCACAAACATTTAGAGCTGACCAGCCAATTAAAGCTAACACTTTCAATCCAAATTCTCACTTCGAAATTCATAATTTTACAATAAACAATATAGAGCATTTAAGCGATAGAAAGATTTGTGAACTTATTAAAATTAATCACCTAAATTCAGAGGAAAGAAAAGACATCATGGATTTGTGCAAAAGGTATGAGGATATACTTTTTAGAGATGGTCAGAATCTAACATTTACGAATTCTATTAAACACAAAATTATAACAAAGGATGATGTACCTATTTATTGTAAATCATATCGGTATCCCTTTATTCATAAGAATGAAATTCAGAAGCAAATAGGTGATATGTTGGATCAGAGAATCATACGTCCAAGTTTCTCTCCTTGGTCAGCTCCAATTTGGATTGTACCAAAAAAAAGGGATTCGGATGGAAAACAAAAGTGGCGACTCGTCATAGACTATCGCAAACTTAATGAAAAAACTGTTGATGATAGGTATCCAATCCCCAATATAAATGAAATCCTTGATAAACTTGGAAAATCAATCTATTTCACCACTTTAGATCTTGCTTCTGGATTTCACCAAATTGAGGTGTCAGCCGATGATGTCCATAAAACCGCTTTTTCTGTAGACAATGGGCATTATGAGTTTTTGCGGATGCCGTTTGGACTCAAGAATGCTCCTTCTACGTTTCAACGTGTTATGGACAACGTCCTTAGAGATCTTCAAGGCAAAGTTTGTTTGGTTTACATGGACGATGTGATTGTTTATTCAACTTCCCGCCAAGAGCATATCCAAAACCTAACTGCAGTTTTTGACAAGTTTAGAGAAGCAAACCTTAAGATCAATATTGAAAAGTCACAGTTTCTTCAAAAAGAAGTTTCTTATCTAGGCCATATTATAACACCCGAAGGCATTAAACCTAATCCAAACAAAATAAGCGCCATTACAAACTACCCAATACCTAAAACAGCCAAACAAATCAAGTCATTTTTAGGTCTCTTAGGCTACTATAGGAAATTTATTAGGGATTTTGCAAACCTTACAAAACCAATGACCGAGTGCCTAAGAAAAGGAAATTCCATAAAACTTGATTCAAGGTACGTAGAATGTTTTGAAACGTGCAAATCTCTCCTGTCTAATGAACCTTTGCTTCAGTATCCTGACTTTGAAAAGCCTTTCAACCTTACTACCGATGCTAGTAACGTTGCTATAGGTTCTGTACTATCCCAAGGTCATATAGGTTCAGATAAACCGATTTGTTTCGCAAGTCGCACCTTATCGAAATCAGAGCAAAATTATAGCACAATAGAGAAGGAGCTACTAGCGATTGTTTGGTCTGTTAAATATTTTCGGCCATATTTGTTTGGACGGCGTTTTCAAATAATAACGGATCATAAGCCTTTAACATGGCTTTTTTCCTTAAAAGAACCAAACTCTATGTTGGTTCGATGGAGGTTGAAACTAGAGGAATATGACTATTATGTGACATATAAAAAAGGAAAACGAAATATCAACGCAGACGCCCTATCTAGAATCGAAATTCATGCTAACGAAAATTCCCAAGCTTTACAAGAACCAGATTTCGATTCCGAATCAATGGCAAACAATTTTGATAGTTTAGAGAATAGAAATGCTTCAGATGATCTTGTAACAATTCACTCAGCTGTTGAAAATTTTGAAGACGGAATCCCAATAACTGAACGGGCTATCAACGAGTTTTCTCAACAAATCCTTCTGAAAAGAAATGATTCAAAATCTTCTCTTTCAGTGAAGCTTGAAATATTTTTTAAACGAAAAAAGAGATATACTATCGAACATGCTCATATAAGCAATGAAAACGTCATTATTTCAGTTTTCAAAGAGTATTTTAACTCCAAACGAGTAACGGCAATCCTAACAGATGACAAAACATTTAAGACTGTACAATCAGTTTTTTCAAAATATTTTAACAATGGTTGTATTAAGCTTTTGAGATCTAACATCATGTTAAAAGATATAACTAATAGAGATAAACAAGAGGAATTGGTGCGAGAATACCACTTAAAATCTGTACACAGGGGTATAACAGAAACTTATCTCCATATCAAAAGACATTCTTACTTTCCTAACATGAAAAATATAATTCAAAAAATAATCAATAACTGTGACATTTGTAATATTAATAAATATGAACGTAACCAAGAAAAGTTAAAGTTCGAAATAACTGAAACACCGTCAAGACCTTTACAAATTATTCATATGGATATATACTCTGTTGGTAAAGAACATTTTTTGACTATTGTTGATAAGTTTAGCAAGTTTTCAAGTGCTTATCTTCTAAATTCAAGGAACAGTATCAACCTCATCAAGTCTTTAAGACATTTCTTTTCCCATCATGGAGTCCCTCAAAAAGTTATCACGGATAACGGTAGTGAGTTCGTATCAACATTATTTAAAGAATTTTTAAAAGCTTACGATATTCGGTTGCACAATATTTGTGCTAAGAGTTCAAATGGAAACTCTACCGTAGAGCGGTTCCATTCAACTCTAACTGAAATAATTAGAATTATAAAATCTCAGCATAGTAGTAAACCAATAAGTGAAATCGTGGACGAAGCTGTGTTTACATACAA
This sequence comes from Chrysotoxum bicinctum, assembly GCA_911387755.1. Classification (NCBI taxonomy): domain Eukaryota; kingdom Metazoa; phylum Arthropoda; class Insecta; order Diptera; family Syrphidae; genus Chrysotoxum; species Chrysotoxum bicinctum. The sequence continues at coordinate 6,226,158 of OU426991.1, forward strand.
TAACTCGATTCATTCTACAACAAAATTGACACCCTTTGAATTATTAACTGGACATATTGATATGGTAAAGCCATTTCCAAATCAAAATGCCGAAACAAGTCAGGACTATTTAAGAAATCATTTATTGGAATATTCAAAATTAGCGGATTTAGTTAGAGATAGAACCTCAGCTTATAAGAAACGTCTAATTGAAAAGCGCAATGAACAACGTAAGGATCCACCTGATTTTTCACCTGGAGAGGTTTTATTTGAGGCAGACGATAGAAGGAATAAGCTAGCTCCTAAATACATTAAACATGAAGTTGTTAAAAATAACAAAATAACAGTTGATACGAAAAAACGCAAAGTGCACAAACAGAAAGTGAAAAAAAGGCATAAGAATTGACATACATATATAAAAATTATATAAATAATTACATATATACATATATGTAAATACGCTTGACCACACTGTATTCAAATCTTTTGCCATTAGAATCGAAAGGAATAATTTGAAATTATTGTTTTTTATCTTGGATAAGATGCTTTGTATATTATTTTATATTTTGTCTTTTTCAAATGCTGGTCGCAATCCCTCAAAAGCATTAACACATTAAATAATTTACTCTCAAAACACTGCCAGAAGTGTTCTCTTTCTTTTTATGTTCAAAAGTCTTAATGAATAAATTTTTTTTTTGTTTCTAAGATATTGTATATTAATTATATTACTAAAAATATCGTTAATGGCGTAAATAAGTTGTTGCCAAAAGAGTGTCAATGGGGTGGATAAATCTTTTTAGACGAGTCGTTAAGTCAGCAAAAAAAAAATATTGTAAGACCTGTGGTCACTACACTTTCACAATAAGTAGTCACCAATGTGAATCTCAACTCATTTAATTCGTTAAATTCACTCTAAGAAGGGAGGAGTCACGAAACCTCGCATAGGCAACACTCAACGTAACATAAGATAACAACACATAACAGCAGCGTAACAACAACAGAAGTGTTATCTCGATGAAGACCTTGAGCGAGGATTAGAGATAAGCATTGAAAAAGAGATGCACTGTACGAAACAACAACAACGTAAAAACAACAGAGGATTATATCCAATCCATCAAGACCTTGAACGAGGATTATCTACAGATGTTTTCTTGATATAATATAGGTCGATCATGTTAGCTTGCCGAAAAGAATGTCAGTCTTAAGCGTTATATGGAAGAATAAAGATTAAAAGTAAAACATTGTCGTAACTATTTGTTTGAATTTTATTTTTCTCGGCTTGGACTCGTAATTAGCGCGAGTGAACTATAAAAAAAAAAGAAGAAACGGATTTAGCTACAAAAAACTCAAAACAACCGGAAACTTCTCTGTGAAAGAAATGATATTAAACTCATGCGAGTGAAGTATCTGAGAAAAATCCGGGAATACAGAACAAAAGGATTTGATATCATTTATTTGGAAGAAAGCTATATTCATAGCTCACATACAAGGCCACGGGCTTGGACTGATGACAATAGCAATTTCAAAGGGAAAGAGGCTGATAATGGCGCATGCAGGTGGTGAAAAAGGTTTCGTGAAAAACTCCTTACTTTTATTCAAATCTGGAACGAAAACGGGAGACTATCACGACGACATGAACTTCAAAAATTTCTGCAAATGGATCCAAGTTTTGAATAACTTGGAGGAACCTTCAGTCATTGTAATGGACAACACCTCGTACCACAATAAATTAGAAGAAAAACAAATTACTTCTGCTAGCAAGAAATCCGAGATGATACAATGGCTAACCGAAAACAATATTCCGCATACTATACAGATGTTGAAACTTGAACTGTATATATTTGGGCAACTGTCAAAGCAAGAGTAGGTTCACGAAACACAACATTCAATTTATTGGATGTTCAAAAATTAGCAGAGGAAGAATTTTCAAAAATAACGGCTGAAGACTGGCGAAAAGTGTGCGAAAAAGCCATAAGAACTGAGGACGAATACTTTTCTCACGACCTGACGTGGGACACAATTTCGGATTCAGTTATAAATAATCTAGGTGACGATTCTTCAAACCGACTATGAAAGCGACATTAGTTCTTAAAACTAATTATATGTAAATGAACATTTATTATTTAAATTATATTATTGTTATTTATATTATTGTTATTTTATTATTATGTTTTATATTTATTTCTGAAGTACAAATTTATAATAATTATTTTAAGGTAAAATAAATTCTTAAAAACTCGTAGGTAAAAATTATTCAAACTCGTAAACACTAATCTAACTAATTAACACTAATCTACAATTAATCCCAAAACCCCACAGGTCAAAAAATAGTAAATACATATATCAAATGAACACTAACACCATAAAATAAATATAAACATAACGCCCCCGGAACCTTTCTGTTGCTAAGCCACAAATCATAAAACATAGAAATAAACAATAATCCCTAAACTATTTGTCAAAGCAAAGTTGAGTTAGGCACTGTAAAATTTAAGGAAAAATCTTTACTCATTAAATATCTTGCGCACCATTTTTGTTCTCTTAAATCCTCTCTCTGCGCAACCGACCGTTGGCCAACTGAATTGGTTCAAACTATACCTACATTTTTCATAGAGGAATCTAACGCAATTTTGTTCATAAAAAGGACACTTGCTTAGATATTTTGTTGCATTTAGAAGCAAATTAGCAAAATTAGGATTTGTGAAATAATATTATTCTATATCTTTTTAGGTTCTTACAGAGGCGGATCGTGAATTTGTGGGGCCCTGGGCTAAAACTATTTAGTGGCCTACCTAAGTACTCAACTAATAGCCATGTCAAAAAACTGTGTCTATAGTGATATATTATTATTATATATTCTTTATTGCACAAAAAAAAATCTTAAGTGTTACTTAAAGCATTAGTTGTGCAAACAGCGACCTTATTGCTGTGGTAGCAATCTCTTCCAGGTTGAGAGTGAAAACGAAATAGTGATATATGTATTAAAGAATATAAAAAAACAATAAAAACATTTTATTTATTTATTATGAATTAGTAAATGAAATTGACAGATTATGTGTATGACATGTTATATAAATTATAATTTATAAATCAACCTTTCTGCATTTCTGTGCTGCAAATTCCCTAATTTGGTCATCACATTGCAAGTGTTTTGTTAGATCACAATTTAGCGAAAGAAGTGATAAACTAATTGATCGATGGTTCGACATTGTTGTCCTGTATTTATTTTCTACATAGGACATCTAAATGCTTGTCTACGCGTCTTCTGGATAATAACCAATAATATGACGCGCACTTTCCAAATTTATGTTTTCGATATTTTTGTTTTGCAAATCCATTAAAAATTTGAATTTTTTGCTATATGTCTCTTTCTATTGATATATAACACAGTGACATTAGCAAACCTTATTAAAATGACTCTGATTAAAAAAAATACTTTGCACAACTGTTTTTCTTGCTCATAATTACACCATCCTATCAAATTTCACCTAATTTGGTCCAGTAGTTTCTGAGCAAATTAGCTGTGACAGACAGACGGGCGCACGAGTGAGGGCGCACGAGTGATCATATAAGGGTTTCGTTTTTCATTTTTTTGTACAGAACCCTAAAAATACCATAAAGAAGAAAAACATGATTTATAAATATTTTTACTTACCAAATAAAAGCTAGAAATCTTGTATTTATAAACAAATGTTACTTATTTAGACATAACTTTTAAGTTATCACTTACTCATTAGTAAACTGACTCATTAAACACAGTTCTAACAAATAAGACAGTCAGTTTGTCACTTTGATGACGAGAACAGAAGTGCGGAAGAAAAAACAAAATCACGTCACGCGTTACTTTAAGCAGCGCGGCGGAAAGTCCCTCGTAAGAGTAGATAAAAAGGTAGTAGCCTGTGCTGATGATCTTGCTTTATTAGCGACAGGTAAATTCTTACCCACTATCTGCGAACAGATCGAATACGCCCTTTCTAAGGTTAGTAGATGGACTGAAAATTTAATACATTATGAAAAATTCATATTGCCTAGGTATTACTGTACGAACTACGAATGCAGCAAATTTATGTAATTCCTTAATTAATATGTATGTTTATTGTTTGTGTCTAACATTTTTAATGCTAATATGGTACAGGTTATTGTTTACCAAGATCATTCGTTATTCAACCTCTGTAAGAGTGAAGTATTTTTTTCTTTGAATAAAGAATGGCGATTAAGCATCCACTACTTCATCCTAAATTAAATAACTTTTCAATATTTCAAAAAAAATATTTAAAAAGCATCGCGTTCTTAGAAGAAATTGGTCTAGTTCCAACTAAAGCGTCAACTCCCCTCAACTCCAACTCAAAAAGGTGACAAAAATTGTAAGAATACAATATTATTAATATTACTTATTCATCAACCAGAGCATATTATACTCTTACAGACTAAGATACATAAGTAAATATGTAGTTACAAATTTGTAGGTGGGTATATAAAATTAAAATTACATTTAAATGATTTACATAGTTAATCTTTTATTTTAATAAATAACGTTACTTAAATTTTGCTTAAAACTAATGATTTAAAAGTTTCTCTGGTGCAATCCATATAAAAGTTAATCTCAGAGCAATAAACCCATCTATCGGCACATTTTTCCATGGGCCTCAATATTGGCTAGAGATTCGGGAGGTGCTTGCTATAATTTTTTTTTTTTGTGATCAAAATGCCTGTAAACACGGTTTTAATACATTGAGCATTGAAAAATTGGCTTGACTATTTTTAAGTAACACCTGACTTACTCACAAACTGATTGACTGAGACGCGAAATGCCATGCAATTCTACCTCCTCTGGTGCATTCTTGGTAACCCTAAATGATTTGCTGTACTTTACCTACAAATGAACCACATTAACATTAATCCTCAAAATGAAATCACCTTAGTTAAATACCAAAAAACAAAAATTTCATAAAAAGTAATTTTAATAATTTTCGATTTTCTCAAAAACTAGAAGGGACAAAACCATTCGGTTTTTTGTGTTCGATTCAGAATTAATAGTAGCATTGACCACAAAAAACCAATTAAGCACTTCATTTTACAATTTTGAAAAAAAATTGGTCTAAACTTTTTTTTTTCATTTTTTTAAACAAAATTTTGAGTTTGCATGCAAATTTTTCAAAAACTATTGACATAAATAATTTAATTTAAATTAACGATTATAGAACAGACTTCTGGCTTTCAAAACCGGTATAGTATTTTATTGTAAGTGTTGCCGTTGTTTTTTAATATTTTTTTTTTCAATTTAAGTCATTTTTTCTAAAATAGCCAATACCTCCTAAACGGGGCGAGATAGACCCCCCCTCCCATAGTAAAAAACGCTTGTATTTGACCCTTCTACAAAAATCCGTTATCAATTTTTGGCACCTGAGTTATCGTACTCTCCCCTTCAAAATGTCCGATTCTCAGTCCCCTGACGTGTTCCCAGTGCGTTTTCGCAAAGAAAAATTATTACCGTTCTCTTATTTCAGGTCTCGTTGTTGTGAAAATTCCCGAACGAACAAATTATCTTTAGGGTGAATGTATTTAATAATTTATGAAGGCGGACAACAATCCGCAAACTCAAAATAAATTATTAAATAATAAAACAATCACGGATAATATAATAACGGCGCGCGTCGCGAAGAATAAAGTTAGATTACAAATGACGTATGACGTACGAATGTCAACCGATGGAATTGTTCGGAAATTTCCACCACCGACAGCAAACACAGTGCTGCCACCCGATAGCTCAGTTTGGGGTGGGTTTAATTGAATAATTGGGGAAGTTGATTAATCTTTTGATTAATCAAAATGTTATCAAAAATTATTTTTGATAAGGGAAACTAGGAAGAGGGTGTTCCTAGAATAGGAAAATTTAAATTAACGAAAATAAAAGAAAATGGGCGCCAGTAATTTTTTTTTGAATTAAAGGAATTAAAGAAATTACAAACATTTTGGAGCGGAACCACAGAATTTTGTTTGAATATATTAAAAAAAAAAGAAGTATACAATTTGTTTTGAACAATTTGTTATTTTCTATCGATCTTTGCTTGGGAAACCTTGCAAGCAGGATGAAAACCCAAGATCTTTTCCGAATTTTGTGAACAAGGAAGTCTCACAAATTTAAACTGTAAAAAAAAAACAAAACCGCAAGTAACTGAAACGCAAGTGAAAAACGCAATTGGGCCGTTAGCGAATAAATAAAAAAACCGTGTCCTTCAATTTACAGGAACAAAACTCGGAATAATTAGCAAACCTAACAAAATCTTCTAAAATTGACACCAAAAAAAAAACACTACTTATCTTTTTTTTTGTTTAAATCTACGGATCTCCTATCCGCTTCTTTTCCTCTGTCACCTCGAAAATTCCTCCTGTTTCCTCTAAAATTTCTTCTCCGCCTCGAATCACAACTTTCTTTTTCCTTCCAAATTTCCTCGACAACTTTTTATTTTTTTTCAAAGCGACAAAACCAAAAAAAAACTTTTTCTCAATTTTCTTTTTCTTAAAATTTTTCTCGTCTGCCAAATTCAACTTTCTGCTTCAAAAGTTCTCCAAAGAGTCCCTTTCCAAGCTAAACCTATTGTCTTCCTCGGCCATTCCATTCTCTCACACATTCATACGTCCAGCCAATCGTTTTCGAGATCTTCAGTCACGGGATCACGGCTTTCTGGAAAGCTACGTGCTCTTCTCGAAAACCTCCGTTCCTCCGTAGTCGAATCTCATCGAAACTTTACTCTCACACACACATTCAATGATTCAACAAGTTGTTGGATGTCTTTCCAAAACTTGCCGAATCCAAATGACCGAGTTCAGACCCCTTTCAACTAACTTTTTCGAGAAAATCTAAAAGAATTAAAAAATTGAGAAAAAGTTTCTACTAGGCATTCTCCTAGTTACTATTAATTATTCGCGAGTAATTCGAAGCGCGAAGCAATCTTTCCGAAACTAAAAACGATTCTTTAAATTTTCAGCTCTTTCTAGTTATTTTCTTTCGTTGTCAATTCTGAAAGATTTTCTATTCTAACAAAAATTGCGCTTTAAGAATTTTGAAGCACGTTAACGACCCATTTTGCTTACAAAAAAAATTATAGATTACGTTAATAAAAGGTTAAATTTGGTTACTAAAATCTTGATTAATTATTCGGCCTGTTTGGAGATAAGTAAGAGTCCACCTGACTCGATTACTTCTTCAGCTCATCTGCTGGCACATCGAAAAGAGACCGCCCGTCTTCTTTATAATTTTAGAATCAACTGTTCCACTCCGTTTGCATATACGAGTACATAGCTCAGAAACCTATATTTGTTACTTTTCCAAAATACTTTAAGAGCAGGTCTCTGGCTGATGGCCACCAGGTATCTACTAACTCTATAAGTATTTTGGAGCAGCAACGGAAAAAGAAACTAAAAATGATTAAAGGCAGGTGAAACTTGTTGTGGTAAATTTTACCGCAACATCGTACTAAAATGAATCTCACCAAAGTTACGCCAAATAATACATTTTTGCTACGAAATAGATAAATATTTTTTAGTAATTGATTTTATTACAAAAAAACTTCATTAAACTTTGTCCCCCGCATTCCATATCAGTCCCCTGGAATATTGAAACAGTCGAAAATATCAATAACTAGGATGTCGATCGGATTTCCAGAACTGGCAATTTGAAGTACCAAGACTCCTTACAATAAAATCGTGGTGCAACTCGATTCTGTTTCTTATGTTAGCATTGTGAAAAAGATATTTGTGCATGAGGTCGTGGGGTCAATTCTCTATCTGTGAAACTGTGAAGTGATAAACAAGTTATCATTTCAGTTTTCACAGTCATTTTTCATTTTTACATTTCATAAACTCACATAATGCGATTCTGGAACTCATTCTGATAAGTTTGTCAAAACATGTACTAAACAGTACTAAAATGAGAAACGCTCTCATTTTTGATACACGATACTCATTTTTGAGTATAATTTTGTTTTTGTAATTTTCATATTTTATCAGGGCTTTTCACAAAATCGTTTGAGTGTGAAAACAAATTTAATATTTCAAAATATTTTGACATTTTATTAATTTTTTTCATAAATTGCGAATCGGATAGTATGTGAAGTTGTGAAAAAACTTATCATTTCACAGTTTCACAGATACAGAATTGACCCCCTGGTCTCAGTCCCCTGGCTAATAAATAATCAAATGATATTTTATTCAGAAACCTGAGAATTTTTAAGTTATGTTGAACTTCGAACTTCATTGCGAAATATTTTTAAAATTTTTAAAAAGAATATAATTTATTTTAAATTGATTCTAAGTAGAAAAAAAAAATTTATTATAATATATTATTTTCTTTTAATAAAATGCTAAGTTATTATGTATTAACCATGAATTTGTATGTTTATGAAGGCTAATTAAATTTAATTTCTATATTTCAGTGTGTACCCAAGAGAAAATACAAAAAAAAACTAAGGATTTATTCAGTCCCCTTAAAAAAAACTCAGTCCCTTGAACATCCTTTTTCAAAAAATGTCCTTAAAATCGTCATTTTTATTTTTTTTTACTGGCCGCTTTCAACAACGCAAAGAGACGTTCTAAGGATCAACTAGAACAATTCTTACGACTTTTGGCTTCCAAAAATACCGTGCCGAAAATTGTATCATTTTATTCCATTGTTTGTAAAATCACCCATATAGAACTGCGCCCACATTCAACTTAGTAGTTCAGGGGGTCAATTCTCTATCTGTGAAGTGACAAGTTTTTTCACAACTTCACACACTATCCGATTCGCAATTTATGAAAAAAATTAATAAAATGTCAAAATATTTTCAAATATTAAATTTGTTTTCACATTCAAACGATTTTGTGAAAGCCCTGATAAAATATGAAAATTACACAAACAAAATTAGACTCAAAAATGAGTATCGTGTATAAAAAATGAGAGGGTTTCTCATTTTAGTACTGTTTAGTACATGTTTTGACAAACTTATCAGAATGATTGTAGATTTAAGGCTATTTTTATCGTGGTTCTGAGACATTTTAATGAAAGAACAATTTTCGGACTTACCGCGATTATTAATTATATTTTAATCAAATTTATATTTGATTTTTCCCGACGTTTCGACAGGGTTTCACTTGTCGATAAAGCTAAATCAATCTCCACAGAAAGATTTTATGTCCCCAGGATAGTACGAGAGGCAATCGAAATAAAAATGCACTCAAACTTCAACCGAGACCAAAGTTTTAATCTCTCTGGGACATGGGATCCTCTGATACACAGATTAAAGCTTGATAGAATCCAGGCTAAAAACAAAAACAAACACACAAATCAAAACAATCTGCCAGCTGATGCTGTTAGCTTTGCCTGCTCACAAGAGTATATTAATTCACAACAACAATCAATGCAGTTGCAACAACATGTACCATCTCAACTGCAAGCACAAACGCACCGGTACAATCTACGAGCAAGAACAAGAGAAGAATAAAACAACAACTACCTACAAGCCATCAGTCAAACCCGTGAGCACGACAAGTGAAACCCTGTCGAAACGTCGGGAAAAATCAAATATAAATTTGATTAAAATATAATTAATAATCGCGGTAAGTCCGAAAATTGTTCTTTCATTAAAATTATCAGAATGAGTTCCAGAATCGCATTATGTGAGTTCATGAAATGAAAAAATGAAAAATGGCTCTGAAAACTGAAATGATAACTTGTTTATCACTTCACAGTGTCACAGATAGAGAATTGACCCCCAGTTATTTTCTTATAAGCGCAAGAGAGAAAATTTTAGTCAGTATTTTCGTTTCACCATAAGTCCCGACAGAAGAGAAAACTAGTTTTCTCTTGCGTTTGTTTCTCTTGATTGCTTGTCAAGTGTTGGATTTGCGCGCTGCTTTATCAACTGGTGATTGAACTATTTGGTTTCAATCATAGTTGCCTGTGCCTGTCTTGATTTATGTCGTTTTTATTTGGCAGTCGGGAAGCTTTCTTGACTGTTCTGAAAGTGTTGACTTGGGAAAAAGTGACAGTTCTGATTCTGAAAAGAGAAATTTGCTTCTGAATTTGAAATTAGAATCGAAACTGTAAGGACTCAAACATCCGTATCTATACTTAAACGTCAAAATCGACATTTTTATTATCCTAATTTTAGGTGTGATTTTCTTTCAGCAAGAATTATTTTATTCTCTTGCAAAGTTTGTTGGAATCCTCTCCCTCGTCTTGGTCGCCATCAAGTGATGTGATATGCCAAAAAAATCAAAAGTGCAGAGCTTCGTGGGGGATGTAGTAGAAAAATATTCAGAGGAACTGGTAAATATTTATATCTTCAAGCTTTTAAAGTTTAAAATATTTTGTTAGTTTTGCATTATAAAAATTTTCGCTTATATACATATACCATCACACAAAACTTCAGAATCGTCAAAATTAAAAAAAAAATGTTCAGTTGGGATCCCAGATTTTTTAAATTGCATCTTTCCTCAGCCATTTTATCTATAACATTTCTCCAACAGCTATTTTCGAATAAAATCTTCATTAGTTTTATTAGTTTCGAGGAATATAGCATGTAATAAAACATATATTAAGTAACGTTAGCATAAAAATAACTATAATGATTTAATTCAAACAGAAGAAAATCAAACTTTAGAATTGGATCAACATTGTGTAGATATTAGTTTTTATTTTTTATTTTATTATGCACAAATACATCAATTTTTTCTTCAATATAATACAGCATAGTTTTTTTGCATACAAATTTCAATATAAAGTTTTATTTTAAGTAAAATAATGTTGTTTTAATAGTAACAGTCATGGCACATTTTAAGAAAAACGTACCAGTACAATTTATTCGAAGAAAAAAAAATACTATAAAAAGGAACAAAAAAAAAATATGTGTAAGGTCAACATTTGGAAGAAATTCGTATATATATATACATACAATTAATATTTTTGTTTAAATAAAACGATTATAATTGTAGTGCTTTTTATGTTTGTCTAAGTTTAGAATATATGCATTTACTTCACACAAGAATTAAAATGATTTAATTCGCATATCAAATATTTCCAAAGAAGCTAAAAGCTTTTGTCTTTATATCCAACTCCTCATCAAATATTTGCTTTTTGTTTTACGTTTTGAACAATTTTCACTTAAAATTTAATTTTTTTCAATTTTTTGGATTACTCTCAAATGTTGTATAAATTAAATATGACTATAAAATTTGGCTATTTGGCACTTAATATTTATGTATATATTGTATATAATATATTCAAATATTTAAAAAAAAATTATTAGATTTGTGTCTCGTAGATTAATTTAAGTACTCTTTTCAAATACAGACACATTGCTCTGTGAATCAACTCATATTGCTCTGAGTTTTGCACCATTCCGCCGCGTTGTAATCTTAAATTACAAACAATACCAAGAATATCAACATGAATGCTAGGACTTTTTCTAATTGGTGCCATCGCTGCCATCGCCGCTATTTTGCAGTAAACATTATGTTTAGTTCGCGCATTAAAAGAATAAGAAGAATTCTCATTAGAAGACAATCCATTCTTTACATCTACGATACATTGAATTCTATTATTATCATTATTAGATTCAGTAGGACTTTGAATTATTTTATTTAAATTTAAATAACTGTGTTTTACTTCATAACTACTACTACTACTACTACTATTGTTTCTATAAGGAAACGATTGACTAGAGATACTTTGGAGATTGTCTACATCACTCATGCTGCTTTGTATATTATTTGAATTCTTGCAACAAGCAATATCAGTTGTTGTTGTTGCTGGAGCTGTTGCTGGGGCTGTTGTTGTTTCGTGTTGAGAAGCGTTAATGGATTTAAAATGAAATGATGCTCTAATTTGGCAAATAGCATTTAATATAGCAGCCATACAACCTGTACGTCCAATACCGGCCGAACAATGTATAACTGGCAATGGTTGATCATGTGAATTTTCTGTAAAAAAAAAAAAAATTAATCACGATTACGCCAAAAAATTATAAGTTACAGTTCATGTTTTCTTTTTATGATTGGCAACAACAAATTAAGTTAATTAAGTCATAATTTAGAATAGAAGAAATAGAAGAAAATGGTAAAACCATCCCAATGTCTATATCTAAAACTCTGCCTATGGCTATGGCTATTACTAAGTCTTTATCTACATATGTCTATAGCTATGTGTATGGCTTTCTGCACTCATGTCTTTTGGTTGAAGGGCTGATTGCTTCTTCCCAATTCATATAGATTAGGTTAGATTTTTATTCAACAGCAAAATCAATTTTACATTTTCTTGTTCAAAATATACAATTTGAATAGTTAAAGACTTGGCAATTTATGCCGTCAGCCTGAGTGACATTCAATATTAAAGCTAATTTTATTTGAAATACATTTTGTTTTATAAAAAAAAGGTATAGAATTTGATAAATATTTAAAATTAAATTATTTAAAGTTAGGCAAATCAAATTTATGCAAATTTATTATTTACAAATATATTTATATATATAATTGATATTAAAGGGCTTTGAGTTTAGCTAAAACGAAAATATATAATACTAAAAGTATTCATTAATTATGTTGAATCGGTATGATGACGCAATTTTACAGTATTCATATAGCATCCGCCAGTTGGCTCCATTCAACAGATCGAAAATTTCACTTTCTGCCAAGATGTTTTTACCAAACTGTAATCTCCTTATTTCCTGTAGAATAGGACATATCCCCAAAAAATGACCAACGTTTTCCTTAACTTGTAGATTACACAAGCTGCATACTGTCAACCGATTATTTCTATGCGGAATAAAGTTAAGGCGTAACATTTCCCCTCGTACTTTAAAAATAGTTCCAATAGCTTCACTTGTCAGGCTACAGTTGAAATAATTACGATCGCGGAGATTGTAGTTAACCTTGGCGTAATAATATCTCTCGGTTGAAGATTTCCCTTGTTCTATAAAGGTATACCTTTCATTTTCATCAGTGATTTGCTTTCTTATCTGCGTAGCACTTTTCCCTTCAACGTTAAATGTTAAACCACAGTCTGCCGCCAATTCAGCCCAATCCTTAAACCAGTTTTTTTCATACTGAACTGCGTAAAGCCATATAAGATTTGGTATCCTAGAGTTACGCATATCCGCAATTCTAACGATATAATCTGCATGCATTTTTAAAGTTGAGACGAATAGAGTTGAAAGACCAGTTTCTAAATAATACATGTATCTGGGTGTGTTATTTGGCAGATAGAAGATTTTCCTTAAAAAGAATTGCAGTACATTTTCCACTGCATCACATTTGTTAACACCCCAGACCTGTGCTCCATAGAAGAATATCGAACGTGTAGTAGCGTTGAAAACTTTATACTTAATTTTAATTGACACATGTTTATTACGAGTATTAAACACTTTCTTCCAGTTAGTACAAATCGCTGTTTTGGCATTGTTTACTTTTTGCTTGAGATGTTTTTCAAGATTTAAATTATAAGTGAAGACCATCCCCAAATACGTGTACTCTTTCACTAACTCTATAAGGTTTTCGTCACATTTCCAACTATTTTCTCTCGAAGCTCTTCCACTTCCATTTTGAAAAATCATTATTTTAGATTTTTGAGTATTTACTTCTAGGCTCCAGATCTTACAGTATAATCTACCAGTCTATTTATCATCAGCTGTAACGATGCAGGGGACTCAGCAAAAATGACTATGTCATCGGCATACATAATGAGCTTGATATTAGTGTTCCCAATCCAAACTCCGCAAGGCAGGAAATCAACAATATCATCTGTTTAGGTGAGATTTCCTCACGAACGTCTAGATGGCATTCAAGTCAACTTCCTTTGAAAGCCATTAAAATTCCCATAAAATTTCCCACAGATCCTATTTCCTTTTTCGACTTACTAAAATCGTTCACTTTTATACAACCCATCTTAGAGGTAAGACCTATTCAATAAAACACATAAAACCCAAACTCACTAATCTCGTTATTTTTCATCCTTGATTTTTTCTAACGAACCGCACCCCAACATTTGGTCCAAACGAGCCGAATAATTTCTACCCTAACCCAAGAGAAATTATAAGGAATAATCAAGGAGAATTCATCTAAGCAATTACATCCCTAAGATTGCAAAGATAAATTTGGATTTCATCCCAACATCCAAAATCCCATCATACTCATCAATCTCACAATTCATCCCATCATCTCATATTCAACGCACACACACACAAAACATCAAATTCCACTTCATCCGAATCACAAGAAATCAGCATACACACACAAATTATCCCTAACCTACCTCAACACAAGAATCGCTAAAAAACATCCATACGAAACATCCACCCATCGCATCACACAAAAAGAGAAAAAAATCATCATAAAATCAACGCACACATCATCAACTCATCATCATCACCAAGATCCAAAATTCTCCCACATAATTTTGGTAAAAAACACTACCCAGTGAGAGAAACTACAACCAATGAACTTTTTATCATCCGATCATCATTATCAGCATCATCCGATGAGAAACCGCTAATCCAGAGCAAAACTTGTTATCAGGTGCGTACAGTTTATGTAGATCAGTGCATAGTTCAATAAATTTGGTAAAATCTCATTAGTTTTTCTTCTTTCTCGCGATCGGTTGTATTTTGCAAGTTTCAAGGTTAAATAAAATAAAAAAGAACGAAAACCCGCGTGCAAAGTGCATTTTCAATCCCATTTTTTAGTGTCATTTTAATATTAACACGACAAAATTGTCTTTAAGAACACCAAAATATCGTTTTGGATTGGAAAAATATCAAAATTTTATAGTTTCTGCCCATACTTTTTTGTATAAATAATCTTGTTTTTATCCATAAAAAGTTGATTAAAACTTCCCTATCTAACAAGAATCTTAAAAATCTTTCTTTAAATCACTAAAATATTGATAAAATTAACCAAAAAGTGATTAAATTATCAAAAGTTCTAGAAATTCGCAGTCACGTGATTTCCCGCGCAAAACTACCACCCGGGGTAGTTTTAATTAATTGGCTATATCCCGTTTATTATTTTCATATATAAAAAGAACAAAAATGAATATTTCCCTTTAATTGCATCCAATTTATAAATCCCTAATTTATTAAAAAAAAAATTATACCAAAAGGAATAAAATAAATTTGTGAAATCAAAATTAATACATTCTAAACTTTGGATACGTGCTCTATAAAAAAAAAAAGGTGGATTTAGTTTTGAGAACATTAATACCCGGTGAGTTATCTTCTTTAATTTTATGCTCTTCAAAATACTCTTAATATCCATTCAAAACCCATCGTTAAGAGTTTTATAGATACACATCCATTGGTCATCACATTCATTGAATAATTTAAACGATATTTTTATCGATTTCAGATTAAATTAATTCGAATTATTGATCTATTTCTAAAATTCATTTAAAATTGAGTAATCCTTTAAGTACTTAGCAAATTTCCCTCGATTGTAATTATTTTTATATTGATTTTCAAATACTAAAGTGGATAAAAAATCCCTTGATTGGTGTGATTATTCCCAATACAATTATAATTATTTTGAATTAGTTATTCGAAATACTCGTTCATTCGGTTTATTAAAATACCTCATCATCATCATGATCGCTCTCGAGGATTTTATTTTGTCTTCCGACCAACTAGTCGAATTTAGTGCCGATTTCAAAGAAAAACCTTCAACAGGTTTTACAATTAGTTCCCTAGAAGCTTATAAAGTTGAATTAAACAATCTTTGGAGTGAGGTTAAGAAGAGTTATTCATTTTGCATCTGTTCTAGTGAATGCTCGAACGATGAAAATCAATTAAAGTCAACGAAGGCTAGATATAAAATATCATCAGATACTTTTGTGGATTGTTTGAGCTATATCATTGATCTCACAAAAAAGATTGCAACAATTTCTGAAAACGAACAGAAAGGTATATCATCACAATTTAAATCTAAAGATGACACATCTGATCCTGAAGTTTCGGATATACTCCAGGAGGCAAATAAATTTCGAAATGAAATGACATACCTAAAGGTCCCTCCGTGTGATACCGACATATTTTATGGTACTTATCAAACATGGCCCTCTTTCAGAGACATGTTTACTGCAGTATATGCAAATCACCCTAAACTATGTGCAGTGCAAAAGCTTTATCACCTAAGAGCAAAAACCAAAGGTGAAGCAAACAACATTGTTTGTAAATTTCCTCTTACATCTGAAAGTTTTGACCTCGCATGGGAAGCCCTTAAGGATCGTTTTGAAAATACTCGCATTTTAGTAAACAGTCAGCTAAAAACTTTGTTCAATTTGCCACACGTTTCTCAAGAATCAAGCTCATGTATTAAATCCATTCAACGCGAAATAAACGACGCTCTATCTGCTCTCAAAGCTCATAAAGTAGATACCTCCAATTGGGATTCTATTCTTGTTTATCTTTGTTCAAGTCGATTACCTGATACAACCCTCTCCCTTTGGGAACAATCAATAGAAAATCCACGAACAATACCAAAATGGTCCGAAATGGATACCTTTTTGACAAATCGTTATCAGGTCCTAGAAACAGTTTTAGATATTCGTCTCAAACCCAAACCCAAAGTAACTTTTAATAAAATTTATTCAGCTCAACCAGCTCGTGAAAAATCTCATCAATCGTATCATAGTAAGCAAACAACTTTTACTTGCAAACTTTGCAATGAAAACCATCCCTTACGGTTTTGTAACAAGTTCTTGCAAATGACAATTGATAATAGAATTAAAGCCGTTAAATTTAATAATTATTGTTCGAATTGCCTTGCAACATCTCATTTAGAAAAAGATTGTAAGAGTACCTTTACTTGCATCCAATGCAAACAACGTCATCACTCTCTCCTTCATCCTTTACCTATAAGTGAAGCACACTATTCGAATTATAATTCCAACTCAGATCCCAATACAACCCACTCGGTTATACAGTCCACTCAACCCCAATCTTCTGATTCATCCCTTTTACATTCATATTATAGCTGCAACCAAAACCGCGTTTTATTGGCTACCGCTTTAGTCAGTATAGAACATCATGGTATAGTATTCACTCTTCGTGCACTTCTTGATCCTGGATCTGAAGTGACCTTTATTTCTGAGGAAGCTCAGATGCGACTTAAACTTCCGGTTAAATCGATTCAAGCTCACATATCTGGAATAAATGCTGTCGTCACTGCCAATGCTTCGAAGCTGTGTTCTCTTCAACTCAAATCCAATAAAATGCCAGATTTCACTCTCAATGTCAATGCTATTGTTTTAAAACGTCTTACTGGAGACTTGCCATCTTGTTGTATAAATCAAGCTGAAATATTACAACCCCTCGATTTTCCGTTAGCAGATCCTAACTTCCACTCAAGCTCAAAGGTGGATCTCGTTCTTGGTGCCGACATATACCCATCACTTATTCGAAGTGGCCTCAAATCAAACATTTTTGGTTCTTTGGTCGCACAAGATACCATCTTTGGATGGGTATTATCAGGACCTCTCTCTCCACGACCCATGCAATGCTTTTCTACGTTTTTATCGTATTTCAATGAAATATCTCTCGATCAGGAAATTTCAAAATTTTGGGAAGTCGAAGAAATTTCAGATACAAAATCTTCTCCGGAAGATGAAATATGTGAAAGACTGTTTTCAGAAACCACAACTCGCAATGCTGAAGGTCGTTACATTTGTAAGCTTCCTTTTAAAGATGACATCTCAACACTCGGTTTATCAAGAGAAAAGGCATTAAAACAGTATCTTCATACAGAAAACACTTTATCTAAAACTCCGAAATTTCACATTGAATACAACAATGTTCTTGAAGAATATTTAACTCTCAACCACATGAAAAAGGTAGCTCCGCTCGAAGCCGAAAACGTAAATGGAATAAGATCTTATTACTTACCACACCATGCTGTGATAAAACCTGAAAGTACTACGACAAAAACCCGAATCGTATTTAATGCTTCCAGTCCAACCTCAAATGGTAAAAGTTTAAACGACATTCTCTTCACTGGCCCTAGTTTACAATCAGATCTCATTTCGTTAATTCTCAACTGGCGTTTCTATAAATATGTTTTTAATGCGGATATCACAAAAATGTACCGTCAGATTTATGTCCACTCTGACCATACCCCATTTCAAAGAATTTTATTCCGAAATTCTACAAACGACCAAATTTGTGACTTTGAACTCCAAACTGTTACATTTGGTATTAATTGTGCACCCTACCTCGCGATCCGAACCCTTAAACAATTAGCTGATGATGTTCAAGCTCAGTTCCCTTTAGCATCTAACATCATTCGAAACGAATTTTATGTAGATGATGCCCTATCCGGTTCCCACGATATTGAGACAGCTAAACTCTGTCAGCAGGAGTTAATAGCAGCTTTAAAATTAGCTGGCTTCACACTTCGAAAATGGACTTCGAATTGTTCCGAACTCTTAGCTTCATTCCCCTCTGAGGATCTTTTAAGTCAAGAATTTCTTCAACTCGAAGAAAAATCTTGTGCTAAAATGTTAGGTATCCAGTGGAATGCCACTAATGACAATTTCGAATTCTCTCTCATTACCCAGTTCCAAGAAATAGATTCTCCTAGTATCACAAAAAGAAAAGCCCTTTCAGCAATAGCAAAATTGTTCGACCCAGCCGGTTGGCTTGCTCCGATTATTATAACAGCGAAGATTATAATGCAACAGATTTGGCGAGATGGGACGTCCTGGGACTCACCCTTAAAGCCCCTAACGTGTCAGGCTTGGAAGAATTTCGTAGCAACTCTTCCCGAAATCCAAAACATTCGAATTCCTCGATGGATTGGATACGATCCCTTAGTTTCAATTCAGCTACACGGATTTAGTGATTCTTCTGAGCGCGCATATTCCGCTGCATTATATATCCGAGTAACCCACGGAGAAAACAACTTTTCATGCTACCTCCTCTGCGCCAAAACAAAAGTCGCTCCAGTCAAGCAAATAACTCTTCCAAGGTTAGAGCTTTGTGCATCCGTACTACTCTCAAAACTAGTTAAGAAAATTATCCCTCAACTCAAGTACCCGATTCAAAATATGTTTTTATGGACTGACAGTTCTATCGTTCTTGCTTGGCTGAAGAAACCCCCGCATATGTGGAAGACGTTTGTGGGAAACAGAGTCTCTCAAATTAATCAAAATGTTGGAAACATTGAATGGCAACATGTTCCGTCTGCAGATAACCCAGCAGATCTTGCAACCAGAGGCTTGACCCCATTTGAACTTCTTAATAAGCAATTATGGTGGCATGGTCCCATTTGGTTATCTGAACCACAAAATTCATGGCCTAATTCTAATCCCAATATTCCCGTAGAAGACGATCTAGAAGCTCGCCCCATTCAAACTCTTTTAACCATCCTTTTTCCAGATCTTGAAGGAGTCATAAGAAGATTTTCTTCATGGACAAGAATGATTCGTGTTATGTCATATGTTTTCAGATTTACTCGAAATTCTAGACCCAAATTACCAAACCCAATTCAAAATAGTAATTTCTCTTTGTCTCAACAAGAAATCTCGTATACGAAAACTCTTCTAATAAGCTTAACTCAACAACTCTATTTTCCGAATGAGTACAAAGCTCTCTGTCAAAATAAACCCATTTCGAAGAAAAGTAGCATTTTGACTCTGAATCCATATTTAGACTCAGACAAAATAATACGAGTGAATGGAAGACTTGCTTCCTCAACCCTTTCGTATAATGAAAGATACCCTATTATCTTACCCTATTACTCAACTTATACAAATCTCTATGTAGACTTTGTTCACAAAGTCACTCTTCACGGAGGAAACCAACTCGTCGTACGATTGATCCGATCGGAAATATGGATTCCGAAACTTAAAAACCTAGTAAAATATAAAATTAATAAATGTTCCGTTTGTAAAATTTATAAACAAAAAATGGCTTCTCAAATAATGGCTGCACTCCCCAAAGAAAGAACTGAACTTTCACTTCCCTTTGCGAATACCGGCTGCGATTTTGCTGGCCCCTTTTCAATCAAAAGCTTCGCTGCGCGTAATTGTCGCATCTCAAAGGGTTACTTGTGTTTATTTGTCTGTTTTGCGACTAAGGCAATCCACTTAGAACCCACAAGTGATCTCTCCACCACTTCCTTTTTAGCAGCCTTTTCCCGTTTCGTGGCTCGTCGTGGCCTCCCAAGCACGATCTTTTCCGACAATGGGACTAATTTTGTCGGTGCTAGTAAGGTCCTATCGAATAATTTCAAACTTTTTTTAAAAACATTTGCCCAAGATGTATCTGACAAATACCAACTCCAAGGACTTAAATGGAAATTTATACCTCCAGGTTCCCCGCATATGGGCGGATTATGGGAAGCGGGCGTTAAAAGTTTTAAAACCCATTTTCGCAAAGTTGCAGGTGATAATAAATTTACTTTTGAGGAGTTTTCGACACTCCTCTCACGAGTCGAATCGTGTTTGAACTCTCGACCACTCATTCCCTTGACTGATAATCCCAACGACATTTTACCCTTGACTCCTGGTCATTTCCTTCGAGGAGGACCCCTTTTGGCTCCACCCGAACCCGATATGAGCTCTATGTCCCTTAGCCTAAGCGATCGATGGAAAAAGGTACAAGTTCTTCACCATAACTTCTGCCTTCGATGGAAGGACGAGTATCTTAAAGAGCTACAGAAAAGATATAAATGGAAATATTCAAAACGCGATATAGCTCTAAACGACCTCGTTGTTATCCGCGAAGAGAATGTTTCTCCTAATGAATGGCGTTTAGGCCGAATAGTAAACCTATATACCGGTTCAGATGGAAGAGTTCGGGTAGCAGATATTAAGACACAAAACGGTATTTTGAAACGTCCTATCGTAAAGCTTTGCACCCTACTAGAAGATCAGGATGAAAATGCACTTTTAAGTACCGAGTAATTTTAGATTCATTATTATAATTTATATTTTTGAGTGTAAGTTTATTTATCAATGCACTGCTTTCCAAAAATTGTACGTATTTAAAATTTATATTGATTTAAAATTGAATGTATAAAAACATTAAAATATTTTACCCATGAAATATTGTTTCCTCTTTTCCCATACTAACATTTCCTTTCCAAAAGAGTGAGTAGAACCCCTCTTTAATAAGGTTCTCCCAATCCATCCAAAATAGTAACTAAGCCCTAGCATACGAAGTTGTTTTGCAGGAATCCTGCAAGGCGGCCGGCAATGTTTAGGTGAGATTTCCTCACGAACGTCTAGATGGCATTCAAGTCAACTTCCTTTGAAAGCCATTAAAATTCCCATAAAATTTCCCACAGATCCTATTTCCTTTTTCGACTTACTAAAATCGTTCACTTTTATACAACCCATCTTAGAGGTAAGACCTATTCAATAAAACACATAAAACCCAAACTCACTAATCTCGTTATTTTTCATCCTTGATTTTTTCTAACGAACCGCACCCCAACATCATCAATAAACAAGGCGAATAACAATGGGCTTAGATTACAGCCCTGTCTCACTCCTCTGTTAATCTCAAACTTTATAGAAACTCCTTTGTTGTTGACAACTTGGGCACTCGTATCATGGTATAGTTTTTCCAACGCAGATACAAAATTCGTTGACACCCCTAAGCTATGAAGTTTATAAAATAATGAATTTCTATTAATCTTATCAAATGCTGCCTTAAAATCCACAAAAAAGGCATAAAGCTTTTTGTTGTTTCTCATCTTTATTTGCGCTATATTTGAGAGTATAAATATGTTGTCCACCGTTGAATAGGTCTTGTGAAAACCCGACCGGAACTCACTTAACTTTTTATTTTCTTCAACCCAAAATGTAAGCCTATTGGAGAGAATCGCAGTGTATATTTTAAGTGCAGAGTTCAAAAAGGAAATTCCTCTATAATTTTCTACGTCCATAGGATCACCCTTCTTCAACACTGGTCGGATAAGCGCATCATAAAAATGTTCTGGCGGGTAACCGAACTTAAAAATAATATTTAAAGCATCCCTCAGTTTCACCATAAAGTTTCCTGAATTGTATTTAAAAAACTCTGCAGGTATTCCATTGGAACCTGCTGCTTTTCCATCTTTGAGGGAGTTCAGCACTATTTGCACCAACCTGTGTTTCACCTAGTGCCAAAACAGCTGGTCTCTACTTAACAGAATGGGCGTACAAGTCAAAGAAATTCCTGCTAAGCCCACGAATATTGGTAAACACAACACAAAAATCACTCACCATGTTGAAAATCACAAACACCCAAAACACAACTCTGACGATCTAAGTTCAACCATGAAGTGTATGTCCAATGGATTAAAATCAAAATACAAACCGTTCTAGCTGTTATGTCCATAGAACGCTTTGTACTTGAAATCAATGAAGACATACAAACACAATCGAATTATGTATACACCAGATGTCACTTAACTATCCATTACAAGAATCATGCGATAAGCATCACAAGAGACATGCAATGGGTAGCAAGCGACAGTTACTTCGAGGCAAGTGGATAGGTGGGAGATGGTGATGGAGAGAGCGCCGTTAGCTGGTGTGATGTATGTAGATGCCAATGATTAAGTAATTTTTTTTGTTTTATTGTTGTTGTTTAGATTATTTGTTTTTGTTTTTTTTTTTTGTAATATTTTTGGCAAAACAATGAAGTGATTTAGAAGTTTCAGACAAGAGATAATTACAAATGAGGAAGAGAGTCGGAGACAAAACGGAGCCCTGGGGAACACCAGCACTTATTTTTTGAAGATCAGACTTAAAACCGTGCAATACAACATGTATTGAACGATCTAGAAGGTAATTTCTAATCCAACAAATTAGGGTTACGTTGATGCCAAACGCACGCACTTTCGATAAGATAGCCTGGTGCCAAACTCTATCAAATGCCTTAGAAATATCAAGCGCAATAATCTTACTTTCTTCAAAACAATGTAAAGATCTGTTCCACTCTTCGGTGAGATATGCCATCAGATCACCAGTGGAACGATTGCTGCGAAAGCCGTATTTCCGGTCGTTAAGAAGCTTTCGATCTTCGAGATATTTCTTGAGCTGATGGTTTATCAGCGATTCCATGACCTTGGAAAGAAGGGACGTAAGTGCGATTGGTCGAGAGGACGAGGGGGAGGAAGGGTTACCTTTTTTACGAACAGGCTGGACAAATGCTGTTTTCCATCTTCTAGGGAAGATTCCAGAACAGTAGGAGCGATGGAAAAGCTTACGCAATGGTTTTGCCAGCGATGAAGAACACCTCTTTAGAAGAATGGGGGGTATACCATCAGGACCAGCGGATTTGTTTATATCAAGATCTCGAAGGGCTCTTGCAACTGTACGAGTGCGGAAGTATACCTGTCCCATTGAATGATTTACGTTTTCAAGTACGGGAGGGGCAATGTTGCTAACAGGCAACGTGGAGCTTGCAGCAAAATGAGCTGCAAGTACATTTGCCTTCTCTAAAGAGCTAGTTATCGGTTTGTCTTTGTAGATGAGCGTTGGAACCGAAGATGAAGTTGAATTTTTTATGTTCTTGACAAATGACCAGAAATTTCTACTGCCTTTGGGACATTGCAGGATTTTTTGCCTCAATTTCTGTTCATGTAAGAATTTGGTTCTCTTTATAACAACGTTGCATTGGTTTCTGATTTGTTTAAAATTTTTACGATTTTCCTCAGTTGGGTTGGCTTTATAAGAGCGGAAACTTACTTCTCTCAACCTGATAGCTTCTTTACAGCTTGTATCGAACCAAGACTTTTCTTTAGGCTTTATACTCCTAATTCTGTAAGGAATAAACGTACACATTCCAAGAAAAATCACTTCTGTGATCATATCAGCACTGGCATCAACGTTACTATCGAGGAAACATAGTGACCAGTTAAAAGTTCTAAAAAAGTTATTCAGACCGTCCCAGTTGGATGGATGCTTCTCTTTAACTGGATGAATGGGACACGAGAAATTAGCTGATATTACATAATGGTCCGAAGTGCCGAATGGAGATTTTACCGTTATGGTATACTTATCAGGGTTAGAAGTAAGAAACAAATCTAGAATGTGAGCGTTTTGCCCAGCAACATCTGGTATACGGGTGGGCTCATCTACCAGCTGAGTAAGGGGGTGCATCTCAGCAAAGATCTCAACATATCTTCCTTCGGGTGTTGTCTGTCCTGAATGGCGGAGCCAATTTGAATTGTGTACATTGAAGTCGCCCGCAATAACGACTTCAGTGTGAGGGTACAGGGAAACGATTCGGGAAATGGAATCAGACAGCGCATCAAACTCATTAAGAGTTGAATTGCTGTCCAGATTCGGACTCCTATAAATAAAACAATAATGGATGATGTGCTTGCGGATAGGTTGGAGATGGTGATGGAGAGAGAGCGCCGTTAGCTGGTGTGATGTAGATGCCAATGATTAAGTAATTTTTTTTTTGTTTTATTGTTGTTGTTTAGATTATTTGTTTTTTTTTTTGTAATATTTTTGGCTTTGTTAGGGCGCACTACTCAGACTTATTGCACTCGCGTCGCGACCGTTTAGTATGAGCGGTGGATCAACACTGAACATGTATGGAACAAAATATCGGCCAAATGGCCGCCGCGACTTCGGCGGCACACCTCCATTCGATGGTCCAAAATTTCGATGACGCTGAGGCATAATTGAGGTTCTATGCCGTTAATGTGCCGACTTATCTCATCCTTTAGCTCTTGAATTGTTGCTGGCTTATCGACGTACACCTTTTCTTTCAAATAACCCCAAAGAAAGAAGTCCTACGGTGTCAAATCACATGACCTTGGTGGCTAATTGACATCGCCAACAATTGAGATAAGACGGCCATTGAATTTGTGGCGCAAAAGAGCCATTGTTTCGTTAGCTGTGTGGCAAGTGGCACCGTCCTGTTGAAACCACATATCGTCCACATCCGTATCTTCCAATTCGGGCCATAAAAAGTTCGTTACCATCTCACCATTCACAGTAACTGCCTGACCGGCCTCATTTTGGAAAAAATACGGCCTGATGATGCCACCAGCCCATAAACCCCACCAAACAGTCACTCTTTGTGGGTGCATTTGTTTCTCGACAATCACTCTTGGATTATAATTCGTCCAAATGCGGCTATTCTGCTTATTGACGAATCGACTGAGGTGAAAATGTGCCTCATCACTGAAGATGATTTTCTTCGAAAATTGATCATCCCCTGTTGCCATTTCTTGCCACCATTCTGACCATTGACGACGCTTGGAATGGTCAAGAGGCTTTAGTTCTTGAGTCAATTGCACCTTGTAAGCGTGTAAACGCAAGTCTTTATGCATAATGTTCATCAACGACGAGCGTGAAAGGTGCAATTGTTGGGCACGACTACGAGTTGAGGTGGACGGCTCTTCAGCCACACTATCGCGAACAGTAGCAATATTTTCTGCAGTACGAGCTGTACGAGCATGCAATGGTGTTTTCACATCTCCTACAGATCCGGTTTGCTCAAATTTTTGCACGATTTTTCCGAATGAAAAAATCATGAAGTGCGCGATATGCGTTTTGATTTGAACGCCCATTTTCATAATAAGCCTGAATAACTTTAACGCGTTGCTCGATTGTATATCTTTCCATGGTTCAAATTGAGTTAGTCTGAAATTGAGAAATATCAAATGAAATGCAGAAAAGAACTTGACGTTTAGGTGTGGTTCACATTCAACATCAGCCCTTAAAATTTAACCACCCTTTACATTAGAATGAATCGACCATATCTATTGCATACTTAAACGCCTTTTCTTTTTTGTTCTGAGAGAATTTTATTATTATAACATTATTTTTCTAAATATTTCTTTGTAAATACTTTTCCATTTGAAGGCGCGTTAATTTCAAGTAGGGAAGAGTATGCGGTTTCAAATGAAATCTTTTCTCGCATATCAGAACACGCAATAGTAAAAGGTAATAATATGAATATTGAAATTCCAGTCATAATATAAAAGTAAAGAATTTGTCATGTCTTGGCTTTTTATTTTCAGTCAATCTATTTTATTAAAATTGCATTTAACTTGTAGTTGCATGAAAGAGAAAGATATTATTTATATATTTTTCTTTCTCGAAGTTCACACTTTTTACTCAAAAATGGAAATATATTGAAAACCACTTGAAAGTAGATTAATTAAAAGAATGATCTGTATTAAGTCTTACAAACACTTTACTTCGAACTCTTTGTTCAATACAATAGGCTCCTCCTCTTAAGGCCTTTTTGGGTATTACAGATCTCTTTAAGATTGTTAAAAGAGTTAACAACACTTGGAAAATAATTTTTAAAGATATCTGTAAGAGATAATTGTGTTGCTTAGGGAGTTTGACGACCATCTTTCAGCTAGTTGCCCAACGGACAACTAGAGGAAATTGCGGAAATCATCGTCAATTCCAAGCCAAAGAAGTCAGCAGGACCGGATGGGGTCCCCAACTACAACATCAAAAGGCTTCCACATGCAGTGATGATACTACTCACAATTATCATAAACAACTGCGTCAACAACTACTACTTCCTCATAAGTGGAAAACGGCAAAAATCGTGGCAATCCCGAAGAAAGGCGCCAATAACCTGGTTTCTAACTAAAAGCCTTTATCCCTCCTCAACAATATCAGCAAAATTCTGGAAGAAGTCATACTAAGGAGGCGCAAGAAATACTGCAATGAAAACCACATCATCCCAGACATGCAGTTTGGCTTTCAGGAAGGGCATTCAACACTGCACTAAAGTTCCAGTCTGACATCTGCTCTGCACTCAACAGCTATCGTGCCACCGTACGATGGTTTCTGGATGTCAAGAAAGCATTCGACAGCGTATGGATAAAAGCCCTTATCCATAAGCTTCGAGTACTTGAATTACCTTTGCCACTAATAAAAATATTATTTTCTTTTCTGTCTTTCAGGAAATTCTTCGTTCAACTGGACAGCTGCCTGTCTTCAATCAAATCCATCAAAGCTAGATGACGTCTGATCAACCGGTGCCAACTGATTGCGAGAACCTGCTTTTTGCTGACGACTCACTGACCTACGACTCTCGATAGCGCCAACAATTGTGGAAGCCCACGTCTCCAGACCCTACGAGTATTACAGAAAGTTGGGTATCCGAATCAACACTGCCAAATCTAAGCTTGTGTGTTCCAGGAGACCCACCACCAATGGCGATCTCATCAACACAGACATTAAAAGTCTCCTTCGCTTCATCAGAAGCTCCAAATGGTTTTAACTAGTAAGGAACTTTTTGTTCCCTATTAGATCGTGGTATCACAATGGATCTCTACTGGTCTAAGTACATATTATATGTCAGATGCTTTATATGACAGCCACTTTAACCTAACCTAACCTAACATGGATCTTCTCTATCCATAACCATGCCAACAGATCTTAATCTTAATTTTAAATATTTTGACCATATATATTATAAATGTTATAATTTTATGAATTTTATAAGTCATTGTATAAGTTAGACCCCTAATGTGCCAACAAATTTTTATTCATTCATTTTATCCTTAAGTTTAAATTTTATAATTGTACATATTAGAGTTCAATAAAAAAGAGTCAAAAGTTAAAAAGAATATTCTTCAGTTGTGATTAGAACTCGTAACACCTCGTCACTCGATCGTATAAAATGATTATTGAAGGGGGTATAATTCTTTATTACATTTTAGTTGATATGGCAAAGACGTGACGCTTAAGTCATTTTTAAGCTTTGAAGGAATTTTCCTTGAACTCTTAAAATCATTTTAAGCATTTGCTGTTTAATCTAAATTTATAATTATTTCGTTTATAAATTCTAGAGAGAGGATTTTTAGAAACGCTTCAATCGCATTTTAAGCGTTTTTGGATTTTTGAAGGGACAGTTAGCTTGGTTGAACATAGGGGCAGCAAGATCCCTTACTAGTTTTTCCTAAAAAATGTACTTAAAATAAAAATGCGGTTATACTTGCAATACATAAAAATCTGTATTTAATTTTTAAACACCAGAAGAGAAAATAACGCAACTTTTTTTTCTTGTCAATTTACTTGATTAGTGATGCCATTCAATAAAAAAATCATAAGGTCTCATTCCCATTTTAATTTTCTACAAAACGCATTTTTACAGGTGGGTTATACTGATGCAAGGCACTGTATGTATAAAAAAATACTCTTAAATAATATGCTCCCGATATATAAAAGTACTTAGACATAAAACTTAAAAGGCTACTCAATACTTTCTGAAAAAGATTTTTTTCCGCTCTCAAACAACTGTGCGACGCTGGAGTGGCTTTTAAGCTTTTAAGGAATATTCCTTTTATAAAGAATTTTCCTTAAACGCTTAAAAATAATTTTGAGCGTTTTGGGAGTTCTTAGATACGGACTCCTAAAAACGCTTAAAATGCTATTTAAGCTTAAAAGAAGCTTAATACGAATCGGACGTAGTTTGGCAAATATAAAGCTAGTTAAGTGAAAATTCATAAAAACCGTTATAACTCGAAAACGGGACGAAAACGAGAAAATGACATCTTAAGTTTTTCGACTAAAAATGACCTCAGGAGTCCGTGGTTTTCATTTGGAGCGGTGACTGTGGGCCACCCTGTATATATAGTTTTTAGTAAGAACTTAAACATTCTTATGGGGCATTACCTACTAATCCTTAAAAGTCATACAAAATTGTGCAATACACAACAAAAACAAAGCAATAAAACTTTAAAAAACAATAAAAATTGTTGGTTTTCGATTTATGCCGGATACGGAACAGGTAGAAAAAAACTAATGTACAGAAAAAAAAACCCTTTGCTTTTATTTTTACCTGCCTCTACTTTTTGCGTGAAATCAAGAAAACCGTGAGATTATACCTAATCATTTTGTTTATTTTTTATTAAGCTCTGTCATATAATTCTAACTATCATAAGATAATAAAATTTTTAACAAAATTTTGCCAAGAAAATTGAGTTGAAAGTTGAAAAATTTTCGAGGCAGAAATAAATTGTTTTGCAAAAAATCGAATTTCGCAGATCTTGTTCAAGGTATGAATTTTATTATATTTTTAAAATAAAGGTACGCATTTTTCCTAAACAGCACGTTCTGATAATGAGAACCGAAGAAATTATAACTATGCGTTTTGTAGAAAATTAAAATGGGAATGACACCTTACTATTTTTTTTATTGAATGGCATCACTAATCAAGTAAATTGAGAACAAAAAAAGTTCCGTTATTTTCTCTTCTGGTGTTTAAAAATTAAAAACAGATTTTTATGTATTGCAAAAGTATAACCGCACAATGCAAACCTCGCTGAAGCTTTATTCAGTTATGTGCTTTGAAATGACAAACAACAAGGCCGCTTGGTACACATTTAAGCGATACGGAAAAGGGCAAAATTCAAGCTTTTCGGTTAAGTGGCCTAAGCTCAAGGGCTATTGGTAGGAAAATTTCAAGATCCGATCCTGTCATCCGAAATTTCTCACAAGATTCAGAATCTTATGGGACAAAAATAAAACCCGGGCGTCCGCAGAAGCTGACACGTCAAGATAAGAGGCGTTTAATCAATGCTGCATCCGATTCGGTGTATTCTTTGCCGGGAGTTCGTGCAAATTGGGGTTAGGAGTTTCGGTTTTAACGGTTTTTTGTGCCTTAAAAAGCAGTGAAGTGATTGTAGGGTGGGTGCAAAATGGTGCCAGCTCGTCGAGTTCGCCATGTCTTCCAGCAAGTTAATGCCTCAATTCACGTTAGTCGTCAAAGTTTGGAGTGTTTCAAATCCAATAACATAAATTTGATGGAGTGGCTGGCACGTTCTCCAGATTGTAATACTATTTAAAATCTTTGAGTTATTTTGACCCACAAAATATATGCCCATAATAGGCAATTATTCAGTGTTGCTGAGCTGCGAGAAGTAATTGTGGAAGAATGTAACTCTATAGACGAATCCATATTTAAAAACCTTATCAACGGTATGCCAAAAAGAATTTTTAGCTTGGTTGAACATAGGGGCAGCAAGATCCCTTACTAGTTTTTCCTTAAAAATGTACTTAAAATAAAAATGCGGTTATACTTGCAATACATAAAAATCTGTTTTTAATTTTTAAACACCAGAAGAGAAAATAACGGAACTTTTTTTTCTTGTCAATTTACTTGATTAGTGATGCCATTCAATAAAAAAATCATAAGGTCTCATTCCCATTTTAATTTTCTACAAAACGCATTTTTACAGGTGCGGTTATACTGATGCAAGGCACTGTATGTATAAAAAAATACTCTTTAATCATATGCTCCCAATATATAAAAGTACTTAGACATAAAACTTAAAAGGCTACTCAATACTTTCTGAAAAAGATTTTTTTCCGCTCTCAAACAACTGTGCGACGCTGGAGTGGCTTTTAAGCTTTTAAGGAATATTCCTTTTATAAAGAATTTTCCTTAAACGCTTAAAAATAATTTTGAGCGTTTTGGGATTCTAAGAGTCTACGGACTCCTAAAAACGCTTAAAATGCTATTTAAGCTTAAAAGGAGCTTTTGTGAGTGCCAGGACTCACGGTTAAGATGTGTAAACATCAACGTTCGTCCGAGTGCCGAATTTTTGTTATGGAACGTACCCAATAAACATACAATGCAATCGTACTAGTTTGTGACTTTAGATATATTCAAATGAAAGCCACTATTTTTCCCACAATTTATCCCTTCCTCTTATACTTAGGTCCAAAAATATGTCTACATAGCTGAACATAATGCTTTCAACCTAAACACATGTATTTTTGCACCATGTCCTGTAAAAGCGATTTGAAATAATCAACTATTTTGTTGTGTTTACTTATTTCTAGTAAAATAATTATTTCGGAACGAGTCCAAAAACATTTTTCTTGTTCATTTTCCATTATTACTTGAGTTAAGGATACTTTTAATGTAATAATCAAAAAATTATAAAGTGAATTTAAGATTAATGGGGTCAAAAACACTAGTTAACAACTAAAACCGAATAACAACATACAAAATTATGTCGACGAACTATTTCGATCCTTTTAAGGCCAGGCGCGCACATTTTTTTTCACAACTGTTTAGTTGCTAAAATGAAATATATGGGACACCGCGCACTTAGAGCAACTCGATTAGAGCAACTAAAAAGTTTGTATTTTGACACAAACTAAACGATTGTTTAAAATTAATTCGCTACAGTTGAGCTGTTTTCTATAAACACAAGAGAGAAAAGAGTGTGAGCGTGAGTAATGAGTTGCCAGTGGGCGGTACTCTATCAACTGGTGATTAAACTATTTGATTTCGATCACAGTTGCTAGTGCGCGGCTAGCCTAATACTACGTTTTCACCAAGAGTAAATCCGCTAGAGATTTAAAATAAATCTTGAAGTGTTTTCACCAAAGAATATTTGACGTTTTCACTCTGTCTTGTCATTCAATTGTCAATTTGGACAAGAGAAAAAAATTGCAATTGGATAGTAAACAGGAAAAAAACAGATATTTCTATTTTGTGTTGATTGTCAATGAAGAAAGTGGGTTTAAATAGGTCCGTTCTACAAAATAAGGTTTGTTTGCTTTGCAAACCTTCTGATTGCGAGAAGATTTCAAGGAGATTTATTTTAAATCTTCATTTGAGGTGATTTATATTTGTATGGTAAATCTACGAGATTTAAAGGAGATTTATGGTAAATCCACTTAAATCCCGGATTTACCTTTGGTGAAAACGTAGTATTACACGCCATTTCGGCATACTACATCGATTCCCAAAGTTCGAACTGCCGTGTCGACACTTATTCATTTCACACGACCCAAAAACCTTATCGACAATATGCTTCGATGAAGTAGTTCGTGGCATGTGTTAGGAGTAAGTGGACTCCGCTACGTAACGTAAAGTTTGTTTGACTTATGTTTAACCAGGGATGTTGCTTGTGACAGCATTATATTTGTACACTTATATTCAAACAGAGGTGTTATCTGATAAAAAAAAAAACTGTTTTTACACGAATCTGATTTTAATATCTGTTTCTCTTTTGGCTTGCGAGTGCATCTGTGCTTTTAAGCACATCGATTTTTAATATAGGTTAACTTTGTTCATGCGAAAAGAAGCCATCTCTTCGCACTCCTTACTCTACTCAGTTAAGCGAATTGCATTGACCGAACCCCAAATATAAAAAAGAAAACCACAAAAAAGAATGAACGATAACTCCGCATTTTTCTCAACAATTGTAAGTGTTTAGTGAAAAAGTCACACGTATAGATTGGATGTAGGCTTGAAGAAAAATCAAAATCTTTTTAATCTAGCGTACTGCATAGAAATATTGTATATGCAATAGACTGGGCCAAAAAAATTGACTATTTTTTTTTTTTGAAAGATATATCGAGAATATCATTCAGAATGACAAAAAAAAAATTTCGTAAAAGTTTGAGCCCTTAATATCAATTTTAAGAGGGCTATCATCGCTAATTTTGATTTTTAGTCATAATTTCATGTTTTGCGTCAGAACTGACAAAACATTAAAGTAAAAAAAATTCATTTTGACTTACTTTTATATAAAATTAAATTCCCTACAAAAAAGGTCTAATTGAAAATTTTCGTCAGACAAGCCGTTTTTGAGTAATTAAGCTTAATAAATTGTTATTTTTCTTCGATTTTACTTTTTTAATTTGGAATTTTGTAACTAACGAAAAATAACAATTTATTAAGCTTAATTACTCAAAAACGGCTTGTCTGACGAAAATTTTCAATCAGACCTTTTTTGTAGGGAATTTAATTTTATATAAAAGTAAGTCAAAATGAATTTTTTTTACTTCAATGTTTTGTCAGTTCTGACGCAAAACATGAAATTATGACTAAAAATCAAAATTAGCGATGATAGCCCTCTTAAAATTGATATTAAGGGCTCAAACTTTTACGAAAATTTTTTTTTGTCATTCTGAATGATATTCTCGATATATCTTTCAAAAAAAAAATAGTCAATTTTTTTGGCCCAGTCTAATATGCAAGGTTGATGATTGATCACGTATTTATTGGTTCATTTGCGTATATTACGTTGAAGAGATGAGAACACAGCACAGCATAAGCACTGATTAAAATATTAAAACAGCAAACGAAAATTGTATGATAAAATGAACAGACAAAATAAAACAAATTACTCGGATAAAATTACGAAAATCTCAAAGAAATTCGTACAAACACAATTTTGCTGAAAAAAAAACCACAAAGGGCAACGTTCTCTCGCCACTGAAATAATAGACTTGTATGTGCTTTTCATGCATTTGAACAATGTATATCTGGCTTAACGCCGCAAACAAA
Organism: Chrysotoxum bicinctum; assembly: GCA_911387755.1. Taxonomy (NCBI): domain Eukaryota; kingdom Metazoa; phylum Arthropoda; class Insecta; order Diptera; family Syrphidae; genus Chrysotoxum; species Chrysotoxum bicinctum. The sequence goes on from OU426991.1 coordinate 6,259,394, forward strand.
TATACTTGTCATGCAGCGAAAAAGTCAAAACTTTTTTTTTGACAAACCACTAGATGGAGCGTTCCCCTTATCAAAATCAAACCAATCCTTTAAGTCTTTTTTTAGGTTTCTGTACTTTACCTTACTCCCTCTGTCAGAGATTTACAAACTGATTGACATGATTCCCACCTTGTAATGGAATTATAAGTGGCAAAAACTAATTTTTTTAATACATTGAAGTCGTAGTCATCATCTAGTTCATGGCTTGACAGATGGAGAACGATCTATATTTTGATATAGTGAATGCTAAAAGTATTGTTTGATATAATAAAGAATATCTAATTCGATAATTAAAATAATTATATGGTATGACATATAAGGGACAAATTAAATTTTGACGTATCGAGAATATTTCATTGCAGATGTCAACTGATTGCCCTGAAAAACATTTTTTGGGTTTTTAAAGTTCAACTCTGAAAATGCATTTTTTGCGAGCATAAAATAAAATGTTATCGTCCGTCAATAACGTGAAGTGGATTTTTTAAGACATTAGATGAACCCGCTATAAAATTCTACACCGGTTGATTTGTCTTTCGTCTTTTTCACATATTTAGGCCTATTCGGCGAGATCTTTTATTCTGTTATTCTGCTATGAATTTCCATACAAATGTTTGAGCTGTCAACAAATCTTTTATGAATTTAAATTTTGGTATTCAGCACGCTAAAATCTGTTATAAAATCTGCTAAGAAAACTTTTATGAACTGTCAAACGTTCGAACATAGAAAAAATCTTTTACGAATAGCATTTTTGGTATTCAGCATGCCAAAATCTGTTATGAAATCTGTTAAAAATCATAAAAGAATTAAAGACAAACTTCTGCTACTTTTATCATAAAAGATTTCAATAAATACACAGGTGTATCAAGTAATAATGAATATTTATCTTGTATTTCGTCAATAAAATTTTCTTTAAAGGAGACAAATGAAAGAAAATGTAACAAAACACATATCATATAAACATATAAGTAGAGTATGGCCATGGTATTCCCAGAAACATATGAGATAAAATCGTGTTCCATTGTATGGATGGATACCCATAGTGTGTAAGGCTAGGCGCGCACATTCAATTTTTAGTTGCACAACTGTTTGGTAGCTTATAGAAAACAGATGAACTACTTAGTTGAATGTCCGCGCAGGTGCATATAATTATATGTTACACAAAATAGCCTTAGGCTAGGCGCGCACATTCAATTTTTAGTTTCGCAACTGCTTGGTTCAAGCAAGTAAAAGTTTGTGTTTTGATACAAACTAAACGATTGCCTAACATGAGTTCGCTATTTTGTGTAATATATAATTATATGCACCTGCGCGGACATTCAACTAAATAGTTCATCTGTTTTCTATAAGCAACCAAACAGTTGTGCAACTAAAAATTGAATGTGCGCGCAATCATTTAGTTTGTGTCAAAACACAAACTTTTTAGTTGCTCGAACCAAGCAGTTTCGAAACTAAAAATTGAATGTGCGCGCCTAGTCTAAGAGTTTACATTTTTGTTCGTCGTCCATTTAAATTATGTGAGATGAAATATTTTACATAATCACAGCTGATTATGATAACAGATTTAGTTCAGTTTTATAACAGATCTCGTTTTCGAAGTAGCATAAGGCCAGGCACGCACATTCAATTTTTAGTTTCGCAACTGTTTAGTTGCTAAAATGAAACATATGGGCTTATATGGGACACCGCGCACTTAAAGCAACTCGATTCGAGCAACTAAAATGTTTGTGTTTTGACACAAAAAACACGATTGCCTAAAATTAATTCGTAATAGTTGAGCTGCTTTCCATAAGCGCTAGAGAGAAAAGAGTGTGAGCGTGAGTAGAGTTGCCAGTGCGCGGTTCTCGTTCAACTGGTGATTAAACTATTTGATTTCGATCACAGTTGCCAGTGCGCGATTAGCCTAACAAACTTTTATAAAAGTTCGAACCTCTGAATACCAATCATAAAAGATCTTTTAAGGTGGAAATCTTTTATGATTCAAAACAGAAAATCTATAGCAGAATAAAAAATGTGGCAGAATAGACCTAATTATTCGAGAGGTGAAGAAATTTTGATTGATTGAATTAAGTTCTAGTCAGCAATGGAAAGTAATAAAATCGAGATTTCAGTACTCAAAGTCTCTAATGTAAACACGATGTCGTAAGTACGCAATATTTACAATGTAAACATGGTGTTAAATGCAATCGTCGGTAAGGTAGATTGCTACACGGAACGTGTAACCGTAACGTGTAACCGTAACGGGTTACACGGGACGTATAAGTTTTACACACGTTTTCGATTCACTCTACCGCCGGGAAAGATGTTTACACATCAAAAAAATATTTTTTTTTCACGCTTAAAATACGTTTTAAGCCTTTTGGCATATTTTTTTTCGTAAGTAGAGTCCATTTGTAGTTATCTATGTGGTTACTTCTTGAGGATGAGATGATAACTCTTTGAATTCCAAATTAGAACTGATTTATATTTATTTACAAAGCACTATTTATACTAAAAGTTTGTTTATATACGATAAACAAACTCATTTAATTATTACAATGAATAATTGATGAATTGTTATTAAACTAAGTATAATATTATTCTATTTAAAACTAAGTGGAAATACTTAAAGTAAGTTAGTAGATTAATGGATCGCCACATTACTCGCCCTCTAGTGACAACGATATCTGTCTGGAATATGAACTCTTCTGCAAGATTTTGTCGTTTGAGTGGTTGTCATCGTAGGTGATGTTTCTTCCGTTTGGTCTTGATCTTGATGCTGGTTTGAGGCGGTCCATTGAGATATTTTTCTGGTGTCCTTTGATCTCGAGTGTGTGATATTTACTTGTCTTCGACTTCACAGGGTATGGGCCATCATAGGGTTGTTGGAGGGGCTTTTTGACTGCATCGTTGCGAAGGAAAGCATGAGTCGAATTTTGGAGGTTTTTGTTGACGAACATTTTGTTAGAACCATGACGTTGAGGTAGGATAGGTTGAAGATTTTGCATCTTATCTCGAAACTTATTGATAAAATCATGGTTTGATGGACGCTGAGTTGATGTGAACATATCGTCTGGTAGCCTTAATGTTGTACTATACACAAGTTCTGCTAAGGTTGCTATGAAATCTTCTTGTAAAGATGATCTGAGACCGAGTAGAACAATTGGGAGTTTGGCAACCCAATCTTCTGTTTCATGGCATTTGATCGCTGTCTTCAAAGTTCTGTGGAATCGCTCTATAATTCCATTTGCCTGGGGATGATAAGGCGATGAATGTGTCTCTTGATGCCCAGAAGTTTTGACAGCTCATTAAACAGAGAGGATTCAAATTGCCTTCTTTGGTCCCTCAAGGTTTCTTTAGGGATTCCAAAACATAGAGATCCAACCGGAAAGAAGATCTGCTGCAACTGTTTCGGCGGTGATATCTGGGAGAGGAATAACTTCTGGCCATCTTGTAAATCGATCAATGCAGGTGAGTGCGGATTTGATGGAATATATGGTCGTGCCTTGCCTTTTGAAATATCGCGAAAAATTTTGTGATTCGTATTTGGAAGTTCGATTTCTTTTAGTTGCAGAGATGAACACGAGTTGAGGAATTTTTTGAGTTCTTCATCCGTTTTTTGTTGATTAGCCAAATCAGTGTAGTCGATTGAGGATGGTGCACAGATAGCGTTTATTCTTTATTCTTTATTCCACTACATTGTCCTTGCCGTTGCTATAAACTATATCTGTGGTAAACTGTCCAATATAGCTCAAATGTCTGAGTTGACGAGGGCTTGACTTCTCAGGTTTTTGTTGAAAAGCGAAAGTATGAGGTTTGTGGTAAGTATAAAGAACAAATTGTCTTCCTTCTATCATATAATGAAAATGCTTGCTCGCGATCATCGGCACTATATTTGGTTTGGGTTGGTGAAAACTCTTTTGAAAAGAATCCAAGAGGTTGCCAATGATTGGACACAAACTGTTGAATAACAGCGCCTGAAGCTGTATCGGATGCATATGTCATTATTGACAATGGAGCGTTAACATCTGGATGCGCAAGTAGGGTTGAGTTAGCTAGAGCTTTCTTACAGGATTCAAAAATATTTTCGTGTTCGGGCGTCCAATTCATAATAGTTTTATCATTCTTCTTGTTGCCGCACGGATATGCATGAAGAGGAGCTTGGATCTGAGCAGCTTTGGGAATAAAACGTCTGTAGAATTTCAGCATTCCAAAAAATCTTCGTAGCTCTTGGACTGTTGATGGCTTCTTATAGGAGATGATGGAGTCAACTTTAGATGGCAATGGTTTTATTCCGTCTTCAGTGACAAGATAACCCAAGAAACTTACAGATGATGATTCAAAAGTGCGTTTGGAAGGATTTATGGTAAGTCCATACTCTCGAAATCGCTGAAAAAGCTGTTTGAGATGCTCTCGATGATCTACAACTGAGTTTGATGCGATGAGAAAGTCATCGATATATAAAAACAGAAAACCAGGCCTCTAGTTACTTCGTGGACAAATCGTTGGAATGTTTGCGCAGCGTTGCACAGACCAAAAGTCGTCACTACGAACTTAAACAACCCAAAAGGAGTGATGATAGCTGTTTTTGGAATGTCTTCTGGTTCCACAGGGATTTGATGGTATGCTCGTGTCAGATCTATAACGCTGAACACTTTCTTGCCCTTCAGATGATGAGCGAAATCTGCAATGGGAGGCATGGAATATCGATCTGAGATGGTGATAGCATTGAGTCGTCTATAGTCGCCACAAGGTCGCCAGTCACCATTTTTCTTCCTAACCATATGAAGAGGACTCGCCCAACTGCTCTTTGAAGGTCGACAAATCCCTTGGTTGATCATGTACTCGAACTCTTGCTTTGTAGTTTTGAGTTGTTCAGGAGACAGACGTCTGGCTTTGGAGTACACAGGAGGTAGTTTTGTTTGAATGTGGTGCGTTACTTTGTGCTTGGTTTTAGACAGTAGGTTTGTTTTTGTGATGTCTTCAAATTCTTCCAATAAATCGTAAATGAAGGATGACGGATTTATTGTTTGAATATTTGCTGTAATTGTTGAAGTTGTTGCACCAAAACCATGCGTTTGAAGACTTGTTTTTCGATCAATTAGTTTCTTGTTTTCAACGTCAACTAAAAGATCGAAAAATGATAAGAAATCGGATCCAATGATCGGCTCGGTGACTTGGGCAATGACAAAAGGCCAGCTGAAGTTTCTGCGAAGACCAAGTTTGGGTAACATCAGTCGTTCCCCTTAAGTTGGAATTTCAGAGCCATTCGCTGCGTAGAGAACTCGTCAGTTTGATCGGCTGTTCCGCTTGTCTATACTTGTAGGTGGAATGACTGAAATTGAAGCTCCAGTGTCTATGAGAAAACATTTTTGGGAAGATTTCTGATTGACATAAAGGCGACTTATGGTGTCTGCGGACTGAATAGTCGCCAATTTCTGTCCGCAAATTAGTTTCCCGTCTGAAACTGACAAGGTTCTTGGTACTTCCTTGCTTTTTTGCCATATCGTCGGTGGTAGTAGCAGATGTTAGAACTATTGGACTTCTATCTCTTCCTGGAGGAATTCTTTGAACGTGAAGAACTTCGGCCTCTAGGTACTTGAAGTTGCTTAATTTGTTCTTGTAGAGCAGCAATCTGATTTTGCAATTCAGAAAGAACAGCAACACTGGGCAGTGGCGTTGAGACAGCTGCTATATCTGAATTGTTATAGACATCAGAGATTTTATCTGCCATATCTGCCAATGTTTTTAGATCTTGATTTTCACTACACGATAGGATGGACTGGGTCGTGTTAGGTAGCTGCTTCAATTATAATGTTCTGAGAATGCCTTCTGATATAGTGGGTGATGCAAGCTCTCTCATCTTTGAAATCAGCTGAGTTGGTCGTCTTCCATCAAGAGTGATGCCGTTAAGAAGTGTCTGGAGTCTTTTTTGTTCCGATTCTTGGAATGCTGACAGAGGTCGAGTCTTCAGACCATTGTATTTTTCCGTGGCAGGAGGGCTAGTAACCACGTCTCGGACTTTGGTCAGCACATCAGCTTCTAGATTTCCAACCAGAGTATAGTATTTCGTTGTATCTGAAGTGATTCCACTGGTATGGAACTGAGCCTCAGGCTGTAGGAACCACAAGTCAGGGCTTTTCTTCCAGAATGGTGGCACTTTTATTGCTACCTTGGCAATAACTCCTTCTGCGACCTTTTCTTCTTTTTTGTGGTGTAGGTTATTGGCACCTTACCGTGGGTCGGGGGATACCTTCTTAACTGTATGTGAATGTAAGTTGTAAGGCACCTTACCGTGGGTCGGGGGATACCTTCTGAATTGTATGTGAATTGTCAATTGTGTTAGTGTGGTATCTTGTGATACCTGTTTAAGTGTTTTACTCGGGCTCACCAATGTAGTTATCTATGTGGTTACTTCTTGAGGTTGAGATGATAACTCTTTGAAATCCAAATTAGAACTGATTTATATTTATTTACAAAGCACTATTTATACTAAAAGTTTGTTTACATACGATAAACAAACTCATTAAATTATTACAATGAATAATTGATGAATTGTTCTTAAACTAAGTATAATATTATTCTATTTAAAACTAAGTGGAAATACTTGAACTTCATTTACCAATGAAATTTTACGAAATTTTCTATGCAGAAGCTAAAAATTCATTTTCAAATTATTATTATTATTTTCGTAGAATTTGAGAAGCGTTTTCATGGTTTTTCTTTCAAAAAAATTTTTGTTTTTTTTTACGCTTAAAATACGTTTTAAGTTTAGTGTCATTTCGAACTCCATTTACCAATGAAATTTTTTATGAGGAAGCTAAAAATTCATTTTCGGTGTCATTTCGAATGAAATTTTCAAAGAAAATTATTAATAAGAATAAGCAAAGATACAATCTCCATTGGTATTTATGAAATTTTGAAGGTGCCTTGGTAGGCTATGGACAAGTTTTGTAAGTATTCCTTGAGGGGTTTTATTCTTAAGTGTTTTGACTTCTACAGTCTCATTTCGTGTCCGAGTGATTGCGGAACTATCTAAATCTTGGCTTTGCAGTGGTGTCAATTAAGTGTTTTCAGTCCAATTTCTTCCAAAAATTTGGCGGCCAGTTAACTTTTATGACACAGGACATTATCATGTTGGTAAATTCATAACTAAGCTTAATATGAGCATATCATAATCATTTAAATATTTGTTGTTTATTTTTCCATTGGAACTTAGTCTCCTTGACCAGTTGCACAAACGCAACCCCAGAACATGACCGAAACACTACCATGACTTACGGTTTGTAAAACTGGGACATAGGTACTTTGTACGAATTTCTTTCCGCAGTCGAGCAGTTTTCTTTAATTGTGAGCGGGTTTTATCCCATGACCACTAACAATTAAACTTTATTCGAAGCGTCGGGTAAAAGAAATAATAATTGTGTCTAAAGAAATTAACGCGGTAAGTTCCGAAAAACTTTATCTATTTAACATGAATAACGTCCGCAGAAAGATAAACTTAAAATCTCATAACTTTCATGGCTCCAAAAAAGTAATTGATATAAGTTTTTGGAATAAAGGAACGATCAAAGTTAACTATTCAGTGTAGACACCACCGCAACACAGTAGTGAGTAGTACTCAAATATGACATAAGTAACTCAAATATGACAGACAAAGGTGAGAAAAATAACGCTTCAATTACAGAGGGCACACATCAGAAGTCACATCAGAACATAAAATATAAGTGGGTATCATATTGTGTTTAGCATTCTATTTTAACTTCCGAAAAGAGGTGGAATGTGACAGAATTTATCATTTAGTTTCTTATTTGACCATTCCTTTTTTGGTTCGTTTCGTTCATGAACTTTTCGATTAATGTCCATATTTCTTTTAATAATATAGGGATTATTATTAGCCTTTAAATTTTGGAGCACAGTGCAAGCGTTTAGGAGAAGATTTAATAGGAGATATCGATGCACATTAGTTTTGTATGTTTCAATATTATCATGGGAGGGTAAAGCAATCGTGCAGTACGGCTAACTAAAGAAAAATTCTATGTTAAAAGTACGTCCAAAGTTATGCTCAAGCGTAAACTGATGAGTATCTAATGGATTCGTTTCAAAGTTTACCGAAATTGAACAATATTCGATTTTAACATCGATGCTCGATTTGTATGCAAATTGAAATACCGATGTTTTTCAAAATCGATTCTTTTAAACAATTTATTGTTTCTTTTGAATTTAGATACGCAAATTTGTTTTTAATAAGATTTTTTTTTGTCTTTAGAATTTATAAAATTTATACTGGGTTCTCCAATATTTCAAAAAAAAGTTTTGTTTGGATATTGAACAAAAAAAATATTCTATCAAAAACTCTTCCTCCGACACCCACTTGCGGTATTCCAAGACATAGTTTTCCTCTATTGAAAATATATTTAGAATTCGTGCATTCTTTTTAATTTAGTAAAAATTATGATATGTACTAGGATGTCTTTTTCTAAGAAAATTTTATTATGGGTTCAACATTAATTCGTTGTCTAAATGATTGACGAATTTCCAACATTAATTAACTTCGAAAGAGTTTTTAAACTCTCAGTTTTACAGTGAAAAACGAACGACTTCGAGTCTTTGCTTCCTTTGTATGTAGTTAACAGAATCTATTTTATAATTTTTTCCCTATTTTTTTAGGTAATTTCTGAATTAATTTTAGTTGTTTTTCATTTGGAACTTTCTTAGTTAGTTGGGAATTTAATTTTAACGAAATATGTCCGAACTTGAATTAGAAAGATAATGTCCAAATGTTACAAGCACAATTTCGATTAAAAATATTTGCACTACAAAGAGTTTTCATGTTCTTTATTTTTTGGGGTGATAAGAAAATTCATTAGATGCGTTAGCCAAATAGTTTTATGCGTTTTTTCTCTGAGAGTCATGAATTATATATGTAAAATTAAAATATATTTACCACACGTCAACATATGTTGACTGATTTCCAGTAGTACGCTTATGTCACTTGGTGAGCGATGATCTGGCCAGTCAGGGTACCAATAATGCAAGCTATTGAAACTATGCACAATTTGAATTAGTTTATCATTTAAATCACCAACAGCCCCTTTGCTGTTTCCATTTCCATTACTACAATTATTACTCGATGGTGTATTACTTATATTACAGCAAAACAAACATTGCAATTGTCTTATGGAAAAACCATTTTTCATTATAATTCCATTGTTTTTCACAATGAAATAATTAACTTTTGGTAAGTAATCAATTAGGTTTTTATCACTTATTTCTATTTCGAATTTATCGTAATTCGATGATGATGTCTCGTGTTTTTTAAAATATTCATTGTAAAATATTTTAATATCATTGTTTTTAATCTCATCGTTTGTATAAGTTATTAGAAATATATCATTTTCATTGATTGGAAAATATGTTGCACATTTTTGTCGATTATTTTCAACAAAATTTGTTAGCATAATAATTTTTTGTTGTTTGCTTTTGAATTGTTCTCGATTTGTGGGTTCTGTTGAACATGATTCTGGAATTTCCTCACATTCAGTTGGTGATGATGGGAATTCGCTGCTCTTATTCCTACAATATCGATTTCGACTTCCAATAATTTTTTTTTGTTCATCATATTTGCAGATATTTTGGAAAATCATCAACCAAAAGTCATAAATGGTATTTGGTAATGGGCCTTGGGTAGCTATGTAACTTTTCTGCACATAATCTGGTCCCTGAAATAAAAAAACATCAAATTTCAATATTTCATATTAATTGTAATAGCAATATAAATTGTAATATCAATTTCAAAATACATGCACACAAATAGCTCTCTCTTTCAGAAAGAAAATAACCAAAGAAAATTCAATTTCCCAAAGTTCGTACACCAAGAAACGTCGAACAAAAGACGACTCGACTGTCAGAAGCATGTGCTAGGATTACGTTTTGCATTAGACAATCGACTTTAGAAATAAACCATGTTAGACGCTGGCTGTATCCTTGGCCGATATCTAAAGGTGTGTCCAGACCAAAGAAACATTTTTTAAACATTTCAGAAACATTTAAAAAACATTTCAGAAACATTTAAAAAACATTTCAGAAACATTTAAAAAACGTTTCAGAAACAGAGAAACATTTCTGAAATGTTTCTTAAATGTTTCTGAAATGTTTTCTTTGGTCTGGACGCTCGGATCCACTCTTGACGAAAATTTTAAAAATAAAATTAAAAAGCCAAAGATATATCTGAAATTTGCGAAAATATAAATTGTGATAAAGATAAAGTAGAAAACAAAATTCAAACAACAACACAGGCGAGACAAAAATTTACAGACAACTCAATCTGGAAACAATGAGAAACAAAGAAACATTTCACAAATGTTTCCCAAAGCGTCCACACCAAAAAAACAAATCAGAAACATTTCTGAAATGTTTCTGAAATGTTTTTTAAACAAATGGGAAACATTTCAGAAACGTTTTTTAAACAATGTTTCCTGAAATGTTTCTTTGGTGTGGACACACCTTAAGGATATAGGATGCTCATGGTTCCGTTCACTTCCCTACCGTAATATCTTTTAGCTAAGAACCAAAAAAGAAGCAGAAGATCGCTTTAAAAGAAATTATTTAAAATTTCTTTTGTTGTTGAATTCTTTTATTTAATTTATTTTTATATATCTGTCAAATCATAAAATTAGGCTTAAGACACCTAACTAAACTGAAGACCTTGTTCTCGGTTGTCACTCTGACTCCAACTGACAGGACGAGAATTTTCTAAAAATGTAATCAAAAGAACAAAATGGTTACCCGGGCTGGCGGCTTATGTGAATAGGTGGTTTTTAAGTCATTCGCGAGATCAGTCTGCTATCAAAAAACCAGCTTACAAAATCTCGTTAGCTATAGTTTTTTTTTGTGTGTTGTTCAGATAAATGTGGTATACTTTATTCATTGACTTAAGGTCATTGGCAGAACTGATGTCTTCCTTTTCAAATAAGTTTCTTACATAGAATAGAAATAAACAAAGATGATAAAACTATATCGCTATCTGGTAAACGTCAAATAAAAAACGTGTGTAGGTGTACCTATAGAAGCAACTGTGAAAAAAATCTAGCTATGCGGTCTGAAAGTTTACTAACATAATTTCTTTTTTTTTATTTTATTAAATTAATCATCAAATTATGTATGTGAACTCAACACTCAGCATAAATGTAATATAAATAATAGAATCCATATTCAAATGCCACTTAGCTTTGCAATACGAAATTTGTAAAATTCACATTTATATTTATTAGACTCAGCATAAATACAAATTGTCATACAATACGAAATTATAAAACTAACAATATTTATTAGATTCAGCATACATACAAATTGTCATACAATACAGAAATATGAAATTCACATTTATATTTACTAGCCGACCCAGCTCTCGAAATTCGAGTGCCAATTTATTTATTATTTATTATTTATATTATTCGGCCCTACCAAGGTAACCGTCGGAGCGGAAGTTTCTCCGCAACGCATCCTCCGTCGGAGGTTCAATTTCGGTTCGAAGTAGCTTTCATCGGAAGAAATTTTACAGAAATCCAACAACGCATTGCGATGGATATAAATTTCAGACAGAGATGTGCTAATTAACCGATATATCGAAAATGCGATATATTTTCGATATTTTTTTATAAAATAAACACCATAAGCGTTTTAAACCATGAAAAACCGGTGAGAGAGTGTAGTTTATCGTTTATTAATAGTATTTTTGTCAATTATAAAGCGCTAGCGTTTTTAAGAAATGTAATTAGATGCACCGATTCTTGAATCAAAACTATCGAAGAAAGTCCCCTCCCTATTTCCATACATGTTTTTTGTTTCCATTTGAAGTGTCAAAAAAAAAATAAATTGAAAAAAAAAAAAACTTTTGAAACACTATATTTTATATTTATTTGACTAATACGTACTTTAATAACAATAGAAATGGATCAATGCACAAAACAAAAGATCACGAACATACTTTTTTTCCATCCAAACATCCATGTCTTGGTCCCAATCAATTTAACTGATTGGGCCAGATCTTCCCAAACACAGCTACAATTTCTGGTGTCTTTTTGGTGTAGCCCGCTCATTGTTGCGAAGTTTTTTTTTCTTTCTGCCTAAGAACAAAAAGTCTATTATAAATAAGTAACACAAGTTAACGCAAATAAAGTTAAATTATTTGTTACTTACATTTTAATTAACTATTTCTTTAAAAAGAAAACACTTTCCGCAACAAGAACTTGTCGGACGATTTCGGAGAAAATTTTGTTTTTGTATGTGTCAAAAATAAGACCATTAAGGTGTGCCCAGACCAAAGAAACATTTCTTAAACATTTCAGAAACATTTAAAAAACATTTCAGAAACATTTAAAAAACATTTCAGAAACAGAGAAACATTTCTGAAATGTTTCTTAAATGTTTCTGAAATGTTTTCTTTGGTTTGGACGCTCAGATCCACTCTTGACGAAAATTTTAAAAATAAAATCAAAAAAGCCAATGATATATCTGAAATTTGCGAAAATATAAACTGTGATAAAGATGAAGTAGAAAAAAAAATTCATGCGCTTAAAGTACAACACAGGCGAGAAAAAAATTTACAGAAAACTCAATCTGGAAACAATGGAAAACAAAGAAACATTTCAGAAATGTTTCCCAAAGCGTCCACACCAAAAAAACAAATCAGAAACATTTCTGAAATGTTTCTGAAATGTTTTCTAAACAAATGGGAAACATTTCAGAAACGTTTTTTAAACAATGTTTCCTGAAATGTTTCTTTGGTGTGGACACACCTTTAGAAGTGCTTCATTGGACACAAATAGCATGCGTTGAATTTCGTCGGACAGAATTTCCGATCAGCTGATCGGAGAAATACCATGAAGCAAAATGTCTCCGATTCGTAGAAAATCCCCCCACCAAAATGAACTTTTTTTTTAACGAATCGATAAAAAAAGTGTTTGCTGTTGATAAAAAACATCAAATTATGGAGGAGAAACACTTTTTTATGGTAAAAAAGTGAAGTATAAGCGGACCACCCACAGTACTGTTGGCTCTTATTCGGAATTCCCCCCCCCCCCCCTACCAAAATGAACTTTTTTTTTAACGAATCGATAAAAAAATGTTTGCTGTTGATAAAAAACATCAAATTATGGAGGAGAAACACTTTTTTATGGTAAAAAAGTGAAGTATAAGCGGACCACCCACAGTACTATAACTAAAACTACTTTTTTTTGCTTGCTTACGCTGTTGCGAGGCAAGAGGAAGTGAGGATTGTTGGTATTAGGGATAGGTAGGAAAAAGGATAGGATAGGAAAATTTTTTTTTTTTTTTTTTTTTTTTTTTTTTTATAATTAGCACACACTCAAAGGTTTTTTGTATACCCTTAATATGTCAGAGACACAGCGTGAGCATTAGGAAAAAAGGGAGGGGTTAGAAAGGAGGTGTCGGTGTACATTGGTTTTGAATTCTTGAACATTGCAATGACTGGGAAAGACAGAGCGTGGTATGGAATTCCACATTCGCGTAGTACGGCTAAAAAACGAATCTCTGTACTTCACAGTACGGCCGAAGTTGGGCTCGAGGGTAAATTGATGGGCATTCCTAGAAGTGCGAGTATTACGGTTGAATTATTTAAGGGGAGGAATGCAACTGGCTATTTCACTAGAGCAAAGTCCGTTAAAATAACGGTAAAAAAGGGTGAGGCAAGAAACATTACGACGATGTTGGAGTGACGTAAATGAGCCAATTATGTTGTTGTCACCAATCATTTTAAAAGCTCTTCTTTGAATACTGTCCAAGAGACTTAAGTAAGTTACTGGAGCACCAGCCCATAGATGGGAGTTATACTCAAGTTTTGGACGTATGTAGGTTTTATAGATTGTAGCCAGATCAGAAGGAGAGAAGAATTTCTTGCACCGTCTCAGAAAACCCAAACATCTTGCGGCATTCTTGGCAACATCGCGTATGTGATCGTTCCACAAGAGGTGGTTCGTGATGCACATACCGAGAATATCGAGATGTTCAGTTTCGTTGATGCAAGTGCCACTCATAGATAGTGGCAAGGGGGGTATATCACGCTTTAACGATACAAGACAGCATTGAGTTTTTGAAGCATTAAATTCGACACGGTTTCTTATTCCCCATTGTACAATGCTGTTTAGGTCGTGATTTAATGAGCTTATCATATTTTGTCGTTGCAGTTCCACATTCGAAGAGGAGGGATGTGAGTCTGAAAACGAATATGAAAAGCTAAGAGTACTATCGTCAGCGAAACAGTTAATTGGATTAGAAGTTACAGACAGGAGATCATTAATAAAAATGAGGAAGAGGGTTGGGGACAAAACGGAGCCCTGGGGCACACCAGCATTTATATTGTGGGTTTCAGACTTGAATCCGTCAAGTACAACTTGTATTGAACGGTTCGAAAGAAAATTTCTAATCCAAAGAAGTAGGGATTCATCGATGCCGAAAGCACGCATTTTCGATAAAAGAGCAAGATGCCAGACTTTATCAAATGCCTTTGAAATATCGAGTGCAATAATCTTACTTTCTCCGAAACAATGTAAAGATTTGTTCCACTTTTCGGTTAGATAAACCATCAAATCACCAGTGGACCTATTGCTACGAAAGCCATACTGCCGGTCATTAAGAAGCTTTCGTTCTTCAAGATATTTCTTGAGCTGATAATTAATCAGCGTTTCCATGACCTTGGAAAGAAGGGACGTTAGTGCGATCGGTCGATAATTTGAGGGAGAAGAAGAGTCGCCTTTTTTTGGAATCGGCTGAACAAATGCTGTTTTCCATCTACTCGGAACGAGCCCAGAAGAATAGGATAGATAGAAAAGCTTACGCAGGGGTTTTGCTAGCGTGGAAGAACACCTCTTCAGAATAATAGCGGGGATACCATCCGGACCAGCGGATTTATGAATGTTGAGATCTTTCAGGACTCTTGCCACGGTACGAGTGCGAAAAAAGATTTGTCCCATAGAATCACTGACGCGCTCAAGAATTGGGGGAGTCATGACACTATCCGGCAAGGTGGAATTTGCGGCGAACTGCCTTACAAACAAGTTAGCTTTATCAATAGAGCTAACGAAAGGAGTGTCATTGAAAACAAGCGTAGGAACCGAGGAAGAGGAAGAATTCCTCATATTTTTTACAAATGACCAAAAATTCTTACTGCCTTTGGGACATTGCAGTATTTTTTGCCTTGATTTTTGATCATGTAAAAATTTGGTCCGTCGAATATGGGCGTTGCAGGCCTTCCTGGCTTGTTTGAACTTTTTCCGGTTTTCCTCAGTTGGGTTGGCTCTAAAACACGGACTATCACCACACCAAGGCGCTGCTGGTGACGTCGCAGCGTGGCCTTAACCCTCCCAACCGTAGAAATCCGTGGCCATATTTAGATTTCCCCAAAAGGCAGATGATCGCGTTCGGATCATACCATCTTCACCGCGGTAGCTTTGCTACTATCCACACCCCTGAAAAAGAACAATTTACCACGTCATGATTTCGTTCACGAAATCAAAGAAAACAAACGGTTTCATCAACAAGAGACGTTTCGTGAAGTTTTATTAATTTTTATAAACAGATCGTAGCCTAGCATAACAAATGTTTTCTTACTTATGTAGATTTAATAACTGATTTTTTTTCTTTTACAGCTGCAAAATTTACACTTAAACAACAATGAAGTCAAAAAAAACATGTGATGAGATTTGTTTCTCACGAGGACCATCATACAACTCCGTAAAGTACAGAAAAAAACGCAGAACATAAATTCCCTACCTGCTTAGAGCTCTGAGGAGGTGGACGTTACGCGAAAAAGAGAACACAACAACAACAAAAAAAAAGGAGTAAAGAAAATGACGGGCCCTGAAAACCAAACTTTTCACTTACAAAAAATACTTAAACTATAGAAAAAAAATGGGAATATTGAAAAAAAAGGAGTAAAAACATTATAAATATTAATATTATAAAGAATTATTTTATGGAACCAATAGCAAAAAAATTTTTATCAACCAAAAAAAAGAACTTCACGTCTCGTATCTTAAAATTATCATTCATCAATATCAATACAAAAACCAGGAACAAATAACTGATTTTAGATGAAAACTCTATTGTTTAACTTTTCATAGTAGTTAAGAAAATAGCATAAAGCACTATGAATTTATGTTTTAATGTACTATTTAAAATTTTGTTTTTTTTTTCTTAGGATCACCTGGTATACCCTGAGTCGTGAGTGTTCTGCCGGCGAAATATCCTCTGGTGCGAAATTACTTGCACGTTTAACTGGATACAAAATCAGACGAGATGTTTGTGATAACGGCACGTTAAGAACGGTGTCCTGCTGGATATTAAACTGCTACCCCAACAAAAGGGACGGAGCGGTCAGAAGCGCGGCTTAGCCAGCAGTCCTTGTTGACAGGAACCATCACAAGACACCGTATATAGTATGGACTTAAAAATCCTCCAGCCATAAAATATGTCCAGGACACAAAAATATGCCCCAGGAACACAAAATAACGTGTATAGGACATCAACAAAAAAATTGAGTGGCGGCCCCGTACTCCGCTGGCCAACTGGAACCGCCAAAAATCCGCCACGGTGTGATATATTATATCCAAATAATTTTGTACTGCCAGATAACAAAAATCTATTTAATAATTGTTGCACAGAGCACACCGTAAGTATTTTCTTTTATTTTTTAAAACTAAAACAAATGACAAGGGTGAAGTAATAATTATTTAACAGCAAACAGAGGACACATTTAATTCGACAAAATTTAGTTAAGACCACTTTTCTTACTTTTTAAATTGATTAAATAATTTATACTTTTATTTACAAAAAAATTACGACTCATCCGATTTCCAAACTAGTGTGTTGTCTTTTGTTCGCCGGTGGAGAAAATTTCAACACATGACTTAGCTGTCAAACGGGGTTTTCGTCTAACTATTGCATTTGTTTTTGCAATTTCTCCTCTCTAACCGGTGGCATCATCCGATCTCATACACCCTCATCACTTCTACGTACACCTGACGTATTATGCATCATAGTATTAGTTCCTTTCCAATAGATAATTGGACGTTGACATATCACCAAGCCTCATCTGTCACTTTCAGTTTATTATTGCCAACCCATAGATGGCGCTGTTCCACCTTACTACCCCGATTACACTTGGTTTACACGTCCACTTATTTAGTTCTCACATTTTGTCGTGTAAATGACAATAAGGGAACCCGGGCGTTCACAACACATTTCAGAATATACTTACCTACTACATACTATTTTACTTACCTACTTAATTAACTGACTAGACAACTATAAATACATGACGTTACTAACTTACCTTATTTACATACGATACCTATACCTACTTACTTACCTTATTTACGAACGCTACCTATACTTACCTTACTTACATTTTTTACTCATACTTACCTTACTTACTGCTTTACAGACTTTATTTACTTACGCACGAACTTTACTCTGCACTATAAAGATGAAAGGAATTTTGTAAACAGAATTTACTAGGACGATAATGAACTAGGTTACGACTGGAGGTTCAAATCGGGGGCTATTTCCAATAAACATTTGGCCAAGGATCTAGCAATGGTTGTATCTTCGATACAAGGGAGGGTAGGCCAGACCTTTGCCATCAACACCAGGCAATGTCTTTGTGGTCTCAGCGAACTGCTGTGTTGGTGAGACAGTGTTGAATTTTTGCGACTTTTTTGGTAAGCAGAAAAACAAAGAAAAAGTTTTTTTAGTTATAGTTTAGATAGGTTTAGAGTTAAGATTATATCCTTCCGATATAATGGGTGATTTTTTAAGAGCTTGAGAACTTTTTTTAAAAAAAAAACGCATAAAATTTGCAAAATCTCATTGATTCTTTATTTGAAACGTTAGATTGGTCCATGACATTTACTTTTTGAAGATAATTTCATTTAAATGTTGACCGCGGCTGCGTCTTAGGTGGTCCATTCGGAAAGTCCAATTTTGGGTAACTTTTTCGAGCATTTCGGCCGGAATAGCCCGAATTTCTTCGGAAATGTTGTCTTCCAAAGCTGGAATAGTTGCTGGCTTATTTGTGTAGACTTTAGACTTGACGTAGCCCCACAAAAAATAGTCTAAAGGCGTCAAATCGCATGATCTTGGTGGCCAACTTACCGGTCCATTCCTTGAGATGAATTGTTCTCCGAAGTTTTCCCTCAAAATGGCCATAGAATCGCGAGCTGTGTGGCATGTAGCGCCATCTTGTTGAAACCACATGTCAACCAAGTTCAGTTCTTCCATTTTTGGCAACAAAAAGTTTGTTAGCATTGAACGATAGCGATCGCCATTCACCGTAACGTTGCGTCCAACAGCATCTTTGAAAAAATACGGTCCAATGATTCCACCAGCGTACAAACCACACCAAACAGTGCATTTTTCGGGATGCATGGGCAGTTCTTGAACGGCTTCTGGTTGCTCTTCACTCCAAATGCGGCAATTTTGCTTATTTACGTAGCCATTCAACCAGAAATGAGCCTCATCGCTGAACAAAATTTGTCGATAAAAAAGCGGATTTTCTGCCAACTTTTCTAGGGCCCATTCACTGAAAATTCGACGTTGTGGCAGATCGTTCGTCTATTCATGATGAAATGTCAAAGCATACTGAGCATCTTTCTCTTTGACACCATGTCTGAAATCCCGCGTGATCTGTCAAATACTAATGCATGAAAATCCTAACCTCAAAAAAATCACCCGTTACATTTTTTTTTAGGGCTTAGTTAAAGTTTAGCGTTAGGGTATTTTTACTTAAACTTTTTTTTTGTTTAGCCGAGAAGTCAGCTTGAAATCTCACCCTTTCACCAATGCAGTAGCATAGGTAACTAGGTTTGTGCTATTCCTTTTCTTGATTTCCTTTCCCAAATACCTATCCTATAATCCTATTTCCTCTTCCTTTCCTCATCCTTTGACCTAGGCATGATTTTTTTTGTTTGCTGTGTGGGATGAGATCGAAAAAGGGCAAGAACCGCCCCAATCCGTCGAGCTTAGCCGAGCTAGAGCAAGCATGCCACCGCACTTATTCGACTCATGAAGTTATGCCCCTGTGGTACCCCTGACACGCAACAGAATATAATTAATGGTGGAAATAGAATTCATGGTGGTGGTGCTCTTGATAACACTCGTTTAATGTTAAAGATATTGTGTAGTCAGAAGACAGGTTTGAACGTGTGTCATATAAATGCTCAAGGCCTTAATGCATAGATTGATGAATTTCGCAGCTTATTTATGGAATCATGTATAGATGTTTTGTGTGTATCAGAAACTTGGTTTAAACCTGGAATAAGTGATGTTTTTTATTCCCTCAACGGTTATAAGATTTTTCGTGTTGACAGGCAGCATAGTAGAGGCGGGGGTGTTGCTATATACATCGAAAATAAAATGTATGCTAAGGTGGTTGCTTCATCCCGTCATAGAGAGGATATTGAATAGATAGATATAAAGTGAGAGAGTGAGAATATAAAGTCAAGATTATAAGTGCTCATGATTATTTTTTATTTTAATCGTTAATTTAAAGTAAAAAAATAAAAACGACTTCAAAAACAGGGGACCTGCGGCGTGCCTAATCGGGAAACTGTTGAGTGTCTTTAACCTGGCAAAGTCCAGCAGCGCAACTTTTAGTCACGTCGAAGTGCTTCATTTACCTCCTCGTGGTGGTCCCCGGGCAATGATTTGTGTATCCACACGAATTAGCTAAAATTGGAAAGCGCGAAAATCTCTCCTAACTCGTTAGGATAGGTTACGGAGGCTAGCACTCTCCGTAGCTGAAAACAATCTTGCTACCGAAACGGAAACAACGCCTCGGATAACTAATGATAATATGTTGACGACTTTTGGCTATCGAATTAGGACAACGATTGGTTTCTGGAATGTGAGGACACTCCTCGATGATGGCAGTGAAGGTCCCCACAACGCCAGATTCCTCCAACTAGAGAAGGAATTCATGCGATACAGGCTGGACATCTTAGGCCTTAGCGAAATACGTTGGATGGGCTCGGGCAAGTTCAAGTCACCATCGCGTAACACTGTACTGCTCTACTCCGGAAAAGCTCCAGGAAGCACACGTGAAGCTGGGGTTGGACTGCTGCTAACAAAAACAGCTGTCAGTAGTCTGATTTCATGGGAGCCTCTTGGAGAAAGAATAATAAGGGCACGATTCCGGACAAGAGTACGTCCCGTCACCATTATACAATGTTACGCCCAAACGGAGCTCGCATCCGATGAGGAGAAAGAATGCTTCTACAGTCGGCTAGGAGCCGCTTACAACAACACACCGCGCGGAGATATTAAAATGGTTATAGGAGATTTGAATGCTAAAGTTGGCAGCAACAACGATGGACTCAAACATGTGATGGGAAACCATGGAGTTGGGAATTGCAATGATAACGGTGAGCGGTTCATTGACTTCTGCAATACTAACGGACTCGTCATTGGCGGCACAATGTTTGAGCACAAGACGTGCCACAAAATAAGTTGGGTGTCGACGGACAGGCAAGCTTCTTCGCATCAAATTGATCACTTCGCGATTAGCCGACGCTTTAGAAGCAGTCTCCTGGATGTTCGAAATAAAAGAGGGACTTGCTCGAGACCACCACCTTATGGTAGCTACGGTAAGACTTCGTACAGCTGCAACTCGGAGATCCAACGGCATAACCCGCTTACCCAGGTTCAACGTCGACAGACTAAAGGATTTCACAACACGCCAACAATTGAGAGACCACCTTTCACACGGAATGATGACAATCTGCAGCACGGAACCTGAATCCATTGAAAACCACTGGAATGCTGTGAAAAATGTTCTTATATCAGGTGCTGAAAGAATAGTCGGCCGAGCGAGGGGAAACAATAACGCTTGGCTTTCTGAAGAAACCTGGATACGGATTGGCGAACGGCAAAAACTTAAGGCCCGTATTGCAGCTGCAACTGGAGTAGAAAAAAGAGAGCTGGAATCCCTGTACCGCAAGAGAAAGAGAGAGGTTCACCGCAGTGTAAGACGTGATAAGCGTAATCACATCAACGCTTTGGCCCAGCAAGCAGAAGATGCTGCTAACAGATGCGACAGTAGAACCGTCTACAGCATTACAAAGGAACTGGTTGGAGCTCGCAGTTCCAAACAACACCTCGTAAAAGACTTAGACGGCTCGCTACTTAGTTCGGATGAGGATCAGCTGAGAAGGTGGAAGGACCATTTTGCGTCGGTATTAAACCGAGTTACCGACAGCAATGCGCAACTGATACCTGCTGAGCCGACAGGAACAACAAATTCCCGAATCCGCACTGCACCCCCCAGTAGAGATGAGATCCGCAACGCAATCAAAGCACTGAAGACCAACAAAGCGGTAGGACTTGATGGCATTCCTGCAGAGCTTCTACAAGCGGCGCCAACGACATCGAGCGAACTCCTGCATCCACTCATAAAGAAAGCTTGGGTCTCCGAAGGATTTCCGAATGAGTGGAAAAAGGGAATGATAGTCAAGCTCCCTAAAAAAGGAGACTTAACACAGTGCGAAAACTGGAGGGGGATTTGCGCCTGCCGTTTTTTTTTTTTTTTTTTTTATAATCTACACACGCTTAAGGGAATATGATTACCCTTTAAATGTTTCAACACAGCGTGGGCGTGAAGTTACGGAAGAGAAAGAAGGATAGGAAAGATATGTGGCACGATGTTCTGAGACTGAAGGTGGTTGTCTCAGATTTTTTATCTCCAGGGATGGCGGCTGAACTAAAGCGGAGAATTACCGTGTCTTATTTCTATGCCCCTTATAATTCGCATTATTTTATTCGTTTTTCATCCTTGTTGGGCATACTAGTTTAACTCAATCACATGTTGTTAGAGTTATGCCTAAACAACATGTAATGAGTAAGCCAGTACCCCATTGATGACAATTTATAGAAGGTTTTTTTTTTAATGGAATTAAAGACGACATAGACGACGGCAGGGATCGAACCTGTGATATTGAGGTTGACAGGCGAGCACACAACCATCGCGCCACGGCCACCCACGGCCGTTGCAAAAATATTAGCGAAAATAATACTCGAACGCATCAGGGAACATCTAGAAGCCACACTCGATGCCGAACAAGCAGGTTTCCGCACTGGATCCTCATGCATTGATCATATCAATACTTTAATGATCATAATTGAGCAGTGCGTCGAATATCGATC
The DNA here is from genome assembly GCA_911387755.1 of Chrysotoxum bicinctum. NCBI lineage: Eukaryota > Metazoa > Arthropoda > Insecta > Diptera > Syrphidae > Chrysotoxum > Chrysotoxum bicinctum. The sequence goes on from OU426991.1 coordinate 6,281,627, forward strand.
ACCACTCCACCTGCTATTCATCGACTTTGAGAAGGCTTTCGATAGCGTAAATAGAGAATTTATTTGGCATGCTTTACGCAGGAGGGGTATCCGGGATAAATTAATAGCTATTATTAAGGCAACTTATGATGGATCCAAATGTCACGTTACGTTTTGCACGAAGGGAGGCTGTCGGAAGAGTTTGAAGTCCAAAGTGGAGTCAGACAGGGCTGCATTCTGTCACCAATATTGTTTCTGTTGGTGATAAGCGATGTACTGCGAGCGGCCTTGACGGGAAACGGAGGAATTCGATGGACTCTGACGTCTCACCTGAAACATCTTGACTATGCGGACGACGTATGCTTGCTCTCTCATAGGATAATGGATCTCCACCAAATGACAACAGCGGTGGAGAAAGAAGCAGAAATCGTAGGGCTGAAAATCAACTCCGGCAAAACAAAGATGATCAGCCTAGGAACCACGTCATCTTCTCTCATAAAAATTTCTCAACAACCGGTAGAGAAAGTACAGAGCTTCCAATACCTTGGAAGTATCATCTCTACCGAGGGTGGTACCGAACAGGACATCAGCAGTCGAATCGGGAAGGCAAAGGCTGCTTTCGGTATGCTTCGAAATATATGGAGGAATAGCTCTCTTAGTTTAAGAACCAAGCTTCGGCTGTTTCGATCCAACGTCGAATCCGTATTACTTTACGGTTGCAGCACTTGGAAAGTAACAGTAGGTGTCACTAAGAAGCTGCAAACGTTCATTAATAGATGTCTACGAAACATCCTTAGGATTTTCTGGCCCAATCGTATATCAAACGAAGAGCTCCTTAGGAAAACGGGTCAGGAACCTATTGACTCTATTATACGACGTCGAAAGTGGCAGTGGATTGGACACACGCTTCGAAAAGGCGACAACTGTATTGCGGCTCATGCAATGCAGTGGAATCCGCTCACTCAAGAAGGAAGAAGAGCTGGACGACCGAGAAGCTCATGGAGAAGGACAGTCGAGGAGGAGTCAGCCCAACTAGGCAAGAGTTGGAGGGAGTTGCGACTCATATCTAGGAACCGAACACGATGGCGATGCCCCACTAGGGGTCCCCCACGGACGTAAAAGTTCTGAGGACCTAAGTAAGTAAGTAAGTAAACCCCCAAAAAGTAAATTGTCCACACCGCAAAAAAGAGATTTGTTGAATAAACACACAAATATGAGCTCTTTAACTCAGATTAACGATATTAAATCTATTGTTGATGGCTGCCTGATAGAGCATTAGTGCTATCTCCATCGAAATACAGCTTTTGCGTTACAGAACGAACACCTTACGGGACGATTAGCTGCTGTTGAGAGCTACTGCGAATCTCTTGAAAAACAATTAGAGTTCTTACACGAAAAGTCTCATGAAAACTCAGTTGTGTTGCATTTGCCCCCAGATGAGAAAACGGACAAGGATAGTCAAGCAAAACAAACTTGTCTCAGCCTTCTCGATCTAGATGTAAATACACAATTATCGTATGAAAAGTCGCAAGAATTTGTCAACCGGCACAACAACAAAACCACAATGGTATTAAAATTCAATGACAAAGCCACTGCACAGAAAATCTTGAACGCTGCGCCAAAGTTGAAAGGCACCAGAGTTGTGGTTCACCGAGAACAATCTTTTCTTTACCGAAACAAAAGGAAAGCACTTTTCGAATTGAGATCAAAGCTTCTTGCGATTAACCCGAATATCAAAATATTAATTAGAGGATCGAAATTAAAAATATCGGATTTCTTGTTTTCACACGATTCTTTACGAGGCTTAAAAATAACAACAAGCACTGAACTGTCATTTGTCAAAATAACATTTGGCGAGGAAGCAATGTGCTTTTTTGACGTAAACATCAATAACAACTCTAATACGCCCAGAGAGTCATCTGTACGCCACAAAAATAAGAATCAACATGGTTCGTGTCCAGGGTCAACGCAACATCTTTATTCAACATAGCATTCAGATGCCGTCTGCCACTTAAATTCTTTTTCTAAAATTTTTTTTAATTTACTATTTTTTGCTACAATGTTACAGGTCTTAAAAACAAATTATTAATGCCAGAATTTTTTAAACTTATTTCAAATTACGATTTATTTATATTATTGGAAACGTTTGTAGAAGAGGGAAAAGAGTTACAATATCTGAAGTATTTTGAAGGTTTTAATCTTAAATGGATACCAGCAACTAGAAATAATAGTCTGGGTCGTGCTAGTGGGGGCATTCTATGTGGAATAAAAAGTAGTACCACTTACAATCACATTAGTTATAAAATTAGTGAAAACAAACTAATAATAGATTGCTTCATTAACATGAAACATTTCCTTATTGTTCCGATTTACATGAACTATGCTAAATGGAATCAAGATTTTGAATCTCTTCAACATTTTCTATTGAGCCAAAATGACGAAAATGTTATAATTATTGGTGATCTAAACAGTCGAATAGGAAATTTCAAAATTCTAATTTTATGAGTAGTGAACAGTTTTCGGTCGAAAGAAATTCTCTTGATAATTGCACAAACTCGAATGTTTATCGGTTAATTGAGTTGATTGAGAATTTCGGTTTTTTTGTCTTAAACGGAGTATCGAAAAATGATAATGTAGGAAACTTAACATTTATTAGCAATCAAGGTTGTTCTGTTATTGATTATTGCTTAATCAAAGGTGACTGGCTTAATATTGTTAAAGATTTCAATGTTAACTAACTAACTACTCAGTGCATCTCCCAATTTGTGTTTCATGTGAGTTTAATGCTAAATAATATCATATTCAGCAAAAAAATGAAAGTAGAATCTGACCTCTATAAGCAAAACTTGAATCAACATTTACTTGATCTTCAAACCTATCCTGCTAGCACAATTGATGAAGCAACTGATGCCAATATTGATACTGTTAGACAGTCTGTTGTCAACTATTCAGTCAACAGAAGTAGTGCTTTTAAGTGCAGCTGGTATGACAAAGACTGTAGGAGAAGTAGGGATATTTCGTTCAAATGGCTTAAGCTTTTTAGGAATACCAACAATTCAGCGCTAAGATCTCTTTACCTGCAGGCAAATAGTGCTTACAAAAACCTATGCATCTATAAAAAACATCAATATTTGCATAAGATGGCCTAGAAATTGATCGAATGTAAAGATGCCAGAGAGTTTTGGAAAAATGTACGAATTCTAGGTAATCGGAATAGGTCGGTTGCTTTTCCAATCCAGGGTTGCAAAAGCTTAAGTCACTTGTTAGCTTAAGCTTGGCTTTAATTCACAAGTCACTCACTGACTTATGAATTAAAAAAATATAATTCAGCAGCTAGGAACTGACTTATGAATTAAAAAAAATTTAATTCACAAGTCAGTTGGTGACTTGTGAATTAAAAAAATTTAAATCATAAGCTTCTTAGTGACTTATGAATTAAAAAAAAATAATTCAGAACCTACTAAGTGACTTATGAATTAAAAAAATTTAAGTCATGGGCAAGTAAGTGACTTATGAATTAACAAAAAATAATTCACAACCTACCAAGTGACTTATGAATTAAAAAATTTTAAGTCATGAGCAAGTAAGTGACTTAAGAATTAAAAAAAAAATTAATTCAAAAGTTACCTAGTGACTTATGAATTAAAAAAAATTTAATTCATAAGCTAATGGATTAAAAAATTATTATTTGGAAAATTTATAAGCTTGCATGATAATTTTATGACACACAAAAGCTTGAAATCTACCTTCGTTAATAATTAAATAATTATGTAGTCAAAACAAGCTTAAACATTTCCAATTTACGAACTAGCTTATGAATTAATTTTTTTTTAATTCATAAGTCACTTAGTAGCTTGTGAAATATTTTTTTTTAATTCATAAGTCACTAACTTGCTCATGACTTAAATTTTTTTTAATTCATCAGTCACTTATAGGTAGTGAATTAATTTTTTTTTAATTCATAAGTCACTTAAAGGTAGTGAATTAATTTTTTTTTTAATTCATAAGTCAGTTATAGGTAGTGAATTATTTTTTTTTTAATTCATAAGTCACTTATAGGTAGTGAATTAATTTTTTTTTAATTCATAAGTCACTCAGTAGCTTATGAATTAAATTTTTTTTAAATCATAAGTCACTAACTTATGAATTAAATTTTTACTTGCGACTTATAGGTATCATAAGGCAAGTTATGCATTCGGAAAAAAAATCGAACTCGAGATTTTGATCAAAGTTGACATTACGATGATAGCGAAGACTAAAAAAGTGGGTCTCGCAATTCTGTCTGTCTGTCTGTCTGTCTGTCCGTTCGATTGCAGCTAAATGGCTCGGCCGATTTTCGTCAAACTTGGTAGATATGGGTTTTAATTTTTTCCCCCCGGATGTTTTTTGATTTGATTTTTTAACGGTACCTGCCATACGAATTTTTTTCGAAATTTTATAAACATTTTTTTTTCTCAAAAACTGTTCGACAGATTTTAAAAATAAAAACACAAAAAAAATTCATTTAATTAAAGCTAGGTATTTGTTGAAAAAAATTTTCAGAAAATTCGTTATTGAGGGTACTCCCCATGGAACCATTTTTTTTTGATTTTCTCAAAAACGGTACAGCCGATTTTGATCATTTTTTTTGCTAAGGCTCCCCAAAAACCTGAATAGAATTGTCTACTCAAATTTTCAAAAAAAAATGTTTTAGATTTTTAAAAAAAACTTCAAATTTTTTTTTTTCAAAACTTAATATTTCGAAAACCCCTTGCTAGATTTTTTTTAAACTTTATAAATAAAAGTTTCTTAATATAATCTACAAGATGTGAGAAAAAAAAAATTTATTTTACCTAAAAATAAAGGTACCTACCATACAAATGCTAAAAAATTAAAAAAAAATGCTTTTCAAAAATCGTATTTTTCTCGAAAACGGTTCCGAGAATTTTGAAAAAAATTTTTTTCTTTCAATTAATTTTTACGATCTTTAATTTAATAAAAAAAATATTGAAATTAAGATATTACAGCTTGTACCTACCATAGAACCATTTTTTCGAATTTTGAATTTCTCATTATCCACATAACGGATCTTAATGAAAATTTTTATAGAGAAGGTTCTAAAAAGTCTAAAACACATTGCATTTCAAAACTTTAAAATAAATATTTTTTGAATTTTTGAAAAAAAAAATCTTTTCCTTTTTTTTTTGAAAATTCGATATCTCAGGAACGGCTCAATATTTTTTTTTGTAAATTTTATTTTAATTCGAACAATAATAAAAACTTTAAATTGGCGTACCAACATATTTTCTTAAAAAGCTTTTAAAAAGTTTGTACATAAAAGCTTTTTTTTAAGAAACGACTACAACGACTTATAATTTTTGTTCTTGCATAAATTCATATTTGGATAGCATTATGTTTTCGTCTCTTACTACTAAAAGAATTTAAAAAATAATTTGATCCTTATGAACAGTTTTCTCTAATAACATTCGATTTTAAAATTCCTAGTCTGTTACATAAGAGCAAGTTCGTGCGACCCAGTCGTGCATTTTATTTTAATTCACAAATCATCTACAGACTTATGACTTATGATTTTTTTAATTCAAAAACTCGCAACCCTGCCTCCATATGGTATATGCAAAGCTTCGCCTAAAGATATGAATATTCTTGATCTTTGCCTACAAAAACCTCCAGACACCAGTGCTTATTCGTTTGGTTTGCAAACCCTTCACGCGCAAATACGATTTATGGAAGCTCTTTTACATATATCGTACAAAATTGAAAACAAAAACTGGCCGGCCAGAGGGTGTGAAGAAAAATTAGCGGTTAAACAAAAGAAAGAAATTTGCAGGACGCATTAAGAACTGAGCTTGGAATTTTAGTTGATTTCCCAAAACAAGGTGGAGGAAACACAAATGACAGCAACACAGCCCAAAGATCCAGCAAAAACCGCTCGAATAATAGACTTGGATACGGAGTTGGTTGAACGTTTTTCGATTGTTTTGAAAACCTTGACGTCAGGACTAAAAATTGATACAAACAAATTCCGTTCATACTGTTTGAACACAGCAAAACTTTTTGTATCAAAATATAGCTGGTATTATATGCCCACAAGTGTTCACAAAATTTTGTTGCACGGAGCTGACATAATAGACAGTTTGCAAATGGCTATCGGACAGCTTTCGGAAGATGTCTTAGAAGCTCGTCAAAAGGATTACAAAATTTTTCGAAGTGGGTTTTCAAGAAAAATGTCCCGCATCGCAACCAATGCTGATATTTTGCATAATATGTTAATATCCTCTGATCCAAAAATAAATGAATTTCGTCATCTTCCAATCCGACTTCATAACATACTACCACCTGATCCTGAATTAATGGAAATGACTTTAAAATAAATTGTAAATATTTCTTATATTAAAATTAATATAAAAACACCAAATCAGAATTAAGTCCAGCTAATGACCATGAACGGACCACTGTGCCGCGTGATGAATGAAGGGCATTAAGTGCAGAACAAGCAAAATAAGCTTGTACGCTCTTTGCCAAAAAGAATTGCTCCCGTGATAAAGGCAAAGGGCGGTCCAACTAAATATTGATATTTGTTTAATAAAAAGCAATGTTATACTATACAAAGTGTTTGAATTTATTTAAATTAAACAGTTGCACGTAAAGTGAGAAATATAATGGGTGCTCAATAATTTTGGCCAAGGCTGTATATACCCGAATCCACATCACTCACGACCATTACATAACAAAAGGACAACTCTGTTACTTTTGTAACAACCCTTCACAATGCCTCGACACCCTCAACATTGATTTTGAGCATGTCAAACTAATATCCAAGCAAATTAAAATAAAGTTATGAATAAATAAATTAATTTAATTTAAATAAATCTTAAATGAATTTAAATTAAAAAAAAAGAATTACCTTAATATAATTAGCATTAATATAAGGAGCTTCCATGGCCCCCTCTTCGGTAATTAACTGTACCCTTGAATGTTCATTTGGCAAAATACTCTTATAGCGGTTTTTCGACTGTGATCCAAATACCATTGGTTTTTCTTGATGATTCGTTGGCAAATCCCAAAATTCTTGATGTAAGCTTCTTATTAAACGTTTCTGTTCGTTTTCATCAGGCAAATCAATATTGAAAAATGACGATAGTATTGATTTCCACTGTTTTTGCTCGTCGAATATTTCAACATTATCTGATATTGAATGAAGATTCTCATCATCATTATAGCTTTTTTCGAACACATAATTTAATTTCATTAAATCATATCCATCCAAGACATTTGAGGCATTCTGAAGGAATTGAACATTGGCAAGATACATTTTGAAATCCTCGGAAGTTGTTTGTGGTGAAAGTGGTCGTGTTGTTATATTTCTTAAGCCTGTGCAAGAACATAAATTGCTTTGTTCAAAATTTGTTATGAAACTCTCAGGAATAACTTGTTTAGGTTTTGAAAAATTTAGTTGAGAATTTGAATAAGAAGTTGGATTGATATGTAGAGTTGTTGGAAGAATTTTTTCTCCTTCATTGCTAATCAAAGAAATCGGTAACTGACAATAGTTATTCAAATCCGACACCGATCCGAAACATGTTTTTGTTGAATTGCGCATATGGGTTTGATTTAATTTCGAATACTGTGACCTGTTGTTCAGATTATTCAAGTTTTCTGAACTGAAAAACTTTCTTTGTTGGCCAACGCATACAGAATTTTCTGCGGTTGTGTCTGCATCCAGAAGTTCGCTTTCTTGATGTCCACGAATTTCATATTCTTCTAATTGATTTGTATTGATGCTACTCAAACTACACGCCGAACCACGTAAATTCGATGCTGCCAAGGCATTACATTGTAAATTAATTGTTAGACTAGTATTTGAGCCTCGCCTTTCTAAGAGACCCTTTTTGTTGCCTGATGTTTTACTATTTGAAGAATTCTCATTTAGAATTGAATCCTTTATCCCATGATGCGGCTGTTGGGTTTTAAATATGTTTTGCTGTGGTGGATGTGAGGTTATATTAAGGGAACTATGACTTTTGAAACGATTTAAATGAACATATGACGAACCATGAATATTTAGAGTTAAACTTGTATTTGATCCTCGACGTTGTAGTAAGTTTTTCTTTTCAACTATATTTCCTGTGTTAACTCCTAATCCTTGAGTAAGTGAATTATTTTCATTATGAATAAAAGTTGAAGGAATTGCAATTGAATTACCCTTAAAGAATACGGCTTGTTGCTTCGAACCAGTCAAGTTATATATTGAATTTGATAAATTGTACTGCGAATTACTACATAAACTGTAATTTGATGCACTCAGTCCTTTTTTGAGACTACCATATGATTCGTTTAAGTTCAGAGTTAAACTATGATTAGATCCTCGGCGTTGAAGTAGTGAACTTCTTGCTGCTGTTCGACTGCTTAACAAATTTGATTGTTTTCCACCATTATTAACACCACCAATAGAACCAGCAAAACCTACTGATGATGACGCTTTTAAGGTATCTCTACAGATTTCTTCAGCTGGGCGACATATAGAAAAATCACTAAGTGTCATCACTTCAGGTAAAGTTTTCAAATTACTATTCGACAAACTAAGTGCTGTAGCAGACTTTTGTGTTTGAAGATTTGATCCAACTAAATAGTCGGGACTTAGTTTTTTTATTGCTAGTGATTTAGTAGTTTTGGTTGTGAATGATGTGGATGATAGTACTGGTGGAGCCGCCCCAGCAGTGGCCGAATCGTCGAAATTGATAAAATAATTTTCACCATCATCATCTACTGTACTCAATTCCAGATCACCATAATCCAGATCATCTATACAATTTTCATTAAATGAATCTAATTTCAGTATAAATCCTTGTCGCTCTGCACACTTCGAAGTTGAAGTACTATGATCGCATGACGAATGTAAGGGCGTCGAGGGTGTCAGTGTTATATTTGAACTCACTTGCCTCTGCTTTGGTCGCTGTATTCGATTCACACCATGGTTGCAATTTTTATTTGCGGAAAAAATCCTCTTAGGTGTACCGGGCATGGACAGTGAAGACATATGCACGACAGCCGTTGTCGGACAGATTTCGATATTGGTTTCATTAAGTGCGTCATTTTTATCTTGATCTTTCAATCGTCGTGATAGCGACAACGAAGACAAAAAATTAGAAGAATCCGAAGAATCAAATGAAATAGCTTTTTGTTTGGTTTTGCACAATGTTGGAGTTTTCGGTTGTGGAGTTCGAATGACGGGCTCCTTGTGTGAATTCTGATTGACATCATTATACCACATTAGTTTTAATGATAAATTATTACTTTTATTGCTGCTAAGAACATACTGCCCATTAGGAGCGTCTTCTTCAAAACAACAGCTATCATCAGCATCATCTCCTGCTTCCAGTTGGTCACATTCTAAATTTGATGTTGAGATGTTTTTCAGCTTTGATATGTTTTTATTTTTTGTATTTGGAGAAGTTACTATAAAATCACTTGACAAAAGTGTAGGTGTGGTCATTTCTATGAGTTCCTCTACTGGAACTCCCAAGTTATCTTCAACCAACTTTGCACCGTCAGAATCTAGTGAAATCGATTTTAAACGTGCTCTTCTTGTTGCTTGTGCATTTGAGGCTGCTGTCGAGGATGTCACTTTCAGTTTGTCATGCAATATAATATTCGAGGGATATGCCAGTTCACGTTCAAGTTCATCTTCGTTTTCATTTTCAAAATAATAGGTATTTGTTTTATGTGAGATTCCAGGTGAAAATATATCAACTTCGGGAAATTTAAAATAATCGCCATTTTTTGTATAGCTTGAAGATGAAAGAGTTGGACTTGATTTTACAACATACCTGCCTTCTGCCGCTAATGATCTATCGATGATATCTTTTGGTGAGAACGAAAATTTTGATGCAGCCAGACGGTTGACTTCCAGACCTAACGGCGAACTCTGTTGTTTGTGCATTGATTTGGTGGGTACTTCATTCTCTTTGTCGCCCTCTTTATCGTATTCTTTTGGACTACGACAATTTTGTATATTTATTAAGCTACAACCCTCGACAGCTGAAGCTGAAGCTGGTGGTGGTGAGCGTGATGCATTAAATGAAATGGCTGCTGACATTGCAGAAAAAAGCGGCGACGAACCAGCAGCATAAAGATTATCATAAGTTTCATATTGAGATTTATTAGAAACCTGATGGGTAAGTAAATGAGCCATATAAGACCATGCTGGCGAACATGGACGGCGTTCTGTAGAAAACATTCGACTAGGAGATTCTGTTTCCATACTGTTGTTCGTGGAGTTTGCATTGTTCGCCGACGATTTCGACGAAGCAATCTTTACAGATTCAGCAACAGAAGGTGGTGCAATAGAAATTGGCAATATCAAATCTTCATTGGAACTAAGTTTACCAATACTCCTGCAACTACTGACAGGTGCCGATGGAACTGGATATTCAAATCGATATCGATCCTCATCGAATGTTCCTGAAGGTGTAAAATATGGTGTACTTTTGTTGCTGTCATTATTCGACCTGTCATTCACTTTATCAGTTTCCGTATTTGTATCCATAATTCTCGACACAACAATTGGTCGTCGCAGTATGAAACTTTCTCGAAAAACAGATATAATTCTTTTTGCTTTAGCTTGATTTGTTTCCTTTTCAATTTTTAATATTTTAATTGATGATTTTTTACTGGCGAAACTAAGTATGATTTTCTTTATCCAACATAGAATTACAAAAGCAGCGAAAACAACTCCAACCAAAGCAATCGCTTCAACACTTGTGAACAATGTTGATTTTCCATTTAATGGTACAATGTCTACTTCATCGACAATTGAAATATTTTCATCATTTAAACTATTTAACGATGATTGTTTTGTATTCAGTTTTTTTTCAAATAACGAAAAACTATTCCATAGATGAGGTGCTGTTCCGAATTTTCTGGTTTGATATTTATTGAGGTTGTTCCTCAAAGAATTTTGTTTTGTATTTTCTTGTTGTTCTGTTTTTCGCATCAACAATCGGTACAAATTGCTATTGTTTATTATTTCTGTTAGGCCTTCTGCATTTGACGTATCCGTTCGTTTCAAGGAAAAATCATGATTCTTTCGGTTCTTTTTAGAATTTGAAAATATCTTTAAATTATTTTTGCCTTTTGATAATGATCTTGATGGATTAAATTTATTGTGATCTAAAAATTCGTGGTTATAATCGCTACTGATTTCAAGTGCTGATGCCATAATGCCACCTTTATATCCTGAAATTGACAAAAATTATCGATTATTCAATTTAAAGCAAATCTCTGATAAAAAAGATTATTAGTATTTTTTACAATAAAATGCTTGCTTTTAATATTAAATGTTCATCCTGTGAATTAAGTTGGGTCGATGATGAAATCACGTTATTTGTGGCAAAACATGCATTCATAAAAAAAAATAACTCGAGGAATACTTCACTCCACTAAATATAAGGCTTTGTTTAGCAAAAACTTTAATAATGCCAATAATAACTTATGGCTGTCAGATATTTTGCACTCATGCATCTAATTTCAACAAAAAAAAATATTAGGAAGTTCCTTAAACCGATACCTAAGTTTCATCACGCTAAAGACTTTGAACAATATCATAATAAAGAAAGAACCATCATATCTGTACAACAAAATCGTGTTCTCCAGTTCCAATCGATCTTTTGTATTTATTCAACCACTTTTTATTTTATCATGTAATTTAACTTTTGCTATAAAAGACTTTTGTCTATTGTAAAAGATGAAACGAAATAAATAAATACTAAATACTAAAAGTGAGTATCGAAGTTTTGCCTATGCGCCTGCTCGGCTGAAGCCTTTACGTCTGCTTCATTTTCTTTAAACGCGATTGATAGCGTTTTTATTGACTCCCCTGATTTTTTTTCTGTTATATATGAAAAGGGTTTTCCAATAAAGCTTTCAGAACTTTGTGATGTGATTGTGTCTATATTGTTAAAGCTAAATCTGTAAAATTAGCTATCATTTATTAAATATCTCTTGCCAAACTAACAAAGAGTTGTAGGGTTAAACATGTGTAAATGATGTAATTGTTTTATGAAAATCTGTTTTCTGTTCAAATAAGATTTAGCGCGCTTCGCATATTTCACGATCGAAAAATCATGTTCTGCGACGAGGGCCATTTCTAAATGAATAGGTTCGTCACCAAGCAAGATTATCGAATTTTTGACGATCACTGTTTGGTGTGGATTTTCGGCTGATGGCATCAACGGTCCATACTTCTTTGAAAAATGACGGTAATATAATGAAAGACCAGAAAGATTGGGACAGTGCTCAAGAAATGTAAATGGTAGAAACATTCTATGTTTCTATGTTTTTTGGATTCTATTCAAAAGACTCAAGTGGGTTTCTGAAGCACTTGCCCAAAAATGGGAATCGTACCCAAGCCTTGAACGAATATAGGTTTTAAATATTGCAGCCACATCTGAAGGTGTAAAAAACTTCTTGTATCATCGAAGGAAACCTAAACACTTAGCAGCGTTTTTGACCAAGTCAAATATGTGATCATTCCACACAAGGTGGTGTGTAATGCATACTTTGGGTTTTTAAATCATTAAATTTTACGGGAAAGGAGGTATCGATGAAGATTGGTCTTGAATGTTTCCAAATTGAAAAATTAGTCTCGAGGGTGAATTGATGAGCATGCATAGCGAAACAGGTGAACTGATAGAGGGTGTTCAAACAAATTGAACACTCGGATAAGAAACGAGTATGATAAGTTTGCTTAGGATATCTTATCTAGCAAATGTGAGCACATAAACAAATTACGATAACAAGCAATCGATTGATTGAACTTGAACAGTGAAGTAAAAGTGTTATCGGGACTTAGACACCGATTCTAAAATGCAGTGCAGTGATGTGAAGTAAAAAAAAGTGCAGTCCAAAAATTTGTATTTATTTATTTATTTATTTACGTTTATTTGGCAATAATTTGCCATTTAAGAAATTCATTACATACAATCTTTATCTACATATATTAAATAAATCTATTCTTGACATAACCAATTAAAAGTTTTTTGAATTTTCTTAAATTATTTTCAATTTTCAATTCATTCGGTAAATTATTATAAATATCTAATCCTCTATGAAGAACCATATTTTTTGTTTTCGAGTTTCTATACATTGGCAAGCGAAAATCACCAATGTTACGCAACGCAAAAGGTTGTGCTTCTCTTACATAAACTATATAATCATTTAAATAATTTGGCAATATATTAAACTTAATTTTAAACACAAATAGTATAGCGTTATACATTATTCTTTGGTTCACACTCATCCATGATAACTTTAGTAACATTTCTCTTATTGGAGTTAATACATTACATTTTAAGAGAATTCTCATAGCTCTATTCTGAAGTTTTTGCAATCTGTTCA